>CM040122.1:272119170-272719170 GCA_022559845.1 Amorphophallus konjac
TGGAGCTCTAAATTCTCAAGAAGAGGGATCGGCATGGTTCTTTTAACACCAGAAGGGGTCACCATTCCTTTTGCTGCTCGGCTCACTTTCCCCGTCACCAATAATATAGCTGAGTATGAAGCTCTTTTGGCCGGTCTTCAAACCGCTCATCGATATGGTGTCACCCATTTGAGGATTGTCGGTGATAGTCAGCTCATTTTGCGCCAGGTGTTGGTCAAGTGCCGCACCATCAATCCTAAGCTCAAGCCCTACCAGGAACTCGCTTCAGTTTATGCCAAACTTATCACTAAATTGATCTTTGTTCATGTCCCTCGCAGCCAGAACATCTTGGCTGACGCTCTCGCCTCTTTGGCTTCCGCTTTAGTTTTCCCTCCTGAGCGTGATTTTCATGTTCCCCTGATTCATCAGCGGGACACCCCGGCTATTAAGGATCGCGCATTCCTTGATATTAGGGATCAAGTGCTTGAGAAGGTTAAGCTGAAGGAAGCTCTTAAAGGTAAGGAAGTCATGCTTTTGGATTGGCAAGAAGATTTGGCTGACGAAGAGAAGCCTTGGTATTATGAGATTGCCAGGTATTGCAATGATCAGTCCTATCCCGAAGAAGCCACTACAGAAGAGAAGAAAGCAATTAGAAGAGTGGGTCAACGTTATGTTTTGGTTGGAGGTGTGCTCTACAGAAGAGGGCTCACCGGTGTTCTGTTAAGATGCCTCGATGATGATGAATCTTGGAAAGTTGTGGAAGAGGCGCATTCTGGAGTGTGTGGTGGTCATGTGAATAGCCAGATGTTAGCTAAGAAGATTCTTAGGCTAGGTTTCTATTGGCCAACTCTGGAAGAGGATTGTTCTATCTATGTTCGAAGGTGTGTTAAGTGCCAACTACATGCCGACAAGATTCATTCTCCTGCTTCTTCACTCCATCCTATGTCCTCCCCATGGCCTTTTTCCATGTGGGCTTTTGATATCATTGGACCTCTTGGTGACTCGAATCTCCTGACCAAATAAAAGTCGTTCATCCTCACGGCAACGGAATACTTCACCAAGTGGGCGGAAGCAGAAGCTTACGTGGAAATTAAAGTGTCAACAGTCTGCAAATTTATCATGAGGAACATCATCACGAGGTTCGGCATCCCGAGTACCATCGTCACTGACAATGGACCTCAATTTATCTCTCAAGAGCTTAAAGATCTCTGCAACAGGTATAACATTGCACTGCATCATTCTTCTCCCTATTATCCGCAGGGCAATGGCCAAGCAGAGGCAACTAATAAAACGTTGATCAAAATCGTTAAAAAGACGTGTGAGGCTAATAAATTTTAGGATTGGCCAGACAAGCTGGTTGAAGCTCTTTGGGCCTATCGCACTTCCATTCGCACCCCCACTGGGCAAACCCCTTTTGCCCTCACTTATGGAATGGAGGCAGTAGTCCCTTATGAGATTCTCGTTCCCTCTCTACGAGTACAATTGGATAAGGAATTTTCTATTGATGAGCGTCGTGATTCACTCCTGGCCCAACTGGAACTCCTAGATGAGAAGCGTCTGGTCGTCGCTGAGCATGCGCACGTTTATCAAAACAGGCTCCCACGTTTTTATCAAAAGAAAGTAATTGAGAGAAAATTTAAAATCGGTGAGATGGTAATCAAAAGAATTTTTGTAAAGCCGGGTGGCCCCCGCTCAAAACTCCAACCCAATTGGGAAGGACCGTTCATTATAAAAGATGTTTATCCTGGCAATGCTTATAAACTGGTTAATGCTGAAGGCGAAGAGTTAACTCATCCTTGGAATGGTTTGTATCTTAAGAAATACTACCCTTGATTCAAAAATCCAAAAAAAATAGAAACTCTAAAAAAGTAAATAAAAATGGAAATTCTTCAAAAAAATCAAAAAGAGATCAAAATTGGTGCCATGGCACACGAAGGATCAATGTCCAAAAGGTCAAAATGCAGAATTCATTCATCAGTCTTGCTAACTTAAAAGGGGTTGACTCCCGCACACACTACACGCTTTATTCTTGAACTCAAACAGTGGAAAATCCAATGGAAAGTCAAAAACCTGACTAAAAGTGAAAGACAATACCCGTTCTTTTCTTCTTCGGCCCATAAGGGAGGAAGGGAGACCTTGAGGTAGATGCGCCAAGCCTATCCGCCGCCCTAGTAGGTGGAAGTCACGGCCCAAAAGGGAGCAAATGCCACAAAAGCCCAAGTACAATTAGGTTTATTTTCATCAATGCAAATCAATTCCAAAGTGAAAGTCAAGTTATGAAAAGAAAAGCATGTCAAGAGGGCAAAGTCCCCGCAAGGAAAACCTTGGGCGTATGCATGCAATATAACAAGGGCATAAGGGCAATAAATTTTCCCTACGCCAAAGACCGAACCCCAACAGGCATAGGGTAGGGGAGGTAACTTTGCTTTGAGTACCTCAGAATCCCTTATGGGCTTCCCTTATATTTTCTTCCATCCTTTCTATGTGGTAAAAGTCACAAACTGGCAGGATGGTCAAGACAGACTTAAGAAATTGCACTGAGCGAAATCTCGAATACAAGTCAACTATGAGCACGTCAACTCCCTTTTAATCACTCAAGAAAGGTTGATGAATTTTAAATGGTGACCGTGTTGGACCCGTGGTCTTGATAGCCTTGATACCCTTTTGCAGAATGATTTAATTAACGCCTTCTGCTAAGGCGCCTTTTCTCAAATTAACGTCCTAGATTAGGTCGCCTTCTTCAGACTAACGTCGTTGAGACGGTCGTGTCTTTTCAAAAATTAGATTTCCTTTTAGAATTAACGTCGTCCCACTAGGCGTCTTTTTCTATTAGCGCCTTACTCTAAGGCGCGTTTTTTAAGAAAAATCCCAAAAAATATATATATATAAGTGAAAAGAAAAAAATGCATTTCTTCACGATGTATGCTTGCATTCTTTTGCATGGGCATCTTTTATTTATAGTTTGCATATGTGTGCTTTGCACGATGCATATCCCGCTATCAGCTATTTCCTTTTGCCTTATCTTGATTAAAGGCTTGGCCCCTTGACCCATCACTAAGGTCAGAATATTGCCACCCCTTGCTCATTGGGCAAGGGGCCAAGTCGAACAAATGAATTAACCTGTTTTGTTTAAGTGAAAACCGCAGCTGCAGGTACAGGGCAAAGTAAAGCGAACACGAAGAACGTGGAAAGAAGAAAATACACAAACACAGGCCCACAACCACACAAAGTACTCAGGTAATTGACAAAGCTTAACCTTCTCAAGCACTTGATCCCTAATATCAAGGAATGCGCGATCCTTAATAGCCGGGGTGTCCCGCTGATGAATCAGGGGAACATGAAAATCACGCTCAGGAGGGAAAACTAAAGCGGAAGCCAAAGAGGCGAGAGCGTCAGCCAAGATGTTCTGGCTGCGAGGGACATGAACGAAGATCAATTTAGTGAAGAGTTTGGCATAAGCTGAAGCGAGTTCCAGGTAGGGCTTGAGCTTAGGATTGATGGTGCGGCACTTGACCAACACCTGGCGCAAAATGAGCTGACTATCACCGACAATCCTCAAATGGGTGACACCATATCGATGAGCGGTTTGAAGACCGGCCAAAAGAGCTTCATACTCAGCTATATTGTTGGTGACGGGGAAAGTGAGCCGAGCAGCAAAAGGAATGGTGACCCCTTCTGGTGTTAAAAGAACCATGCCGATCCCTCTTCCTTGAGAATTTAGAGCTCCATCAAAATGTAATGTCCACATAGGATCGTGGGGTTGATTGATGGACATTAATTCTTCATCTGGGAACTCCGAATTGACCGGATCAAAACGGGGGAGAGGGTGATGAGCAAGGTGTTCGGCAATGGCATAACCATTGACGGCTTTTTGCTGAATGTAAGTGATGTCAAATTGAGAAAGGAAGCTTTGCCAGCGTGCTAATCGATCAGTGAGGACATATTTTTCAAGGAGGAATTTAATTGGATTCATGCGAGCAATGAGGTGAACCTCGTGAGCTAGGAAATAGTGCTTTAACTTCTGAACTACCCAAACCAAAGCTGCACAAGTCTTCTCCATGGTTGAGTACCTCTGCTCACAGGGGTTAAGAAGCTTAGACAAGTAGTATGCTGCTCTCTCCTTACTTTCTTCATCCACTTGAGCTAGGACAGCACCTACAGAGTCATCCAGGATAGAAACATAGAGAATGAGTGACTTGCCTGGAATTGGCGGCCTCAGGACATGAGGATTGGCCAAATAATCCTTCAATCCGTCAAAGGCTGCCTGACACTTGTCATCCCAATTAAACTTGACTCCCGGCTTAGTAAGCTCGTAAAACGGCCTACATCTTTGTGAATGCTGAGAGACGAAGCGGCGAATGAATTGCAACCTCCCGATTAATCCTCGAACTTCCTTCAAATTCTTGGGAGGGGGCATATCTCTAATGGCCTTAGCCTTGTTGGGATCAACTTCAATTCCCCTCTTGCTGACAATGAAACCAAGCAATTTCCCTGAAGAAACGCCAAATACGCATTTCTTGGGGTTCATTTTCAAATGATATTCTCGTGACCGTTGTAAAACCTTAGCCAGAACCCCAGGATGCTCAATCCTTGTCCTTGATTTCACTACTAGGTCATCCACATACACCTCAATATAAATATGAATCATGTCATGAAAAATCGCCATCATAGCCCTCTGGTAGGTTGCTCCAGCATTCTTAAGTCCAAATGGCATGACCACATAGCAATATGTACCTCATGGTGTAGTGAATGATGTTTTCTCTTGATCCTCTTCAGACAGACGAATCTGATTGTAACCTGAAAAGCCATCCATAAATGAAAGAGTCTCAAATCCTGCCGTATTATCAATTAGAACATCAATATGGGGGAGGGGAAAGTCATCTTTAGGACACGCTCGGTTGAGGTCCCGAAAGTCTATGCAAATCCGAACCTTCCCATCTTTCTTCATAACCGGGACAATGTTAGCCACCCAATTGGGGTAAAGGACAACTCTAACAAATCTAGCTTTGTGGAGTTTATCGACCTCTTCTTTCATTTTTAAAGCCATATTAGGGTGGAAACGCCTCAACCGTTGTTTGACCGGGATAGCCCCTGGCTTAAGTGTAAGGCGGTGTTCAACAAGCGCAGGGTCTAATCCTCGCATATCCTCATAACTCCAAGCAAACGTGTCTTTGTATTCTTGAAGAACTAAAATGAGCGCCTCCTCCTCGGAGGGCGGCAAATTCTGGCTAATGAGGACAATCCTAGGGTCTTCCTCGGTACCCAGATTAATTTCTTTGGTGGGTTCTTCTACGGAGGCTGATGGTTCGTCGAATCTTCTCATACCACTAGCAAAAGTATCAGCCTCGTCCTCATATTCTTCGTAACTTTCATCCCCCTCTTCAATAGGGTCTTCATCATTCATAATTTCGTAAACGCCCAAACCCTCATAAGAAGCAACAGCATCTTCAAATTCTAACTCTGGCAGAATAATTGGACTTCCCACAAACTCAGGGACTGCTAAACAAGCTTGGCATCTGATAGCCAATTCCAATAAAAATCTGCGAGGGATCTCCTTACCCTTGGATTTCTTATGTGAATCTACCTCATGAATTTTATTAGAAGAAGAAGAAGAGGAGGAGGAGCAACTAGCCTGATTAGAAAGAAAAGAAGGAGGTGAAAAAGCGGATACAAAAGGTGATACAGAGGAAGACCCCTCGCCAGAGGGGGAAAAGAGATCTATCAAGGAATCTTGAAAGAGCGGCCCCTGGGTCGGGACGCACTCGGGAGAGAAATAGAAAGTCTCCTCAACGGAGATGGAGGATTGGAAAGTTGGAAATTCGACGTTTTTTTTTATTTTCATTTTCTTTTTCAAGGAGAAAGCAGTGTGATGGGAGAATAGCAAGAGGGGTGGAAATCGCAAGGTTAGAGAAAGATTTAATTAATGATGGCTCATGGGGGGGCGAGATGGAGATTTTAGAAAATTGCTCGAGGAGCGAAGGAGGAATCGGGAGAGAAACTTGGATTGAACTTGGAGCAAAGCTGATTGTAATCGGAGGTGGTCTTGGCACACGACCAAACCAATGAGAATGTAGAGAAGCAAGCACAGATGGATGTAGCGAAGTGAGAGAAAAGAGGCCGGCCCACAGCCTGTCCACAGTAAAACCTTCTTCAAAGGGGACATCTGGCTCCCCAGTATCCGTATAGTCACTCAGCAGCTGCCTCTTGTGTGTGATCGCTACTGGCGTTTCAATCAATTCCTGTATGAGCGGTGGCCATTCCGGGTCTGTCGGCATGAAGAGGCGGCTCAAAGAAATAGTAATGTCATTCATGTCGAACCACCTGTACCAGTCACATTCTGGATCACCCATTTTCCTTCTCTTGTCCGACCTTAAAGACTCCAGGGCTTTGTAGGTAACCAGTGGGGCAATGTGACGAGCAAACTGTCTGGCATGAACATCTTGATAGTCAAGCAATGAAGTAACTATGGTAGTCTGCTCATTATTCTGAATGATACCAGTAACAAAATGTGTTCTCAGTGTCCAGGAGAGTGGCTGGCGATTAGTCTTCAAAGTAGAAGTCATAAATGCCCATGGCTCTTCTTTATTTTTGTTTGGCCCTTTATAGCCTAAACCGCCTCGTACCAGCAATTTTTGCAGCTTAATGGGCCTAATCCTGCCCTGACAGTTGGCACCCAGGCCTTTGCCATCTTGATACCCCATTTTTAACAGAATGTTCCAACCGGGGGTATTAATCATGCTCTTTTTCTTCTTTCCCTTAGAAGGCAGGGGTGTCATAGCAACCGTGGTAACAGTTTCAGATGGCATTGGCCGTGGACGGGGGACGTCCAGCATAGATAACAGTGGCTTATTGGCAGGCCAAATAGAAGGAACTGACGAAGCCGCATGAATATCTTCCTCTGGCGGAATCGGCATGCTGGTCACCTTGATAATACGGCCCTTGTGTAGGAATTTGAGACACTGATGATTTGCAGAAGGCACCACGTCAAGCTGCTGGATGTACGGGCGGCCGAGAATGCCATTAAATGTTGGATCCATGTCCAAGATGTGAAAATCTGCCGTGATGGTGGCAGGACCCAAGCTAACTTTCAACGTGATCATGCCTAGAGGAGGCTTCTTTGTGTTGTCATATGCAGTGACCGTTATGGTGGACGGACGTGTTGGATTTTGTGTCTTCCCTAAGTGTTTTGATGATGAGCAACACTATGTTAATTGTTGTTGTTATTTTTGATCAGATATCTTGCACTTGAGTTATCCATGGTTTTATATGGAAAAGCTGCTAAGAGGTAACACTTCGTGTGTTCGTACAAGTTCTGTCTTCGTGCTGTTTTCCTTAAAACCTCATGTCATTCTTCTTCGCGTTTTCATCTCGTGTCGAGTTAGCCATGTTGTCGTCTGATTGAGTGTTGTCTTTCACCTCGATCAGTATTTGTTTACTGTGTTGTTTCCATGTCATCCTTTGTTTTCCTGTCTTCGAGTCCCTTCGCTGAGTCTCTAAGTCAGTCTTAGTTCAAGTGTTCGTTTCACTTTGTGATTGTTTTCTCTTCTCATGACTTCGTGTCGTGTTCCTGAAGCTGCTCTAAAAGTTTTGATGAACTTCGAGTAGTTTTCCTGTAGACCTCGTGTCGTTCCTACTTAGTAACCACACTTCGTGACGGTTACTATAGTCCACGTCTTCGTGTTGGTTTCATGCACTCCGTGTCATCTTCTTTGTTTCATTCTGTTCTCATCTCACTTCGAGTCATTTCTTTGCATACTGTCTTCGTGTTGATTGGCACTTCTTCTTGGTTACAACACCTCGTGTTGTACTGTTTGACTTCGTGTCGGTTTCGATTGCTAGTCCATGTTGTTTTCATGTCGTTCTCCTTATTGCTACTTCGTGTCGTTGCTTTTCACTTCGTGTCAAACTTCACTTCGTGTTGTTTTCACCTCGAGTCGTTTTCGTTATATTCTGTCCTCGTGTTGGTTTCTCTCTTTAGTCTTCATGTCGGTTTCTGTCGTTAGCCCGTGTTGTCCTCGTGTTGTTTTTGCATTCGTGACCTCGTGTCTCTTTTGCTTATAACCTCACCTCGTGTCATTTCTTCTGTGTATCTGACCTGTTACAGAGTATCTCGTGTCGTTCTTGTGTCATCTCGAGTAATAGTCACGTCGTGTTGTTACTATACCTCATGCAGTTTTGGTTTTAATGGCCATGCAGCGTATTAATGGACTTAATCTCATTACAGGTCCGAGGAAGAACATTCCACACTCCAGGGCTGCACGTGATCCGAGACAAGAGGAACCAATCTGATAAAGGCACGTGGCAGGAAGATTCTGGATCGAGCGTGGGAGGCACACGCGTTTTGTGCCCTATCCACCTGCTGTTCTGCTATAAATAGAATCCTTCGTCCTCAGATGAAGGTGATCGAAGAAGAGAGGCATAGAAGAAAAAATAGGAAAATTGAGAGCCCTTCGATCCAGGAAAAGAAAAGAAAGAAGAAAGAATAGCAGAGGGAAAAAGAGAGAGAGAGCAGAAGAGTGATCAGAAGAGTTGTTCTGACTTGCGGATCAAATCCGAAGTCTATTGCTCTGTGTTGAGCTACATTGTTTCCATTTTCTGGCATTTGATTTCCTTCGATCGTATTTTTCTTGTTATTGTTCTTATCCTTCTTCTACTGTCATTGTTTTGTTTCCGATCCTCTGGACTGAGGTCGGGGTCCTCCTGTGAGATCAGGAGAAGGGAGATTCATTCTCCGGTTTGCAAGCAGCAGGTGAGCTGCTTGTAGGTTCCCTCCGGGTTGGGAGGAAGAGGGGTCTTCGACCTCTGGTTCACTAGTAGCAGGGCTGCTACTAGTGGGGTTCCCTCTTGGTAAAGAGGAAGAGAGACGTGAGTCTCTGGGTTCTAGTGACTGCTGGTCGCTAGAGGTTCCCTCCGGGTAGGAGGAAGAGGAGAGGTTGTTCTCCTGGGAAGCTGTGTATCAGCAGTTGTCTGGCAAGCTGTGTTGCCCAGCCTTTAGTGAAGCCACACTCGGTTTGAGTGTGGGGTGGATGTAGGTCTGAAGGACCGAACCACCTTAAAATCCTCTGAGTCCTTGTGTGATCGATTGTGGTAATATTGTGGTATGCCTTCTATTTGCTTGAGCTATTAACTGCACTGCATCATTTTCGATAGTCGAGCTCGAGGTTATTTGCGTTTAGCAATATACTCTGCAGTATTTTTTAATTCTACGAAAAACAGTGATCTATTCATCCCCTCCCCTTCTAGATCACTTCATATTGTACTTATCAGTTGGTATCAGAGCAGGTTTTTCCCAGAATGTGGTCCAACGGCCAGGGAAACGGATCCACTGGTCCTCGCAGTTTCATAGCTGATGGGCAGTCTATCACCCGTCCCCCCTTCTTTGATGGTAGTAATTACTTCTTCTGGAAGAACAGGATGGAAGTCTTTATCAGGGCCCAAAGCCACAAGCTATGGAAAGTGATTACAGATGGTCCATACACCCTTCCACCGAATGAAGATATGTGGACAGAAGATCAGGTCAAACTCTCCGCACTGAATTGGACAGCTCTTAACATCATACAGTGCGCCGTCCACCCGGAAGAGTATTCGAGGATCTCAGCGTGCAAGACTGCAAAGAACATGTGGGATGATTTGCAGTTAATTCATGAGGGCACATCTCAGGTGAAGGCTACCAAGATCAACATACTTACAACTCAATATGAGTTATTTAAGATGAAGCCAGAGGAGCCGATCACAGAAATGTATGCCAGATTATCTGTGATCATCAACAGTCTGAAGGGCCTTGGAAAGGATATTCAACAAGAAGACATAGTCAGGAAGATCCTTAGGTCTCTAACTCCCGTCTGGGAAACCAAGGTGACTGTAATAGAGGAATCAAGAAATTTATCCATCATGACAGTGACCCAGCTGATTGGATCCCTCATGACCCATGAAATGAATTTCAAACATGGAAACGATGGGCATGACAGAAAGGGAAAGAATGTTGCTCTGAAGGTCTCACGACATGCTAAGAAGAACAACAGCAGCAGCAGCAGCAGTGATGATAGCAGCGAAGGCTCTGATGGATTCTCAGACCTGGACAAGGACGAGCGAGCTATGCTCACCAGGCAATTCAGAAAGTTCCTGAGAACTAAAGGAAAATTCTACAGGAGGAAGAAATTTAATGCTGCAATGAAGTCTCCTGAGCGAGGATTTGAGAAGAACCGGTCTGCTAAGAAGATCACTTGCTATCATTGTCAGAAACCCGGTCACATGAAAAGTGAATGTCCAGAGCTACAAGCTAAGGCTCCAGGACACCAGAAGAAGATGGTGCACAAGAAGAAGAAGGCCATGCTGTGCACATGGAGCGATGAGGAGGAGGACCCAGAAGCCACTTCGTCCAGTGAAAATGAAGAGAAGACCTGCCTCATGGCCGATCATGAGAAAGAGGTAACAAACTATTTGAGAATTTTACTTTAGATGATTGGGAGGACGCCTATGGCGACCTGTTAAGTAAATATAATTGTTTAAACAAGGAGCACAGAATGCTTAGACGTAAGTTTCATTCTCTGTCTGAAGAACACTCTTCTATTGTCACTGATAGCATGAAAACCAAGGAGATGGCCATTGAGCTAGACCAGGTTAAAGGTGAGATTGAGAGGTTGAGAATGGAAAGAGAGGAGAGTCTAGCTAGAATGGATGAGCTGAAGTGTAAAGCTGAAGAGTGTAAAGGAGAGATTAGACTGATGGCTGAAAAATATGAGGCAGTTAGAAAAGTTAATCAGGAACTCCAGGACCAATGCAATGAATTTCAGAAGGAGATTGAGGACAAAGAAAAAGTGCTTGAGAAGTTTACAGAGGGGAGAAACAACCTGAATGTCCTTCTGGGGTCGAGGGTAAACTTCAATAGGGAGGGATTAGGATACAATCCTACTAGTAAAAAACCCTTTGAATTTAAGACTACCACGTTCTGCCCCGCCAAAGGCAAAGAGAAACTGGAAACACCATCCAGTTCCAAATCTGTCTCTACAATGAAGTTTTCGACCGGCAAATTCATTCAATCCACTGGTCAGCAACCTAAGTCGAGAAATCCTGAAACAAGAACTGCTCATGTGCAACAGGTGGGAACAAAGGTTCTCACAGAACCAGTCCTATTGATGTCACAAAAAGAGTGAAAAGTTTTGTTAAGAAAGCTCATCATGCTAATTATCAAGTAGAGCATGGCAACGTTCACCAGTTTCAGCACAAATTTTATTGGAGTAAAAATGCTTACATGAATTATGCTCAACACACACGCGTATCCTCTAAGAGGCCAACCAACAATGTCTTTGTTCAGAAACAGCATAGTTCAAATAGGAATAAGCTTATTCAACACCCACCAAGAAATGACAAAAGGGAAGAATCAACCCACATAAAACCACTGAAGAGAACTATAAAACAAATGTGGGTTCCCAAGTGTTTTTTGCATAATCTGAAAACTGGTTTTGGACCCAATTTGAGTTGGGTCCCACATTACTCTGTCTGAATTTTTGCAGGTCAGCCTGGCAGCTGAGCATAACAAGTGGTATCTTGACAGCGGCTGTAGCAGGCACATGACAGGAGACCGGTCCAAATTCAGCAAACTAAAAATGAAGTCTGGGGGCTTGGTCAAATTCGGAGGAAATAACAGAGGAAGAATAATTGGAATTGGTACGGTTGGTAAGTCCTCCACTAACTCCATTGAAGATGTGTATCTTGTAGAAGGACTTCAGCACAACTGGTAAGTATAAGTCAACTTTGTGACAAAGGACACAAGGTACTCTTTGACCACAACTCGTGCACTGTTTTTGAGCTGAATTCTGATAACATCATGTTCAAAGGTCATAGAGTAAATAATGTGTACATCGTTGATCTAGATGATAATTCTGAAACAAACTTGTGTCTGTCTGCTAATTCTGAACAGGTTGCTTTTGACTGGCATAGGCGTCTAGGCCACGCTAGTGTGTCTACTTTGAATAAACTGTCTAATTATAACCTAGTCAGAGGTTTGCCCAAAATAAAATTCCAGTTAGGGTCCAAGCTCTGTGATGCTTGTGCTCAAGGTAAACAGACTCGTGCAGTTTTTAAGTTGAGAACTGAGGGTCTCTCATCTAAACCACTACAGCACTTGCACATGGATCTCTTTGGTCCTACTCGAATACAAAGCCTGTCAGGTAAGAGATATGGTCTAGTCATAGTTGATGACTTCACTAGATTTTCTTGGTTGTTCTGTTTAGCAAATAAAAATGATGCTTTTGTTCACTTTGAAGAACTTTTTAATAAAATCAAACTGCAAGGTGAACATAATATCATTACAATTCAGTCTGACCATGGAGGAGAGTTTGAAAACTCTTCATTCTCTGAATTTTGCTCAAGAGAGGGAGTGACTCACAGATTTTCTTCTCCCAGGACACCGGAGCAGAATGGAATTGTTGAGAGAAGAAACAGGTCAATAATTGAAATGGCCAGGACTATGCTGATTGAGAGTGGACTTCCAAGGAGATTTTGGGCAGAAGCTGCAAATACAGCATGCTACATTTTAAATCGAGCCTTGGTAAGACCTACTCATAAGAAAACTCCTTATGAACTCCTCAAGGGTAAGCTGCCAAACATTTCTTACTTTAAAATCTTTGGTTCCAAATGTTTCATCCACAATAATGGTAAGAATGGTTTGGATAAGTTTGAAGCAAGAAGCTCTCCTGGAATTTTTCTCGGATATTCAGAAACCTCTAGGGCTTACAGAGTCTTCAATAAAGATGAGCAAACTGTTGAAGAAACACCTCATGTGGTGTTTGATGAGAATGTTCTATCTGACAAAAAGATAAATGATGACAGGGAGTCACCTGATGAGGGAGATTTCTTGGAGAAAATTGAAGAAGAAGAGATGCAGCAAACTGCTCAACCAGAAAACTTACAACAAGAAGGAGCAACTGAGGTAGGTGAACCCTCAGGTGAGGTAATATTTCACAAAGATCATCCTAGTGAAAATGTCATAGGTAATTTGCATGATCCCACTAGGACAAGGTCTCACTTTAGAACTGTCCAAGAACAGGACTTAGCTGCTTTGACATCTCAGGTAGAACCCAAGACTGTGGAAGAGGCTTTAAAGCATGATTCTTGGGTATCCTCCATGGGTGAGGAATTAAATCAATTTGAGAAAAATAATGTATGGAAACTAGTTCCTAGACCTGAAAACACTCATGTCATTGGCACTAAATGGGTTTTCAAAAATAAGATTGATGAAAATGGTGCTATCTCTAGAAACAAAGCAAGACTTGTAGCTCAAGGCTACAGTCAGGAATTTGGTGTGGATTTTGATGAATCCTATGCACCAGTAGCTAGGATGGAAGCTATAAGAATTCTGTTTGCATTTGCATGCTCTAGAAACATTCGGCTACAGCAAATGGATGTCAAAAGCGCATTCTTAAATGGGTTATTGAAGGAAGAGGTATATGTTGAACAACCTCCTGGGTTTAATTTCTCTGTTCAGCCTAACATGGTTTTTAGGTTGAATAAAGCCCTCTATGGATTGAAGCAGGCTCCCTGAGCCTGGTATGAGAGACTTTCTGAGTTCCTTGTGAGCAAGGGCTACATTCGAGGTAAGGTTGACCAAACCCTCTTCACCAAAAGTCTCGGAAAGGAGTTAATTGTGGTCCAGCTATATGTTGATGATATCATTTTCGGATCTAACAATTCAAAATTATGTAAAGATTTTTCTGAGTCTATGTCCCAAGAATTTGAAATGAGTCTAGTTGGCGAACTAAAATATTTTCTTGGGCTGCAGGTCAAACAAATGGAGGATGGTTGTTTCATAAATCAAACCAAGTATACTCTGGAGATGCTGAAAAGGTTTGGAATGACCAACCTCAAGACAATCTCAACACCCATGGGTACCAGCTCCTCACTGGATTCAGACGAAAAAGGTAAAGAGGTGGATGCTAAACTATATAGAGGTATGATCGGTTCACTCCTCTACTTAACTGCATCCAGGCCCGACATTCAATTTAGTGTAGGGATGTGTGCCAGATACCAGGCTAGGCCTACTGAATTGCATCTGGCAGCTGTAAAGAGAATTTTTAGATACTTATCTGCCACCCATGATCTAGGTCTCTGGTATCCTGCATCATGTAGTTTAGATCTCATTGCATACACTGATGCAGATTATGCAGGATGTAAATTGGACAGGAAGAGCACTAGTGGTCACTGCGAATTTCTAGGGTGCTTAGTCTCTTGGGGATCCAAGAAGCAACACTCTGTGGCTCTATCTACTGCTGAAGCTGAGTATGTGGCAGCAGGGAGCTGTGGCACACAGGTTATATGGATAAAACACCAGCTTCTGGACTACTCGGTTGAGCTAGGTTGTACTTCTATCTTTTGTGACAATACTAGTGCAATAAATATTGCAAAGAATCCTGTACTTCATTCCCGAACCAAACATATTGAAATCAGGCATCATTTTATTCGAGATGAAGTAGCTAGGAGGACTTTTGAGTTGATCCATGTTGGCACGAACTCACAAATTGCAGACATCTTTACTAAGCCACTGGATACTGAAAAATTTAGCACTTTGCGCAGAGAACTAGGTATTTACAGAATTTCATGATTGAAAAATTGATTTCTGAATACCATGTCATGTGTTATTATGCTTATCATATTCATCATCTGTTGCTGAAGAAATAACTTCATTATGAGTGTTTTGGTGACTCACTCCGTTTTGATTGAATAGTCTGTCCAAACTTCATGGTGTTCTCTTTGAAGTGTTTTGAGGGTTGTCTTGGTTAAGTTTGTGTTGGGGTCAAGGTCTCAGGGGAGCTGATTTATAATAAGTGTTTTGATCTTTGACCTAATTTGAACATACTCCGAACGACATTTTGCTGACATCATAAGAGAATCAGGTTGATTAGGTGTATAAACGAAAATGTTGGATGCTTTACTCTTTAAGGCTGATCATCTAATTTCTTGTTGGAATTTCAGCTGTTAGTCCCACTGAGATCAAAATCTGAATTCAAGATTAATCTTCATACACTGTAACTCTCTTCTGATCTAGCCAGTACAGCATACCTACTTAGTCAATGTGAGTCCAAAATGAGGTATTTTGTGCTTTAGTCTGAATCACCTTGGATCTGGTGTATTGTTCTCAAACGGACTCAAGCTTCATTAACAAGGTTTTAAGAGCTGGTTAATAAAAACAAATTTCATAAAATTGTTATCAACTTTGTTAACTGCTCATTGAGAAACTGGGATTTTCATCAATGAAGTGAAAGCTTCCCATGTCATGAGATGGCAGTAATTATCTGGTCTTAGTAGTTGTCTTGATCATACAGAGCTATGGTACATATCTGGTTAGTAACTGGGGTGTCTGGCCTCAGATAAAGGTGTCACCTTAATGTCAACACCAGTTAGAATACTATCTCTGTCTCTTATCAGAAGGGGTAATGTGGTCCTGCCACCGAGTAACTGGGTTTCTTGCCTCTAAACAAGGTGTCTCCCTAATGTCAAAGGTGTACTTGACAGACTTACCTTTGATCTTGACCTTCTTAAAGATCCTGCTCACTTGAAGTATAGCTTTTGATTTGTTTGTTCTCAATACCACAGGTCTTTATCTTCTGACTGTCTTACATAATACTCTCTCAGTAAAGACTTATTTTGATCAATCTGGTATCTTGTACCTCACTTGCTTAGAATCTGGTTCTGTGTATGGAGCGAATCCTTATTCACAGTTTTTGCACAGTCTGACTAACTGATCCTCAAAAATCCTCACATAAAATTAATGGCTTTCTTAATTGACTAAACATCTCAATAGTCTCCATTTATCTGCCTTACTCTGTCCTGTTTTCTCTCTATAGTCAGCAATTTTCCTTTCTCTGTATCTTCAGATTTGCCCCTAGTTTGATGATGTCAAAGGGGGAGAGAATAGTGTTGAGGGGGAGTTAGTTTGTTGAGGGGGAGTTAGTTATCAAGGTTTGAGGTAAACTGTTGCTGTGTTCAGGGGGAGTGCTCAGGTTTCTTAGGGGAAGTAAGGAAGCAAGTATGCTTTAATTTGTCTGCATTAAATATCCTGAAATGATCTCTTTTGAACTTATCTCTTATACTTAATATAGTGTTGCCATCATCAAAAAGGGGGAGATTGTTGGATTTTGTGTCTTCCCTAAGTGTTTTGATGATGAGCAACACTATGTTAATTGTTGTTGTTATTTTTGATCAGATATCTTGCACTTGAGTTATCCATGGTTTTATATGGAAAAGCTGCTAAGAGGTAACACTTCGTGTGTTCGTACAAGTTCTGTCTTCGTGCTGTTTTCCTTAAAATCTCATGTCATTCTTCTTCGCATTTTCATCTCGTGTCGAGTTAGCCATGTTGTCGTCTGATTGAGTGTTGTCTTTCACCTCGAGCAGTATTTGTTTACTGTGTTGTTTCCATGTCATCCTTTGTTTTCCTGTCTTCGAGTCCCTTCGCTGAGTCTCTAAGTCAGTCTTAGTTCAAGTGTTCGTTTCACTTTGTGATTGTTTTCTCTTCTCATGACTTCGTGTCGTGTTCCTGAAGCTGCTCTAAAAGTTCTGATGAACTTCGAGTAGTTTTCCTGTAGACCTCGTGTCGTTCCTACTTAGTAACCACACTTCGTGACGGTTACTATAGTCCACGTCTTCGTGTTGGTTTCATGCACTCTGTGTCGTCTTCTTTGTTTCATTCTGTTCTCATCTCACTTCGAGTCGTTTCTTTGCATACTGTCTTCGTGTTGATTGGCACTTCTTCTTGGTTACAACACCTCGTGTTGTACTGTTTGACTTCGTGTCGGTTTCGATTGCTAGTCCATGTTGTTTTCATGTCGTTCTCCTTATTGCTACTTCGTGTCGTTGCTTTTCACTTCGTGTCAAACTTCACTTCGTGTTGTTTTCACCTCGAGTCGTTTTCGTTATATTCTATCCTCGTGTTGGTTTCTCTCTTTAGTCTTCATGTCGGTTTCTGTCGTTAGCCCGTGTTGTCCTCGTGTTGTTTTTGCATTCGTGACCTCGTGTCTCTTTTGCTTATAACCTCACCTCGTGTCATTTTCTTCTGTGTATCTGACCTGTTACAGAGTATCTCGTGTCGTTCTTGTGTCATCTCGAGTAATAGTCACGTCGTGTTGTTACTATACCTCATGCAGTTTTGGTTTTAATGGCCATGCAGCGTATTAATGGACTTAATCTCATTACAGGTCCGAGGAAGAACATTCCACACTCCAGGGTTGCACGTGATCCGAGACAAGAGGAACCAATCTGATAAAGGCACGTGGCAGGAAGATTCTGGATCGAGCGTGGGAGGCACACGCGTTTTGTGCCCTATCCACCTGCTGTTCTGCTATAAATAGAATCCTTCGTCCTCAGATGAAGGTGATCGAAGAAGAAAGGCATAGAAGAAAAAATAGGAAAATTGAGAGCCCTTCGATCCAAGAAAAGAAAAGAAAGAAGAAAGAATAGCAGAGGAAAAAGAGAGAGAGAGCAGAAGAGTGATCAGAAGAGTTGTTCTGACTTGCGGATCAAATCCGAAGTCTATTGCTCTGTGTTGAGCTACATTGTTTCCATTTTCTGGCATTTGATTCCTTCGATCGTATTTTTATTGGTTATTGTTCTTATCCTTCTTCTACTGTCATTGTTTTTGTTTCCGATCCTCTGGATTGAGGTCGGGGTCCTCCTGTGAGATCAGGAGAAGGGAGATTCATTCTCCGGTTTGCAAGCAGCAGGTGAGCTGCTTGTAGGTTCCCTCCGGGTTGGGAGGAAGAGGGGTCTTCGACCTCTGGTTCACTAGTAGCAGGGCTGCTACTAGTGGGGTTCCCTCTTGGTAAAGAGGAAGAGAGACGTGAGTCTCTGGGTTCTAGTGACTGCTGGTCGCTAGAGGTTCCCTCCGGGCAGGAGGAAGAGGAGAGGTTGTTCTCCTGGGAAGCTGTGTATCAGCAGTTGTCTGGCAAGCTGTGTTGCCCAGCCTTTAGTGAAGCCACACTCGGTTTGAGTGTGGGGTGGATGTAGGTCTGAAGGACCGAACCACCTTAAAATCCTCTGAGTCCTTGTGTGATCGATTGTGGTATTTTTGTGGTATGCCTTCTATTTGCGTGAGCTATTAACTGCACTGCATCATTTTCGATAGTCAGAGCTTGAGGTTATTTGCGTTTAGCAATATACTCTGCAGTATTTTTTAATTCTACGAAAAATAGTGATCTATTCATCCCCTCCCCTTCTAGATCACTTCATATTGTACTTATCAGTACGAATCTGGCTTTCTGGTATGCCACATAACTTCAAGGTGCTCGGTGGCAAAACATTGATGGATGCCCCAGTATCCACCAGACATTGCTTAACAGCCACCTTATTGATGTCGACTGTGATGCATAAGGCATACTTCCTTGCCGAGATTGGTGCCAGCTCATGTTCATGAAAAGTAATTGCTGGCTGACTGCTAGCAGGTGTTAACACTGTGAGTATCTGCTCAACTGGGATGTCTTCATTAACCATTACCTTCTGCAGATATTCCTTTAGAGCCAGTTGATGAGTGGTGGACCGTTTGATCAATTCCAGGATTGAAATTCTTGCCGGAGTCCGGTCCAAATGTTTTAACAAATCATATTCAGTGCCCGGTATAGACCCTTGTTCTTGTTCTTGCTTTTGCGGCCCCTGCACGGGCTCTAGCTCTCTTTGTGAAAAAATACGGTGGAAAATCCGTACGCTGCGGAGCGGCACCACGCCTTGTAGAGCCTCTGTCGGGGCAAGTGTGGGGGGAGAATTAGAAGAAGAGGAGGAGGAGGCAATGTTCGATAATGGGGGTGCCCCTGTAGGAGGCGTGGGAGTAATGTTTAGCAAAGATGCCCCCATGGGAGGCGTAGGAGAGTGGTTTGACGAAGATGCCCCGTCAGAGGGCGTGGAATTAGAAAGGGATACCCGAATGCGAGGAGCATTGGCGGGTGGTCTAACAAGAAGAGATCTGGGTATGAGAGGTGGAGGAACTGATGGCGGAGGAGCCCTTGCCGGTGTAGGAGTGGCAGGGGGTGTAGTGGGTGCTAGCGGTGAGCGAAGTAGGAGTGGCCTGGACGGCGGAGGTATAGAGTTGGTGGTGGAAGGTGGGGTTTGTCGTGCGGTAGGTTGTGGAGGTGGCAAATGGGTAAGGAGAGAGCGGGCCGGCAAGGCCGTAGAACTGGTGAAGGTTGTGGAGTGGCAGGGGGCGTAGAACGGGACGTCCCGATAGGGGAGTAGAAGAAGAAGGAAGGGTGCGCAAAAGGCGCGGAGGTTGATTTTGGTTCGGATTGTGATAAAATGCCCCGACAGAGGCATTTTCTTCGTGCCATCCCTGTCCTCTCTGCACTTCGTAGAGGGACGTGACAGGGTTCACATGCTGATTAGGGGCGTGTTCTGGCAATGGATTACGGACAATCCCTGTCACACCCCGACGCGGAATATCGGGATGTACAGTCAGAGGCAAGCAGGAAAAAGAGAGAACTAATCTAAAAGCACAAGTGCTATGGAAGGAAATACTAAATGATCATTAAACAGCCAAACTGATACAATGACCTCAAAGGCAACTTAATACAACAAGGAATAATCAACCACTAAAACTCAATGACATAACTGAAACTAAATGATCTCCAAACACAACTAAAGTAAGATAACACACTACTAACACACTAGAACTGATACGCTCAAGACATCACTCCTGCCCTTCCCCATCGGTAAGCACGTCACCTGAAAAGCCTGGAAAGGGGGAAACACAACTATGAGCTGACGCTCAGTAGGAAATAACAGACATGTATAAGTGATTAACAGTATAATTACATTTTAAAATGTCATGCTACAAATGATAAAAACAATAAAAAGATAACGATGATATCACGAAACGAAATTCAAAGATCTTGCAAGGTCAAGAAATATAATGAATAGAATAGTAAGACAAGAATTTACTACAGGAGATAACGATAAAAAGTTGGCCATATCAAGTCAATTCAAGTCATGTCAAGCACGTATGTAATTTCATTTCCACGTCCAAGTAATAAGCAAGTAAAGTAACCATAAGTAGAGTATAGAACAGTGAAGAGTGGAAAGTGAAAAGTAGTAGAAAGTAATGTAGAGAGTAGTGGAGAGAGTAGTGGACAGTCCTATATTTAACACATGTCAAGTACTGGTGCCAAATGCCACACCTAATCATTCACCTCCCCGGGGGTACACGTAGTGTTCGGGCGCTCTTCCCAGGACCAGACCGAGCCCTTAATTGTTTGCCAGGCATTGATTTCTTTGGATCAAAGATCCCACGAATCTAGACTTCCACAGTTTATGGCCAGAATTCCAAGGTTTAAACTAAGTAGCAATAACAACTTCAAGTAGGAAGGAGATTCATTTCCAGAATTTCAAGGTAAGTATATTCATCAAGGAGATTGAAATCAAGTCACAACAGGTGTTAATCGTACTGCACTACTGTAAAACAGCAGCAATCAAACAAGCTAAACAACATATTAATCCTAATCACCAAGTTAGGATATCATGAGTAACCATTATCATTTGCATTAAGACAAAAGCCAAGAAGTTGATTCAAGATGATAAGGCAAATAACAACTCCCACAGGAGTGAAATAGAATGCATTAACAGAGATTTAGTTACACCATTAACCACTAATTATGTGGGTTTCTATTTAATCTTGTATGCATTGAAATGAAGATGATAAACGGTGTGTTTTTACACTAAGTTTGCATGTATGAACCAATGTTAATTGAAACTAAAAAAAAGTACATGAATAGGTCATTAGTTCCTCAAAAATGTAGTTTTCAATGTGATTAGGTTGAATGGATTGATTCCCCGGTGATCCGGATTGATCCCCGGGTCAAAACATTACTTAAATCGGGTTTACGGGGCATGGGTCGACCCTTTGGGTCGACCCCTGGAAAAATTCCAGGTATGGGTCGACCCCTGGCTTTCCAGGAGCCATCTGGCTGCATGGGTCGACCCATGGGTCGACCCCCTCAAAATCAGGCTTCATGGGTCGACCCATTGGGTCGACCCCCTTCTCTGGGTGCATGGGTCGACCCATGGGTCGACCCCTGTAGGCCGTGGGTCGACCCATGCAAGGCAGCATTGCTGCTGCTTGCAGGGTGGAAATGGGTCGACCCACGGGTCGACCCCTGGGTTTCCAGACCCAAAAAGCGATGAAAAACTCCAAGAATTTGGGGTCTAAAAGTATTGGGATCTTAACCATAGACTCTAGGGTTATTAATATGCATCCTAGGGTCATAAAACACAATTTTAAATCACGAATTTCGATAGGAATCCAATGAAATACAACCTATTCTATGAAGAACACAAGTAAAGTCTAGCTTGCTAGCATGCTTCTAATAACACACGAAATACTCTAGGCATGATCTACAAAAATTGGGGATTTTGATGTCAAAAGAAAGCTAACATGCTATTGATTACATTCATGTATGTTAATTAGAAATTGGGCTGTTATAACCTACCTCAAATTGAAGAGGGAACTCGAAACCTAGAATAAAGAACAACTTGATAGCACCTCACTAAAACCTCGATATCTCCACGGATACCTAATGAAAATTGGGGCTTTTGCCACCAATGGAAAGAGCTCGATGAGAGGTACAATTTGCTATACTCATGATCAAGATTTGGTTGAGAATTCCTACCTCAATCGATGGATCAAAGAAGGATGAAGGGAAGCCAACGGCCTGCTGACCCACCTCCACAAATCGAACTAGATCTCTCTAGATCCGAAATTTCAGCGAACCCCACAGCAGCCAAATGAAAGAAGACTCGTAGGGCTTCATTTTGATAGCTCATAGAGCTTCTGGAGCCTTCTGAATTGGGAGTATTCACTGCTGCAAGCTACGTGTTTAGAAACGGCGCCGAAATACTTGACTTGACCAAACTATGTCGGCAGCACGTTTTGGGGCTAAGTTTACCTCAAATTGATTGTGGGTAAATGTTCCTTACATTGTGGCCTTCCATTTGCCCCTGATTTCAGATCATTTGGTTGAGTAATCAGGTCGAATTTGATGTTCAAAGTTTGGGTGAATAGTGAATACGAATTTGGGTTAGGTGGGTTGTAAGTCAGACTTAATCCACTGATTAGGCCTAGATAATGATTTAATTAGGCTTACTCCAAGAAGACAAAAGTGTTAGTCGAAGCATCTATTATTTAATTACTATTTTTATGAATTTTTATATGGTAGATAAAATTCCACTTCTACTATTCCGTAATTAATTAAATATTAAGTTCGGAAGACTAAGTTCGCTAATTCGGCTTAATAAACGATTTTATTAGGCTTAATTGTAGAAGACAAAGTTGATAAACAAAATTAATTCTACAAGATGTGATTTTTGGGGATTTTTAGAAAATAGTAGAAAAATGACTTATTCTATTAATTAATTAATTAATCTAATTAATTTGGATAATTCTCATTAATTCGAATAACTTCAAATAAATTCCAAATAATTACAAATAACTTCTAATAAATTTCTAAAGAATTTGGGGTCTTACACCCTCCCCTACTTAAAGGAATTTGGTCCTCCAAATTCACTGCACTAAAACTGAGAGTAGAAAAAGATCACTCACCTAGAATAGATCGGGATACCGCTTTCGCATAGTCTCTTCAGACTCCCATGTAGCTTCTTCGGTCCCACGCCGACTCCACTGAATCTTGACCATCGGTATCGAACGATTCTGGAGTTGCTGATGCTTCCGGTCCAGAATCTTGACAGGTCTTTCCTCATAGGTCAGATCTTCCTTCAGTTCAAAATCCACTTGTTGAATGATATGAGTGGGATCGTACACATATTTCCGTAACATAGACACATGGAAAACGTTGTGTACGCCAGACAATTACGGTGGTAAAGCCAGTCTGTATGCCACCTCTCCCACTCTATCTAGAATCTCGAATGGACCAATGTACCTCGGACTCAGCTTGCCATGAATGCCAAATCTTCGGATCCCTCTCGTCGGAGAGACCTTTAAGAACACATGCTCGCCAACCTGAAATTCCAATGCCCTTCTCCTGTTGTCGGCATAACTCTTCTGTCTTGACTGGGCTACTTGTAACCGGTCTCGGATAACACGGATGTTCTGTGATGATTCCGAAACAAGATCTGGTCCAAGCCACTGTTTCACACCTACCTCATCCCAACACAACGGGGAACGACAACTTCTACCATATAGTGCTTCAAAAGGAGCCATCTGAATACTAGACTGATAGCTGTTATTGTAGGCAAATTCAATTAATGCCAAATGCTCACTCCAATTACCACCGAAATCAATCATGCAAGCTCGCAGCATATCTTCCACTATCTGATTGGTTCTTTCAGTCTGTCCATCTGTCTGTGGATGAAAAGCAGTACTGAAATTCAGACGAGTACCCAAAGACTCTTGCAGTCCCTTCCAGAAATGTGAAGTAAATCTGGGGTCTCGATCAGATACTATATTCACTGGAATACCATGCAATCTCACCACTTCCTTTATATACAAAGCAGCCAATACATCAATCGTCCACTTGGACTTAATTGGTAAGAAATGAGCCGACTTTGTCAATCGATCGACAATCACCCATATCGCATCAAATCCACCACGAGTCCTAGGTAGACCCATAATGAAATCCATGCCAATGCTTTCCCACTTCCATTGGGGTATGTCGAGTGGTTTCAATTTCCCTGCTGGTCTGAAATGTTCGGCCTTAACTTGCTGACATACCAAACATCTGCTCACAAAATCTGCAACTTCTCTTTTCATATTCGGCCACCAAAAGGACCTTTTCAAATCTCGGTACATCTTAGTGCCTCCAGGATGAATGGTATATCTGGATCTATGAGCTTCCTCAAGAATTTTGTTCTTTATTGTAGCCTCATCCGGAACACAAGTTCTGCCTTTAAATAATAATCTACCATCATCGGCCAACATGAAGTCAGGTCTGCTACTCAAGCTTCCCTTGATCTCTACCAACTCGGGATCATTATCTTGCAAGGACTTGATCTCTATCAATAATTCAGGTTTAAGTTGAATCTGAGCAATCAAGATCCGATCATTGTCAATATTGAGATCCAGACTAGATAATTGTTCCAACAATCTCCATTCTTGTAACATGAGACTTGACAATCTAGCTACCGGCTTCCGGCTTAATGCATCTGCCACAACATTACCTTTGCCAGGATGATACTCAATCGAGAAGTCGAAGTCTTTCAAGTACTCCAACCATCTTCGCTGCCTCATGTTGAGTTCCTTTTGAGAAAATAAGTACTTCAAACTCTTATGATCTAAAAACACTGTAAAGGTTTCTCCATATAAGTAATGCCTCCATATCTTTAAAGCAAACACGACTGCAGCAAGTTCCAAATCATGAACAGGATAATTATCTTCGTGCTTCCTCAACTGCCTAGAGGAATAGGCAATCACCTTCCCATGCTGCATGAGTACACAGCCTAAGCCAATACCTGAAGCATCAGTATAAACAACAAATCCTCCTTCACCAGAAGGTAAAGCCAAAACAGGTGCAGTAGTCAAACACTCCTTCAGAGTCTGAAAGCTTCACTGACAATCATCTGACCAATCAAACTTATTTCCTTGCGGGTTAATCTTGTAAGAGGTACCGCAATCTTAGAGAAGTCTTGAATAAATCTTCGATAATAACCTGCCAGGCCTAGAAAACTTCTAACTTCGTTGCACTAGTAGGCTGCTCCCAATTCTTCACTGCCTCAATCTTCGAAGGATCAACAGAAATACCTTCCTTGGTGATAATATGTCCGAGAAAGGACACTTCTTGTAGCCAGAACTCACACTTACTGAACTTAGCATATAGATGATGATCTCTCAATAATTGCAATGCCATTCTCAGATGTTCAGCATGCTCCTCCTCATTCTTAGAATAAATCAGGATGTCATCAATAAAGACCACGACCCATTGATCAAGATAGGGCCGAAATGCATCGTTCATCAACTGCATGAAAGCTGCTGGAGCATTCGTTAGACCAAAAGGCATAACGACAAATTCAAAATGACCATACCTGCTGCGGAAAGCTGTTTTATAAATATCCTCTTCCTTAATCCGCAACTGGTGATATCCAGATCGAAGATCGATCTTAGAGAAATATTGAGCTCCCGCTATCTGGTCAAATAACTCGTCAATCCTCGGCAAGGGATATTTGTTCTTGACAGTCTGCTGGTTTATTTACCGATAATCAATGCACAACCTCATCGAACCATCTTTCTTCCTGACGAATAACACAGGGGCTCCCCACGGAGAAGTACTAGGACGAATAAAACCCTTCTCGAGTAATTCCATCAGTTGCTGCTTCAGTTCCCTCAGTTCCGCAGGAGACATACGATAAGGAGCCTTAGAAATAGGAGCTGTGCCAGGAATAAGATCAATAGAAAAGATAACTTCCAGCTCAGGCGAAAGTCCTGGTAGTTCCTCTGGAAAGACATCAGGAAAATCTCGGACAACAGGAATGTCCTTAATCTCCATCTGCTGCTCAGGAGTTGCACAAACAAAGGTTAGAAATGCCTCACACCCATGCCTCAAAAGCTTATCAGCTCGAAGAGCCGAGATGAGCGGTACGGAGTTATGGTGCTTGACTCCCGTAAAAGATAAACCAGAATGTCCAGTAAAAGTCACTGAGCTAGAACTACAGTGAACATTGGCCTCATACTTGGCCAACCAATCTGCTCCTAGGATTACATCATAATCCTTCATATCCATGCAGACCAAATCTGCTGGAAAGTTCTGTTCACCAATCATAACCTTACTAGAAGGATAGAAATACTGGATTGTTGATCTAGTGCCAATAGGGGTTGAAATCTCTAACGGAGTATTCATCAAAACAGGTTCCACAGCTAATGACTTAGCAAATCTCCGTGAAATAAAAGAATGTGTTGCACCAGTATCAAAGAGAGCAAATGCGGGCTTATCGATTATAGTAAGGGTACCTTCGACGAGTCCGCCATCATCAGAAATCCCAGTTTCATCTTCATGTAAAGCTTGAAGCTTGCCTTGTGGTTTCTTGAAGACTAGAGGTTTTGCCGGTGTAGCTTGTTCCGATATGAGAGGACAATTGGGGATACGGTGCTCCTTGCTTCCACATCGCAAACAGGCGCCTAGCTTGCGCCAGCACTCCTCTATCTTGTGACCCGGACGATCACAATAGTTGCACACGCCCTTGAATGGAACAATAGGGCCAGGCTTCTTGTCTTCATGCCTCGGCATCTTGCCCTTCCACGATCCGGACCCGCTCCACGAACCAGGTCCACTAACAGGCCTCTTCTTGGTATACCCGGGTTTGACACTCCCGGAACCCGTAGGTAATTCTTTCTTGGTGCCTTTCCCACGGATTCTCTCCGTCATCTCAAGAGTATCCTCTAGAACTTGCGCTTTCCTTACCATCTCGGAATAAGTGGAAATCTCCATCGGTGCCAATTGGTTGATATAATGAAGCTTCAAACCATTGAGAAAGCGCTTCGCCTTCATCTTCTCGGTGGAAATGAGATGTGTAGCATATCGAGAAAGCCGTGCAAATTGAGCCTCATACTCTGCCACGGACAAACCTCGCTGTTTCAAGGCCGCGAACTCTGCCGCTTTCTTCTCTTGCACTCTATCAGAAAAATACTTGCTGTTGAAGAATTCTTCGAACTCTTCCCACATAACTTGCCGATCACCGAGAGTTGCCTTGATAGAATCCCACCAAGTACGTGCATCATGTTCCAGTTGAAATGTGGACAAAAGGACACGCTCCTGGTTGGTGCATTGCATAACTTCAAAGATTCTCCCCATCTCATCTAGCCAGTGCTCGGCTTGGTCAGGGTCAGTCGAACCAGCGAATCTAGGCGGGTTCATTCCGCGGAAGTTCCGGTATAGATCACCGGTGCCATGCTGTGCCGCTCCTGCCTGAGCTACTTGCTGAAGGGCCTGAGTAAGGCCTTGCACCGTACGCTGCAGGTTCCTCCATTCAGCACGATCAGCTGCCATCTACACGAGAAATAGATTACTTAGGTTCAATAAGATAGATAATTACACGATTAAGAAACGACTTAACCCAAGTTCTACCCATTCTCACAGGTCAGGTCCTAAACTTTTACAAGGTTAGGGATCTAATGCACCTAGACACGACCAAAAACTCGGTACCTGGCGGAGGTAATCGGTCCGAAGACCACTCGCGCAAGTGTGCGACCTTCCCGATAGGCGTAGCCTAACGTTCGGACAACACCTTTTGATATACCGATTATTGGGATGCAATGCAAGAAAACCTAAACTTAGGAAACCTAGGAATGTGAAACCTAGGGCTCTGATACCAACTAAACTGTCACGCCCCGACAGGCGGAATATCGGGACGTACAGTTAGGGACACGCAGGCAAGAGAGAGAACTAATCTAAAATACACAAGTGCTACAAGATGGAAATACTAAATGATCATTAACAACCAAACTGATACAATAACCTCAAGTCAACTTAATACAACTGGAATAATCAACCACTAAAACTCAATAACATAACTGAAACTAAATGATCTCCAAACACAACTAAAGAAGATAACACACTACTAACACACTAGAACTGATACACTCAAGACATCACTCCTGCCCTTCCCCATCGGTAAGCGCGTCACCTGAAAAGCCTGGAAAGGGGGAAACACAACTATGAGCTGACGCTCAGTAGGAAATAACAGACATGTATAAGTGATTAACAGTTTAATTACATTTTAAAATGTCATGCTACAAATGATAAAATAATAAAAAGATAACGATGATATCACGAAACGAAATTCAAAGATCTTGCAAGGTCAAGAAATATAATGAATAGAATAGTAAGACAAGAATTTACTACAGGAGATAACGATAAAAAGTTGGCCATATCAAGTCAATTCAAGTCATGTCAAGCACGTATGTAATTTCATTTCCACGTCCAAGTAATAAGCAAGTAAAGTAACCACAAGTAGAGTATAGAACAGTGAAGAGTGGAAAGTGAAAAGTAGTAGAAAGTAATGTAGAGAGTAGTGGAGAGAGTAGTGGACAGTCCTAGATTTAACACATGTCAAGTACTGGTGCCAAATGCCACACCTAATCATTCACCTCCCTGGGGGTACATGTAGTGTTTGGGCGCTCTTCCCAGGACCAGACTGAGCCCTTAATTGTTTGCTAGGCATTGATTTCTTTGGATCAAAGATCCCACGAATCTAGACTTCCACAGTTTATGGCCAGAATTCCAAGGTTTAAACTAAGTAGCAATAACAACTTCAAGTAGGAAGGAGATTCATTTCCAGAATTTCAAGGTAAGTATATTCATCAAGGAGATTGAAATCAAGTCACAACAGGTGTTAATCGTACTGCACTACTGTAAAACAGCAGCAATCAAACAAGCTAAATAACATATTAATCCTAATCACCAAGTTAGGATATCATGAGTAACCATTATCATTTGCATTAAGACAAAAGCCAAGAAGTTGATTCAAGATGATAAGGCAAATAACAACTCCCACAGGAGTGAAATAGAATGCATTAACAGAGATTTAGTTACACCATTAACCACTAATTATGTGGGTTTCTATTTAATCTTGTATGCATTGAAATGAAGATGATAAACGGTGTGTTTTTACACTAAGTTTGCATGTATGAACCAATGTTAATTGAAACTAAAAAAAAGTACATGAATAGGTCATTAGTTCCTCAAAAATGTAGTTTTCAATGTGATTAGGTTGAATGGATTGATTCCCCGGTGATCCGGATTGATTTTGTATTTACTTTAAAATCGGATAATACCAGGAATTGACGCCCTGACATTGGGTCGTCCTTTCTTGAGAAAACGCCCTTGATATGGTCGCTATTTAAATAACGCCCCTCTTCAGGTCGCGAATCACATAATGCAATAAATCAAAACCAGACACAAGAAAATAGAAAAACTTCATTTTATGAATATATTGAAGTTCACTTGGGGCGTCATCATAGTGACATGAGATTTGATCAACATAGTGTCATTTTTGGCGTGTCTACAGCTGTGACATGAGATTTGATCAACATAGCGTCATTTTTGGCGTGTCTACAAGCTGTAGACACGCCAAAATTGACGTTACTGTGAGTGCATCTCGTATTACCTTGTAATGCCCCAATTTGACCCTCCAATTAACTTTGTTTGAGTTATTTTCCCCAATTTTCTTGGATTTCTCCCTTTTTTTCCCTCTTCTTATTTTTCCCTATTTTTTTGGATTTTTTGAGCAATTTTCTCTATTTTTTGGAATGCACGACTTGAAGTGGGGCGTGTTTTAATTAACAGCCTGGTCTGAGGCGCATTTTGAAGAAAGGACGACTAGAGGCAAAGGCGTCAGTTTCTGGAATTTTTTGATTTCCAAAACAGAAAAATAAGAATTAACGACCCTCCTTGGGTCGTGTTTTTAAATAACGCCTCTCCCTCAGGCGTCTCTTCATCATTTTTAAATACAGAAAGTTTTTATTGCTAAAATTAAATCCGTGAATTAATGCCTTTGTCCCAGTCGTGATTTCAATTAACGCCTTGACCAAGGTCGTCAATTCTTGTTCAATTCCGAACTCCATCAGCACCCCTTCTTTTCCTCACTTACACTCCTTTTTCACTTGCGGGAGGGTTCCTATGGCTTCCTAATATTGAAAGGACACTTGGAGGAAGGATCCCCCTTTCCATCCTACCAAAACTAAGTTTTCTAATTTTTTATGGAATTAATTCTGAATTTCCCTTCCTTTCCTCATTTAACCTCCTTTTCCACTTGGGAAAGGGTTCCTATGACTTTCCAAGGTTGAAGGGACACTTGCCTAAGGTTTATCTCTTCCAAATCCAACTAAAACATGTTTTCTTATTTTCTCTTGGAATTAATTCTGAATTTCCCTTCCTTTCCTCATTTAACCTCCTGTTCCACTTGGGAAAGGGTTCCTATGACTTTCCAAGGTTGAAGGGACACTTGCCTAAGGTTTATCTCTTCCAAATCTAACTAAAATATGTTTTCTTATTTTCTCTTGGAATTAATTCCGAATTTCCCTTCCTTTCCTCATTTAACCTCCTTTTCCACTTGAGAAAGGGTTCCTATGACTTTCCAATGTTGAAGGGACACTTGCCTAATGTTTATCTCTTCCAAATCCCACTAAAACATGTTTTCCTAAGTTCCCTTGGAATTAATTCCGAATTTCAACCCTATAAATAGAATCTCTCTCTCCCTTGTGAAAAATCATAAAGATCAATTCAAGAGGAGGTGCTGCCGGACCAAAGGCTCAAGGAGGAAGACTCCCATGCACCTAAAAGCTTCATCCATGGAGTTCTTCTTCCTCTATTGAAGATTTGAAGCCTCTACATCCATGGAGTTCTACATCCTCTTCTTCCTCCATTGAAGATCTTCATCCTAGCTTGAAGCCAAATTGGAGAAAACCACTAAGCTTTCACCCTCCTATCTCTTATTTCTACTTTAGTTAATTGCATGCATCATATCATTTTTTCTTTTATTTCTTTATTGAGATCTTCCCCTATTGTGCACTCTAGCACATCTCCATAGTGCAACACTTGCACATCTCCCTCTATTCTTCATCATACATCATCTTTTACCTACCCTTTTGCATAGGGGTTTAAAGGCCAAACACCAATAAGGTGTGTTCATATCCATACTTTCTATGTCCATATTTACATTTGGATTTGATGCTACACATCTTGGTTTCTAATCCATGTTTGTTTATTGGTGTTTGTTAATTTTGCAAGGGTAATCAATCAAGGAAAACTCTCTTCATCGGCCGGCCGATAGAAAGAGAAGGTGCATTCACAATCTCCCCCGCATTTAAGGTATTTATATCGCGATCCCTCCATTGATTATTTGTTATATCCTTTGAGGCCCTCGCGTCTCTGGCGATCACATTCCCCTTAGCATCCTCTCATGCTCCCCTTTTCTTCCTCTTTTCCCATTCTTCTATTCATTTTCTTTTCCTTTTAATTGTTCTAAGTGGATTTCTTAGAATCCACAAATTGGCGATCACGGTGGGACCCCTTTCATTTTTCTTTTGATTACCCTTTCCCCTTGGGCACCCACGTGTGCCATCTCCCCGTTTGCACCCACGGTGGGTCTCCCTTTGTGCTCCATGTAGCACTCTCCCTATGTGATTTGTCAGTTTGATAGGTTTTTAGAAATTCCATTTATCCATCTCTTTTTTTATAAAAAAAATGATGAGCTTGCTATATCCCTTGTCATGTTTGATTGCCATGATTCTTATACTGAGATTGTGAGTGTTTTTCATTTCTGTCGGTATTTTCCACTGTTTGAGCCCTATGGCCGTTGAAGTATTGAAGTAATTAACGCCCCTCTCGGAGGCGTCTTTTATCAGTATAACGCCTCACATCAAGGCGTCTTTCACTTGAATAGCGCCTTACTGTAAGGCGTCATTTTTATTATCATTGTTTATCCGTGCTGATTACTGCCATTTGACGCCCCTACTCCCGGGCGTCCATTCTAGAGAAAGCGCCTCACCCTAAGGCGCTATTTTGCTCTGCTTGCACTATTCACAGTGACTAGCGACTGACGCTCAGATGCTATTTATTGATATAACGACCTTTCCCAGGTCGTCATTTTGTTCTGTGTTGTTATCTGCTTGATACTGTCTACTGCATTCATCCTTGCATTGGTTTGGGAGACCTCCTCTCCCCACACTTTTAGGAGTCACACCACCCTCTTGGTGAAGGAAGGACCCTCCATTGAGCACTCCGTCTCATTGGACCGAAAATTCCTAAACCAAGCCTCCATAAGTCCCCGCACCCGTGGATTCCCTCACGGACGCTGGGCAGGTTGTACCTTTGAAGTCCCGGGTTTAGTTGGCCTATGCATGGTGAGAGAGTGTTCCTAGTTGGCATCGGAGAAAACCATATTTGAAACTAGGTTCCCCCCTTGAGTGATCACATCAATTTGCATAAAATCAATTAATTTGCCAAGGTTCAAATAAAAGAAATCAAAGGTAACCCCATCCTAGCTTGTTTGCTATCTATGTGAGCTGTTTTGATTGCACATTGAATTGTTTGGGTTACCTTGATAAGAAAGTCAACATGTTTAACTCAATTAATGTTCATGAGGATGATCAACCTAGCACATCTTATTCCCCTCAATTTCAACATGTTCATCATTCTCACCATAATTCTTTCAAAGGATCACGTCCTCATTCTTACGGTGTTGCCCGACCCATGGGCAATATCCAATCCCATGTTCCTTCAATCCAATCGCGAGCCACTACTCCTACGGGACCATCTCGTCCCAATGATGAGAAGGTTTCCCAAATCATTCATGCATTAGATCATCTTACCCCTCAGCAAATCCAAGCCCTTAAGGCCGCTGTTGAGGGTGCATCTCATTCATCTCATCCTCCCTCCAATCCTATGCGGGTGGCCCATCACCCACTTCCCTCCTCTATTCATACTCCTACTCGGGTAGTCCATAACCCATCTCCTCCTATTCACTCTCCTCCTCGGGGGGTCCGACACCCACCTCCTTCTATTCCTCCTCCATCACGGCCCCAAGGCCCATTTATTTCTTGCAATCCGGCCCATCCGGGTTTTTCTACGGGTCGGCCTATTAATCCCCCTCCACGGCCTTCTTATGCGTCCCCTCCTTCAAGGCCCTGCCAACCCTTGGTTGCTCAAGCCATACCCCTCCAACAAACTCTTCTTGACAAGGTCACTTTAATGGAGGAACAATTCAAGAGGGTTACGAGCCCACGGCACGCTCCTCCTATTCCAGTCAATCCCCTTCATGCCGCTCTGAATGATATTACAAAAATGGAGAAAGATTGGAAAGATAGGATGGATGACTATGGTATCGGCAGTTCAAGCAAGCAAGAGCCGGCAGATTTCAATGCTCAAGTGGACACCGTCCGCCCTCCACCCGTCCGCACACTTCATTCATATGGCCTTCCACCTCCACATACGCAACATCATTACATTCCTCCATCCACATATACGCCTCCACTACAATGTCCACTTGAATTTGATGATGAAGAACCGACAATTGGAGAATTCGAGGCACCATACGATGAAGCTTTGCAGGCACCCCTTTCGAGTTTCCTTCGCTTCCCGCTTCCCCCACTATCATTTGATGAACCCCCTGCTCAGGACGAAGCCACTATCCCTAATCCAACACCTATTTCCGAGACCTCTTGGTGTTACGATGATGGGTCGATACTTCAATCACCCACGCCGGCGCATCTTGAGTCTCCTCCTCCTAACACCGCTCGCCCCGTTCGGCGTTTTCTCCGCACCAAACCTCCACCAATTACACCTCCACCAATTACACCTCCACCAGTTATGCCAGCCTCCACACCATCGGCCTCCACCGAGCCTAACGTCGAACTTTCCCCAATTCAACCCTCTATTACACCTTTAACACCAAACCCAACTACCCCTACTCCACCACTTAACCTATTACCCGTGGCTAATCCTGAGCAGGATCAACCCTTTTTTACACTCGAGCCAACCCCAACTGCTTCTGAGCAAAGGGAGAAGCTCGACGTGTTTGAACCTCCGCCTCCACTTATCCTTTCTCCAACGCCTTCCACTATACCCCCACCATCCACGGAGCCTCCAATCTCCGCTTCACCTCCCTTTACTACTCGGAAGGGGAGCGCTGCTACAAATACTTGTGCCGAGGATGATCAAGAGCCGCGAAAGAAGAATTTGGCCACTGCCGTGCAGTTCAAGATGCAAGAGTTCATTTGCCGGATGCCAATCCGGGTTATTGGGCCAAGCACGGCTGAAGAGGTCAAGCCGCCACAACTCGCTAGAGAAGAATGCCAAGCGTTGATGCCACCCAAGGGCAGGGCAGGGCACCCCTTGCTCCAACTTTCAAATCCTGAATTCATTCTTCCATACAAGGGGCGAATGCCCATTTTTGTCAACATTCTTTATATGCCGCAATCAATGGGCATGGCAATGCTTCCTGTCCCAACTTCCCAACTCCCTTACATTATTACTCTTCACTCTCCAAGGGAGTTGTCATTTACCATTGAAGCTTCGGCATGGGCTATTTCTTATACACTTTCACTACTGTGGAGGGTCAGTTATCTTGGTGCTAAGGGGCCTTCCACTGTTATATCCACCTTCTATTCAACTCCATTCACATTATTATCTATCACAATCTCTTCATGGGTCACTCTAAGGGTAAAAAGGAAGATCTCATCCTCTCACCCTTCACATTCTTCATATTCTTTGCATTTCATTGCATTCATGCATTCACTGCATTCATCGCATCCATCCCATTGCACACATTTGCACCTCCTGCTTCCCGGGTTTCCAAACCCGTGTCTTCCCCGCCTTCTGGCACCTCCGGATATTCCGCATTTCCCATCTTATTCATCTTCATTCTCGGGATCTGTGGGTCCCCTTACATTGCTCGGGCATTGCCCCCTCTCCAATCTCTTCTCAGGGCATCACGTCCCTTTTCAGCTCTTGCATCCAGGCCCTCCGGATTTCTCCCTTGTTCTGCTAGGGCATCACGCCCTTTTTCATCTCACTCTCCCGGACTTTCCCCTCGGGCATCGCGCCCCTTTTCATTTTCTTCCTCTGGAACCTCTGGAACTTTTTCTATCCCTTGGGCATCGCGCCCCTTTCCGTCTTCTTCCTCCGGAACCTCTAGAACCTCCGGATCTTTTATTATTCCTTGGGCATCGCATCCCTTTCCACCTCATCCCTCCGGAACCTCCGGATTCTCTTTCCTTCTGCTTAGGGCATCGCGTCCTTTTACACCTCATTCCTCCGGAGCCTCCGGATCCTCTATTCCTCTTTCCATGCCTAGGGCATCGCGTCCCTCGTTATCTGCTTCCTCTCGAACCTCCGGATCTTTCACCCCTGTCTTTATCCCTCGGGCATCGCGCCCCTTTTCATCTTCTTCCTCCGGAACCTCCGGATTCTCCGTCTTATTCTCTCTATCTTCTTTCAGGGCATCGTGACCCTCCTGATTTCATTCCTTCGGAACCTCCGGACCCTCCATCCTTATTCCAGTTCATCTTTCTGCTCTTCCAGAACATCACCTCCTTCATTTTCTTCTTCCTTTTCCATCATTTTTTTCCCTACTTCTTCCAAGGGCACCGCGTCCTTCGATATTTTATCCCTCCGGAGCCTCCGGATGATTCCTCCTATCATGATTATCCTCCTCTACCTCCGGACCCTCCGGATCCGCTTCTTTCCATCTATCAATTTCTTCTGCTAATTCCTCCTGATCATGGGTTCGACCCAACTTCTTCTACATCCACTGCCTTGGGCATCTGCCCATTCTCTCACTGCTTTCGAGGCTTTAGTCCTCTCTCCTCCTTCTAATTCTCCGCTTCTTCTGTAGACCTTTCATGTGATCAGGGTCTCCACACCTTAGTGAGGGAGTTCTAGCCCTCGCCTCTCTTCCTTTTTTTCCTTATTCGTCTGAGTCTGGTCTTGGCACCACTCCTTCTTGTTAAGCCACTTTCAAACCCTTTGCTTCCAATCCTTTTGACTGCCAAAGAGGACTATCCCACGATGATCAACCTCGCCTCTGACAGCTGCTTCTACAAAGGTTGCAAGGTAACATATTGGCGTAAGTACTCATTTCATGATATCATTATCTCATTGTTTCACGATGATTTTCAAAATAAAGTGCTTCTTAACAAGATTAAGAGTGGTAGTCAAGACCTTTATCCTAGGTCGAATCTTTATCTTTACTAAATCATTCTCAAAATAGTCTTTTAGGCTTGTTTTTGCAGCACCTTTGGTAATAAAAACCCCACGCTGGGAATTCGACATTCTCTCCCCGCTTGTTAAGAGTAACCCTTAGCTGGGCATTCCACACACTTCACGGCGTCCTTAGCCGGCTCCTTTGGTTAAACACCATCCCTACTTTGGCCATGCCATGAGAATTCCTGAAAGTCTTTTTCCCTTCTTTACTCGGCCGAATGCAGGGGCAAGAGGTTGACGGATGAGATGACCCACCCAGGGTAATCCCCAATACGAGAGGAGTCTCAAATAGGGGCAGTCTTGACCCAAAATCAATATGAGTTTTCATATGAGTTTTCATGATATACATCTCGCCAAAAGGGCTATTATGAAAATCAAGTCAAAATTTTGATAAAAGTAAAATTGTGAATTATGGCATGTCAAGAGTGGCAAAGTCCCCGCAGGGAAAACCCTGGTCGTATGCATGTCAAGGGTCTAAAAATCAAAGACACAAAGCCCCGGCACAACAGACTACCTTTTTGAGGGGAAACACCTTGGAAGGAATTCAAGTCCCGACATCTCCCATCCTGCATAAAGTTTATCCTCAATTATTCTTCTCTTCTCCCTCTAAGACCGAATGTTTCTCGGGTATGGCCTTGGTAGGAGCACCGTTAATCAAGGGCAGTCAGTTATAGGGCGCCACCCTTCAATGCACGCTCGGTTTTGGGTAATTTTAGCGAAAGGGGAAGGAACAAGGATCCCTAGCCAGTGGTTCAAAAACACCCTTTGATGCTGCATTAACAATGTCTAAACCAAAAAGAATAAAAAAATCAAAACAAAAAAAACAAAAAAAACTTGAATATTTCCTAAGTCAAAATCCCAAAAAAAAAATTTGAATATTTTCTAAGCCAAAATCCAAAAAAAATTGAATATCTCCTGATCAAAATCCAACAAAAATTGAATATTTTTCAAAATTCATAATAAAAATTCAAATATTTTTCAAAATCCACATAAAAATTCAAATATTTTCAAAACTCATAAAAATTTACATATTTCAAAATCCAAAAAAATTGCATGGTGCTTTTGCAGGAACGACAACTTTGTAAGGACCAAGAGCACGGGATGAGTCCTCTCCATTCATTGCCATCTACCTTTTGATTCTTTCCATGTTCACAATTGATCACATCTTCATAATTTGCTACGTATTACTCCGATTATTCATCTCCAAATCTTTTTTTATCAAATCTTGCTTATCACTCCGCCGATGGGCATTATCAGATCTTGATCATTCAACTCCAAATCTTGATTAGCCAAGTTGTCATCCTCATGACAAACGACAAACAATGATGCTATACTGTCTATGCTTTAATGATGCTATCTATGCTATTCTTGAATATGATACATACTTGCTATTGATGCTTTGATTCATGCTATGCTTGCTATGCTTAAATGCCTTATTCATTGCTTGTTATCTTTTATATCTTGGCTGATGAATCTTTAAGCGCAGGAAGAAGCTCTTGGTCCCACCGATTGGGCATCATCATCCAAGCCCCACGGTGCTTGCACCTCATTTCTCAGTTCCCTCATGCTCATTGCTATCACCATCCCCCCTGTATGCATTCTACTATATGTTACATAAGCTGCTAGATTATATCAAGGACCTTGTGACTTTGGTAAATCTGGGATTTGAGTTCCCCTTCATCAAAAACAATGATGATTCCAGAGGAGTCTTAGTCACACGGATAGTCCGTTGAGTCGTCCAAGACTGGGGATGATGGTTTCCTTTTATGAGTTGATGCGTAGATAAACGGGCTTTGGCTTAGTATCGGCTCGCAGAATGGGTTTCTTGACCCAGTCTTGGCAGTTTAACAATATTATCCTTGATTATCTTATATTTTCATTTGTTTTAATTTTTTCTTTTAAACCCAGCATGCATTCATATAGGAGTTTGAAACAATTTTTGGAAAATCATTCTGATAAGCTGATTTGGAGAGTCAAATTGATCTTAATCTTTCCAGATATGAGATATTCATTGCTGATGGAATCCTCAGTTCGTTTTGTCACTGTTTTGGGTCATTTTCTCGAAAGCTCCTTGTTTAGATTTCTATCATCTTATCTCAATCCTTTTACTTTGATCCACCTTGGCTGCAGCACGTCCACATTGGCTGGTAACCGCTCCCCAATGGTGAAACCTACAGGTTTGTGACCTGGGGTACTTCCACCGCGTTGGAAGTTGATCATTCTCCTTCGTGCCCGCGTGTACACTCCTCCTCTTATCCAAACATCGTTGATTTCATTGAATTTCCCGGGATTACTTTATCTCGAGCTTTTGATTTCATTCTCATCAAATGATGTTGATTGCGTGTCTCATCACACCTTGGCATCTACTTTTCAGTTTGCTCTGCTTCCTTGCAAAGCAGACGCCAAGGCGGGGCAGCTGTAGACACGCCAAAATTGACGTTACTGTGAGTGCATCTCGTATTACCTTATAATGCCCCAATTTGACCCTCCAATTAACTTTGTTTGAGTTATTTTCCCCAATTTTCTTAGATTTCTCCCTTTTTTTTCCTCTTCTTATTTTCCCCTATTTTTCTGGATTTTTTGAGCAATTTTCTCTATTTTTTGGAATTCACGACTTGAAGTGGGGCGTGTTTTAATTAACGGCCTGGTCTGAGGCGCATTTTGAAGAAAGGATGACTAGAGGCAAAGGCGTCAGTTTTTGGAATTTTTTGATTTCCAAAATAGAAAAATAAGAATTAACGACCCTCCTTGGGTCGTGTTTTTAAATAACGCCTCTCCCTCAGGCGTCTCTTCATCATTTTTAAATACAGAAAGTTTTTATTGCTAAAATTAAATCCGTGAATTAATGCCTTTGTCCCAGTCGTGATTTCAATTAACGCCTTGACCAAGGTCGTCAATTCTTGTTCAATTCCGAACTCCATCAGCACCCCTTCTTTTCCTCACTTACACTCCTTTTTCACTTGCGGGAGGGTTCCTATGGCTTCCTAATATTGAAAGGACACTTGGAGGAAGGATCCCCCTTTCCATCCTACCAAAACTAAGTTTTCTAATTTTTTATGGAATTAATTTCGAATTTCCCTTCCTTTCCTCATTTAACCTCCTTTTCCACTTGGGAAAGGGTTCCTATGACTTTCCAAGGTTGAAGGGACACTTGCCTAAGGTTTATCTCTTCCAAATCCAACTAAAACATGTTTTCTTATTTTCTCTTGGAATTAATTCTGAATTTCCCTTCCTTTCCTCATTTAACCTCCCGTTCCACTTGGGAAAGGGTTCCTATGACTTTCCAAGGTTGAAGGGACACTTGCCTAAGGTTTATCTCTTCCAAATCTAACTAAAACATGTTTTCTTATTTTCTCTTGGAATTAATTCCGAATTTCCCTTCCTTTCCTCATTTAACCTCCTTTTCCACTTGGGAAAGGGTTCCTATGACTTTCCAATGTTGAAGGGACACTTGCCTAATGTTTATCTCTTCCAAATCCCACTAAAATATGTTTTCCTAATTTCCCTTGGAATTAATTCCGAATTTTAACCCTATAAATAGAATCTCTCTCTCCCTTGTGAAAAATCATAAAGATCAATTCAAGAGGAGGTGCTGCCGGACCAAAGGCTCAAGGAGGAAGACTCCCATGCACCTAAAAGCTTCATCCATGGAGTTCTTCTTCCTCTATTGAAGATTTGAAGCCTCTACATCCATGGAGTTCTACATCCTCTTCTTCCTCCATTGAAGATCTTCATCCTAGCTTGAAGCCAAATTGGAGAAAATCACTAAGCTTTCACCCACCTATCTCTTATTTTTGCTTTAGTTAATTGCATGCATCATATCATTTTTTCTTTTATTTCTTTATTGAGATCTTCCCCTATTGTGCACTCTAGCACATCTCCCTCTATTCTTCATCATACATCATCTTTTACCTACCCTTTTGCATAGGGGTTTAAAGGCCAAACACCAATAAGGTGTGTTCATATCCATGCTTTCTATGTCCATATTTACATTTGGATTTGATGCTACACATCTTGGTTTCTAATCCATGTTTGTTTATTGGTGTTTGTTAATTTTGCAAGGGTAATCAATCAAGGAAAACTCTCTTCATCGGCCGGCCGATAGAAAGAGAAGGTGCATTCACAATCTCCCCCGCATTTAAGGTATTTATATCGCGATCCCTCCATTGATTATTTGTTATATCCTTTGAGGCCCTCGCGTCTCTGGCGATCACATTCCCCTTAGCATCCTCTCATGCTCCCCTTTTCTTCCTCTTTTCCCATTCTTCTATTCATTTTCTTTTCCTTTTAATTGTTCTAAGTGGTTGCACTTTTACTCTATTTTCGTCCCACTCCCTTCCAAAGCAGACGCCAAGGCGGGGCAGCTGTAGACACGCCAAAAATGATGCTATGTTGATCAAATCTCATGTCATTATGATGACGCCCCAAGTGAACTTCAATATATTCATAAAATGAAGTTTTTCTATTTTCTTGTGTGTGGTTTTGATTTATTGCATTATGTGATTCGCGACCTGAAGAGGGGCGTTATTTAAATAGCGACCATATCAAGGGTGTTTTCTCAAGAAAGGACGACCCAATGTCAGGGCGTCAATTCCTGGTATTATCCGGTTTTAAAGTAAATGCAAAATCAATCTAATTATTGGTTAACGTCCTTCAGCAGGGCGTGTTTTAATTTAACGCCTCTATCTTAGGCGTGTTCTAATGATTTTCAAACAAGGAAGGTTTTATTGCCAAAATTAAATCCAGGAAGAAACGCCCTGTGTTGAGTCGTGTTTTATGAAACGCCGTATGGTGTGTCGTCAATTCTTGATTTGACGCCCTTCGCAAGGTCGTGTTTTACCCTTCGTGTCCCGCTTGAACTCCTCTTTCCTGTATGGAGTCCTGCCTCTAATGGTCTCCTTGCTCGAATTGGAGGTAGAGTCCTGCCTTCTTTGAACCTTGCCTATCCTTATCTTACCAAATTCAAGCTTATCTCTCACTGAAATCCTATAAAACATGATCTGGGCGATCAAAGCAGGGGTTGACGATTTCCAGAGTTTGAAGAGGTTAGAAGAGGTTGATGTTCTTGACGTTTTCAGAGGTTGAAGAGATTAGAAAAGCTCCAGACGGCTTCCTCTGCTTCCCTACTATCGTCTGCTTGATAGGAAGACTTCGGCTTCCTCTGTTTCCTCATCCGGTCAACCGCGTCCATCTTCCCTTTACTGTCAACAGGGACAGCAGGATTTTCTTCTTATTTCATTTGTTTGGTTTTATCTTCATCATCCGATCATCCACTGTGCTCTTTTTACGTCTTTTGCATTAATCAATTCCATCCTCAGTTCTTTTTTTTCCCTTTTCTTTTTCTTTTCACGTCTGCATTAGATTTATTCACATATCTTCCTCTCTCCCTAATTCTTCTTTAGGGGTTTTTAAAACCAAAACAATAAGGTGCGCATGTGGTTTTCTATTCATCATCTTATGTTTATTTTGGATTGATACTACTTGCATTGGCTGATCCCATCTTTTGCTTTGTTATTTCATTATTTTTTTGCAAGGTAATCAAAAAGAGAACCCTTCTCATCGGCCGGCCGATTGGGGAAGGAGGAAGGAACTTCACATCATCCCGTGTTTCAATCTTCACCAGGTATTCGCGATCTCTTTTTTTTATTGAGGTAACCCCTCTGGCGATCACATCTCCATATTTGCACCACGTGCAAGCTTTTCTTCCCCTTATTTATGCATTAATCATCATTATCTCCTCCATGTTTTATCACATCATTATTCTCTTGTGATTTTTTTTGTGTGGGATTTATGCCCATCCACACTGTCCAGTGGAATCCTCCACTGCCCGCTGAGCAACACAGCTTGCTGTCCAGTGGAATCCTCCACTGCCCGTTGAGCAACATAGCTTGCTGTCCAGAGGATACACCTCTGCAAACCGCTGGGGAAGTACAGCTTAACCCGTCCGAGACCAAGTCTCGCCAGCTGAGGATTACAGCTTTACCTGTCCAGTGGAAACCTCCACTACATCCGCTGAGCTACACAGCTTGCTGTCCAGAGGCAGCACCTCTGCAAACCGCTGACAAACAACTTGAAGAAATGTATAAAGGAAAATGAAAATAGAATGAAACAGCAATCGGAAAGCTGTAAATGAAGAACACAATATAGCTCTCAACAGAGCAGACTGGCCTGGATTTGATCCACGGTCCAGTGAACAAATCTTCAGACTTCACTCTATCGGAAAGCTGTAAATGAAGAACACAATATAGCTCTCAACAGAGCAGACTGGCCTGGATTTGATCCACGGTCCAGTGAACAAATCTTTAGACTTCACTCTTCTTCTCTCAATCTCACTGTCTCTCTTTCTTTCTCTCTTTCTTTCTCTCTATATCTTCTTCTCTCCTTTTCTTCTTCTCTGCTTTTCTTCTCTCACAGTGGATCTCGGTGGCTACTATTTCAGACTGGACGTATATGCTTCGCCAACTACGATCAACTTCTTCAGAAGATGAAGACTGATATTTATAACAGCAGCAGCTAGATAAGGGCACGTGGCTTCCACGTTTTCCCGCCCAAGGAATTCTCCAGATTCGAGATGCTTCCATCCACGTGGCAGCATCTGGTCACCTTGTCCTCCTGGGATCACTAGCCATGTCAGCAATCTCAGTAGAGAGTCCCTGTCAAAACAGAGTATCGGATGATCAGGTTGAAGAACAACTCTGTATAGACTTATCAAAAGAACTTCGTTGTATAGACTTGACCAAAAACCTGAGACACTAACGAAGACACTGGACTGACACTAACTCGAAGACGAAAGACAAAACTGACACGAAGTGTGGTCACAAGGCGAGATAGACACGGGGTCTAGGAAAGACAACACGAGGACACAATACGGAAACGACACGAAGACAACTCGATGATACAAACACAGAAACAACAGAAACCGACACGAAGTGTGGTTTCAACATACGAGAGACACGAAGTCTAGGAAACACGACACGAAGGCATGAGATGGAAAACGACACGAAGTCGTGAGAGGAAAAACGACACGAAGTCATGAGAGGGAAAACGACACGAAGTCATGAGAGGAAAAACGACACGAAGTCATGAGAACAGCACGAGGTGAAAACGACACGGGCTGACCACGACACGAAGACAGAAACAGAAATTGACACGGGTTGAAAACAACACGAAGACGAAAATCGAAATTGACACGGGTTGAAAACAACACGAAGACGAAAACTGAAATCGACACGGAGTGTGGTCAAAGCGAGAAAGACACGAAGTCTAAAGCAAAAAACCAACACGAAGACAGAATACAAAGAAACGACTCGAAGTTAGGACAACACTAGGAGAAGACTGCACGAAGTGAAAACAACACGAAGACAGAAGATGACACGGATAGAACAACACGAAGTATACCTCATACAAGTTTTCCTGTCAAGCATGGAAATCAACACGAAGTGTTGTGAACATGAACATCACGAAGATGAAAGGAACAGTGCAATGTATAGACTTTAAGTCCAATGCAAAAGGCTGTACAAACTTCATGAACAGTGCATGATTGTACTGGACGATGTATACACTTAGCCTATGCAGACCAATGTACAGACTTTGGCGAAGCAAAAGGCTGTATAGACTTGGAGACCCAAAGCCATTGTATAGACTTTGCCTAAGACAATGCATGAACTGACGTTGTATATACTTAACCAATGCAGACCAGTCCGATATATAGACTTTAAAGAAATGCATGCTACAGTGCAATGTCTAGACTTGCTATGCCTTCGCCAAATGCATGCTACAGTCCACTGTATGGACTTAGAAGAATGATGCATGAGACGCTCAATGTATCGACCTTGAGCTTGCTATGCAGTGTATAGACTTAGAGCATAAACGCCACGATGCAATGTGTAGACTATGCTATAAGATGCAGAATGAGACGCTGAAGTCTGTATAGACTTCACCAAGACACTACATAACACTATGATGCACAATGTGTAGACTATGCATATAACAGAAGTCTAACACAAACAATATATCAGTCATACACATGTATTCTCCATCTGATATACCAGTCACAGTCAAGTTGCTATCATCAAAACACAATGTCATCAAAACACTCATGTGTTGCTATCATCAAAACACAATGTCATCAAAACACTCATGTGTTGCTATCATCAAAACACAACAGCATTGCTATCATCAAATCATCATAGCACATGCTTGTGCCTAGGGGGCACAACAGCAACCATCCGTGATGGGAATAAACACCGAGCACTAACATTTTTATTTTGCATTTGTGTCCTTTTATTTGTATTTATACCCTTGGCTAATTGGGTTTGCAATTGTAAGACATTATAAGCGAAAGGGTTAGTCTTTAAAGTCTTTGAGTTTCTATGTAAAATGCCAGTGGGTCCAATAGGGGCCCCCTCCCATTAGTCCACCTAGGATCTAGGGCCCATGTGGGGCTAGTTCAAAGTCCAAGATTGGACTTGGACCAAGGGGGGACAAGGAAGGAAGAAAGTCCAAGTGGGACTCCCCTTAGTCAAGGGGGCGCCCCCCTTATAATATAGTTTATTCCATGTTGTATTTTTGAGGGAAGAAATTTCTATCCCTAGTTTACCCCTCCCTAACCCTAGATCTGAGGGTAGGTTTAGTCATTTTTACATTTCTATATATACTTTGTATTTACCATTTTTGGAGAATTAATGAAGAAAAATTGCATTGTGTGCATGAAGCCCTTGGGCGTCCCCCTCTCCCTCTCTCTCTTGTAGCAGGATTAATGTGGTTTCATAGGGTGGATTCTCTACAAAAACTTGGTGGATTCCAAGGTTTATCTCTTCCCCTAGGTGTGAAGCTCAGCCATCTCCGTCGTCGCCGCCGTTCGTGCCGCCAACGAGCCGCCACAAGCCACCCTTCCCCTTGCTGTCCTGGACCATGAAATCCAGAACAATAGCCTAAAAATTAGGTTGGTTCTCCCAGTACACAGCTCTGATCGAGCTGAGATTTTGAGAGATTGTTCCTCTTCGTGTTAGCTTTCCATCCATATAAATGTTGTGTAAATCCGCCACCGTTTAGTATTTTTCCCGACTTTTATTCTCCACCCTGCGCAATCTGCCATTCTGCAGACCTACGTGATAGTATCCAGTTCCTCCATTTCCCCCACCCTTCAACCCTCATCAGAAAAATCCCTAAAAATTCCTGCACATCCCTCACATCACCTTCCATCCCCCATAAAATTCCCAGCTCCCAGATCTACCACCTCCCCCTCGGTCAAAATCCATTTTCAGGCAGATCTGATTCTGTCCTGTATGTCTATGATTTTGAACCAGAAATAACTACAACCCACAGAGGTTTTCATTTCTAATCCGTGTACTGGATGGATGTGAAATAATTATATGTTGTAGCTCTTTGAGTTCTCTATCTATCGGTACCAGTTTCGCCTCGATCTGATACCGGATCTGGGCGTAAAAATTCTTTTCGTGGAGGCGCGCATTCCTGTTCCGAGCCAGGCCAGAAAGAAGGTGTTGGGAAATAATTCCCAATAATATATCAAAGCTCTGATTCAGCGACCGCCACTTCTGGGGGTCAACCAGGGGCATCCCGCCATCGTCCCAGCCTAGCGCCGCCTTTAGAAGATCCCAGAAAGATGATGTCCCTTTGGAGGCCTTCGTACGCTATCCTACCGGCCTGCAAATCGTAGATCCGGACTTGCTGTCTTCAACCGCCCGGAACCCCTCCAACATGTTGCCCGTCAACCCAGAATCGGCACTCCTGGTCCGCTGTTGCGTCCTGTTACCTCCCCGCCTGGAGTGGGCCTTAAAATCACTTCTGTAATTATTAACATTTACTGTACCGGGAGTCACCGTTCTTGGCCGGGGTCGTCTTCCCCACGCCTGGTAGCGTGGAGGTATCATTTTCGCTCCCCTCTCGACATTTTGCTTTACTCGTATATATTTGTATGCCGCTGCAAGTGATAGGTTAACTAGCTCGATTCAATTTCATCACCGCTGCGAGAGTGAGTGAGTGTAACCCATCCTGTGACTCGATCTGAGCACGCGGAAAAGCCGATACCCTCGACTCATTGCCGGTTTCTCAACCGCGCAGATTAGCACGTTTCCCTCGCTTAGGGACGTCCGCGAGCTAGAGTCCCAGGTTCGCGTACCGTCCTGCATCAAATTGGTATCACAACGGAAGGTTGAGTCTAGGGTAGTCTTTGATTAAAAAAAAAGTCATTTAAGTCTATAGAGAGTCTAAGTCGGTCCAAGGTGTCGCATTGCATTCCTATACCCAGTATATCAAAAGGTGTTCTCGGAATGATAGGTTACGCCTATCAGGAAGGTAGCACACTTACGTGAGTGCGATCATCAGATCAAACCTCCCCCACGTACCGGATATTGGTTGAGTCTAGGCGTGTAGTCGAGTCAACATTCCAAACTTTGCATTGTTGTCTTAGGGTCGTGTCTAGTCGGTTTGTCTTGCACCAAGTGTCGGCATGGCCATCCTATAGTTCCCCGTGTCCCATGGATCCCCAAAAGCCCACTTTATATGAATGGTGGCGACATAGCCAAGGATGGGAAACCCAATCCTACCACCTCCGTATGCCCGAAGCCCCAGACTTCTATGGCTCCAAAGTCCCGAGCGACTACCTAGAGTGGGAAGCCGCTATGGATAAATACTTTAAGTGTTACATTATGTCCAATGCCATGCAACTTGCCACAAGGTGACTTATTTACGAAGCCGCCGAAAAATGGGAGGACATTGAACGCATGTGGGAAGTTAAGAGGTAATGGCCTATAGAAACATGGCGTGAGATGAAGGCGAGCTTAGAAGGGTCTACTTACCCGGCCCAATCACCTCCAACCGACCCCACCCAGTCATCTCCACCCAAGTGGGTCATAGTCGGAGGCCAAGAGCCCCGTGCGTAGATGAGCCTAGACCCAACACTAGGGCAGTTGAATATGAGCAAACCCACCATGATGCCCCTAGTCCAAACCGCACCTTAGACGATCTCGTGCAAATGTTTATGGACCAGATGGATAGGGTGGATAGGATGTGGGCACGACTCCTGCCTGAGCCTAACGAGGTAGTAGCCGGTAGTCTGAACCCGGTGCTGTCTATGAAGTCCCTAAGTCCTCTCCCCATCATGGAGGAAGTCCCTTCCCTAACCGAGAGAGATGTCGTGCTAGAACCTTCACCCTTCGAACTTCAGCCGGAGCCATACCTACTTACTAAGGGTGAGGTTGTCATTGTAGAGCCACTTCTTAGCTGGCTCAAGCAAGGCTTAGTCCCTAGAGCCTTTATCTACCCATCCATGGACCCCACACTACAACTAGTGCCCGTCAACTCATTCCACACCACTTTTCGATCTTCTCACCATGTTGATACATTGGAGGACCTCATTTGTTGTACCCCTTGTGCTTTGTTGATGATGTGGTGTTTTAATGATAGCAACATGAATGAGTCATCACATTGAATGACAGAACATGATTGTTTATAACTGATATACTCTGTGGATAATGCATATGACTGGGACTGGTATATTATCTGGAGAATGCATGTGTTTTGTCTACACAGTCTCCACAGCAGTGCGTTAACTCAGTGTGCTGATGCGTCGACCCTTCAGTCATATTTGTCTCTGTCCACACAGTAGTGCGTCGACTCCTTGAGCTAATGCGTCGACGCTTCAGTTCATATCATCAAGTCTATACATCGGTCCTCCACCATCTCATGCATTGTCTTTGCCAACGTCTCACGTAGAGTCTTCCCTGTGTTGAAGTCTGTACACTGGCTTTACGTTTCCAAAGTCTGCACAATGGTCTTCACACCTGAAGTCTGTACATCCACAGTTAAACTTGAAGTCTGCACACTGATCTTCAAATCCAAAGTCTGCACATTGGTCTTCGAACTCAATGTCTATACATTGGGTCTGGGTCTTTAAGTCCATACACTGCTTTTGTGCATCGTTCAGAAAGCAAGTCTATACATCTGTTAGCTGCACATAAACTAAGTCCATACATTGTTGCATGAAGAGTCTCTATAGTGTGCATGGTTTAACAAAGTCTGCACAGTCATTGTCTGTTGGCTTCATAAAGTCTATACATCGTGGGCTTGAACTTTCAAGTCTGTACACTCTTTATTTCAAAGTCTGTACATTGTTACCTTGAAGCCGTTCCAAGTCTATACAACGCCCAAGTCTGTACAGCCATCAGTGAACCCTCCAAGCCTATACATCCAATTGAACGCAAAGTCTACACAACGCCTCACATCTTGCAAGTCTGTACATTGGCGACATTACACCAAGTCTATACACTGCACTCATGCATTGTCCCATACGGTAAAGTGTATACACTGTCCATGTGCCAATTGTTCAAATGTATATACACTCGCTGTTATAAGAGCCTGAACTAACTAAGTATATACATTCCTTTTATCTCTGTTTGCGGACGATTCAGACTGATGCGTCAACGCCACGGGTTGGAAGCGTCGACGCAGCAGTTACAAAGGGAGAGCCAATGGCTTACTGGATTACTCTGGTGCGTCAACGCATCCATCAAGTGGCGTCGACGTAGTAGGTTGATGGATCGACAAGGTGACCAGAGGGTGGACGCAGTTGCACAATGCGTCAACACACTCCACACAAAACGTGAGAGGGCTGAAGCCATCTAAGTTCAGATGCTGGAACACCAATGCGTCGACGCAACATGCTGATAGCGTCGACGCAGCACGCCCATCTATTGAAGACTTGATCACTGGATCACAGATGCGTCAACGCAGCAGGCTGATGGAGTCAACGCAGTAGACTTGTGTCCTGCTGGTCGAATGTCGTTGAAGTGCTGGGCACGTAATCCGAGGATAAGAACAGTGTCCAGATGAGGACACGTGTACTGACAGCCTGCTGGATGCTGCCACGTGGTCCGAATTCTTAGGGCGGGAACTGTGGAAGCCACACGCGCCCTGGCTGCTTCTGCTGCTGGTATATAATGGAGCCTTCATCTTCAGATGGAGGCTGATCGAAGAAGAAGCCTAGAGAGCAAAAAGCCTTCGATCCAGAAAAAGAAAAGAAAAAGGGAAAGAGAGAAAAGGAGAACTGATTTCGAGAGAGGAAGAGAAGTGGAGCAGAGAAGAAAGAGAAAGAGAGAGAGTGAAGAAAGAGAGTGAGATCGAGGAAAGAAGAGAGAGAGCGAGAGAGAGAGAGAAGGAGTTCGTTCCTCAGATCTTTGGTTCAAAACTAGATCTGAGGTTGCTCATTGTTAGAGCTATATTTCGTGCTTCATTGTTCAGCTTTTAGTTATTGTGTTTCTATCTTTTCTGTTTTCTATTTTACATCTTTGTTCAAGCTGTTAGTCAGCGGTTTGCAGAGGAGGACTCCTCTGGACAGCAAGCTGTGTTGCTCAGCGGGCAGTGGAGGTTTCCACTGGACGGGTAAGCTGTAATCCCCAGCGGTTGCAGTGGTGGATTCCACTGGACGGCAAGCTGTGAGGCCCAGCGGTTGTAGGCTAAGCTGTATTGCCCAGCGGACGCAAGCTGTGTTGCGCAGCAGTAATCCACACTCGGGTTGAGTGTGGGGTGGATGTAGGTCTGCTGGACCGAACCACCTAAAAACCCCTTGTGCATTGTGGTTTGTTTTATTCTATTGTGCTTCCGCTAGATGAATGCATAGGGGCGCTCCATGTGTTTAGCTTCTGGTTGAGCAGAAGAGTTAATTAGTCTTCTTAGAGTGTTTTAATTTGTCAAGAGAGCGAAATTCTAGTTGAGCTATATTTTGTCTAAATCTATCTTGTTAGAGTGCTCACTGCCTGCTTGTTTAATTCCGCATATGCTAATTAGTCTTCCAGATTTGATAAATCTGTCTAGTTAGCATTCTAAATAGTTAGTGAGCCCAAATTGTTAATTGGGTGAAAGTTTTTATAGCCCATATTCATTCACCCCCCCTCTGAATACTTGCACCGAACCTAACAATTGGTCTCAGAGCGGGTCTCTGACTAAACAGATCTAACAATCTGCAGAGGATCCTGCTAGTCCTTGGTGCATTTCAGAGTGTGCTTTCAGTGCTCGATATTTTGTTTCATCGACTTGTGCATTGCCTTGCTCATCTGGTTCTGCTGCATTCCCTGTCATCTGGTCTATTGCGCTGAATCTGCTTGCCTCTTACTCAAATGGGTCGACCTCCAGTTTATGACGGTTCTAACCTTGATAGTTGGCTAGGAGGCCTATGTGTGTACGTAGACTCCATAGATCCCAAACTATGGAGGCTACTATCTAAAGGCCCACACAAACTGCCTCATGATGAGACCAAGTGGTCTAAAGAGGACAGTATAAAGAACCGTGACAATGTCATAATCCTTAACATCTTAAGAGCTGCAATCAGTACTGATATGTACCCTTTTGCTCTCAGGTGCACATCTGAAAAGGAAATATATGACAGAGTCGTTTCTGCGCATAATCAGCAAGGTGATAGCTGCTTGATGGCCAACCGGGATGATGAAGATGAGATCTCATCTCAGGTAAGCTCTGAATCAGATGGATACTCCTTTGATGAATTGATAGTGATGTATGAAGATTTGTTCAAAGTATCCAAGAAATTAAAATCTGAAAATAGAAGGTTGAAAAAGAGATGTGAACAGATTAACTCTAATGTTCCCTGTGAAAACTGTCAAAGACTAAAAACATCTCATGATATGTGCTTAGCTGATCTGAATATGAGTAAGGAACAAATCTCTTTATTGGAAAATAAAAATGATGAACTTACTGTCAATATTTCTGAACTAGAAGATAAGCTGAATTCATTAGGAAATGATCAAATCTTAACTAATGAACTAGTTCAGAATGAACAAATAAGAAAAGAAAATGAAGAATTGAGGTTGCTAAATTCTGCCATGTCTGAGAGACTCTTAATGCTTGAAAAAGGGAAGAATTCAGTTGAAAATGAATGTGAGAGAGTAAGCACATTGATAGAAGAGATTGATAGCTACAAAGCCATTAATGTCTTACTTAATGAAAAGATCACAGATTCTAAAATGCTCATTTCTTCTCTCAAAAATGAAATCACTGAACTGAACAATTCCCTGTTTGAGTCTCTTAAGAATAAAGAAAATCTGAAGGATGCTTTTAAGAAGAAAGTCTTTGATGGAGGTAGTAAGCAGGAAGAGAGAAAAAGACTGTATACAACATTTGTGCGTAGCTCTGAGTTAGCTAGCACTTCAGTTTTCTCTTTAAGTGTGCATGCTAATCAGGAAAATAAGAAAACGAAGGAGAAAAGAAAAGTTTTGAAAAAGAATGATAATAATCAGCATGCTAAGAAAGTTCAGGCCAACAAATCTGGTGTCAAAAGTGTAAAATGCTTTTACTGTGGTAAGTTTGGTCATGAAATTGCTGATTATTTTGCCATGAGAAATGATGATTTGAAATCTAATAGAATTCATGCTAGGAATTCTAAAATGAAGAAACATTCTCATGATCAAAAGAGAAGAATAAAATGTTTTTATTATCACAAAGAAGGTCATATCATGCATGAATGCAAATTAATGAAATATGATGACCTTTCTGCTAGAAAGATGCATGATAAACTGTTCCATGCTAAAAATCATGCATCTCATAAAAAGAACATTCAATGTTTTCATTGTGGCAAATTGGGCCACATGGTTGAAAATTGTTGACATGCTCAGGGAAAGAAATCTAACTCTGAATTTATTAAATTCCCTGTAAACAGAAATGGTTTTGGTTTCAATAAATTCCTTATAAACAATGCCTCTCACGGAAATATTCTTGGTTCAAAAGTTCAGCATATTGCATGCTTTAACTGTGAAAAGTCAGGTCACAGGGCTGTAAACTGTTGGCTGGCATGATACCAGAGCCAGACTGGTTTTAGTAAACAGAATTTTAATTCTGTTAACAAAAATTTCCATGCATATGCATTTAGAACTCCTGCTCATAGGAATGTGCACAAAATAAATTTCAGAACTGCTGCATCATGCCACTACTGTGGTCAGATAGGTCATTCAATGAATGATTGTCATGTGATGAGAATTGATGACCTTCATGCACAGAAGTTGGCTACCATACCTGCTAGGAATGTCACTGTTAGATCAGGACCCAAGACTTCTTGGGTTCCTGCAGGATCAAAATAATCTAGTTGTTGCAGGTGTGCCTTGGAAATGAATAAAGGGGGTTAATCAACCAAGGCACTCAAGAATGAAAACCCCATGACTACATTTCAGGTTAGTTCTGAAAACTCTGCTTAAATTCTATCTTCTGAATTTGTGTGCTCTAAATGCCTGCATATCATGATTAATTCTTTTGTGCATCATCTAACTGAATCTAATTGAAAATCTGAAATGCACATGGAAATAATTGTAGTTTACCTCTGAATGCATTACATATCTATGTCATGATGCATGATATGTCAAACTCCCTGCATGTTGTATTGCACTGATTTGCATGACTATCATGGTATATTAGATGGAACAGTGCTGAAGGGCAGATGGAGTATGTCTGGATGCTACTGCCATGTGTGAGGTGGTCCTTGGACCAAGTCCTCCGCCCAGTACCATGGGTCGAGTCATATAGAGCAGTGTATTGCATATCATGTTGATCTGTTGGTGCTAAACTGAAGGTTCTGAAATATGAATTGAACAATCATGCTTATAGTAATTCTCTTCTGTCTAATTTGCATGATCATATCTGAATGCTAAATTTGATATCATGTGATATGATTTCAATACATTTCATGCATATAGTCAGGGGGAGTCCAACTGTTTTTGATCAATACATATCATAATAATCTGTCTATGCTAAATTGAATTATCTTGAAAAGTTGATTGCTCTAGCATGATGCTCTCTGAATAAAGAATGCTCTGACGTTTGAATAATCATCTTGCATAAATTGCATCAATTCAGGGGGAGCTTGTTGAGTCTTATGTGAGTCACTGCACATAGACAAGGGGGAGCATTATCACATTGTTGACACTATTTGAAATTCTCACTCTACACTCTTTCAAATCATCAATTGACTATTTTGAATTCATACCTTCTTGAATCTGAGAATTTGGCTACTAATCCTCAATCTGTTGAAGAAGGAGTGTCTCATTTTGTCTGACTGAAATTCAACTCTGCTATTGGCTTTAAACTTTTATTCTCTCTTGCTGATTGATTCTTTCACCAGCTAGTACTCTTCCTTCATATACCTCTTAGCTGGTGTGACTATTTTGGCTCTATTGGTGATTTGTTGGTCAGCTAAATTTTTTGATCAGTATTTGGTCTGAGGAACTTAAGCTGCATGTCATGCAATTTAGTCTAAGAACTTTGTAGAAACTCCTATCATACAGGTTTAAAAATTACCACTGAATCAGACTGATATAAGATTAATGTATTCTCAGATTTGTAATTAAATGAATTGAAAATATCAGAATGATAAGGGTTAATAAACTTTAACCACATATGTCATGTAAACCTTAGACTCTCTCATCAGATATCTGAAAATTTGAATTCAGGGCTTCTTTGGATAAGATGCATATAGTGTGTATTGTTGTTAAACATTAATTTGAAAAAATGTTGACTAAATGAAAAATTTGTGAATTCAGAGCAATGACTCGGTCACTGAGAAACTGTGTTCTTTATCAATGAAATAAAGTAACTCAAGTCACGAGGTGCCATAGTTATCTCTGATAAAAATTCAGTGAAACAAAACCTGACAAAGCAATAGCTTATTTGTGTTGAGTAGCTGGGGAGTCTGGCCTCTGATAAAGGTGTCTTCTCATGTAAAAAGACACTTATATTGCTAACTCTGCTCTCAAAGTGAGAGGCAATAACAGTTATCACACTGAGTAACTGGGTCACTTCAACTAAGACTTGTTGTGCCTCATGTAAAAAGGTGTTGATCAACTTAAATTGCTCAGGGAAAATATAATGTGCTTCAAATAAAATTATCTTAAAAAAAAAATTATCAACTCATGTTCTTGAAGAAGTGTTTAACTTCAGTACTAACCTGTGTATTCTTCAAAGGTGCAATTGAGATCATATGTGTAAGATAAAAGATGATTGTGTTTGAGTATTTTCTAACTATTTGGTTAACTTTTATTAAAACTTGGATTCAGATATGAGTATTAAGTTTAATTTGGCAAATTTGGTATACATCAAAATTAAATCAGATTGGTTAAGCTGTAAATTCATAACCCCTTATGATAGAAGAGTCTAATCTTATTAAGACTTATTGTTGTGATGGATGCTTTAAAATCTCTTATGATCAGATTCTTTTCAGTCAGCTTGATTAACATCTTGCTATTGATTGATTCCTTGAGATGTATTGTGCTTTGACTATTTCTCAACCCACCACTTGGCTACACTATCAGTTGATTGACTCCTGAGATGTACTCTTCTCCACACTGTTGGAATCTTCCATCTTGTTCTGCAACAAATTCTGATTCTGTGGTCGTTTCACCAAAATTCAGAATCTTTGTAATGGCAGATTTCAGATTGATTTATTGGATAACCTGAGTCCATTCCTGTGCTTCCGGGGGTGTTATGGTTTATCTACAGTTAAGGGGAGAGTAGTCAATCATGCATGTTGATAGGGGGAGAGCTGTTTCATTGTCATAAGAAAGAACTTCATTTTAATGAACCATGACTCATTCTCTGAATTTATGTGTTGTGTTTGTATGCTGAATTTGTCTCTCAAACCATTTCCCTTCTTTTTGATTATGTCAAAGGGGGAGAATAGTTTGACGGGTCAGTGGGACTCATCATGTTGCCATCATCAAAAAGGGGGAGATTGTTGTACCCCTTGTGCTTTGTTGATGATGTGATGTTTTAATGATAGCAACATGAATGAGTCACCACATTGAATGACAGCAACATGATTGTTTATAACTGATATACTTTGTGGATAATGCATATGACTGTGACTGGTATATTATCTGGAGAATGCATGTGTTCTGTCTGCACAGTCTCCACAGCAGTGCGTTAACTCAGTGTGCTGATGCGTCGACCCTTCAGTCATATTTGTCTCTGTCCACACAGTAGTGCGTCGACTCCTTGAGCTGATGCGTCGACGCTTCAGTTCATATCATCAAGTCTATACATCGGTCCTCCACCGTCTCATGCATTGTCTCTGCCAACGTCTCACGTAGAGTCTTCCTTGTATTGAAGTCTGTACACTGGCTTTACGTTTCCAAAGTCTGCACAATGGTCTTCACACCTGAAGTCTGTACATCCACAGTTAAACTTGAAGTCTGCACACTGGTCTTCAAATCTAAAGTCTGCACATTGGTCTTCGAACTCAATGTCTATACATTGGGTCTGGGTCTTTAAGTCCATACACTGCTTTTGTGCATCGTTCAGAAAGCAAGTCTATACATCTGTTAGCTGCACATAAACTAAGTCCATACATTGTTGCATGAAGAGTCTCTATAGTGTGCATGGTTTAACAAAGTCTGCATAGTCATTGTCTGTTGGTTTCATAAAGTCTATACATCGTGGGCTTGAACTTTCAAGTCTGTACACTCTTTATTTCAAAGTCTGTACATTGTTACCTTGAAGCCGTTCCAAGTCTATACAACGCCCAAGTCTGTACAGCCATCAGTGAACCCTCCAAGCCTATACATCCAATTGAACGCAAAGTCTACACAACGCCTCACATCTTGCAAGTCTGTACATTGGCGTCATTACACCAAGTCTATACACTGCACTCATGGATTGTCCCTTACGGTAAAGTGTATACACTGTCCATGTGCCAATTGTTCAAATGTATATACACTCGCTGTTATAAGAGCCTGAACTAACTAAGTATATACATTCCTTTTATCTCTATTTGCAGACGATTCAGACTGATGCGTCAACGCCACGGGTTGGAAGCGTCGACGCAGCAGTTACAAAGGGAGAGCCAATGGCTTACTGGATTACTCTGGTGCCTCAACGCATCCATCAAGTGGCGTCGATGCAGCAGGTTGATGGATCGACAAGGTGACCAGAGGGTGGACGCAGTTGCACAATGCGTCAACGCACTCCACACGAAACGTGAGAGGGCTGAAGCCATCTAAGTTCAGATGCTGGAACACCAATGCGTCAACGCAACATGCTGATAGCGTCGACGCAGCACGCCCATCTATTGAAGACTTGATCACTGGATCACAGATGCGTCAACGCAGTAGGCTGATGGAGTCAACGCAGTAGACTTATGTCCTGCTGGTCGAATGTTGTTGAAGTGCTGGGCACGTAATCCGAGGATAAGAACAGTGTCCAGATGAGGACACGTGTACTGACAGCCTGCTGGATGCTGCCACGTGGTCCGAATTCTTAGGGCGGGAACTGTGGAAGCCACACGCGCCCTGGCTGCTTCTGCTGCTGGTATATAATGGAGCCTTCGTCTTCAGATGGAGGCTGATCGAAGAAGAAGCCTGGAGAGCAGAAAGCCTTCGATCCAGAAAAAGAAAAGAAAAAGGGAAAGAGAGAAAAGGAGAACTGATATCGAGAGAGGAAGAGAAGTGGAGCAGAGAAGAAAGAGAAAGAGAGAGAGAGTGAAGAAAGTGAGTGAGATCGAGGAAAGAAGAGAGAGAGAGAGAGAGAGAGTAGGAGTTCGTTCCTCAGATCTTTGGTTCAAAACCAGATCTGAGGTTGCTCATTGTTAGAGCTATATTTCGTGCTTCATTGTTCAGCTTTTAGTTATTATGTTTCTATCTTTTCTGTTTTTTTTTACATCTTTATTCAAGCTGTTAGTCAGCGGTTTGCAGAGGAGCACTCCTCTGGACAGCAAGCTGTGTTGCTCAGCGGGCAGTAGAGGTTTCCACTGGACGGGTAAGCTGTAATCCCCAGCGGTTGCAGTGGTGGATTCCACTGGACGGCAAGCTGTGAGGCCCAGCGGTTGTAGGCTAAGCTGTATTGCCCAGCGGACGCAAGCTGTGTTGCGCAGCAGTAATCCACACTCGGGTTGAGTGTGGGGTGGATGTAGGTCTGCTGGACCGAACCACCTAAAAACCCCTTGTGCATTGTGGTTTATTTTGTTCTATTGTGCTTTCGCTACATGAATGCATAGGGGCGCTCCATGTGTTTGGCTTCTGGTTGAGCAGAAGAGTTAATTAGTCTTCTTAGAGTGTTTTAATTTGTCAAGAGAGCGAAATTCTAGTTGAGCTACATTTTGTCTAAATATGTCTTGTTAGAGTGCTCACTGCCTGCTTGTTTAATTCCGCATCTGCTAATTAGTCTTCTAGATTTGATAAATCTGTCTAGTTAGCATTCTAAATAGTTAGTGAGCCCAAATTGTTAATTGGGTGAAAGTTTTTATAGCCCATATTCATTCACCCCCCCCTCTGAATACTTGCACCGAACCTAACATCATTAAGGGATTAGACTGGCAATTGATGTTGACGTGTATGTTGGTCCAAAGCTTCGACCAACCCAACAGTCGTAGCTTCACACATCCAGCCTTAGGGTCCACTACCTTCGAGTGCACCATGGGTCGTGTCACCACAGAGATTCTCTTATTCCTCCCCATGTCGGTCGAGCCAAACTTCATTCCCTTTATCCCGAGGGAGGAACCATATCTACTACATGAGATCACCGTTCCATCTACCATAGTGCATGAAAGTGACCACCTACACCTTCAAGAATTCCAAATGTAGGACAGTGACCTATGGGAACCTAGCTCGAGGGGTCACACATTCTTTGATCCCTTTGACCCCTTCCCTAGTGAATCCCTTGACCCACCATATCTCCTCCACTTCTCCAAGAGAGTCCACTATCACACCCCTCCCCCACGGGCCGGGCCATCTACACCCATCAAGCTCGTTCACTGGCCAGAGATACATACATATAGGGGTGAGGAAGAAAGTAACTTTGGCTCTCCTAGCCCTCCCAAGTCTCTCAAATCCAACAGGCAGCCGCAAGCTAGGGACATATTAGGATGTCTAGGAGTCCCCCATTCAGCCAACCACCGATTGCATCGAGTGTATGCATGGCACACATTCGGATGTCCTGGTCCACCATTGAATATGCATGGGTCTGCATAGCGTTAGGTTTGTCTAGGACATAGACGTGTGTTTTCCTTTTGTTAGAAGTCTGCATGCATCGAGTCGAGTCGATCTCATGTCAGCTCACGTTGTTAGTCTCTCTCGAGTGTGAGACAAGTCGGATCTAATGCGTAAGTTGTACACTTGCTGGAATTTTGGATCAACTGTACCATTCTATGTCTCAGATCTAGTCCCATAAAAGGACCCAGCGGTGATTCCTAGTGAGTCATTGAGCCGTCTCTTTCCTTTGAGAGTGACCCCACCCCGGAGTGTCCACCACTAGCCTCATTCCCATAGCAATATGTGCATATCGAATATATACGGGATGAGCAGGTGACGATTACTTGGAGTGGAGCACACTCCACGCTACCTAGTCGGTGACAGATCTACCGGAGCCACACGAGCAGCCGCACCCCTTACTAGATGGGGTCGAGTTCCTCCCACCCAGGGAGAATTGATGGGAATCAACACCGGACACTAATATTTTTATTTTACATTTATGTCCTTTTGTTTGTATTTATACCCTTGGCTAATTAGGTTTGTAATTGTAAGACATTATAAGCCAAAGGGTTAGTCTTTAAAGTCTTTGGATTTCTATGTGAAATGTCAGTAGGTCCAGCAGGGCCCCCCACCCTCTTTCCCATTGGTCCACCTAGGATCTAGGGCTCATGTGAGGCTAGTTCAAAGTCCAAGATTGGACTTGGACCAAGGGGGGACAAGGAAGGAAGAAAGTCCAAGTGGGACTCCCCTTAGTCAAGGGGGTGCCCCCTTATAATATAGTTTATTCCATGTTGTATTTTATTTAATTTGGTCATTTGACCACATGGGGGAAGAAAATGCTATCCCTAGTTTACCCCTCCCTAACCCGAGATCCTAGGGTAGGTTTAGTCTTTTTTACATTTCTATATATCCTTTGTATTTTCTATTTTCGTAGAATTAATGAAGAAAACTTGCATTGTGTGCATGAAGCCCTTGGGCGCCCCCTCTCCCTCTCCCTCTTGCAGCAGGATTGCTGTGGTTTCATAGAGTGTATTCCCTACAAAAACTTGGTGGATTCCAAGGTTTATCTCTTCCCCTGGGTGTGAAGCTTAGCCATCTCCGCCGCCGCCTCCGTTCGTGCCGCCAACGAGCCGCCACAAGCCAACCTTCCCCTTGCTATCTTGGACCACAAAATCCAAAACAACAGCCTAAATATCATGTTGGTTCTCCCAGTACACAGCTCTGATCGAGCTGAGATTTTGAGAGATTGTTCCTCTTCGTGTTAGCTTTCCATCCATATAAATGTTGTGTCAATCCGCCACCATTTAGTATTTTTCCAGACTTTTATTCTCCACCCTGCGCAATCTGCCATTCTACAGACCTACTTGATAGTATCGAGTTCCTCCATTTTTCCCACCCTTCAACCCTCATCAGAAAAATCCCTAAAAATTCTTGCACATCTCTCACATCACCTTCCATCCCCCATAAAATCCCCAGCTCCCAGATCTACCACCTCCCCCTCGGTCAAAATCTATTTTCAGGCAGATCTGATTCTGTCCTGTGTGTCTGTGATTCCGAGCTAGAAATAAATACAACCCACAGAGGTCTTCATTTCGAATCCGTCTACTGGATGGATCTGAAATAATTATATGTTGTAGCCCTTTGAGTTCTCTATCCATCGATACCAGTTTTGCCTTGATCCGACACCGGATCTGGGCGTAAACATTCTTTTCGTGGAGGCGCGCATTCTTGCTCCGAGCCAGGCCAGAAAGAAGGTGTTGGGAAATAATTCCCAATAATATATCAAAGCTCTGATTCAGCGACCGCCACTTCTGGGAGTCGACCAGGGGCGTCCCGCCATCGTCCCAGCCAAGCGCCGCCTTTAGAAGATCCCAGGAGGATAATGTCCCTTAGGAGGCCCTCGTACACTATCCTCCCGGCCTGCAAATCACAGATCCGGACTTGCTATCTTCAACTGCCCAAAACCCCTTCAACGTGTTGCCCGTCAACCCAGAATCGGCACTCCCGGTTCGCTGTTGTGACCTGTTACCTCCCTGCGTGGAGTGGGCCTTAAAATCACTTCTGTAATTATTAACATTTACTGTACCGGGAGTCACCGTTCTTGGCCAGGGTCGTCTTCCCCACGCCCGGTAGCGTGGATGTTTCGTTTCCGCTCCCCTCTCGGCATTTTGCTTTACTCTTATATATTTGTATGCCATTGCAAGTGATAGGTTAGCAAGCTCGATTCAATTCCGTCACCGTTGCGAGAGTGAGTGTGTGTAACCCGTCCCGTGACTCGATCCGAGCACGCGAAAAAGTCGATACCCTCGACTCATTACCAATTTCTCAACCGCGTAGATCCGCACGTTTCCCTCGCTTAGGGACGTCTGCGAGCTAGAGTCCCAGGTTCGCGTCCCGTCCCGCATCAATCCAAGCAAGGCTCGTGTCAAGGAAAACGACGGAACCAGGACGGGGAGCGGAGGGAGCGCCATCGGAAATACGAGCGGTACACTCCCCTATCCGTCCCCATCTACAAGATATACGAAGACATCAAGGGCTCGGGCCTTCTCCGCCAACCCGAGCCTATGAAGGCCAAGCGCCGCAACTGCCGCAAACATTGCCAGTTCCACAACGACCACGGGCACCATACCAAAGATTGTCACCAGCTCAAGGATGAGATCGAGCGTCTCGTCCGCCATGGAGACTTATCTCGGTACGTGTCCGAGCGCCAGAAGGAGGACCGTGGCATTCCAGAAGAAATTGACAATCGCCCCCACGGGGTCCACATCAATGTCATTTCTGGCGGCGCGACATCAGGAGGAGACAGTAGCCGAGGAATTAAGCATCACACTGAACGGGCAAGCAGGGCCTCCGAGTCCCCCAAAGCCCCGCCGATGAGCGAACAACAGGCCTTAGTATTCTCTGACCAAGACCTGGAAGTGTTATCTACCCCGCACGATGACGCTATTGTAGTATCAGCTACTATAAACCATTGTAATGTAGATAGGATACTGGTTGACAATGGTAGTGCCCCTGATGTACTCTCGTACCAATGCTTCCTTAAGATGGGTGAAAACCTGTCGAAGCTCCGCCCAATTCAAACCCCCCTTTGTGGGTTCAATGGCCAGGCAACCTATCTCGAGGGAGCCCTAAGCCTGCCGATCACCATTGGCACCCCTCCCAAGATCGTCACTGTTATGGTTGACTTCATTGTGATCAAAGGGATGTCGGCCTATAATGCCATCTTCGGCCGAGGTATCCTCAGCTAAACAAAGGCAATGCCTTCCACCTATCACCAAAAAATGAAGTTTCCCACCAAATGCGGTATCGGGGAAGTCCGAGGTAACCAGGCAATAGCTAGAAGGTGCTACATAATCTCGGTCGAAGCCATAAGGCCAGAGGGAAAAAAGAAAAAGGGCAAGGGAGTCGAGGATGAACCGACGACATCCGAGCCTGGTGGTGAATTGTCGACGATCTTCCTCAAAGACGATCCAGCCCTAGGAGTAAAAATTGGAGCTGATTTACCACCTGATGTACAAAAGCAATACAAAGATTTCCTTTTGGTGTATATTCAAGTCTTCACATGGTCTGATGAGCATCTTCCCGGGATCCCGGGGGAGATGGTGGTACACAAGCTCAACCTTGACCCGTCAGTGAAACCCGTCCAGCAACGCAGAAGAAAGCACGTCCCAGAGAAGCAGAAGAAAGCACGATCATCAAAGAGAAGATTATTAAAGAGAAGAAAACCAGCCTATTTCGCCCGATCCTTTACCCGACATGGCTCGCTAATGTCGTCTTGGTACCAAAATCTTCGGGCAGATGGTGAATGTGCATGGATTTCATCGACCTCAACAAAGTCACTCCGAAAGACTGTTACCCACTACCGAGCATCAACCAGCTAGTCGACTTGACCTCCAGTAATGAACTGCTCAGCTTCCTGAATGCCTACTCCGACTATCATCAAATATGAATGGATCCTGAAGACATCGAGAAGACAACCTTCATCACTGACTTCGGCGTATACTGCTACACCCGAATGCCTTTCGGGCTGAAGAACGTCGGAGCAACATATTAGAGGCTGGTCAACCACATTTTTGAAGGACAAATTGGTCGGAACGTCGAAGCCTACATCGACGACATGCTCATCAGGACACCCATGGCCGAGGACCACTTCACCGACCTAGCAGAAACCTTCGACACCCTCCTGAGGTACAACATGAAGCTCAACCTAGCCAAATGTGCCTTTGGTATCCGATCTGAAAAATTCCTGGGCTTCCTAGTCACTCAACGCTGGATCGAGGCCAACCCTGACAAAGTTAAGGCCATCCTGGACATGCGGCCGCTTGCCTGCATTAATGATGTCTAGCGCTTGACTGGACGAATCGCTGCGCTCAACCATTTCTTGTGCCGAGTGGCCGAACGATGCATGCCCTTCTTCAAATTATTGAGAGGGCCTAAAATGGCATCTGCCACGTTCGCTTGGGATGAGGAATGTCAGAAGGCTTTTGCAGCGCTGAAGGAGTTTCTGGCCTCTCCCCAGGTGCCATCAAAATCGGTCCCGGGTGAACCATTGCACCTCTACCTCTCGTTGACCCCTTCCACGGTGAGCTCTGTCCTGGCTCGAGATGATGCGGGAGTGTAGAGGCCGGTATACTACACCAGCAAGGTGCTCAACGAGGCCGAACGACGGTACCCCGCAATCGAGAAACTCGTGCTAGCGTTGGTAACCTCGGCCAAGCGCCTCCGGCCCTACTTCCAAGGGCACTCCATCGTCGTGTTGACCAATGAGCCCCTGAAGAGGATCCTTGCTCACCCTGAAGCTTCGGGTCACCTCATCAAGTGGGCTATAATGCTAGGGGCATACGATATCTCCTATCGCCCCCGCTCGGCCATCAAAGGGCAGGCTGTCACGCCCCGAGCCTTTATTACAGTGGAAGACTAACTCGGGGAGCGCGAACAGTCGGCATGGTAAGCCTCTTGCAAGCAAGAATGATCAGAGCGCAAGACAATCACACACATAAATGTAATTGCACATTATAGATATATTCAAACTTGAACTTTATTTCATTACTAACTCAAGTACAACCACTAATTCAATTTCCATTAGGTACTAGACTCAAGAAATAGGAAAATTACATAGACTCAATCTAAACAATTTAGACTTCCTAAGTCTTCACTCTCATCTTGACAATACTTTCATTCGCTCTCGGACCCGCTACTTGTATAACTCGAATCCGAATTTGAATCACTTTCATTTCCTGAAAAGATTGGAAATAGGTAATGAGCATACTTGCCCAGTAGGTATCTTCGCATCAACATGAAGGCACCATTAAAGTAATTAACAATTTAGCTCTAAAGAATAAGGTAAAAATCATGCAAACGCGATCAATCACGCGATTAAACCAATGTAACAAGATGATCAAGTAAGTTAGAATGAGAGCAAGTACGAACTAGCAAGAATGTAAAAATGACATGATATTGGCCTTTCACGAACAAGAATGTATCGAGAATGTATCGAGAATGTACTAGTAATACCACATAGTCATCATCCAAACATCCTTTGCTTATGAGCAAGTAGTTGGTGAATTTCTGTGGAATATCATATAACAAGCAAGAAAGTCATGTACAAGAATATCATGTCATGCCGTATTATGGATTTTCACTTATTTATAAAGAAAGTACTCCCAGCGCAATGCGACGCCAGTAGCATCATACCCCATGGTTTATAATAGTATGTTTCCGACAATCAGCCGAGAGGACTATCATAGAGCCCTTGAACACAATCAGTGCTCGATCGCATCTTCAAGTATAAATCAAGCTTTTTCCCACGCATGTAACAATAAAGTATGGCCAAGAATGTAATAAGTTCAATAAGCTCTTGATGATAATAATTCAATGAATGAATGTTTTAATAAGAATCAAGAGAAATCAAGAATGACTTATACTATGCTATGCTTATGGAAATAAATCGGCAGCATAACGATACATTCTTTATCTTCCATTCATTATTTTAGGTTTCTTGATCAATATGATAAGTTCTAGATCATCAATAGTCCACCTAGAAACCTTGGAATATCAACCCTTGGTCAAACCTTGGGTTAAAATACTCAAGCAGTGTGATGGTCGTGTACTGGGCCGTTACATGATGTGACGCTCCAGTATTGGGCCGTTACATTCGTTTGAATCCAGAACCAAGAAATCAGACTTAGTTGAATGTGACGGTCGTATATTGGGCCGTTAGATGTGCCTGACGATCCAATATAGATCCATTACACTACGGATAACCAGAAAACATCGATAGTGTAATCTAATCACTTGGATTTTAATGGTACAACCAACTCGGCGTCCTAGTGGGAATCCCAGGCTCGCGGAGAATTACGGAGGCCTTGAAACAAGATTTCCTAGTCTATTGGAAGGAATATTTCAATAGAGAGATCCTCATGTCCAAGAATAATGTTTCTATAGTGCAAAGTGTAACTAATGGACATATACCTGAATATACGCCATGTACTTAGAGAAATGACTCTATAGATAGAAAAGAATGTGTAACAATGTGAAACCAAGATAAAACTCCGTCAATACAACATTGGAAAATCGTGATTTAGAATAGAATGCTATAGAGTTTTAGCCAATGAAAGTAGCATAACTTAAAATAACCTAAGGAACATTAATCATGCAATTTGATTATGAATTAGTAACTAAACTTGAAGTCATGATAACACGTCCATCTTAGCTATCTAAGTTTTTTTATAAGTAAACTTAACTGGTTATTATTCTGCCTTGGGCTGACAGAACACAGGGGTCTGACGGTCTAGGATAGACGCGTTACAGTGTGTGACGGTTTATCGAGGGGCCATTACAGTGTTGTAACGCTCCTGCTAGGGTGCGTCAGAGACAATAGAACAATAAAACACAATAGGGTGTGACGGTCTATCGTAAGACCGTTACACTCATGTGACGGTCTTACGTTGGTGCGTCAGAGAATCTGTTGGCAGTAAACTAAGTAAAGGTTTATGAAAATATAACATGCCTGGAAATCAAAATACTACCACTGTCCTAGTCATGATAACGAAGTATAGGTCAACTATATGCATGGGTTTAGTGAAAAGACATGATAATATCTTTTAATTTCCATTTAGGGCTAAGAGATGCATGAATGTATAGAACTATTAGATCATAAAATTCTTAGTCTAGAATGCATGAAATCAAGCACAACTAGAGGGCTTTTATTCCTAACAAGTTGTTTTTGCCAATCATGAGATAACCTACCTCTTCTAAAACCTTTAAACTTCGAATTTGATGCTAAGTGCTACCCTTAGTCCCTTGTACTTCTTGTGATAAATCAGCAACTTCAATCTACTCTATTTCGTCAGCCTCTTGACCTAAGGATGTGAAATTTTGAGAGTAAGAAGATGAAACTATTGGGAACAAAAAGTTCTAAAGGATTGAACTCTAATTACCTCATTTAGACGTCCTAATCTCTAGATCTTCAGGGGACTTACGTTCAGATTCCTGGGTTGCTAAGGTTGAATCAGTAACTTTGGAAGCTTTTATCTCCTTGGTTGCTTGATCTTCTAGCATGAAATTTGGAGAGCTATTGGTCTAATATATTATAAACAAAAGGTCATAAGGAACTTACCTGAAATTATGACTCCTTACCTTGATTCTTTACGAGCCAAAAGTAAGGGTCACTCAGTTCAAAACTAGGTCCTATTTATAGGGTTTTGGCTAGAGTTTAAAGATTAGATCGATTCTAGAGTCCTTAATTTGCCATAACCTAATCCCTAAGAGTCCTTAGTAATGTTATAAGCTTCCTTAAGTCGATCTCTTATAGATAAGATCCCAAAATTCTAATCTTTTTGCTCGTTCTTCCTTTCACGGAACTAATAGAGTGTAATGCATCCAGCCTGGTGTGTTACAGGGCTGTGGCAGTCGCCCGATAGACCGTTACATTCAACGTGTATAGAGTTTCAATTTCATAAAACTCTTTTATTCATTTATCCACATGATTATCTTATATAAATAGTATTTATCCTTAAAATACGTGAATAAGCTAATTACCCTTCTAGAATATGGGCCAAACTTGATGGGCTTGGTCCATAACCCTTTTGGATGATAATTAGATAGGCTAGGTTAACTAATTAGCTTAATTCAGCCTTATAATGACCTATTAATCCAATAACCCCTTCATTAATTTAGTTAAGCCTTTATAATTTCCAAAAAAATATTTTAAAATTCAAAAATTATATATATAAATTCTGGGGCACTACACCCTCCCCCACTTAGAAGAATTTGGTCCCCAAATTCAATATATGGATTTCGGAGAGTGTACTTACAGTTAAATAATTCTGGAAATCTTTTCCGCATGGCTGCTTCGGTTTCCCATGTTGCTTCATATGGCCATGTTTTCTTCCATTGAATCTTGACCATAGGAATAACTTTATTTCGTAGTTGACGCACTTCTCGTTCCAGAATCTTTATTGGCATTTGCTCGAACGTCATATCCTTTTGAATCTCCAGATTGTCATAAGTGATAATATGGTCAGGATCATATACATACTTCTTCAGCATAGAGATGTGAAATACGTCATGAACTCCTACTAATTGTGGAGGTAAAGTCAGTTTGTAAGCTACTTCACCAATCCGTTCAAGAATTTCAAATGTGCTAATGAATCTTGGAGTTAGCTTTCCTTTAATGCCAAATCTTCGAATACCGCGACCTGGAGAAACCTTTAAATATACATGATCTCCTACCTGAAACTCCAAGTCACGTCTTCGATTGTCAGCATAAGACTTTTACCTATCTTGTGCCATTTTCATTCTTTCTTGAATGAGCTTGATCTTCTCTGTAGAATCCCTGATGAGATCGGGGACAAGAAATTACTTTTCCCCTATTTCATTCCAACATATTAGTGATCGATAACTTTTTTCATATAAGGCTTCAAAATGTGTCATTCGTATGCTAGCCTGATAGCTATTATTATATGCAAACTCTACTAGAGGCAAGTGATCATGCCAACTACCGCCAAAGTCGATAGCACAAGCCCTGAGCATATCTTCTACTATCTGATTCGTTCTTTCCGTTTGACCATCTGTTTGTGGATGAAAAGCTGTGCTGAAATTCAATCTAGTCCCTAGTGAATGTTGTAGACCCTTCCAGAATTGTGATGTGAATCGAGGATCTCTATCAGATGTAATAGTGACTGGGACACCATGTAGTTTGACAATCTCCTTTATGTATAATGCTGCCAGAATATCCACAGACCATCGACTCTTTATTGGTATGAAGTGTGCGGATTTAGTCAATCGGTCTATGATTACCCATATACCATCATGTCCTCCTCTTGTCTTAGGTAACCCCATAATGAAATCCATCCCTATACTCTCCCACTTCCATTCGGGAATATTCAAGGGATGCAGTTTACCTGCGAGTCTAAAATGCTCTGCCTTTACTTGTTGGCAGGTGAGACAACGGGACACGAAATTAGCTATTTCTCTCTTCATGTTGGGCCACAAGACATTTCTTTTGAGATATTGATACATCTTTGTTCCTCTTGGATGAATTGTGTATTTAGAATTATGCGCTAAATCTAGGATCAGTTTCTTAGTAGCCTCATGATCCGGTACACATGTTCGGCCCTTAAATAATAATTTTCCGTCATTGGAAATAGAAAAATCTGGCCTTTGTTCAATATTGGCTTTAATTTTCAGTAATATATGATCATTATTTTGCAACTTGACCAGATCTTCTATCAATGTAGGTTGAGCTCGGATATTAGCTATGAAACAATCTTCTTCCTTTATGTCAATATCTAAGTTCAACTGAGCAAATTGAGGAACAAGGTTAGTTACACTTATCATAAGACTTGATAGCATACCCATTGGTTTTCTGCTGAGTGCATCTGCTACAGCATTAGCCTTGCCAGGATGATATTGAATAGCAAAATTAAAGTCTTTGAGATATTCTAACCACCTCCTCTGCCTCATGTTAAGCTCCTTTTGAGAGAATAAATATTTCAAGCTTTTGTGGTCCGAGTAGACCGTGAACTTTTCTCCACAAAGATAATGACGCCAAATTTTGAAGGCAAAAATAACCGCTGCCAATTCTAAATCATGTACGGGATAGTTTTCCTCGTGACGTTTCAATTGTCTTGAAGAATAACAGATTACTTTTTCATTCTGTATGAGAACGCATCCTAACCCAATGCCAGACGCATCCGTATACACTTCGAATCCACCACCCTCCATTGGTAGTGATAAAATAGGAGCTGTCGTAAAATGATTCTTATGATTTTGAAAGCTATTTTCACATTCCTCTGACTAGACAAAAGGATTTTCTTTTCTCATGAGTCTAGTTAAAGGAACTGCTATCTTTGAGAAGTCCTTAATGAATCTTCTATAATAACCAGCTAGACCCAGAAAGCTTCTTACTTCTGATACAGTCGTTGGCCGACTCCAATTCTTGACAACTTCTACCTTAGAAGGATCCACAGTAATACCTTCTTTTAAAATAATGTGGCCTAGGAATGAGACTTCCTCGAGCCAGAATTCACACTTATTGAGTTTGGCATAAAGCTTGTGTTCTCTAAGTGTTTGTAAAGCTATTTTCAAATGTTGTTCATGTTCCTCTTTTGTCTTGAAATATATCAAGATATCGTCAATGAAGATGACGATGAACTGGTCCAGATATGGCTGGAAGACATTGTTCATAAGTTGCATGAATGCTGCCGGGGCATTAGTTAACCCAAACGGCATCACTACAAATTCATAGTGGCCATAACTACTTCGAAAAGTTGATTTATAAATGTCCTCTTTAATTCTAAGCTGATGATAAGATCTGAGGTCTATCTTAGAGAAATATTCTGCTCCCGAAAGCTGATCGAATAGCTCATCATTACACGGCAACGGATACTTATTTTTAATTGTAAGCTGATTCAGTCGCTAGTAATCGATGCATATCCTGAGAGAACCATCCTTCTTCTTGACAAATAGAACTGGTGCACCCCAAGGGGATGTGCTAGGTCTGATAAAGCCTTTGTCTAGTAATTCCTGCAATTGCCTTTTTAATTCCTTGAGTTCTGTGGGAGACATCCTGTAAGGGGCTATAGAAACATGTGCTGCTCCTGGGATGAGTTCAATAGTGAAGTTCACTTCCCTCTCGGGCTGTAAACTGGGTAATTCAGACGGAAACACATCGGGGAACTCATTTACAATAGGAATGTCCGCTAAGATAATCTCCTTGGATTCGGTAATAATGACAGAAGCAAGAAAAACTTCACATCCTTGCGAGATAAGTTTGCAAGCGTGAAGAGAAGATATGATAGTAGGATGCTTCTTGTACTTGATGCCAAGAAAAGAGAATCTTGAAGATCGGGCTTTCGAAAGATATAATCCTATTTCGGCAATTGATATAAGCATCATGATCTACAAGCCAATCTACCCCTAAAATGGCATCATAATCTTTCATGTCAAGGCATACTAAGTTTGCGGGGAGATTATGACCTTCTACCATCACTTCGCTACCAGGATAATAGTCGGTAAGCTTTGTTCTAGAACCTAAGGGTGTGGAAATAGCGAGATCTAACGGTAAGGGAACTGATGCGATTGGTAATGTTTTAGCAAAAGTAGTGGAGATAAAAGAATGAGAGGCACCAGTATCAAATAACACAAATGTAGGACGAGAACAAATTTGAAGAGTACCTTCTATAAGCCCATCATCCATGGGCGCTTCCTCTTCTTCTAGAACAGCATTGAGGCGAGCCTGCCTCCTGCGTCCATTGCCAGATGACTGGTCCTTCATAAGGGGGCATTCTGGCATGCGATGCTCCCTACTTCCACAACGTAAACAAGCACCGAGACACTTCCAACACTCCTCAGCCGAATGGCCGAATTTTTCACAAAATGTGCAAGCCGTGGCGACCTGCTCCTTCTCCTCCTTGACTTTCTTTTGCTTATGGGAACTTCCACCATTCCCATTCCTAGATCTGTTCTTACTATCACGGCTCTTGTAAGGCTCCGTGATGCTGAATTTCTCAATCTTATAACGCTGATTAGAATGTCGGCTTGATTCTTCTCCTTTCCCTTTTAATTTTTTGACCTTCTCTAAGGTCCTTTCACATAGGTACGCCCTCTGAACCATCTCCGCATAAGTACGGATGTTTTGGATCCCGAGCTGCTGGATGAAACCGGGATGTAACCTGTCCATAAACCTATTCACCTTTAATAAATCGGTACTGATTAGATGTGATGTATATGGTGCTAGCCTTGAGAATTGCAGTTCATATTCGGCAACCGTCATCATTCCTTGCCGAAGAGCGGGGAACTCCATAGCCTTTCTCTCTTTTACGTGCTCAGAAAAGTACTTGGCACGGAATAGGGTAAGAAAACCATCCCAGGTATGAGGTGCATCGGCCGGAGCTACTGGAACCGACTTCCACCATGTGCGAGCATCTTTGTTAAGTTTAAAGGTTGCGAGACGCACCTTCTCCTGATCGGTGCACTGGATAACATCAAATATACGATTCATTTCATCTATCCAGTTCTCTGCCTCGTCGGGATTAGAAGAACCATAGAATCGCAGAGGATTTAAACTCCAGAAATTACGATGTAGGTCACCAGCCCTTACCCCTGCACCACCTTGCGCTATGGTTTGCAAAGCCTGAGTAAGGCCGGCCACTGTTTGTTGCATGCCATCCCAATCTACACGATGAGCCATTCGTAAGATAAGGTACCTGAGAGAAAAATAACAACTTGTTATTTCTCATGAAATGAAAAACCAACCTTAAAGCTAATTAATTATCTTATCCCGGGCTCTACCCAATTCTCACATGGGTATGGAAATTTCTTCCTTAGTTCATAGGTAGGGGTCCTTAAACCTTGGACTTTTTCTATGACATGACTCTTCTTCCTAAGTCCTGAGACTTAGACTCTGATACCAACTTAACTGTCACGCCCCGAGCCTTTATTACAGCGGAAGACTAATTCGGGGAGCGCGAACAGCCAGCATGGTAAGCCTCTTGCAAGCAAGAATGATCAGAGCACAAGACAATCACACACATAAATGCAATTGCACAATATAGATATATTCAAACTTCAACTTTATTTCATTACTAACTCAAGTACAACCACTAATTCAATTTCTATTAGGTACTAGACTCAAGAAATAGGAAAATTACATAGACTCAATCTAAACAATTTAGACTTCCTAAGTCTTCACTCTCATCTTGACAATACTTTCATTCGCTCTCGGACCCGCTACTTGTATAACTCGAATCCGAATTTGAATCACTTTCATTTCCTGAAAAGATTGGAAATAGGTAATGAGCACACTTGCCTAGTAGGTATCTTCGCATCAACATGAAAGAACCATTAAAGTAATTAACAATTTAGCTCTAAAGAATAAGGTAAAAATCATGCAAATGCGATCAATCACGCGATTAAACCAAGGTAACAAGATGATCAAGTAAGTTAGAATGAGAGCAAGTACGAACTAGCAAGAATGTAAAAAGGACATGATATTAGCCTTTCATGAACAAGAATGTATCGATAATGTACTAGCAATATCACGTAGTCAACATCCAAACATCCTTTGCTTATGAGCAAGTAGTTGGTGAATTTTTATGGAATATCATATAACAAGCAAGAAAGTCATGTACAAGAATGTCATGTCATGCCGTATTGTGGATTTTCACTTCTTTATAAAGAAAGTACTCCCAGCGTAATACGATGCCAGTAGCATCATACCCTATGGTTTATAATAGTATATTTTCGACAATCAGCCGAGGGGACTAGCATAGAGCCCTTGAACACAATCAGTGATCGATCGCATCTTCAAGTATAAATCAAGCTTTTTCCACGCATGTAACAATAAAGTATGGCCAAGAATGTAATAAGTTCAATAAGCTCTTGATGACAATAATTCAATGAATGAATGCTTTAATAAGTTCATGAGAAATCAAGAATGACTTATACTATGTTATGTTTATGGAAATAAATCGACAGGATAACGGTACATTCTTTATCTTCCATTCATTATTTTAGGTTTCTTGATCAATATGATAAGTTCTAGATCATCAATAGTCCACCTAGAAACCTTGGAATATCAACCCTTGGTCAAACCTTGGGTTAAAATACTCAAGCAGTGTGATGGTCATGTACTGGGCCGTTACATGATGTGACGCTCTAGTATTGGGCTGTTACATTCGTCTGAATCCAGAATCAAGAAATCAGACTTAGTTGAATGTGACGGTCGTATATTGGGCCGTTACATGTGCCTGACGGTCCAATATAGATCCGTTACACTACTGATAACCAGAAAACATCGATAGTGTAATCTAATCACTTGGGTTTTAATGGTACAACCAACTCGGCGTCCTAGTGGGAATCCCAGGCTCGCGGAGAATTACGGAGGCCTTGAAACAAGATTTCCTAATCTATTGGAAGGAATATCCAATAGAGAGGTCCTCATGTCCAAGAATAATGTTCCTATAGTCCAAAGTGTAACTAATGGACATATACCTGAATATACGCCATGTACTTAGAGAAATGACTCTATAGATAGAAAAGAATGTGTAACAATGTGAAACCAAGATAAAACTTCGTCAATACAACATTGGAAAATCATGATTTAGAATACAAAGCTATAGAGTTTTAGCCAATGAAAGTGGCATAACTTAAAATAACCTAAGACACATTAATCATGCAATTTGATTATGAATTAGTAACTAAACTTGAAGTCATGATAATAGGTCCATCTTAGCTATCTAAGCTTATTTATAAGTAAACTTAACTGGTTATTATTCTGCCTTGGGCTGGAAGAACACAAGGGTCTGACGGTCTAGGATAGGCGCGTTACAGTGCGTGACGTTTTATCGAGGGGCCGTTACAGTGGTGTAACGCTCCTGCTAGGGTGCGTCAGAGATAATAGAACAATAAAATACAACAGGGTGTGACGGTCTATCGTAAGGCCGTTACACTCATGTGATGGTCTTACGTTGGTGCGTCAGAGAATCTGTTGGCAGTAAACTAAGTAAAGGTTTATGAAAACATAACATGCCAGGAAATCAAAATACTACCACTGTCCTAGTCATGATAATGAAGTATAGGCCAACTATATGCATGGGTTTAGTGAATAGACATGATAATATCTTTTAATTTCCATTTAGGGCTAAGAGATGCATGAATGTATAGAACTATTAGATCATGAAATTCTTAGTCTAGAATGCATGAAATCAAGCACAACCAGAGGGCTTTTATTCCTAACAAGTTATTTTTGCCAATCATGAGATAACCTACCTCTTCTAAAACCTTTAAACTTCGAATTTGATGCTAGGTGCTACCCTTAGTCCCTTGTACTTCTTGTGATAAATCAGTAACTTCAATCTGCTCTATTTCCTCAGCCTCTTGACCTAAGGATGTGAAATTTTGAGGGTAAGAAGATGAAACTATTGGGAACAAAAAGTTCTAAAGGATTGAACTCTAATTACCTCGTTTAGACGTCCTAATCTCTGGATCTTCAGGGGACTTGCGTTCAGATTCCTGGGTTGCTAAGGTTGAATCAGCAACTTTGGAAGCTTCTATCTCCTTGGTTGCTTGATCTCCTAGCACGAAATTTGGAGAGCTATTAGTCTAATGTATTATAAACAAAAGGTCGTAAGGAACTTACCCAAAATTATGACTCCTTATCTTGATTCTTCACGAGCCAACAGTAAGGGTCACTCAGTTCAAAACGAGGTCCTATTTATAGGGTTTTGGCTAGAGTTTAAAGATTAGATCGATTCTAGAGTCCTTAATTTACCAGAACTAATCCCTAAGAGTCCTTAGTAATGTTATAAGCTTCCCTAAGTCGATCTCTTATAGATAAGATCCCAAAGTTCTAATCTTTTTACTCGTTCTTCCTTTCACGGAACTAACAGAGTGTAACGCATCAAGCCTGGTGCGTTACAGGGCTGTGGCGGTCGCCCGATAGACCGTTACATTCAACGTGTATAGAGTTTCTATTTCATAAAACTCTTTTATTCATTTATCCACATGATTATCTTATATAAATGATATTTATCCTTAAAATACGTGAATAAGCTAATTACCCTTCTAGAATATGGGCCAAACTTGATGGGCTTGGTCCATAACCTTTTGGATGATAATTAGATAGGCTAGGTTAACTAATTAGCCTAATTCAGCCTTATAATGACTTATTAATCTAATAACCCCTTCATTAATTTAGTTAAGCCTTTATAATTTCCAGAAAAATATTTTAAAATTCAAAAATTATATATATAAATTCTGGGGCACTACACAGGCACTCGCGGACTTCATCGTAGAAAGTGTTGTCCCGATCGAAGAAGTCCATCCACTGACGCCCAGGCCCACCTGGGATCTTTTCCTCGACAGATCCTCCAACTCGGCCGACAGCGACGCCGACGTTCTTCTCTGATCCCCTGAAGGAGCAGAACTGCAATATGCCCTGAAGTTCAACTTCTCGGCATCCAACAACGTCTCCGAGTATGAGGCTCTAATCTCGGGAGCCAGGATGGCACGATGAATGGGGGCCGAACGAGTCATGATCCATACTGACTCTCAATTAGTCGCCAGCCAGGTCAACGGTGACTACGAAGCTCGAGAAACACCGATGATCAAATAATTTCAACTGGTAAGAGGAATAACCCCACTATTCGAGAGTTTTCAGGTTATCTGGATAACTCGGGAAGAGAACTCCCGGGCGGACGCCCTCTCTCGACTGGTCTCCTCTGCCGAACCAGAAGGAACTCGATCGATTTTCCTTGAAGAGCTAGAGCATCCGAGTGTAGAAACAGAGCTCATGACCGTTGATCAGGCGTCATCAAGCGACTAGAGGACCCCATATATATCATGGCTCCGAGATTCTCAAAGCTCCCCGACCCTCTAGAGGCACGGAGACTAAAGTATCAAGCTCGGCACTTCGTCATCTTAGACGAAGCCTTATACCAAAGATCTTTTTTCGGACCCCTCCTCAAGTGCCTCGACACCGAGGAAGCTAGCCGAGTGATTCAAGAGGTCCACGAAGGTGTCTGCGGTGCATATCAAGGAGGAAGATCACTAGCCAGGATCTTGCTACGGTGAGCTTACTGGTGGCCCACTCTTTAGCGCGACTGCATAACTTACGTTCAAAGGTGCGACCGATGCCAGTGTTTCGATCATCTGGTCCATTAGCCTGCCTCAGAGCTCGTCACCCTTACCGAGCCATACCCTTTTGCTCAGTGGGGGATCGACATCTTGGGGCCATTTCCAACGGCCCAGGCCCAGAAGAGGTTCTTCGTCGTCACTATCGACTACTTTACCAAGTGGATTGAAGCCAAAGCCACCACCAGGATCATCAAGTCAGTCGTATGGAGCTTCGTTTGGAAATCGATCATCTATCATTTCGGTATCCCCGAGTGATTGTGAGCGATAATGGTCGGTAATTTGATTCTTACTACTTTAGAGACAGATGTGCTAACCTACACATTCGCAACCACTTCACTTCGGTAGCCCACTCCCAGGTTAACGGGCTGATCAAAAATGTCAACAAAACTATATTAAAAGGCATTAAGACCAGGCTCGGTAAGGCCAAGGGTAGTTGGGTCAAAGAATTGCCAAGCGTACTATGGTCACACCGAACCACTCCAAGAACTGCCACCGGTGAGACTCCTTTTCAGTTGGTGTACGGCACGGACGTCGTGATTCCTTTGGAAGTCGGTAGCCCATATCTCCAAGTCGTCAATTTCTCACCCGAAGCAAACGAGTAGAAACTGCTAGAGAACCTTGATATGGCAAACGAGATAAGAGAGATTGCAAGCATCCGAGCCACAGAATATCAGCGGCGCCTCGCTCGATACGACAACGCCAAAGTCTGAGATAGAAACTTTTGCATAGGAGACTTTGTTCTAAGAAAAGCCGAAGCCTCTCGACCGTTGGAGGCGGTAGGGAAGCTGGCCCCTAATTGGGAAGGCCCCTACTGAGTGGTCGAGACGCTCGGGAAAGGGGCGTATCTATTGTCTACCATGGAAGGAACGCCTATTCCTCGGACATGGAACACAACAACATTACGAAAGTTCTATTTTTGAGCTTTCCTCAAGCATGAAAGCAACAAATGGTGATAATTTTCCTTTCATTAATGTTTTTCATATAGCAGATAGGCCACAACCAATACAGTACATATCAAAAATAAAAATATTACATCCACTGGTACTACAACACGAGCTGATTACTCGACGCGAACGGGGCTAACACCCCCAAACCGAGCCACTGACTCTACCCGGTGTAAAAACTGGCTCGGGTAACGGGGTGGCTAACCCTGCTTGCTCGGGAAACTCAAGAAAAAGGTATCAGAGGAAAAAGAGGAAGGAAAACAAGAGAAGGCCTCCTCTGCCAACTCTTTGGAAGGGGGCGAACAGAAAGCAAGCACCTCCAAGTGGTGTGAGCAAGGATAAAAGGCACCCCCCAAAGAGTGAAAGAAGAGGGAGGAAGTTGATTGAAGAGTAGAAGAGGGAGAAAAATCGAACGCCCCCTCGAAGAGGTGAGAGGGGCGGCGGGAAAGGAAGACCAATGACGCTGGGTCACCAGCCCTCCGTGTATCGGGAGGTAACTCGAAGAGTAGGAGAGAGCCAGTGGCCAGGCCCCTTCCTTCTTGTGCACCGCCTGGCAGTGGTCCAGAAGTTGGAAAGGTGCCCATTGCGAGGCCTCCTTCTTTCCCCTACACTGTCTGGCCCGTCCTCCTACTTCCTCCTACGCTGTCCGCCCCGTCCACTTTCCTTCTCCTATGCCGGAGTAGCAGGAACACCTTTGGCGGCCGCCCGGATCATCGTCTTCCGAATCGCCCTCCATGTTTCGCTGATAGTTCCCCAGCACAGAGACAGACGCTTCGCGAGAAGGGAGAAAGAGGAAGAGCTGTGAGAAAAGCCTTAAGTGTTGAAAGGAGATTGAGGCATGATGCGGGACGGAATGTGAACCTGGGACTCTAGCTCGCGGACGTCCCTAAGCGAGGGAAATGCGTGGATCTGCGCGGTTGAGGAACCGACAATGAGTCTCGGGTATCGATATTTCTGTGTGGTCGGATCGAGTCACGGGATGGGTTCCATTCACTCACTCTCGCAGCGGTGATAAATTTATAACGAGTTAATTTCCTATCACTCATGCAGCGGCATATGAAAATATACGAGATAATCAAAATGCCAAATAAGGAGGGTGGTGAGTGTACTTCCACGCTCCGGGCGTGGCGAAGGTGACCCCGGGCAAGAACCGTAACTCCCGGTACAGTAAATGTAATTAATTACAAAAGTGAATTTCTATGCCCACTCCACGCAGGGAGGTAAAGGGCTACAATAGGACTCGAGAGTAGCGCTCTTGGGTTGACAGGCAGCAAGCCGGAAGGGCTCTCAGACCGGAGGCAGACTGTTGGTCCGACTCGGTATTGTTCTGACTCGCTGGACAGCAACTAAACTCGGCTCGTGGGACGGTGGCTTCTGGTCACCTTCTGATCACGGCGGCTGGCTGGGACGTCGGTGGAAGGCCCCTCTTTGATCTCTGAACTTGGCGGCGGCTGAATCGAAGCTGAAGTAATTTTGCAAGAACCCTGCCTTTGCTGGCCTGTTCACGGAACATGTTTGCGTGACTCGGCGAAAAGAATTGTTCCGTCCAGATCCGGTGTCGGGTCGAGGCGAGATGGGTGCCGTTGGATAGAGGACTCCAAGGGCTACAACATATAAATATTTCACATCCATCCAATAAACGGATTGGAAATAAAAAACTCTGTGGGTTGTAGTTATTTCTGGCTCGAAATTACAGACAATAAAGACAGAACATGACCAGCCTGAAAATAGATTTTGACCGATAGGGAAGGGGTGGATCTAGATTTTGAGGATTTTATGGTGGATAGAGGGGGATGTGTGGGACGTGCGCAAAGTTTTTGGGATTTTTTAGAGATGGTTAAGGGTACGGGAAAAATAGAAGAACAAGACACTATCCTGCAGATCTGCAAACTGGCAGATTCCTGGGGGAAAAACTTAATTACTAGGAAAAATAGTAAATGAACGCGGAATGACACAAAATTTAAACTGGAGATGGGGGATGACAGGGGGAAAAAAACCTCAAAATTTGGGGTCGAACAGATCTACGGACTTGAAGATATAATTTCGGCCTCAGCTTGCTGTCCAGAGATGGACGGAACTCCGATGAGGCGGCGGTGGTGGTGCGATGGCGGTTCGATGGCGGCGGCGGCAGCGGTGCTGAGCTTCTCACTCAGAGAGGGGTTGATAGGGAGGCTTCACACCTCTAAAGATCTGAGCTTTCACAGCTCCAAGAGGGAAGAGAGGAGAGAGAGAGGGGTTGCGCCCTTGGCTTCTTCACCAAAAAAAGTTTTTTTTTCTTCATTTATTGCTATTGAATTCACAAAATACAAGAGTTTTATAATACAAGGAAAAGACCTAAACTAACCTCAGATCTAGGGTTAGGGAGGGGAAAATACGGGATAGCATTTTCTTCTCCCATGTGGTCAAAAGAAAGAAAACTAAAAAAATTACAAGAGAGGACAAAGGAGGGGGCGCCCCCTTGACTAAGGGGTAGTCCAAGTTGGACTTTGCCCCATGGTCCATGCTCCACCCTTGACCTTGGACCAGCCCACATGGGCCCTAGAACCTAGGTGGACCAATGGGAAAGAGGGTGGGGGACCCTACTGGACCTACTGACATTTTACATAGAAACCCAAAGGCCTTTTGCAAAGAAACCCAAAGGTTTCTAAGGACTAACACCTTGGCTTATAATTGCCAAACAATTGCAAACCCAATTAACCCAAGGATATAAATGCAAAAAAAGGGTACAAATGTAAAAATAAATTGTTAGTGCCCGGTGTTGATTCCCATCAATTCTCCCCGGGTGGGAAGAACTCTACCCCATCGAGTAAGGGATGCGGCTGCTCGTGTGGCTCCTGCGGATCTGTCACCGTACTAGGTAACGCGGAGTACGCTCCACTCCAAGTAATCGTCACCTGCTCATCCCGTATATATTCGATATGCACATGTTGCTATAGGAATGAGGCTAGTGGTGGACACTCCGGGGTGGGATCACTCTTAAAGGAAGGAGACGGCTCAATGACTGACTAGGAATCACCGCGGGGTCCCTATATGTGACTAGATCCGAGATATTGAGGTAGAGCCGATCCTAAATTTTTGCAAGTCTACCACGTACGCATTAGACCCGACTTGCCTCACACTCGAAAGGGACTGACATCGTGAGCTTGCAATAGAGCGACTATGCAACTCCTAATATGCTCGACACATGCATGTACTGACTCTGAACAAATAAAGAAAACACAGACTCACACAAGAACCTATACAAACCTACTGTTAGACCGACCCATACATATGCAATGGTGGACCAGGACATCCGAATGTGTGCCATGCATACACACGATGCAACCAAATGTTGGTGGAATCATGGAATCCTAGACATCCCGAAATGCACCACTCATGCACTGATGACCTTTTGTATTTGTGAGGTTTGGGAGGTTTGGGTGGGCCAGGAGAGCCGATGATGGGGGCATCTCTCGCCCTTCACATTTTTCCACAGCTCCGATTGCTCACTGGCAGTACTCCATTGTGTCCGTCACATTTTTTGACTCTTGGCATGTAATTTTCATATTTTATTTAAGTCATATCATTGTAATTTTCCTTTTATTTATGTTCAATACCTAAGTTAATGAGTCATCTACCTAAGTTAAGTGTCATAGGGTTGATTAGATTAGTTAATGGGCCCAATTCAATGGGCCAGGCCCAGGGGCGACCGTTTCCCCTTGGTTATTTGCCATTGTTCCTAAACACAAGGACTTATTGTAAATTGTGGGATCCCTAGAAATAAGACCCCACTCTCTCCATTTTTAGTTAATGAATGAATGAATGAAAAACTACTATTTTGAGTCCAGAAAATTAAATTTCTTTGGTGAGAAGCCTTTAGAGAGGAGTGAGAAGCTCCCCTCCCCTAACCCCCCCTCTCTCTCTCTCTAAGGGGGCCGCCCCCCTCTCTCTCCCTTCACCCTCCCACCTACTTTCTCTCTCCTTCCCCCTCCATTAAAGCTACTCCAACTCCCCACACCCCTCTCTTTACTCCACCCCAACCCCAAGAGATCCCCACCCAATCGTAGCTCCACCATCCTACTCCCAACTACCCACTTTCCCTTCTCAAGCAAGCCTCCACCTTCCCACGGCTGAACCCACCCCTCCCTCGACCAAATTTGAATTTCCCACCTCTCTCCCCTTCTTCCCCAGCCCCTTAGGTTGCCCCTCTCGAGCCCTCCCACCCTAGGGTCTCCCCACCATCCTCCCGCTCTATTCCTCAAAGAGCATCCCCCATCTCCCCTCCCCCTCTACCTTGCAGAGAACTAGCAACTTGCAGAGCCAGCCTCGACTTCATCCCGGTGTCCCCGGAAGCACAAGAGGCATCGTTGGAAGTGTCTCCCAGTCCTCTTCGCAACGGTGGTGGTCACGCCTTCGTCTGATTTCATGGCTGCCCGAAGGAGCCCTCACCGCCGGACTGCGCATGTCCTCCCTGGCAGACACCCAGTATCGAATTGCAGAGGCTACCACTACCAGAGTTCTGAGCTTCTTGGAGCAGCGCTTGGCTGAAACGTTCTCTTCCAAGTCCCCTAGCATCGCCAAGAAGTGGAGCGTCGTTTGAAGCCCGAAGAACAAAGTTCTAAATTTCCTACCATTAGTGCGCAGGTCAGTCTAACTGAAGACAGATCCAACCCCCTCCCACTTCTCAGGCTCTCGCAGTCAGCTCTGACCTCCATCGGCATCACCATAGGTCTCCGTTCGAAGAGGGTTCGACCATGAATCCAATGACTCTAGTGTCACCTGAATCAGAGCTCGGGAGCAATCGTGGTGTCTTCACCTTCCTGCTGCAGTGACACTAAAGCTACGAGAATTAGAAGCCTGCAACCCTGTTCACGTCTCTGCCCCGATTGTCGTCGCCAACAAGAAAATCCCCAAAAATTCTGACGACATCCTGGGTCAACCACGGAGGTTTTGCCACTGGTTTCATCATGAACGGAGTTCGGAGGAGTCCATAGCAACATCAACACCGACTGTCTGTCCACTATTTTAGAGAGTGGACAGAACCGACGATCTTCTTCCGCTTCGGCTTCTAGCGTAGTTTTCCCCACCCCGCCTAGCCGGCTGACTGCCCCTCCCTACTTGGAGGTATGTTTTGGTTGTAAAACTAATCCCCACCCCTAGTCTAACCCCCTTGCAAGGGGCGTAGTGCATGTTAATTAAAATTTTAGGTTGAAGCCTCATCGGCGCGGCTTGCGGGTAAGCCCACGCTTCCTCGCTCGCCCTCATCTCCGGCCGGGATCGGTGTCTTCACACAGATCAGGTGAGATCCTGACCACACTCCTATGCTGAATTATTTGTGCTTGATTAGTATTGCTTCTAGTGTGCCATCGGTCAGTGAGGAGTGCTCGGACTCAAATTGCTACTATGTGAGTGTCCACCGCGGGTGAGTTGTGAACGAGACCAATTTACCCATGCCCTCGGCGTGCTGACCGCCTGTGAATTTGGGCAACCCCATGCCCTTATGGGTCCTCCCCAAGCCATCCATACCCTTGGAAAGCTCCGGGTCCATCCTCGGACCCTCACCCCATCGTCGGTCCACCTACGGACCCGAGTGTGCCAGATGCGAGTGAGTCCGCTTGTGTGGCATTGTCGTGTCCATTGCATTGCTTGAAATTTAGGTCTTAGGTTGTGTCACATCAGTCGAATTCATTACCCCACTGAACGGGCTCCTTGCTGTGTGTAGGTGGATTGGCCTGTGGGGTAGTGGTGTGATAATGAACTTCTTGGAAGAAGTGGTGTAGAATAGGTGGGTCAAGAGGCTTACTAGGGAAGGGGTCGAATGGATCAAAAAATGTGTGAACTCTCGAGATGGGTTCCCTCATGACACGGTCCCACGTTTGGAATTCTTGAAGGTGTAGGTGATCACCTTCATGCACTAGGGTAGAGGGGACGGTGGTCTCATATAGAAGGTATGGTTCCTCCCGCAGGATAGGTGGAATGAAATCATGCTCGGTCGACAAGGGGAGGAATAAGAGAACCTCCATGGTGACATGACCCACGGTGCACACGGAGATAATGGACTCTAAGGCTGGATGTGTGAAGCTACGACTATGGGGTTGGTCGAAGCCTCGGGCCAACATACATGTCAACCTCATGTGCTTGTCTAATCCCTTGATAAGGTCTTCAAAAATGTCAACATGGTGGAAAGACCGGAAAATGGTGTGAAATGAGTTGACGGGCACTATTTGTAGTGCAGGGTCCTTGGATGGGTAGAAAAAGGCTTTAGGGACCAAGCCTTGCTTGAGCCATCTAAAAAGTGGCTCTACAATGACAATCTCACCCTTAGTACGTAGGTATGGCTCCGGCTGAAGTTCGATGGGTGAAGGTTCTAGCACGGCATCTCCCTCGGTTGGGGAAAGGACTTCCTTCATGATGGGGAGAGGACTTGGGGACTCCGTAGATAGCACCTGGGTTCAGACTACCGGCTACTACCTCCTTAGGCTCGGGCAAGAGTCGTGCCCACATCCTATCTATCCTATCCATCCGGTCCATAAACATTTGCAAGAGATCGTCTAAGGTGCGGTCTGGACTAGGGGCATCTTGGTGGGTTTTCTCATGTTCAATTGGCATAATCTTGGGTCTAGGCTCATCTACGTGCGGGGCTCTTTGCCTCCGACTTTGACCCACTTGGTTGGAGGTGACTGTGTGGGGTCGGTTGGAGGTGACTGGGCCGAGTAGGTAAGGCCTTCTAAGCTCGCCCTTCATCTCACGCTATGACTCTATAGGCCATTGCCTTCTAATTTCTCTCAAGATTTCAATGTCTCTCCATTTTTCGGCGGTCTCATGAAAAAGTCGCTTTGTGGCAAAATCAACTTCCATGGCATCAGACATAATGTAACACTCAAAGTGGTTGTCCATAGCGGCTTCCCATTTTAGGTAGTCGCTCGAGACTTTGGAGCCATAGAAGTTCGGGGCTTCGGGCCTACGGAGGTGGAAGGGTTGGGTTCCCCATCCTTGGGTGTGTCGCCATCATTCATATGACATGAGCTTTTGGGGATCCATGGGACACGGGGGAGCTATAGGATGGCCATGTCGACACTTGGTGACAAGATAACTGACAAGACACGACCCTACAATAACAATGCAAAGTTGGAATGTAGACTCAACTACAAACCGAGACTCAACCAGTATCCGATACGTGGCAGAGGTTTGATCCGAAGATCGCACTCACGCAAGTGTGCTACCTTCCCGATAGGCGTAACCTATCATTCCGGGAACACCTTTTGATATACCGGGTATAGGAATGCAATGCGACACCTTCGACCGACTAACCGACTACCCTAGACTCGACTAAGCTCTGATACCAATTTGATGCGGGACAGAATGCGAACCTGGAACTCTAGCTCGCGGACGTCCCTAAGCGAGGGAAACACGTGGATCTGCACGGTTGAGGAACCGGCAATGAGTCTCGGGTATCGGCTTTTCCACGTGCTCGGATCGAGTCACGAGACGAGTTCCACTCACTCACTCTTACAGCAGTGATAAAATTATAACGAGTTAAGTTCCTATCACTCATGCAGCGGCATATGAAAATATACGAGATAAGTAAAATGCCAAATAAGGAGGGTGGCGAGTGTAACTCCACGCTTCGGGCGTGGGGAAGGCGACCCCGGCCAAGAACCGTAACTCCCGGTACAGTAAATGTAATTAATTACAGAAGTGAATTTCTATGCCCACTCCACGCAGGGAGGTAAAGGGCTACAATGGGACCCGGGAGTAGTGCTCTTGGGTTGGCGGGCAGCAAGTCGGAAGGGCTCTCGGACCGGAGGCGGACTGCTGGTCCGACTCGGTACTGTTCCGACTCGCTGGATAGCAACCGAACTCGGCTTATGGGACGGCGGCTTCCAGTCACTTTCTGATCACGGCGGCTGGTTGGGACGTCGGTGGAAGACCCCTCTTCAATCTCTGAACTCGACGGCGGATGAATCGAAGCTAAAGTAATTTTGCAAGAATTAACTTGTTGCTGCCTTTGCTGGCCTGTTCACAGAATAGGTTTGTGCGACCCGGCGAAAAGAATTGTTCCACCCAGATCTGGTGTCGGATCGAGGCGAGATGGGCACTATTGGATAGAGGACTCCAAGGGCTACAACATATAATTATTTCACATCCATCCAGTAAACGGATTGGAAATGAAAAACTCTGTGGGTTGTAGTTATTTCTGGCTCGAAATTATAGACAGTCAGGACAGAATAGGACTTGGCTGAAAATGGATTTTGACCAACAGGGAAGGGGTAGATCTGGATTTTGGAGATTTTATGGTAGATAGAGGGGGATGTGTGGGACGTGCGCAAAGTTTTTGGGATTTTTTGAGATGGTTAAGGGGACAGGAAAAATAGAAGAACAAGACACTATCCTCCAGATCTGTAAACTGGCAGATTGTTGGGGGGAAAACTTAATTACTGTGAAAAATAGTAAATGAAGGCGGAATGACACGAAATTTAAACTGGAGATGGGGGATGACAGGGGAACAAAACCTCAAAATTTGGGGTCAAACAGATCTACGGACTGGGAGATAGAATTTTGGCCACAGCTTGCTGTCCAGAGATGGACAGAACTCCGACGAGATGGCGGTGGTGGTGCGATGGCGGCTCGATGGCGGCGGCGGTGCTGAGCTTCTCACTCAGAGAGGGGTTGATAGGGAGGCTTCACACCTCTGAAGATCTGAGCGTTCATAGCTCCAAGGGGGGAGAGAGGAGAGAGAGGGGCTGCGCCCTTGGCTTCTTCACCAAAAAAAACTAATTTTTCTTCATTTATTGCTATGGAATTCACAAAATACAAGGGTTTTATAATACAAGAAAAAGACCTAAACTAACCTCAGATCTAGGGTTAGGGAGGAGCAAATAAGGGATATCATTTTTTTCTCCCATGTGGTCAAAAGAAAGAAAACTAAAAAAATTACAAGAGAGGACAAAGGAGGGGGCGCCCCCTTGACTAAGGGGTAGTCCAAGTTTGAATTTGCCCCATGGTCCATGTTCCACCCTTGACCTTGAACCAGCCCACATGGGCTCTAGAATCTAGGTGGACCAAGGGGAAAGAAGGTGGGGGCCCTACTGGACCTACTGACATTTTACATAGAAACACAAAGGCCTTTTGCAAAGAAACCCAAAGATTTCTAAGGACTAACACCGTGGCTTATAATTGCCATACAATTACAAACCCAATTAACCAAGGATAAAATGCAAACAAAAGGGTACAAATGCAAAAATAAAATGTTAGTGTCCGGTGTTGATTCCCATCAAGGCGCCCTTCGGGACCTTTTATAGGCCGAAAGGGGAACCCTCACCTTAATTAATTCTCCCCTCCAAAGAACGTGAAAGGCAGGAACCCTTCCCCAGCGACAGTTACTCTGTTTCCCTCAATAGCCCTTCCATAGGGACACGTAAAGTGGCAAGTCGTTCAAAGTATGGAAAATTGGAAAGGCGCCAGTAACACAACAGTCGCTGCACGCGAGATATCCGCAAATAAAATCCCCACCTTTTTAGCAACTGCAGATACGGTAGTCAAATTATCCCAAAAGCGGTAAGAAACAGTCAACTCAGTGCTAAATATTACTATCATTATATATCGAAAGGGCAAACCTTACATGGTAAAAAAAAAGAGAGAAGCGACACATTAAGCCCATTTTTCTCCTAATCTATGGAGATAGGGGGACTCCTAGAGGCCCGCAGCCCTTCTTGGGGCTCAGCGGTTGAAGGATCCTCAACACCAGAAGATATGCCCCCGGTATCCTCGGTGACGATCGGTCCAGACACTGACCCCACTCGTGTGGGAACTGCCTTGACCGCATGCCCTCTAGAGGTGACCGGAGCTGGCGATCCATCTGTTGAAGCAGAGGCAGTCCTGCTCCCCCATTCATTCGATGACAAAGAAGGAGAATCGGTGGTATCCGCGTCCGAGTCGTAGCGTTGCCCAGAAGGAAAGACAAGCTCGTCGGTCACTTGCTGCTGGGCCTCAATGACCGCGCGATGGAAGCCTTGGGTGAATCCCTTCCGCAGTCCCCGACGGTAGCCTAGCTTGTAATACGAGAAGGTGGCCTTCTCGAGAACTATTCGATAACCCTCCAAGCTTCTATATCGCTCGATCGCCTCCGCCCCAGCTCGTTCCACTTCCTTCTCAAGCTCGGCCATCCTCCGCTCGGACTCGAGTAACTTCATCTCGATATTGGACAACTTCACCTCAACCTCGGTCTGTGCAACCTCGGCTTGCCCCTGCGCTCGCTCAAGCCCACGGACCTGGTTGTTGAGCCCCTCTCGCTCGGCCCTCCACTGCTCGTGACGCTCGACCTGAGACTGACGCTCCCCTTCCAGGAGTTTGCCCTTCAGGTCGGCCATATAGTGAGCCTGGGCCAACTGCTCGGGCAGGGTTCGAGCCTCCTCTTGGCTCGATTGAAGCTGAGCTCGAAATGAAGTTACCTCTCACCCGGAGACTTCAAGCTCAGAAGTCAACAGGCTGATCCTCCGATTGGACTCAGCGCGAACCCGAGAGAGGGACCTCTCTTCACTATCCAGCCGAGCGAAGAAATCGATTATCTCGGCCCCCAGCTGGGCCATGACCAAACTGCCCTCCATAACCCTCTCGACGAGTAAAGAGGGAGGACCGCGTCTGACTTCTTCCAGATTCAACGAAGGCACCAAAGATCGGCACCGCTGATATAGAGAAGCCCGAACCATGGAGACACCAGCCGGAGGAGGGAGAGTCCTTTGTGGAAGGCCCGAGACCGGGGCATCCCCCCCGAGCGCCCCCACTTTCTGGAAGTCCTAGGACCGGGGCATCCCCCCTGGGATGTCACCTCGCCCTAAGCCCCAGTAGCCTTAGCTGGAGATTCGGAGGCTATCGCCTCTGCCTGCGATCTGGCAGGCTCAGTAACGGCTTTCCCGCCAGTAGCAGCCGTCTCTGGCATGATGGATGGGGGATTTGGGCGGCGGATCTCCTCAGTTGAAGGCTCCTCGGCCGGTCGAACCCGCTTCTCAGCTGGGTGAACGACCCCCGCCTTCTTTAATCGCTTCTTCTCAGCAGTCAAGGCCTTCATGGAGGACATCAGGAGTCACTCCTCAGAGTCCTTGCGTTTGGTCCCACGGCGCTCGGGGGCATCTCCCTGAAACCCATGCTTGCCCCTATCTCAGGCACCGGAAGGGTCCCCAGATGCTCGGGGTTCGCTCGGAGTAGGCGCCTCATCCTGGTCGGTGATCTCCTGCTCCAACAGCTGTTCCTCCTCGTCATTTGTTTGCCTTGAATCTGAACAACAGAAGCCAAATCATCAAAAAGAGGCCTACCTACCCGACCCGGAAGCAGAGACGTAGAGCCTTAGGGTTCTTACCTTGAAGCTGCACCGCGCGGGAAGGATAATCCTCAATGTTGGTCGTAGTCATCAACTCGACGGTAGACCGACAATTCTCTTAGAGAATCCTGATCTCCTCCTCCAGCTCAGAAGAAATTGCCGCCTGCTTCAGAGGGATAGACGGATAGAGATTGACCACCGTTAGGATATCCCAGGGGGCGCCATCTACGGATGAACCCACCCAAAAAAATTGGGTCTTCCACCCTTTGTGAGAAGAATCTTTGGCAGAAAGGGACACGCAACTCCTTCCGCTCCTCGCCTGAAGATAGAAGAAGCCCTTACCCGTGTGGGTCTGCTCCTTCAACTCAAAGAAAGAATTGAAAAGTTCCAACGAAGTGGGAAGCCCACACGAGCGGTAGAGAAAGATGAAAGAAAAGATAAAAGTGTATGAGTTGGAGAGCAACTGGACAGGAGCTAGTCGGTAAAACTGAAGCAACCGCACGATAAATGGGTGGAGGGGGAGACGAAAACCGCACTTCCAAGCTAAGAGGAAAGTATAGAAGATGCCCGAATGATAGGACAAGCTAGATTCATGAGGCTGCGATGGAGAGAAAAAATTCTTCCACAGAAGCCCATAGTGCTTTCCCATCCTCTTCACTTCAGTCTCGCCCAACTCGCTGCGCATGGGGTGTTCAGGCTGTGGCACCAAACTCCCTGCGCCCTTTTCGGCTTCCTACACCTCGAATACGGGACGCTGATCTGCCATGGAAGAATGAGAGGAACAGGAAGAGGAGGAAAAGAGCGCCAAATCAGACGGTTATGGAGAAGGTGGGAGCTGGCGAATCACCGCCGTCGTAATCTCCGCAAGCTCTGCAAAGGCCCTCTGCAAGTCGCTATTCTTCCTGATCACCCTCACGACGCATGAGCCCTTCTGGAATACAAGTGCGATGAAGAGAGAAAACCCTAAACGAAGGTGGTTTGGAATGCAAGAACGCGTAATATTTATATCCCCATAAGCTTGGCGTGAAACGGTGTGACGCTCTGAACCCCAAAATGGGGGCTCCTCACATCGACTCAAACGAGTCATCATTATGGGCGTACTCCTAGGATAGCCGCATTAAGTGGCCCCTGTCGGAGATAGTTCCCTCCCCAAATCGAGCCACCTACGTCATCTCCATAACCGCTACTCATCCGAGCCCAATCTTGGCTCGTGAGTAGGAGGGGCACAAGTGAAGAGGGGGAAAATCTATCGCCCAAGAGCATGTCCCAACTATGTCCAATCTGACCAAACTAGGCCCAGCTCTCTAAAGTGACAGCCCCATTCTGGGCCCACTTACTTTAAGCCCAAAATTTACTCGGATCAGCACTTCCTAGGCGACCCTCGGGTCCGGAAGTTCGAGCGACAAATCGCTTATGAAGGCCTTTGCTTGGACCTAGCACAGGCCATCCGAGGCATGCCCCATCGCTCAGGAGAGAGCTCCGAGCGAGCGTCTTGAGCCCGGATCGACTGTTGGAAGCTTATCTGAGCATCCGTTACAAACCCAACAGGAGTGGGGAGCTGCAAGGGATAAGGGAGAGCAAGAGTCCTTATGCCATAAAGAGCCCACTACAAGGACGTAACCTCCCCAAAATCCCCTCAGGTATCCCGGACTCTTACGTTAAACGGACTGCTATATAAACCCCAAGGAGACCCTCCGAAAAGGTAAGCAAGCATCCTGAGAGAAAATCACCACACCTCTTGGTGGAGAATAATCCTGTGCCCTTTCTTTCTCCTACCACCTCTCTTCACATCCGTGCTCTATCACATTTGCTGACTTAGGCATAGGAGGGTTTTCCCTGGGCACCTCTGACCTGTTTCCCCTCTTGCAGATTATACACGTGTGGTGACCGTAACCAAAGATTCCTCCGGGATCTCACGGCTCAAGAGCAGCGCGAGATTACGTGTCTTCAATATCTCTATGGTTTATATTTTGCAACTTGTGTTGTTACTTTGGTTTTATTCGTACGATTTATCGCATTTCCTTTACCTTACATTCTAGAGCTAAATTGCTAATTACTTAAACAAGCCTTCATGTTGATATGAAGATACCTACTGGGCAAGTGTGCTCATTCCCTACTTTTTCAATCTTTTTTAGAAAATTCTAGCCGGGATTCGGACGACTCGAGTGATGGGTCCGAGAGTGATTGAAGCACGAGCGAAGCCTTAGTCAGGAGTCTATCTAGTTAGACATGAGTCATATTGTAACTTTAGTTCCTTCATTGTAATAGGCGGTGAAGTTGATCATGTCATGTAATTTTTCTTTTTGTTGAGTCTGGAATTAAAGGAGTCATGTCGTTTGTAAACCTTGATTATTATTATTCAATAAAGTTGGAATTTTGAGTACATCACATTATGTTCATTCTTCTTATGTATGAATGATTAGTGCTTTGATTATATTACTAGCTTGAGGCGTATTACCGACTGTCCACGTTCTCGAATATCTTCCGCTGTACATATATCTTAGGGCGTGACACCGGTCATATGCGTGTCTATAAGAGAATTAAATGTTCGATGATATGACATAAAAGTCCCGACGCAACAAACCGAATCTCTAAGGGCCGTGCTATGGACGAAAGTCAAAACCCGATATCTTCTTAACTCACATCAGGCTTATCTCCAAATGTTCTTCTATTCTCCCTCTAAGATCGAGTGTTTCTCAGGTATGGCCTTAGTAAGGGCACCGTTATCCAGGGGTGGCCAGCTATAGGGCGCCACCTTTCAATGCACGCCTTGCTTTGGGCAGTTCATAGTAAAAGGGGAAGGAATAAGGACCCCTAGCCAGCGGTTTAAAACATCCTTTGATGCTGCATTAGCAATGCCTAAACCAAAATCCAAAAAGTTGAATATTCCCAAAATCCAAAAAATGATATGTTTCCAAAATAAAAAATAATTTATTTCCAAAATCCAAAAAAAATGATATATTTTCAAAGTCCAAAAATTTTGCATATTTTCAAAAAACCATAAAAAATTACATATTTAAAAAAAATCCAAAAAAAATCATTGTATTTTTTTTGATGGTGTTTTCTTACAGGGACAACCTTTTGCAAAGACCAAGAATACGGAATGAGTCCTCTTATCATACTCATGTCAATCTTGCGATTCTTCCCCTCGTTCTCGATCAATGTCATTCACTGCAAATTTCTCTGATTATTCCTGCCGCTCTGGGCATCATCACTTCAAAGCTTGATCATTCAGTTCCAAATCTTAACCAATGGCCAAGTTATCATCCTCATGGTTAACAAACAAACAAACAATGATTAATGCTTGCATGTTGTAAATGCTCTAAATTATGCTATCCACGCATTGATACTATGCTTTTTCTATGCTACCTATGATGATCATGCTACGCTTTCTCATGCTTTGATGCTTTTCCATGCTATAATGCTTCATTCATTGCTTATATTTCGTGATATCTTGGCTAACCAAATTTTGAGCACAGGAAAGAAGCTCTTTGGTCCCACCGTTCGGACATCACTCAGGTCCCACAGTGATTGCATCGCATTGCTTTTCCTAGTTCCCAACATGCTTATTGCTTCACCATCTTCCCTGCATACATTTTACTATATGATATCTACTCTATTAGATTATATCAAGGACCTTGTGGCTTTAATAAATATTGAATTTGAGTTCCCCTTCATCAAAAATGATGATAATTTTAGAGGAATCTTAGTCACACGGATAGGCCGTTGGGCCATCTAAGACTAGGGACGATGGTTCCCTTTTATGAGTTAGTGCAAGGATAAACAGGCTTCAGCTTAGTATCAGCTCACAAAATGATTTCTTGACTCAGTCTGGATAGCTTAACAGTATTATCTTTGATTACATTATTTTTTAATTTGTTTTAATTTGTTTTCATTTCCCCCTTTAAACCCAGCATGCATTCATGTAAAACTTTCAATTAACTTTGGAAAACCCCTTTTATAACTCGATTTTGAGAGTCAATTGATCATTAATTTCCAAGATATGAGATATTCCATGCCGAATTGAGTCCTCAGTTCGGCTGGTTTCCGTTTTGGGCTGTTTCCTTGAAAACTCCTTTGTTTGGATTTCTATTCCTTTTATTTCAATTCTTTCCTTTGATCCACCTTGGCTGCAGCACGTCCACATTGGCTGGTAACCGCTCTCTAATGGTGAAACTGTTGTGTAGTGGACAGCGGATCTAGAGGGGAGGGGTGAATAGATCTGCCCCTCTTCTCGAAATGTAATCCTCTATATAGCTAGTTAAAAATAATTACAGTAGAATACAACTAGCTTAGTGACGTATAAAACGATTTTCTTAGAAATATGATTTCACAATATGGAGATTGAACCTAAGCATGCATCTAAAACAAATCAACCGCACAATCAAATCACAACACAAAGGATTTTAAGGTGGTTCGGACTGAATCCCCAGTCCTACGTCCACCCCTCACCAAATCCGGTGAGGCTCCACTAGTGCCACGCACTGAACCGCAAATCGGAAAGACCTCTGATTGCCTTCCTACTAACCACAGGTAGGGACGTCAACACCGCAGATCGGACAACTTCCGATTGCCTTCCTACTAACCACGGGTAGGGATGATCTTCAGTTTCAATCGTTTGTATGAAATGAAAAAGAACAAATATAAAAACACTCAATCATCAAACAAGATATAGAATATGCTCATGAAGAAAAATCTTGTCTGAGATTGCTGGAGCTTGAGTTGGATGCTTCAATGGTGTCTTCTTCTTTGAGAGATGATCTTCCTTGAGTTGATGAAGAAGACTATGGATGTAGCTTTGATCTTCCTTTTGATCTCCTTGAGTTGATGAAGAGTTTGATGCAGTTTAGATCACCCTTGAGAGCCTTGATTGCTTCTTGCTTCCTTGGAGGTTGAGATGGCTTCAGATCTAGGCTTGAATCCCTTGAATGGATGAAGAACTTCTTCCCGGAGTATTATTCACAGCTACAGTACTCGAACTCCTCTCACCCTTGTAGCCTCCTTTGATCTCCCTTGGATTCACAAATGATCAACTAGGGTTTCTAACCCTCTTGCATGTGTTTTATAACCTTTGAATGGTCCTTAGACATCCCCCAAACCAGATCCACAATCTATGGAAGATTGGGTGACTTTGGGGTTAAACAAATACAAGGAAAGGGGCTGGCCTCGAGGTGGAAATCGAAGTCAAACATGGTTGGCTCAGGGCTGGCGGTCGATCGGAAGGCATGGGGCGGTCGACCGGAATTTTACAGTCGGTTGATTTTTCATCTCTGGCAAAACCGGTCGACCGGACGCCTAGGGACGGTCGATCGAAACTTGTAAAATCTTGAGTTGTTCATTTCTGGAAGAACCGGTCGACCGGAAAAGTAGGGGCGGTCGACCGAAACCTGTAAAAAATTGGATTCTTAGGTTCTGGCAATTCTGGTCGACCGGCCAAGGTGTGTTGGTCGACCGGAAAGACCTATACCTGTAAAAATGAAGTGTTAGCTCAAGGAAACATATCCATAAGTCAAGATATTCATGTCCTTATCAATTCCATGCAATTTTGGGTTTGGTTTATGCATTAGATCATTTGAGCATTTCTAAATTTGGTTTCGGGGGCTCCGCCCCCGGAAACCCCAGCAAGGGGCGCTGCCCCCTTGACCCCCGCGACCTGACCGCACAGGTCGATCCGCGTGCGAGGGCGCAATCATTGAGCTTTCACTTTTGCCATCTCCACTCTATTCCTTGTCCATTCATTGGCTTACCTATCATGAACAAAGCATCACGTATGTCAGTCATATGAGAGTGGAAAAACATCAATGACTTATAGTGTTTAGCCATTATCAAAACCAAGAATATCAAATAACTCAAATGACCACAGGGGCACAACATAAACTTAGAGGTTCGTGACCTGGAGTACTTCCACCGCGTTGGAAGTTGATCGCCTTCTTTTATCTCTCCTTCTGTTGAGTCGACGCAGGACTAGGAAGGAGTCGACCTTGTCAAATTCGCGTCCACCATGGGGGACGAGTATTCATTTTCCTACCATTTTTGGCCAAGATTATTTCTTGAATTAACGTCCACATGGAAAGTCGCCCATTAATGAACGCGTCTAGGATGATGGACGCATATTCCTTTATTCCTTTTATAAAAGGGCACTAATTTCCTTGAACGCGTCAGCCACCTAGACACGTATTTTAAAATGCGTCCGGCACCCTGGACGCGTATTCTTCCTTTCTCTGAGTTTGTGCCAACTTCGTATTCTTGAAGAATTAACGACTCTTTACAAAGTCACCAATTTCTTAATTGGCGTCCATCTTCTTAACATTGATTACCTTTCCTATTTTGGCCTTTTAAAATTACCAAAATTCACCAAATTCCAAATTCACGTCTGTCTGGGTGGACGCCTTTTCCTTTTCCGATTTTTGGTAATATTCGACATTCTAAAATATTCAAGAAATGGCGTATGTACAAAATGATGCCAATTTTAAGGTGCATCCAGCACCCCAGATGCGTTCTTCCATGCCTTTTTTTATTTTTAATTCTGACCAAAATTTGTAAAATCTCTAATAAGCTTCAGCCATGGTGGACGCATTTTTTGTTCGAATTTTAGAAATTTATAATCTTTCTAAAAATGGCTCAGAATTGGCGCATCTTTGAACGAGCGCTATTTTAATTGGCGACTATTGGGTTGGACGCCACTTCTTACAGAGTTTCAAACTTGGCAGAACCTCCTTTTTTATATATAAACCAAGTCATCTAATGGGACGAAGGGAGAGTGCACCCCCATTCCAAAGGAAGGGAATGCTCTCACTCCACCTACCCGCCATTAGATGCTTTATTTTATTGCTTTCCCAAAAAGAATACATGTTCACAGGAGGCCAAGCCTTTGAGATACAATGAAAGGGAAAAAAGCACTAAGCACGCCTCCTGCGAATGTTTGGTATGCCATTAGCATCAGCTATGGCATATCCTTTAGCTAACATAGGCATCTCTCTAATTGAAGAAAATTCCAAGTTACATCCCATGAGAACCGCATGATTTGCCAAAGCATCTGCAAGCTGATTTGCTTCTCTATATGAATGGATAATGGGGCAGTGAAAGGTAGAGAAAAGTTGTTGCAAACAATTCCACCAAGGGAGGAGTGACCACATGGGATCTATTTTATTGTCCAGTAACTCAATCAATGCCAATGAATCAGTGAAAATAACTGAAATCAGAATATCATGTAGCAGTGCTAATCGAAGACCATCTAGTAGAGCCCGACCTTCAGCCACCATATTGGAACCAGTTCCATAATAATAGGAAAAACCCAGCTTTAGTTACCCATAAGCATTTCTGAAACATCTACCACCCCCAGAAGGGCCGGGATTACCTTTACTTGCACCATCCTCATTTAGGGAGAAATTAGTAGCAAGGGCTATCCAGCGGACGATGATACATGCTTGGCGGTTACAATTGATTGTTATGCCAAAACCCTACATAGTTTTCAAATATTCAGAGCTGACTCCTTGCTTAAATCTGAACTGATTCACAATTTGATTAGTCTCTGCAAGGATCAGATCCGAAATCCTCACATAACTTGTTCGATGGTCTTAATACCTTGCACGGCATCTATATTTCCAGATTTCCCAGACAATCATAATAGTCACCAGCAGAACCTCCTTCTTTCCTTCTTTTGAGCTTCTTTTTCACTTGGGAAAGGGTTCCTATTCCTTTCAAAGGTTGAGAGGACACTTGTCCATGGAATATATTCTTCCAAATCCCATTAAATCTCAATTTTCTATTTTCTATGGAATTAAACCATAAATTGTCACTCTATAAATAGGACCCCTCTCTCCCTCAATGTTAAGGCTGCTCAATTTGATCAAGGGGAGGTGATGCTGGAGCAAAGGCTCAAGGAGAGGAGTCTCCCTACATTCAAAGCTACATCCTTGGACCTCCTTCCTTGAAGATTGAAGATTTGAAGCCCCAATTGGAGGATTAAACCAATAAGCCTCTCTTACCCCTTTCTTTATTATTCCTTTGATCAATTTACATCACATGCATCATACTCTTCTTTTCTTATTCTTATTTTTATCATCTCAACATTGAGATCCTTCCTTAGTGCAACACTTTCACCCTCCCATCTTCATATCATCACTATTTTCCCACCTTTTGCATAAGGGGTTTAAAGGCCAACACCAACAAGGTGTGTTTATGCTTATGCTTTTCATGTTGTTTATTCTAAGAACTTGATGCCACACACTTCAATTTTAAAATCAATTCCTTTCTTTGTTGGTTGTTGTTTGTGTATTTTGCAAGGCCAATCTGAAGAAGAACTCTATTCATCGACCGATCGATTGGAAGAGAAGGTCCACTCACAATCTCCCCCGCACTTTAAGGTATTCTTCACGATCCCTCCTTGTTCTTTATTGTTAAATTCTATTTGAGGCCTGCGTGTCTCTGGCGATCACCTTTCCCGATTAGCATCCATGCATGCTCCCTCTTTTCTCTCCCTTCTCTCCTTCTTTCTTTCTTTTTCCCACGCCATATTATTATTATTCATTAATTCTCTCTTTTTTTAAGTGGATTAATTTTCATAATCTACAAATTGGCGATCACGATGGGACCACCTTTTATTTTTCTTTGATTACCCCTTTCCTTTTGGCACCCACGTGTGCCATCTCCTTTTGCACCCACGGTGCATCCCCCTTTGTGCTCCGCGTAGCACTTCCCTTATTCTTTTTCATCCCTTGTGCACCGCGTGCACACCCCATCCCCTACGTGATTCTTAATTTGCAAGATTTTGGGAAATTCATTTTTCTTATCTTAAAAAAATTTGAGCATGCCATGCTTTATTTCATATTCTTATTGATTGCCATGAGCTATGATGTGATTTTGTGAGTGTCTTTCCTCTTTTCCATTGGTTTTCCTTCATTTTTCTAACTTTCTGGCCATTTTTGAGGGAGTAGTTGGTTTTGTCACGCTCTTTCAGTCATGGTTTAAGTCACTTTTTGATCACATTGTTAGTCACTTCATCACCATTCTCCTTCATTTCTCTTCACATTTTTCACTGGCATTCTAGCATCTTTACATCCTCCTATTGTTTTCCACGCCCCATAGGGGTTAAAAACCCAAACCCCCCAGGTATTTCCCCTTCTAATTATGTGTTCCATTTGTCGTTCCCACTTATAGATATTGCACTTTCATAAACGAATTTGGGTCATTTTCTTCTGTCATTTGTGTTGTCTCGCAGGTCAGCAGGTGTTTCAGCGCGAGGCCCATCCCTCCTGGCTGGCCGGAAGGGGTGGAGGATCGAGTTCCCGGGCTTGGGTTCTGGTAGATTTTGTGGTCTACCTCTGACCGTCTACCAGAAATTGCTGCCTTTTTTAGACCGTCTCTCTCTGCTTGTAGCCGATCGAGGACCGTCCAAGTCCTGCACCCGTGTCTTCTTCTCGTGCTCTACTTCAGTGCTGGTAGCGGCCTATCGTTGGGCCGTCTTCACCGTTCACCAGTCGTCAGAAGACTGTCTTCATCCTGCACCAACGCTGTCTTGGTTTGGCGAGTGTCTTCATCCACTTCCTTTTCCAAGGTACATAGTGCGCCTCTCTTCGCACTATTCATCTAGGTGGCGATCACGATATGATAGTGTGCATGGGTGATTGGTTTCGTTGCATTATTTGTTTCTTTACATGTTCCATTTAATGCCACATTAGTTATATCCATTCATCCACTCACCCACACTTTCTTTAGATTAAAAATATCTACATCCTTTTTTTTGGCAATCACGGTGGGACCACTTATGTCCATCGTGCTTCTGACATTGTTGACCTGCTCCTCTGTGCTTGTGTGAGTCATTTTTGGGTCTCCTCGGTTTTTTCCATTTCATTTCCTGTTGATTTCTATTTTCTGGGTCGATTGAGGTCCTCTGTGGGCCATTTCTGTTATCTAGTGGTCAGTCAATGGACCGCTTTGTTCTGCCTCAGGTACGTCTGTCCCCTTTGTTCCTGTCGTTTGCCTTTTTGTGTGTCTGTTACTTGTTGTGGTCCTGTCAGGGCCGTTTTATGCAGGTGACAGTCATTCATCAGATCGCTTCTCTCACTCAGGTACGCATCTGATCATCCCTGTTACTGCTCAGTTTAGTCTCTGTTATTTGTGTTCACTGCTCCCTAGAAGATTGCGGTCCTCCCAGGATCGTCTCCCTCCCTGCGCGGTCTCCCAACAGACTGCTATTTCAGTACAGTGCACCCCGAGATTGTCATTTGTGCTTTATTTTCCATCATCTTGCTACTTGTTTTGGGTGCTGTTTATCTCCCCCTGGTTATCATTCATGTTTATATTATTGTTGCCATATCTCTAGCATTATTTGATCGTTGCTTGTTAGTCTTAGGCTAGAATTTGCATGCACTCCTGTTCACATAGGGTCATACATTTTTATCATAGTAGTTGCATACCTACCTTGGTAGGAGATCATCTCGCCTCCATATTCCTTGGAGTCTACTAGGTGATCCTATCCGGGACCTCCGTAAGCCCCCGTGAGCCGTGGATTCCCACATGGAAGCCGGGCAGGTTGTACCTTTGCCACCTCCTGTTTAGGTTGCATCCGTGAGAGAGAGTATACACATAGAGTCAACCGAGTCCCCAAATCCACCCCTATTTAGGAATACTATTTTAGAGAGAACTTTGATCTAACTCAAATCAATAAGGTTCCAAAAGGGGAAACAAATTAAAATTCTCCGTGCATCATTATAACTTGATTGACTTTGGCTACCTCTTATCTCCTCTCTTGTTTGTGCATCTTGTTAGTCATTACATTAGGTGTGCTTATGGTCTGTTGTTGTTATCTTTATGTTAGGTACCACATTGCATGTGGGGTTGTTTTCCGTTCATAGGATATTCTCCTAGGAGTAACCCTTCCATCATTTCCTACTTCAACCCACTGTTCGATTCTACCATGTCGGCTTACGACTTTTCCTAGTCCCGCGAGGACTCCCTTCCTCAGGGCCTCCTAGAGGACCCACCCAGGGTCGTTGCTCAAGGGTCCGCCCCTCCTTTGTCTGTTGCCATTGAGGGTGGTCAACCCTCCCTTTTTAATCCTCCTACTCAAGGTTCTGCCAGTCAGATCCTCCAGATGATGGCCCAGTTGGATCTGGCCTAGCTTCAGGTCATTTATCAGACTTTGCAGGGGTCGAGTGCCCCACCTTCTTCTATTTCGCAGGGTCTTGTTGCTACCTCCGCCTCCCAGTCCATGGTTAAGGGGCCCGGGGCTTCCTCTGCTACTCCAATTGATCTAACCCTAGTCCAACCTAGGGTTCTTCCTTTTTCAAATCTAGAGGCGGGCCAGTCCTGTAACTCGGCCCATCAGATTCTGGATAAAGGGAAGGCTGGGCTCCTTCCATCTTCTCAAGTTGACCCTTATGGGTCCATTCCACCAGTGCCGCAGGCCCTTGTGGGCCTGGTTGATCTTCTGCGCCCTCAGGCTGGGGCCGCCCACTTGACTTACGTGGGTATGGGTCCTTCCTTGGCCCAATATCCTTTTTATGGGCTTCCCTCTACACCTACTTATCCTTCGGCCCCTCTCACCGGGTCCGCACCTTCTATTTTGCCCCCTCCATCCCAAGAGCGGGAACTCCTCGACAAGTGGGCTGCCATGCAGCAACAGATTGACCTCCTCCAGAAGCGCGTCGGCCCAGAGTCCTTGGCTGACGTCCCAGTCCCCAGTTTCCACAATATTCGTTTCCCTCCTCAGTTAGAGCTCCCCACGTATCGAAAGTATGATGGGAATGGTAGTCCTTACATCCATGTAAGGGACTTTTTATATGAGTCGGCGCAATTTTAGTATGATGATCGCCTCATGGCGTATTTGTTCCCCTGCTCGTTGGACGGGGTCGCCCTGGAATGGTTTTATGCCTTGTCCTTGGAGGACGCAGAGAGTTTTAAGGTCGTGAAGGAAAAATTCATTCAGAGATTTCAGGATCGGGTCGGCCCGGAATATTCATTTACTGATCTGGTGGCCAAGAAGATGAAGGCCGATGAAGATTTTGCCACATACACTGATAGATGGAGGTAGATGGCCGCCTGTTTGCCCGGCCATATTCTGGAGGAAGAGAAGGTCAAGCTCCTAATTTCTAATGCCACCCTTACCTTCAGGAACATCTCGGCCATGAACGACATTGCTAGCATGCACCAGCTGTACAGTAGGGCCAGGTTCATCTAGACCCAATTCAAGCATTCTCCCATCCACACCCTCTTTGAACCCCAGAAGCCCAAGTACACCAAAAAGCCCCAGGGGCCTATCACCGAGGGGGTCCGAACCAATGAACATGTGCATGCCGCCAATTTCCAACGCACCAACCAGTCCGCTCCACCTCGTTTCCAGCAACCTCCTCTCAACCCTCAGTTCCCCACTCCACAAAATGCCCAACCATCCTTCCCTGCTCCCCAGTAGCCGAAACAGCCACCCCAGTACCATAACGTTCCTTCACCTAACGGCTATGCACCCCCACGTCCAGGTCCTAAAAGATCCCAGTACTCCCCTTTACCAGAAACCCTTTCAGATATCTTCACCGCCCTCATGTCCGTTGGGGCTCTGCAACTTCCTCCGGAACGGCCGAATTGGAACTCGACTGTTGACCAGTCTAAATACTGTGTTTTCCACCGACAGCCCGGGCACACGATTGAGAGATGCTTTCAGTTTAAAAATCTCATTTATGACCTGCATGAAGGGCAGCGTATTGACTAGGCTGAGATGCACAAAGTTATCAATGATATCAAGGAAAGAAGAAGACATCAGCCACAACAGCAAACATAGCCGCAACAACAACCGCAACCACAGCACAGCAGTGGCCTGTGCAGGAATTGGGGATTCATTAGAATCCGATGCCTAACGATCCACCCGCTCCACAACCTCAGCCGCCGGCACCGGCTGAGGTCCATATTGTTCACCGCCCAGCTCCCAACGCTGGGTGGACTTATGATGATGATTCGTCAGCTCAACTCATGGCTCTCCACCATACCTATCGCCCGTTCCCTTCGCCCTCTACCCCCATTATCCTTTAACCCACCACCGCGACCTCCTCCGCACCCACCATTCCTCTAAAACCTCTCATTCTACCCACCACATCGCCTAACATTTCACCCATCTCCGCGTCAGCACCCATTACGCCCTCCGCTACCACCCCTTCTCCTAACCCTTCACCCATCATCTTCCCAGCGACGCCTGTTAAGCCTACCCCTCCCGTTATCACCCCCATTTTGCCCGCAACCTCTACTTCTACCCTCCTTGTCCACCCTTTTGGGCCCATTAAACCACCCACCATGAGTCCATCCGATGTCGTTCCAGCACAAAACCTTGCCCTCCGGAGTGGGCGCCTATTTCATCGGAACTACCCCACCACTGGTGCACCTGCACCCAATCCCCAATTCCCGTAGTAGGTTGCTGATCAAGAAGAAGTGGACCCCTTACCAGGCACGCAGTACGACCTATTACATCACTTGGACTGGATGCCGGCCAAGATATCAGTGCTTGAGTTGATTAAGAGGTCCAAGTTACATCAGGATGCCTTACGGGATTTTCTACAGAAGGTTCTAGTGAATGAAGATATGGCGGTAGACAGTCTGCCATCGGCTTTGGCCACGCTTACCAAGGGGCCAGCCATTTCCTTTTCTGAGTCTGAATTAGCACCTCCCGAGGCACGCTAGATGCCGCTCTGCATTTCCATCACTTTAAATAAGGTGGCTATTGACGCGGCTTTGGTGAACACAGGAGCCTCCATTAATGTTTGTCCCCTTAGCACCCTACGCGCATGTAATATCTCTAAAGACATGTTAAGGCCCACTCCAACTACCATTGCAGCTTATGACAACTCAGGGAGGGCCTGAACCGGGGTGATAACTATTCAAGCTGAGCTCGGGCCGCTGACAATGCCCGTAGAATTCTATGTGCTAGACATTGACCCAATGTTCAAGGCTATTCTAGGTCGTCCGTGGATTGACAATCTCCGTGCTGTGCCATCTACTGCCCACTAGTGCCTTAAATTCGCATTCCAGGGGCGGGTGGTAAAAGTTAAGAGCATATCCACAATCCAGACAGTCGAGGCCATTTCCAATAAGATATTTCCAACTCTCTGGCCCAGTAACAAGCATTTCATTTCTGTGATGGACCTCGATTTCCCATGGGCTTATACACACCGCAAGCCGGCCGTCGCGCCGATCAACATCAAGATGAAGCCCAAGATGAGAGACCCTAAAGGCTGGAATATGATATTGAAATTAGGCTATAAGCCGGGCATGAGTCTTGGTGCCCAGCTGCAGGGGCGAACCAAGCCCATCCCGAGGGGCAGAAAAATGAACAGAAGGGGCCTCAGATACCAAGAGTCCTCATTATCAGTTCTAGGAGACTCAAGGCCGTTGACCTGGGACTACTGCCAACACTTTGTGAAGGGGCCGCTACAGCCTAGTACCTTGAAGACACCACCCCGTCCTCATAAGAAGGAAGATGTTGCATGTACACTTGCTGGCCCACAGTCGTCACCGAAAGGACCAATTGATGACATGAATGATTTCAGTGAGGATTTTGCAAAGCTATTTCATGAAGAACATTATCCAAGAAATGCGGAGATGCGGCTCGTGGAATACATGCCAGGAGAGCCAGCCCACCATCCACGGGAAGAAGGGAGCTCACTTATTTCCTTTTCTTGGTCTCCTTCCCGTTTGAAGTCTCTTTTTCAGAAGCTGGAATCTATACCCCGTTCACATCCTCTCTTAATTAATCCATTCTTATTTGAGATTCCCACTGATTTTCTCATCGTCAGAACATGCAATTGTTGTCCACCTGTTGATTTGTCTACTCCTTTCTTCTCTTCCTCTGATCCTTTCTTCGACATTTTCTGTCCATCCATCTATCCCCTCAGGCTTCTTCCTCCACCTTCCTCTCCATCTTGCTGCGTACTCTCCACTGATCTCAAAAAAAAACATCAATTTTGAAATAGAGATTTCAGTGGAGGATTATGCTGTGTTCTATCAGTCCTCTTCCCAGGGGCATGAGGCCCCTGTTCCCCTTCCACTAGATTTCCTATCTCCTAGGTTAGATGTAGGGTCCGTCGAGTCTAGGAAAGTTGAGTCTGTCGGGTCTAGTGAAGTAGGATCTTGTTCTAGTGCGTTCAGCCCTTCCTCTGCGCTTGAGGCACGCCCACTGGCACGTTGTTCCAAATCCATCCCTGATAGGTTCCTCCAGGATCTCACTCAACGGTATCATGCCCTCCTTAGATGCCCGGAGTTCGTAGAAACTGCCATCATCCTGGAGGATGACGAGGAGTAAGACGGGGTGTGGAGCGATGATGGACTAGGTGTTTATGAGATCGTGGATGAGAAAGACCCAGTGGATCTTCAGGACAGCGGCGTAGATGACACTGTCGACTTGTACGCACAAGGTCTAAAGAGGTTCGATGAGCCGTCGTCGGCAGTGGATGAACCTACGAAAGAAATAAATCTTGGAACTGAAGAGGACCCCAGGATGATTCTTATTTCTGCTAATCTCCCTCCTCAGGTTGAAGAAGAATTGGTCAAAGTTTTGAGGGAGTATAGCGATTCCTTTGCCTGGTCCTATGAGGACATGCCGGGTCTTGACCCCTCCTTGGTAGAACATCGATTAGTGCTTAAGCCAGGGGCAAGACCCGTGAAGCAAAAATTAAGAAGATTTCACCCCCACATGGCCTTGAAGATGAAGGAAGAGGTTGATAAATTGCATAAGGCCAGATTTATTCGGGTCATCTTGTATCCTCAGTGGGTGGCAAACATAGTCCCTGTTATGAAGAAAGATGGAAAAGTGCGAATTTATATTGATTTCAGGGATTTGAACAAGGCATGTCCCAAAGATGATTTTCCGCTGTCTCATATAGACGTGTTAGTGGACAATACCGTCGGGTATGAAGCCCTCTCATACATGGATGGTTACTCTGGTTATAACCAAATCCGTCTAGCTCCAGAAGACGAGGTAAAAACCTCGTTCACCATGCCCTAGGGCACTTATTGTTATGTGGTTATGCCGTTCGGTCTGAAAAATGCAGGTGCCACTTATCAAAGAGCGATGATGGAAATATTCCATGATATGATGCATGTCTATATGGAAGCTTACGTGGATGATATCTTGGTGAAGTCGAGGTCGAAGGAAGAACACCCCGCTATTTTGGCCAAGGTGTTGCAAACGGCTCGGGAGTACAAATTGAAGATGAATCCCAAGAAATGTGTATTCGGAGTATCCTCAGGGATGTTGCTAGGATTCATAGTTAGCAAAAGGGGGATTTAGATCGATCCTAATAAGGCAAAGGTTGTCATGGATATGCCCATGCCAAAGAACATTACTGAACTTCAAGGGTTAATTGGACGTTTGTAGTTTATCCAAAGATTTATATCTCAGCATTCTCAAAGGTGTCATCCATTTTATGAACTACTTAAGGCGGGGGATAAATTTGAGTGGAATGAAGAATGTCAGAAGGCTTATGAGGATCTGAACGTTTATCTATCTAATCCCCCGGTTCTGCAACCTACGGTCCTTGGGAAACCCCTAATCTTATACATTTCTGTCATTGAGGACTCCCTAGGAGCTATCCTGGTGCAAGTAGATGATGAAGGGAGAGAAACAACAGCTTATTACCTCTCTAGGTCGTTCAACCTTGTAGTGGCCAAGTACACTGCCATGGAGAAGACCTATGCAGCATTAGTTTGGGTAGCCCAGAAACTGAAACATTATTTCCTTGCCCATGAAGTTAGGTTAATCTCTAGAATGGATCCAATTCGCTATCTCTTAGAAAAATATGTCCTCTCTAGTAGATTGGCTCGCTGGCAGAGCTTCCTTTTCCAATTCGACATCACCTTCATCGTCCAAAAGGCAGTTAAGGGCTATGCAATCGCTGAACATCTTGCCCATTTGCCTGTTCCTTGCACGGATTCCATCTAGGATGAGTTTCCTGATGAACACCTTATCGTTCTCACTCATCATCCCTTCTGGTCTCTGCACTTTGATGGTGCGCTTAATTCTCAAGGCCGAGGGATCGGCGCTGTCCTCCTCACTCCGGAGGGAGTGACCATTCCGTTTGCATATCAAATCTCTTTTCATGCTACCAATAATATAGCCGAGTATGAGGCTCTCATCACTAGATTAAAGCATGCCTATCTCTTGGGCGCGTGGTATTTTAACATTATAGGAGATTCTCAGCTGGTGCTACGCCAAGTCCTTTCTACCTACCGCACCCATGACCCAAAGCTCAAGCCCTATCAAGATTTGGTCACTCTCTTGGCTAGGCAGTTTCATAAATTGATTTACATTCATACTTCTCGATCGTAAAACATTCTCACTGATGCACTTGCATCGCTTGCTTCTTCCCTTTCCTTTCCTCTCAGTCGTTCTACTGAGACCATTATGGTCTAGCGGTTGGACGCTCCTTCCCTTCACGATCCCTGGTTTGATAACCTTAGGAAGTCCATAAAGAAGAAGGCTGAGAGGGAAGATGTGAAAGAAGTATCATTGGCAGAATTGGAAGATATCTTGGAAGAAGAGGAGTTGCCTTGAAATTGAGATGTATTATAGGGATGGTTCATTCCTGGAGTCGGCTAACGTAGAGCAGCATAAGGTCATCAGAAGAGTCACCTCAAGATACACAATCATTGCTAGAGAATTGTATAGGCGCACTCTTAACGGAGTTCTTATGAGATGCCTGGACGATGACGAGGCCTGGAAGGTCGTTGAAGCAGCTCATTCAAGCGAATGCGGAGGGCATGTCAATGGTCAGGCGCTGGCAAAGAAAGTTCTTAGGCAGGACTATTACTGGCCAACCTTAGAAGAAGATTGTTCCACCTATGTTCGTCGGTGTATTCAGTGCCAACCTCATGCTGATAAGATTCACTCTCTCGCTTCATCTCTCCATCCTCTTTCTGCTCCTTGGCAATTCTCCATGTGGGCTTTTGACATTGTAGGCCCACTAGGTGATCCCAATTCTTAGGTCAAGTAGAAATCCTTTATCCTTAGCGCTACCGAGTACTTCACCAAATGGGCTGAAGCTGAAGCGTACGCGGAAATCAAAGCTTCCACGGTTTGCCGCTTCATCCTGAAGAATATCATCTCGCGGTTTGGAGTGCCAAGCGACATCATCACCGACAACGGACCTCAGTTCATATCACAAGAGCTCCAGGACCTCTGTAAGAAGTTTAATATTTCATTACATCATTCATCCCCATATTATCCTCAAGGAAATGGCCAAGTCGATGCCATGAATAAAACCCTTCTTAAAATCATCAAGAAAAAATGCGAGTCACATAAATTTTCTGATTGGCCTGAAAGATTAGTGGAAGCTCTATGGGCTTATCGCACCTCCATCCGTACCCCCACGGGGTAAACTCCTTTTGCTCTCACTTATGAGATGGAGGCGGTACTTCCATATGAGATTTTGATCCCTTCCCTAAGAGTACAGCTTGATAAGGAACTTAACCTCGATGAGCGTCGGGAGGCATTGCTAGTCCAGCTGGAACTCTTAGATGAGAAGAGACTTAATGCGGCCAATCATGTCTCTGTCTATCAAAAGCGAGTCTCGCGTCATTTTCAAATGAAGGTCATTGAACGTAAATTCCAAGCGGGTAACATGGTTTTGAAACACAAATTTATTAGAACATGAGGTCCCAGGTCTAAGCTGCAACCTAACTGGGAGGGCCCGTTCGTTGTTAAGGAGGTCTATCCTGGGAACGCATATCGCCTAATTAACGCTGAGGGTGAATAATTGTCCCACGCATGGAATGGACTATAGCTTAAACATTTTTATCCTTAAAGAGTCTGGCTAACGATAACCGGATGGCGAGAGGTCTTTCCCTTAATCATTAGAGGGCATTGTTTAGCACAACACTCACACACTACACGACGTCCTTTGTCAGGGTCTTCTCTTTTACGAAACACCGTTTCTCCTTCGGCCATGCCTGGGGGAGGTGAAGGTCCTAGCTTTCCTCTCTTCGGTCGAACGTAGGGGCAAGGGGTTGATGGATGGGATAAGCAACCTGGTCAATCCCCAATACGAGAGCGGTTTCAAATAGGGGCAGTCTTCTGAAAAAAGGAAAAAAAAAAGAAAAATGCCTCTGATCCTAGTAACCGGGCCTTCTTCTCCTAAGACAAGAGTCGAGGTTAGCGTAAAATGGTGAAGGGTTGTGCAGCATCATGTGTGTATCAAAAATCAATGCAAAATTAATAAAATCAAAGACACAAAGCCCCGGTGCAACAGACCTATTCTTTGAGAGGTAGTGCCCTGGAAGGAAGTCGAGTCTTGACATCTCCCATCCCAATGCAAGGCTTGCCTCCAATTTTCTTCCTTTCTCTCCCTGAAGACTAGGTCCTACCCTGGGTATGGCCCTGAGAGAGGCATCATCATGCGAACTGGACCCATGGCCGAGAGATTGTCACCTTGAGCGCACGCTGTGCTTTAAAAGATTCCCAATGACATGGGTTAAGGCTCTCTTGCTTTGTTTGAGTTAGCCTGAAAAAGAAAAAAAACTCAAAAAAAATCAAATATTTTCAAAACTTAAAAAAATCAAATATTTTCCAAAAACTTCAAACAAATCAAATATTTTCAAAACTCAAAAAAATCAAATATTTCCAAACTAAAAAAATCAAATATTTTCAAAACTCAAATATTTTTAAAACTCAAGAAAACATGTTTCTCCTACATTTCATGGCATGCATTGCATTTTGCACTTTTACTGTCATTTTTGCCTATTTGATAGGGCTTAACCCCTTGACCAAACTTCAAGAATTGGTCTCACGTCAGACTTGCCTTCGACAAGGGGTTAAGCCTAGAACAGATCTAACATGTTTTCTTTGTTGAGTGTGTGCAGAGATAGGTCCGCAAGGTTCAAGTCACAAAGCCCATGTCTAGATTGCTTGCGGTCTTATGAGGACCATTTATACTCACTTAGCGGTCACTTTCTAACCGTCTAATTGTTCAGCGGTCATTGGATAGGCCGCCATTTTCCTAGAGCTCGAATACATGAGTCCTTTCCAATTCCCGTTCATTTGCGGTCTAAAAGAGGCCATTTCTATTATCTCAGCGGTCAGAAATTGACCGACTTGCTTTATAGTGGTCCCTTGATAGACTGCTTTTCTCTCCCGAGAATTGTTAACCACAAGCTCACTGGCCCGCCCAGGTGCCCATCTGTTTGCTGTCTTTTGGAATCCATTTCTCTCATTTTAGCGGTCGTATTGTGGCCGTCTTATTCTTGTAGCGGTCCTTTGTCAGGCCGTTTCTAGTTTTGAGAGCTATCTCCAACCACACATGAGTGCAGAAAAAGGGGCAAATCGATAGCTAAAACAACCAAATTCTTTTATTTATTTATTCAATCTCAAGACATCAAAGTCGAGCTATCAATCCCTGTACATCATGCTAAAATCACTCAAACCCTCAATCGCACATCCACGCGAGGTCTGATCTCGCGTAACTCTCTCAGGTAAAGCTGGTACTCCTCCTGAATCTCAGTCACCTCTACTGGTAGAATGTGAGTCTTGCTGATCTCCCACATGATCAGCGGGCTCCTGACTGCTTGCTCATCCTCCTCCGTCCCAAGTCTTCTCGCCTGTAGCGCGGGTAGGTGGGGTAGCGCTGGAACCATGATGCGTGGAAGTCTAACCTGTAGAGAGCACCTGTGGGGGCTGTACATCACCATGGTGGTGTTCCCCACGAGCCTCAAGTCCAACACAAGCCTCCTAGGATGCTTGAGGGTAGTGCCAACAAGGAAAGCTGGGTGCATCACGAACCGATCAAGGGGCAGAGTGTTGAGGTAGATTCGTCAGTCATCTCTAGTCCTCCTGTCTGCTATCCTACACTCAACCTACTGAGGAAACCCGAATGCACCTCCAATGAAGAAGAGTGGGTGGCTCCCAAAGATCCGACTGAGAGAAGAAATGTCCTTCTTTGGTAGGAAGTTCAACCTAACCCCCATCCAGCATTCAAGCAAGATCATAGATCCAAACAGAGGCCCACCGAGGGAAGCTGAACTGAGGCCCTCGTATAGGTAAGAAAGGATGGCATGTGAAATGGACAACCCTCCCCACAACCCACTGATGATGATCAGGTTTGGTATATCTAGATGGTGGTCAGTGGTAGGGAAAAGTATGGCCCCGCACAGGCAAATAGAAGCGGCCTTGGCTATGGCCTCATTCCACCCACATTTATTCTTACAGTGAGCAGTAACCCACTGGGCCATGGGAAGCAAGTAGACGTGTTGAGAACTAATCATGGTCCTAACATCCTTTGAATTGGGCAAGAATTCCCTTAGGATAAGAGAAGGGTCCATAGGGGTAACTGTATGGCACACTAAGTTCTCGTCTCCTACCTTGGACCTAGGAAGGGCTAGCAATGTCTCAACCTCTTCTAGAAGGATAGTAGCTTCAAATGTGGGGAAGACAAATGTGTGGGTCTGAGGATGCCATATCTCCACTAGAGATGAAATGTTGTGCCAATCGAGTGAGAGTTTGTGGTAATTTTTAGCCAAGACAAGTAATGGATGGAGGTGCAAGCCTTTTAAGATGGAGATCACATCTAGTGGAAGTTCACGAACCATAGGAGCCACCCATTTAAGGTTGGAGTAACGCCTAGGGCCAGGAAGAAGCTATGGAAAGAAAGAAAGAAAAGAGAGGAGAAAGAGAGGAGCAATATATGGATTTGGAAAACACTTTCAACAAATTTGAAAAGTAATTGATAAAACCTACCTCTCGCAAAGGATTGGTGCTCAAGTGATTGGGAATGGAAGTCGGCTGTTGCAGCGCCTCACGCTCCTTCCTAGCTGGCTGTGGCCCGTTGTAGGAACTCTCCCCCATTGTGCAAGCCACAAGAGCCCTTTTCATGTTGGTTTGGGTGGTTGCACTAAGATTTTCAAGGCTAGAAAGAGGGGTTTGGTGTGAGTTACGAATTTGAGAGTCCCCCTACTTATAGAGCCCAAGTTCTTACCCTTCAGCCACTAGGATCGAGTTAAGATAGACTTAATCAAGGTTAGGATCTCTCTTAGCATGGTTGGATAGGTTTATCCATAGGTTGGGACTCTCCAAGAGAGTCCTGATCATAATTAATAGCCTTTCCGTCCTTGCGGTCTATCGAGCGACCACTATTTCATTCTTAGTGGTCTCTCCACGACCGTTTCCATCTCCGCTCACATTCTTATTCATCTGTGTGGTTAACGGTCTCGTCCAGACCGTCTTCATTTTAAAGCGGACTTAATGGGACCATCTTTCCGATTTCACGGTCTTGAATGAACCATCTCCATCGTGTATTCAGTTGTGGCTCATTTAGTCTTCAGCGGACTGTCTTGGGACCGCTAAGCTCGTTAAGCGGCCTTACCGTGATCGCTTCTCTCTGCTATCTTGGTTTTCTTTCTCGAATCCCGCCATGCCTAAGTTTCTCTCCTTCTTTCTTTCGCTATCGCTCTCTTTTGTACCCTCACGCTGTCGGCCGTAGGACTCGTTGTTAAGTTAGTTAGTGTCAGTATGCATGCATTCATCAGAAAAAGTCAAAAAAATCATATCATTCCACTAAAGTCATATGTGCAAATATCTCATAGTACATCAAGCCTGCCCCTCACCGGGACCCTCGCTATCGCCAGTACCCTCATGCCTCTTCCTCAGCAGGTCCATGGCAGTGCTGCCCTCCTCGCTGTGGCGTCGTTGCCTCTCCTCATCCTCGTTCCTCCGATGGCCGGAGGAGCCAGTAAAGTAGTCCCTGTAAGCACTGCTATGTGCACCGCTATGAGATGCGCTCCGCTCAGGACCCTTGCCCATCAGCCGGCCCATCGGCTCCATGGTCCATAGCTTGATCCTAAGGTCGTGGACCTCTCGCCGGGCCTGCTCTGCCTCCGCCCGGGAACGCTCCGCTGCCTCCCTCTGCTGGGTAGTCTCCAGCAACGCCGCCTCTAGCTCTCGTGTCTGCATACACATAAGTCATTCATTATTCATTAAGGGCATGCTATGGAAAAGAAGTCTCAAGTTGCTTACTGATGGGAATCGACGCCGAGCATGTACTTTTTCTTTTGCATTTATGTCCTTTTAGTTTGTGTTTATATCCTTGGGAAAGTATGTACGCAAATGTAAGGCTTTATAAGTCAAGGAGTCATTCCCATGGATTGTGTGGGGTTTTATGCAATTATACAGTAGGACCAGCAAGGGGGCCCTCAGCCCTTTCCTATTGGTCCATGTCACCTATGTGGGGCTGGTCAACCATCCTAGGTGGCCATCTAGAAGGGTTGAATGTCAAATGCCACATGGGTAGACAAAGGGAGTAAAAAGTCTAAGGTAGGCTACCTACCATGTCAAGCTTGTCTCCCACTTGGGTTATTTTATTTTGTGTGTGTGTGTTGGTCACATTTAATGTAGGCCATTCATTCCCCATCCCTAGATCCAATGGTGGAGATTGGATTAGATTGGAGGCATATAAATACTCGTATTTTCCATTTGAATATTAATGAAAGTGAAAAAATCATTGTGCAAGAACCCCTCTCTTGGAAAATTTCGACCTCTCCTCTCTCTCCCCCTGGTTTCTTCATCCCCAACCCCCATTCTAGAGTGATATCTCCTTCCCCCCACCTCCGGTGATCATCGGTGCCGCCCCTGCCGCCGTTCGTGCCGCCATCACGCCGCCGCGGAGCCGCCTTCGGTGTTCTGTCCATCCTGGATAGAGACTTCTTGTCTGAATATCCGCTCTCTACCACGTGACGATCTCAAGCTGCACTTTTTATGGTGTGTTCTTCCCTTGTATCCCAAGCTCCACCTAAATTTTCACGCCCAAATTCCATCGTTTAGTATTTTTCCATTTTCGTGCATCTTTCAATCCTAGTTCTATTTTGTCTCTGTCTACAGTGACAGCAGCCCTGTGTTTCTCACCTCCGGCTATATTTTTGATTTTTCCAAACCCTCCTAATTTTACTGGGAGTTTTGTCCATCACCCCCTACATCCACAAATTTTCGTAATTTTTTATCAGCCTTCTATCTGTTTGTAGAAATTCGTGTTCTTCCTCAGCTACAGTGTTGTCAGTCAGATCCCAGATCCGACCACCCTCCACTTCCAAAATCATAAACAATCACCACCACCTCCAAATCCAGATCCAAAAATAGTCATGATTTCTTAACTTGATTTCCCACAACTTTTCTGAAGAACACAACCCCAGATTCAGATGTCTACCTTGCGGTCAAAGGCAATCCACAGGAAAGTTCTCTACTGACCTGAGATTTCATGAACTGTACAACAGCAACCTTAAAAATTCGCCAATCAGAAGTACAGGCTTGATTATTTTTCTATAATAACCCTGGGTTGAAGCCCTTCGAAGCATCTTTCCAACGGCACCGGTTTCGTCGCATTCCGACGTCGGAGCTGATCGCAGCGTCCGTTCTCGCCTGAGCGTGCGCCGGAAAATAGAACTGGCAGGTCCGTGGCCGGTTATTCCGACCGGTGCCGATCGGAGCCGCCCGACCTCCGACCGGCGAACCAGCGTGCCGCCAGCCTGGGGAACGCTTCCCTAAGTGTCCCCACTATAGCGGTGTCACCGGGTCCCACTCGACCCCTCCGGACAGCACGTGGGCCCCCACCATCACTAGTTCGGGTGCTGCCGAAGAGACGCGAGAAGCCGCCCGTCAACCCGAATTCGGTCCTCCCGGGCCCGTTTGTGTAGCCCTTTACCTCCCTGCGTGGAGTGGGCAGTAATTCATTTGCTGTAATATGGTGTATTAATTGTCCCGGGAGTATGAGTTTCGGCCGGGTCCGTCGTCCCCACGCCGAGTGCGTGGAGGTATCGTTTTCGCTCCCTTCTCGGCATTTTGCTTACTTCATATATATTTGTTTATGCTGCTGCTAGAGAGCATGTATAGGGATATCTAGCTCGCTTTATCTATTCATTACCGCTGCTGCGAGAGAGTGCGAGACCGTCCCGTGACCTGATCCGGGCACAAAAGAGAGCCGATCACCCTAGGTCATTGCCGGTTTCTTAACCGCGTACATCCGACGCTTCCCTCGTTAAGGGGCAGTCAGGAGCTTGTCGTGTCCGTGGGCTCGTCCCGCATCAATTTGGTATCAGAGCGAGTTAAGTCTAGGGTGTCCAAAAAAAAGGGTGTCATTTACGTCTAGTCATTAGTCATTTACGTCTAGTCGTGTTTAGGGTCATCATTGTTTCAAAACAAAAAAAAGTGTCGTTTTGCATCGCATCCCTTTACTCGGTATATCAAAAGGTGTCGTCCGAACGCTAGGCTACGCCTATCGGGAAGGCCACACACTTACGCGAGTGGTCTTCGGATCGCATATCTCCGCCACATACCGAGTCTTGGTTTACGTCTAGGGTCCTTAGTGTGCATGCATTCCAAACTTGCATAGTCGGTCTAGTGTCTTGTCACCGTGTGTATGCATGTCCATGTCCGCTACCCATGGCCGTTCCCCAAGACCATACGTCCGAGTGGTCAACCTTTGTGGCCAAAGTCAATGTCCTCATGGACCGAGTCCTTGGTTTTACCCCTCTCACTATGAAAGTCGCTCTACCCAACGGGTCCACAACGGAACTCCATTTCACCGATAGGGAGTCGGATAATTGGGTTTCTCTTGACATCGTGGAGTCTCTCTCCAAGACAGGCGAGATTGTCCGCGATGTTGATTTTGCTTGTGTTGAGTTCTATAAGAGGATCGGCTCTGTTCTCTACACCGATGGCGCATGGTGCAGGATCGGCACACTTGCTGGTTCATGCATCATTTTAGGGCAAACGTGGTTAGGAGAACGAAGAGCCAATCTTGACTGGGGCAAGAGGACTTGCACCTTATACCCACCTTACCTACCCGGCAAGATCACCCTCACATGTCCAGCCACCCAACCCCAGCAGCCCACTCTACATTCGGAACCATTATGCTTGGAGCTGTCTCACCCCGAGCCACCCGTGTTTCTTACGGGAATGCTATACATCGCCGAGCCACTTTTTAGTTTGCTCAAGGATGGCTTGGTCCCACCTCCCTTTCCATCCATGGACCCCATCCTTCCTTTAGTGCCGGTCAACTCCTTCCATACCACATTTCGATCTAGTCACCATGTTGACACATTGGACGATCTTGTCATGGGATTAGATTCACAATGGAAGTTGACACATCTTTTGGCGCGAGACTTTGACCAACCGGCTAGTCTTAGCTTCACCCATCCGGCCTTAGGGTCCATTACCTCCGTGTGCACCGTGGGGTGTGTCACCACGGAGATTCTTCTACTCCTCCCGATGCCGGCCGAGTCGGACTTCGTTCCCTTTTGCCCAAGGGAGGAATCTTATTTCCTACACATGTCCGTCGTCCCACCGATCATAATGTATGGCAGTGATTATGAATTCCAAACTTGGGACCATGTCATGTTGGAACCCATCTCACGGGGTCATACCTTCTTCGACCCTTTTGATCCCCTCACTAGTGAATCTCCAGAGCCGCCATCTTCACTCCACTTCCTCCGCGGAGTTCACTATCAAGCCTTTTCCACTCGGGCCAAGCAACCTCCACATAGTCATAGGTCCGAACCATCATTCGGGGGTAAGGAAGACTTTGGTTTCCCCGATCCCTCTAAACCACCCGCACCTCCCGGACTTCTCGCATCCAAGCCCAATGTCCATGATTGGTGCATCGTAGTATGTCTAGGAGTTCCCCATGACGTCAACCTCCGGTTACGTCAAATGCATGCATGGCACACGTTCGGGTGTCCTGGTCCGCCGTCATCCATGTACGGGTCGGACTAACATTAGGTGTGTCTAGGGTCATAGATGAGTCCGTGTGTTTTCCTTGTGTGGTTTGTTTGCATGGTTTGTGTGTAGTTTGAGAGTCTGCATGTGTCTTGTGTAAGGTCGTTGTCGTTCTCTTATGAGTAAGAGGTGATTGGACTCCTTCGATGAGTATGGGATCGGTTCTACATCTATACCCGAATCAGTCACCTATAGGGACTCAGCGGTGATTCCTAGTGAGTCTTCGAGCTGCTTCCTTCCCTTTGAGAGTGCCCCACCCGGAGTGTCCACCTCTAGCCCATGGCAGCTTGTGCATATCGAGTATATATGGAATGAGCAGGTGCTGGTCACTTGGAGTGGAGCGTACCCGCGTTACCTGGCACGGTGACGGATCCACCGGAGTACTCGAGCATCCATACCCCTACTCAACGGGGTTGAGTTCCTCCCACCCGGGGAGAGTTGATGGGAATCGATGCCAAACATGTACTTTTTCTTTTGCATTTATGTCCTTTTAGTTTGTGTTTATATCCTTGGGAAAGTATGTACGCAAATGTAAGACTTTATAAGTCAAGGAGTCATTCCCATGGATTGTGTGGGGTTTTATGCAATTATACAGTAGGACCAGCAAGGGGGCCCTCAACCCTTTCCCATTGGTCCATGTCACCTATGTGGGGCTGGTCAACCATCCTAGGTGGCCATCTAGAAGGGTTGAATGTCAAATGCCACATGGGTAGACAAAGGGAGTAAAAAGTCTAAGGTAGGCTACCTACCATGTCAAGCTTGTCTCCCACTTGGGTTATTTTATTTTTTTTGTGTGTGTTGGTCACATTTAATGTAGGCCATTCATTCCCCATCCCTAGATCCAATGGTGGAGATTGGATTAGATTGGAGGCATATAAATACTCGTATTTTCCATTTGAATATTAATGAAAGTGAAAAAATCATTGTGCAAGAACCCCTCTCTTGGAGAATTTTGACCTCTCCTCTCTCTCCCCCTGGTTTCCTCATCCCCAACCCCCATTCTAGAGTGATATCTCCTTCCCCCCATCTCCGGTGATCATCGGTGCCGCCGCCGCCGCCGTTCGTGCCGCCATCACGCTGCCACGGAGCCGCCTTCGGTGTTCTGTCCATCCTGGCTAGAGGCTTCTTGTCCGAATATCCGCTCTCCACCACATGACGATCTCAAGCTACACTTTTTATGGTGTGTTCTTCCCTTGTATCCCAAGCTCCACCTAAATTTTCACGCCCAAATTCCATCGTTTAGTATTTTCCCATTTTCGTGCATCTTTCAATCCTAGTTCTGTTTTGTCTCTGTCTACAGTGACAGCAGCCCTGTGTTTCCCATCTCCGGCTATCTTTTTGATTTTTCCAAACCCTCCCAATTTTACTGGGAGTTCTGTCCATCACCCCCTACATCCACAAATTTTCATAATTTTTTATCATCCTTCTATCTGTTTGTAGAAATTCGTGTTCTTCCTCAGCTACAGTGTTGTCAGTCAGATCCCAGATCCGACCACCCTCCACTTCCAAAATCATAAACAATCACCACAACCTCCAAATCCAGAACCAAAAATAGTCCTGGTTTCTTAACTTGATTTCCCACAACTTTTCTGAAGAACACAACCCCAGATTCAGATGTCAACCTTGCGGTCAAAGGCAATCCACAGGAAAGTTCTCTGCTGACCTAAGATTTCAGGAATTGTACAATAGCAACCTTCAAAATTTGCCAATTAGAAGTACATGCTTGATTATTTTTCTGTAATCACCCTGGGTTGAAGCTCTTCGAAGCATCTTTCCAACGGCACAAGTTTCGTCGCATTCTGACGTCAGAGCTGATCGCAGCGTCCGTTCTCGCCTGAGCGTGCGCCGGAAAATAGAACCGGCAGGTCCGTGGCCGGTTATTCCGACCGATGCCGATCGGAGCCGCTCGGCCTCCGGCCAGCGAACTAGCGTGCCGCCAGCCCAGGGAACGCTTCCCTAAGTGTCTCCACTACAGCGGTGTCACTGGGTCCCACTCGACCCCTCCGGACAGCACGTGGGCCCCCACTATCACTAGTTCGGGTGCTGCCGAAGAGACGCGAGAAGCCGCCCGTCAACCCGAATTTGGTCCTCCCGGGCCCGTTTGTGTAGCCCCTTACCTCCCTGCGTGGAGTGGGCAGTAATTCATTTGCTGTAATATGGTGTATTAATTGTCCAGGGAGTATGAGTTTCGGCCGGGTCCGTCGTCCCCACGCCGAGCGCATGGAGGTATCATTTTCGCTCCCTTCTCGGCATTTTGCTTACTTCATATATATTTGTTTATGCCGCTGCTAGAGAGCATGTGTAGGGATATCTAGCTCGCTTTATCTATTCATTACCGCTGCTACGAGAGAGTGCGAGACCGTAACGTGACCCGATCCGGGCACAAAAGAGAGCCGATCACCCTAGCTCATTGCCGGTTTCTCAACCGCGCACATTCGACGCTTCCCTCGTTAAGGGGCAGTCACGAGCTTGTCGTGTCCATGGGCTCGTCCCGCATCACTTACCCTCTCTGTGAGTGCTACCTCCGCCTCCTTGGCTCGTGCTGTCGCTTGCGTAAAATTTGCATCCCACTCGGCCCGATCTGCCGATGGCTGTGAGGAGGAGGATGGTGCATCTGGCGCCTGGCACTGGGCTCCCTTGGCACGCTACATTTAGAGTCATGTCAGTCTCATTTAAGCATAAATATGGCATTTTTTAAATTTAAGGCTGAAGCTTACCAGGAGGTCCAGGGAGCATTGGAGCTTGTCCCGCTGCTGGACCGTCGAGTGGAGCAACCCCTGGAGCTCCGCAATCCATCCCTGGGGGTCTAGCTGCATGTAGAGTGTCCATCATTAGTATGCATTGTAGTCAAAAGAATTTTTAGAAAGTATGAGTCTAGAGTCATACCGGTCGTCGCGCGCCACGGAAAACCTGGTCTCCGTAGCGTCGGGCATAGGCCATCAGGTAGGCCTCGTTACTGGCTGCTCGGGTCCGCACCGCTTGCCCCTGCCTCATCCAATCCCTGATCTTGTCCACGGCCCTGGTGATACAGTCAATCTCTGTCGCGAGCCCGCGTGCGTGGCGTCCCATGCGCTCCTCTGGTTGCTCTCTCGCCGGGAACTCCACCTCTGGCTGGTGGACGCCTAACGTCCTCATGATCCGCCGGTAGTGGAGTGGCTCGATGATGTTCAAGCAATGAAGCCAAATGTCTCAGCCCGCGTACGCTAGGGCTGCCACCACCCATGGCTCCCTCCTCTCCCTCGCCATGGTACGATGTTCACTGGAGCTGTAAAACGGTGACCAACTGCATCAGCATCCAAGCATATAGTTGCATTTAAAAGAATAGAAAATTCTAAGTTCAGGTCTTACCGAGGCGTAGGGTAGAGTGTCAAGGTCATCTTGGATCGCCCACACCTGACATCTCATGGATCCCACCTACCGAACCGCTGTCCACTGCCTCGCGATGGGCACCCGGTCGGGGTGCACCTCCTGTCCTCTCCCCATCCCGGGGAGGTACATGTAGGCCCACACCTGCATTACAGCGTCAGCATATAGCATTTTGTAAAATCATATAGGAATTGCACAAGCATTTTAGGAGTCGATGCTTACTTGAAGTAGTGGGGAGAATCCGCCGAGCATCATGCGCCGGCTGGTGGAGCTCAAAGTGTCGAAGAGGAAGGCAAGTACCGCTGCACCCCACGCGTACTTGCCGACCGTGTCTACCTCCTCGAGTAGGGGCAGGAGTTTGCAACTCACCCCGTCGGCCCTGGTGGCGAACAGCAGCTTCCCGAAAAGCAACATCAGGAACCGCCGCAAGACTACATCCGCCTCGGGTCCTGGCTCAGCTGCTACCCGCTTCCATGCTCAGTCCATCAGTCGCCCTAGGTGCTGCTCTGGCACCACCCCAACAGTGATCCCTGCTCCTCTCAAACCCAAGCTCTCCTGCAGCCTCGCTCTCGGTAGGATCGTAGAGTGGCGCTCCGGCCTTAGTAGCTCTAGTCCTAACAGCCTTTGGGCCAACTCCCGGTAGTCCGTCAAAGTCCTCCCGCTCACAGGCGCACCGTGTACCCGCAGCCCGGTGATGCGCGCCACATCCTCCAGTGTAGGGATCATTTGACCCCACGGGAATAGGAACGCCCGACTGACTAGGTCCCACCGGTCGTGCAGCGCGTAGAGAAGAGCTGTGTCCAGCCTCGTGACCTCCATGCCGAGGAACTCCGTAAATCCCATGGCCGTCAGCCTCTCCCTCTGAAAGTCCGACAGTGCCAGGTACACTACCCGGACTTGGAGCCATGAGATCCGTGTCCGGCGTTTTCCCTGCATACGTTCAACATTTTAGGTCAGTCATTCATTTTCATAAATCATGCATTGCATATAAATAAAAGATAAAATAAAAAAAATGTAGTATGTTAAGGAGGCGGCCATCATAGGACCATTTTCATCCTCCTAACAGTCTTCTACCGAGCGTTTCAAATCCCCAACGGTCCCCATCAAGCCATTTTCATTTTCCAGATAAACCCTTTCACTGATCTGAGTTTAAACGGTCACCCTCTGACCATTTTTTGTCCAATTGGCGATCTGTTGGAGACCGCTCTGTCCCTTGGCGGCCCATTTCGGACCATTTCCATTCTTCGTGAGTCGGTTCTATTGTTACGGTCTTTTGAAGACCGTTTTTGTTCATTCGCGGTCTAGCCCAGACCGTTTCCACCCCCGTAAGTCGGTTCATGACTAGTGGCCTCAGGCAGACCGTTTCTACCCCCAGCAGTTCCTGTTAGGTCCGTCTCTTCTCCGCCGCGACGGACGGCATTCCTCCCAACCCCCCATCGATGGAAATGGCCCTATGGGCCCTTACAATCATCCCTAGGGGTTGGTGTGACCCCTATTTTCCTGTCCAAACCCCATGCATTCATTAGAAATTTGAAATTGGGGAAGGTTTTGATCGTGGCCTACCTCGGCTGACGAGGCTCCCTTGATCAGTTTCTCAGTCATCGTCGCTCCTTCTTCCCCCTCTTGTGGCGTTGACGCCTCCTCGGGCGCTCTGGTGGCCATAGAGGGTCCCTCTCCTTCAATCCCGGTCAACGGTGGCACCTCCTCCTCCGGTGGGTTCACCGACGGCGGTGGCGCACGGTCCTCTTCCCCGGCCATCGGCGTGCGAACCTCTTCAGCACTCGTTTCTTAAGTCTCATCTAGGGACGGTCTCGTGTGGGGGCTAGGAGGAGTGAGCTAGGGGGAGGGAGGCTCTCGGTGAGGTGGGCTTAGATCGCGGGTGTGCGAAGTGGGGAAGATGAGGGAGACGATGGGGCGGTTTTCATTTTTTGAAACTGACAATCATTTAGCGGTCTATCGCTCGACCGTTTGTATAATATAAACGGTCGAGTCATGGTCGTCATTGTGGGTTCAGGCGGATTACCATGTGATCGTTTAGTTGAGTTGTGCGGTCCTTCCTATGAACGTTTTCCTGGTTGAAGCGGCCATGCTTAGACCGTTTATTTCAAAAGCCCCATTTTGTTTGGATTCATGCCTATGCACTTTGTTAATTAATTTTTATGCATGATTATAGTTTGGCTATCTGACTAATGTTGAATTGCACAGTCTATGATAAATTTTGTCTTGCCAGGCTACATGCCATGCTCCAAATCCAGCAGGTAAGATAGGTAAGTATTCTGCATCTCTTGTCCCTTAATGCATTACTATATGGTATCTATGTTATATTATCTCGAGAACCGGCTAGTCATTCATGTGTTCTGGGATCTGAAGTTCTCATTTACCAAAAATGATGATGATCTAAGGGCACATGTTTAATCGTTGGTTAAGGCCGTTAGGTTGGTGGAATTAGGGGACGATGGCTCTATCTTCCACGTCGTGGTTGCAGATAGTGTCCTGACCCTCATTAACCCAGTCTAGCAATATTATTCTCGAGTATTTTCTATTTTATCTTTCTTTGCATTCGTTTTGATGATTTCTTTATTTTAGCCCAACATCCATCATGCGCATTTTTGAGCATTCATGACCCATAATCTGTGTAAATTGTCTCATTGATGATGGATGATTGTGCGTTTGTGGTCTTGGGTAAGGAAGATTATTCCATTCAGAATCGGAAGGTTTTCTTCGGTCTGTTCACTTTGTTTGGTTGGCTGAGAATCCCTGTAAAGAGTTTAGTCTGGTCTCTTTTATTTTCCGTTACTGCTTATTCCGATCCCCTCATTGGTCCTGGATTGTGTCCCCCGTTAAGGATGATAGTCTTACCTTTCCATCTATTTTTAGTTAGTTCCGCCAGATTGGTGTCATTTTGGTCCGATCGTTCCTTGTGACTGGTTCAAAGTTTTCTGGAAGATTCCTATCGCTCATTGGTAAAGAACGGGTGTCATTTATCTTAACGCCCACTTTTTTAGTCCGCTCCGCTACATTTCCGCTGCGGCCCCATGTTTCCATTTTGCCTTTGCTTCACCTCCGCTAGCTTCCCTGCAAAGAGAACGTGAAGGAGGGGCATCAATTGACACCTGTTTTATACCTTTGAGTTGGGTTATTTTCTTACCTTCATTTATGATGTCCCAAGTTGTCCGTTATCTATTGGGACATTTTCAGATAGTTCTCGGGCCTATTTTATGGGTCACTTTCTCCTTGGTTGGGCTTGCTCACGTATTTTCCCGATTTTGGGCTTAATGAGCCTTATTTAACTTGGTCATTGAATGGACGAGCATATTTATCTCTTTTATTTTATTTTCCAACGACCTGTTGTGACCCCTCTATGTTAATGATGTTGACACTTGCTCTATTCTTTGGCAACACCATTGTTTTGATTGATTGGCAACTGAGTTTGATTTGATGAAATTACTCCATCAGATTGACTATGTGTTCTTTGCTTTTAATACACTGCTGTCTGCAATTCTTACTGTCATAAGCACACACACTGCATCTCAATTAAAGTGATTATGTGTGCACAGCGTCAACGCATCATGTTACAGCGTCAACGCATAAGTCCACACACTGCATCTCAATTAAGTTGATTATGTGATGGGGACATCACCCAGAGTTCCCTCTGGCTCGACACATCTCTCCCTTCTGGAGACAGATAGGCTGCGACTGCATGACTTGATGGGTCCTCGGCGACACTGGAGTTTGTTACTATAGACATCTTGATGTATTTTCTCCTTTTCTTGAGTCATTTTGATGTACTTATCTTTATTTTGAGTCATGGTCCTAGGTCGTCACGTTATTTATCTAAGTCTGCTAGGCTGGGGGGTCATTTGGGCCCAATTAGATGGGCTTGGCCCATGGGCGACCTCTTCCTTCCCAAACCCCCTTGCTTATTTGCTTTTAGCAGTTTATCCAAGGACTTTTTGTAAATGTTGGGATCCCTATATATAGGACCCCAACTCCACTTGTGATAGCTAATGAATATTTGAGAAATTAAGCATAATTGCACCCTCCCTCTCTCTCTAGCTCTCTCATTCTCTCTCTCTTTCTCCAAGGGGCGAACCCCCTCTCTCTCCTCCCCCCTTCTCTCTCTATCCCTTGGGCGAACCAGCCCTTTCACCTCCCCCTTCCCCTGCCACCTCAGCTGCCACCTCACCCTCCAACCCCCCACCTCCCCTAGGCCACTTAACTCTCATCAATTCCCTCCACTTCCCAAGCAACCCTTCCTATTCCCCATACACCTTCCCCACCTCCAATAGACCCCTCCCTCTTCCCCAAGCAACCTTCCCACTCCCCCACACCCTCATTCATATCCCTTGACCATCCACAACCCCCACCCCACCACTAGTTGCGCACCAGCCCTCTCTCCCTACACTTCTCCCTTGCCTTGGCCGAACCCACCACCCCCACCTTGTAGCTTCGACCCCCACTCCCCTCCACCCTCCAACACCCCATTCCACCTGCTCCGCCCCTCTCCTCACCCCCACACATTCCTCCCACATCTGCAAACACCTCCCATTTCCCTCCATTACCAAAACTTCCATCACCCTTAACCTAACCCCACCTCCATCCCGGTCCTTAGGTCACATCTGCAGGTGACAGAAGAAGGTCCGTCTTGCAGAAGCTCCCCCGCGTTCATACGGAGACATCTGAGGGCGTATCTTACCATTCTGGAAAGGTCGTCCAGTCCACTACGCAGGCGAGAAAGAATCGTCCCAATCATAGTTTGGGACTGCCCAGGAGAGCCATTCTCCTCCGATTGCTCCAAGATCCATCTGCAGAGCACCTGAGTCCGACCAGAAGCAGAACCACGATCTACAGCGAAGGATTTAGACTAAAGCTCCTTCCTCAAAGATCTTCCTCCCCCTGTTCCCGACCAGGAGCAAGAAGCAGAAGTACATTCGGCGTCCGGCAGCCCCAGTTCTGATTTTTTCTCCTTCAGTCACGCGGGACTGCCCTCACCAGTCTTCTGCGACCAACAGTCACTCATCGGCGTCCCCCAGGACACCCCGACCTCTGGCAGCCTCCCCGCCCATTTTGCAGCAACGAGGGCTCGACCACGGTTCCAGAACTTCTGACGGTTTGAGATTCGGAGCTCGGGAGCCCAAGGTACGACCTCTGCATCCTACTGCCTCAGATCTGAAGCCGCCAGCCCCAGATTCCTTCATCCTGTTCGAGCCTCCACCACGACCAGCGACGATGTCAGAAGAATTCGATAAAATTCAGAGGTATCCCAGCCCCTGTTACTAAGAAATCCCCTCTGGTTTTGTCGGCCGCAAAATTCCTGAGTATGAACTACGACTGTAACAGCGGCATCCTATCCCTTCGCACAGCAAGTGAACAGATCCACTTCGGCTTCCGTTCCGTCATCCTTGGCGAGTTTCCCCTCCCCGCCTGGCCGGCTTAGCGCCCCTCCCTGCATGGAGGTAGTGTTTGATGTAAGTTTAATTTCCCCACCCTCCATCCAACCCTCCTGCGTGAGGAGTAGTTCATGTACTAAACAGCTCAAGCTACATCGGCGCAGTGTGCGGGATCCACACTTCCCCGCTCGCCCACGTCTCCGAACGGGGTTGGTTTCTTCAAACCAACCAGGTGAACTCTAAACTTTGCTCCATTAATCTTAGTGTCTATTTATTTAATATCCGTAGACATAGCTCCGTTGTGCATGCGAGCGAGTGTTCGATCCCGGAGCCACCATCATAGTGTGGTCACCGTGGTTAAAGTGAGTGAGTGGGACCTAGTGCCCCAATTGGCACCGGCCAGCCCCATAAGCGTGGGCTACGTACCCTCGGGAGGGCAACCCTAGCCCTGCTGGCACTCTACCAGCAAGGGTCTTGATCCATCACCTCCCCCTAGCATCCTTAGTCACCCCGGGCTCACGTGTGTGCGACGGCTTTTTTGGCCCCGATTTATCAACTTAATTGTTATGTGATTGTGAATGCGGAGTAGGTCCTAAGATTACTTTTGCTTGCTGCATACCCCGTAGTGATTTCACATCAGTTGGTATCAGAGCAAGTTTTAGACTTGTCTCTACAAGCCTAGGTCCAAGGGCAATTGCATTTCTATCCCGTTTTGTCATCATTGTGCATGTCCACCCGTAGGGGTACCATATATCGGACTGATCCTTCTAATTCCAACCCACCAATGGATCCCAATGCTCATGGTAACCAAAACATCCCAAGGGAAGTTCCCCAAACTCCTATGGATCGAATTAAGGCTGCCATCCAAGTCCTCACGGAGCAAATGAATGGAATTTCCACCCGATTAGAGAGACTAGAAGAAGCTAGGGCCCCACCTAGGAACCATGCCCAAAGAGTTCCTCCTCCGCGGGTTGAACATGAGAGGGAAGACTTAGATGATGAGTGGTATCGTGAGCAAGAGAGAGCCCCACATCCTCGATACTATGAAAGGCGACCACGTGAGGATCATGATGAATTCCTACTAAGAATGATCAAAGTGGAAGCTCCTAATTTTGATCGGTCTCACAACCCTAGTATCTATAAAGAATGGGAGCATGGCATGGACCAATACTTTGAGTGGTACCCCATGTCCGAGGAGAGAAAGGTTAGGTTGGCCAAGATGCACCTTCTTAAACTAGCCAACACCTATTGGCTAAAGGTAGAAAACCAAAGAAGGATCAGGCGTGAGGAACCCATCAACACTTGGCTAGACATGAAAGATCAACTTAGGAACAAATATCTTCCCATCTCCTACAGCCAACTTCTTCTTGATGAATGGAAAAGCCTTACCCAAGAGGGAAAGACCGTGGAAGAGTATATTGAAAAGTTTGATTCATATCTCCTAAGGTGTGGTGTGGTTGAAGATCCAGCCGTCACTTTATCCCGGTTTAGGAATGGTCTCCTTCCCCACATCAAACGGGAGCTTTTTATGAGGGAAGTGCATAGTTTGGAAATTGCCTATCAAATAGCCCGGGATGTAGAGAGATTTGCTAGGAATCCTAGGTTTGCCCCCCCCAAGGGCCCGAGACCCCGTCCCAACCTACCTCCTCTGTTAAGAACACCTCCTCCTCCCAATGGGAGCACCCCCACTCGACCCTACCCCCAACCAACCACTCCCACCCCCACAAAGACCACTCCACTCAACCCTCCTCCCCGAAGGGAGGAAGCATCCAAAGGGAAGACCCCAGGAAGTAGTATGATTAAATGTTTTCAGTGCCACGGTTATGGCCACATAGCCTCCCAATGCCCTTCCAAGGGGATGTCGAGCCTTGTTATTGAGGGCGGACCTACAACATCCCAAGAAACCCATGAGGATACTATTGAGGAACACGAGGCTACTTTAGAGTGGGAGGAGGAATACGAGGAGCAATATTTTGAGGAGGGTGTAGAAGATGACCCCCACTCCACCCACTTGGGAGTTATAAGGTGCACCCTTACCCAACCACAAGAGAATGATTGGAGGAGGACTTCCATTTTTTACACCTTCATCAAAATCGGGGACCATGTTAGGAAGGTTATCCTAGACAACAGAAGTTGTGTCAATGCCGTGTCCCCGGACACCGTCAAGCTCCTAGGACTTACCCCAACACCCCACCCCAAACCATATCGTGTCTCATGGATAAACAACCATTCCCTACCCGTCAACACATGTTGTCTTATCCCCATCACTTTTTCCTCCTACCAAGAGCCAATATGGTGTGACATCATACCTATGGCTGTAGGAAGCATCCTTCTAGGGAGACCTTGGATATATGATGTTAATGCTACCATCTATGGGAAAACGAACACATGCACCTTTGAACACAAGGGGAAGACCATTCGCCTCAACCCTTCCTTACCCCAAAAGGACCCACCCTCCAAGGGAATTCTTCCCACGCCACCTCAAAACCCAGGGGTCACATCACCCCCAACCCAACCAACAAGTAAGTCGTCCACCTATGAAGGTCCCACCAAAGGCCTCCACCTCATCTCTAGGAAAGAACTCGAGGAAGAACTAGCTCAAGGAACACCCTTGTGTGCTATTGTCCTTTGTCTAGGGGAGGCAACACCCTCCAACCCCCACCCTGTGGAAATCCACCCCCTCCTAGAAGAATTCAAGGATGTGTTCCCCGAGGAACTTCCCGATCAGCTGCCACCCATGAGGGATGTCCAACATGCCATTGACCTTGTCCCCGGGGCCACCCTCCCAAACCTTCCCCACTACCGCCTCAACCCCACTGAGCATGCTGAACTAAGGAGGCAAGTGGAGGAACTCATAAGAAAAGGCTTCCTCCGTCTTAGCAAGAGTCCTTGTGCTGTCCCAGCCCTCCTCACACCTAAGAAAGTTGGGACATGGCGGATGTGTGTCGACAGTAGGGCCATCAACAAGATCACGGTCAAGTACAGGTTTCCCATACCTAGTCTTGACGACATGCTTGACATGCTAGCCGGGGCCACCATTTTCTCCAAAATAGACCTCAAAAGTGGCTACCATCAGGTTAGGATAAGGCTAGGGGATGAATGGAAAATAGCCTTTAAAACCAAGGATAGGCTCTATGAATGGCTGGTGATGCCTTTTGGGCTCTCTAATACCCCAAGCACCTTTATGCGCCTTATGACCGAGGTCCTTAGGCCCTACATTGGTGTCTTCCTGGTAGTCTACTTTGATGACATCCTCATCTACAGCCAGTCCAAAGAAGCCCATCTCAGTCACCTTCGGCAAGTCTGCACCACTCTTAGGAAGGAGAGCCTCTTTGCCAATTTTAGAAAATGTCAATTCATGACAAAGTCCATTACCTTCCTTGGGTATGTTGTCTCCACCGAAGGAGTATCCATGGACCCTGAAAAGGTCCAAGCCATCCTCGATTGGCCGGAACCCCGCACTCTCCATGAAGTCCGGAGCTTTCATGGGCTAGCCACCTTTTACCGAAGGTTCATCCGTGGGTTTAGCATAGTCACAGCCCCTATCACTGACTGCCTCAAAAAGGGGACCTTTGTGTGGACCAAGTCCGCAACTAGAGCCTTCCAAGAGCTCAAGGAGAGGATGACCCAAGCCCCTGTATTATGCCTCCCTGACTTCTCCAAAGTCTTTGAGGTGACTTGTGATGCCTCCGGGGTAGGAATTGGCGGGATCCTTAGCCAGGAAGGACACCAAGTGGCCTATTTTAGTGAGAAGTTGTGTGATGCCAGAATGAGATACTCCACCTACGACAAGGAATTTTATGCCGTGGTACAATCCCTCCGGCATTGGAGACACTATCTCTTGCCTAAAGAATTTGTCATATTCTCTGACCATGAGGCCCTGAAATACCTCAATTCCCAGTAGAAACTGAATGCTCGGCATGCCCGATGGGTCGAATACATCCAGGCCTACACATTTGTAATCAAACATAAGGCCGGAAGTGAAAACCGTGCTGCCGATGCCCTCAGTAGGAGAATTTCCTTGCTAGCTACCATTAGGGTGGAAGTCATAGGATTTGAAAGACTCAAGGAAGAGTATTCTGATTGCCCGGACTTTGGTCCAATCCGTACCACTCTGTCCACCCTCTCACCTAGGGAACATCAAGGATTCATCTTAGAGGACGGGTTCATCTTCAAAGGCCATAGACTTTGCATACCTCGAACCTCTCTACGGGATTTCCTGATTTGGGAGTTACATGCAGGAGGTCTTGCTGGGCATTTTGGGGTGCATAAGACCATTGCTTTGGTTGAGGGTCAGTTCTACTGGCCAAGTCTCAAAAGGGACGTAGCCAAAATTATAGGCCAGTGCCGGATATGTGCCTCAGCCAAACAAACAAGGCAGAACACTGGCCTCTACACACCACTCCCTGTCCCTGACCGTCCTTGGCAGGACTTAAGCATGGACTTCGTCTTAGGCCTACCTAAAACTCAAAAAAGGCATGATTCAATCTTTGTAGTAGTGGATAGGTTTTCTAAGATGGCCCATTTCATCCCCTGCTCTAAAACCTCAGACGCCTCTCATGTGGCCCGCCTGTTCTTCGATGAGGTAGTTCGCCTCCATGGACTACCCAAGACCATCATTTCTGATAGGGATGTCAAATTCACCAGCTACTTCTGGAAGACTCTCTGGCACCTAATGGGGACCCTTCTCAAATTTTCCACGGCCTATCACCCCCAAACTGACGGACAGGCCGAAGTCATTAATAGGAGCCTTGGGAATCTACTCCGGTGTCTTGTTGAGGATCGCCCCGGGAATTGGGATCTCATATTACCCCAGGCAGAGTTTGCATACAACAATTCAGTGAATAGGTCGATAGGGATGAGCCCATTTGAAGCTGTGCATGGGTACAAACCTAGAAAGCCTACAGATCGCATTCCTTTGCCACCACATGCTAGAGTGTCTATTAGTGCTGAGTCGTTTGCCCAACACATGAAGGAATTGCATGAAGAAATCCGTAAACACATTAACAAAAGCAATGAGGTATATAAAAAGTCGGCCGATTCCCACCGTCGCCACCAGGAGTTTCACGTAGGTGATTATGTGATGGTAAGAACTGAGAGGCTTTCCCCTGGGAATGTCTCCAAACTGAGGTCGCGTGGATCAGGCCCCTTCCAGGTTCTAAAGAGGATTGGCACAAACGCTTACGTGTTGGACCTCCCCGAGGAGTATGCAGTAAGTCCCACATTCAATGTGGCTGACTTGGTGCCATATAGGGGACCCACGGTGACACCTAGTAAGGAAATTGAGCCTGTTCCACCTTCTGAGGGAGCCACCACCCATGAGAGAGTTCCACCAGTCCAGAGGGGCCAATGGGAGCAAATAGAGCGGATATTGGATGAACATGTCACTATCACCCGGAGCAAAGCATACGAGCGATACTTGGTCAGGTGGAAGGGCCGGCCCCCTTCAGATGATTCATGGGTGAGTAGGGAGGATCTTCAGCAGCTGGACCCCGACCTCCTGGAGCATTACCGCAGCCGAGAGGACCCTTTCTCGACAGAGTCGAGCTCTCCACAGCCCGGGGGAGTTGATGGGGACATCACCCAGAGTTCCCTCTGGCTCGACACCTCTCTCCCTTCTGGAGATAGATAGGCTGCGACTGCATGACTTGATGGGTCCTTGGCGACACTGGAGTTTGTTACTATAGACATCTTGATGTATTTTCTCCTTTTCTTGAGTCATTTTGATGTACTTATCTTTATTTTGAGTCATGGTCCTAGGTCGTCACGTTATTTATCTAAGTCTGCTAGGCTGGGGGGTCATTTGGGCCCAATTAGATGGGCCTGGCCCATGGGCGACCTCTTCCTTCCCCAACCCCCTTGCTTATTTGCTTTTAGCAGTTTATCCAAGGACTTTTTGTAAATGTTGGGATCCCTATATATAGGACCCCAACTCCACTTGTGATAGCTAATGAATATTTGAGAAATTAAGCATAATTGCACCCTCCCTCTCTCTCTAGCTCTCTCATTCTCTCTCTCTTTCTCCAAGGGGCGAACCCCCTCTCTCTCCTCCCCCCTTCTCTCTCTATCCCTTGGGTGAACCAGCCCTTTCACCTCTCCCTTCCCCTGCCACCTCAGCTGCCACCTCACCCTCCAACCCCCCACCTCCCCTAGGCCACTTAACTCTCATCAATTCCCTCCACTTCCCAAGCAACCCTTCCTATTCCCCATACACCTTCCCCACCTCCAATACACCCCTCCCTCTTCCCCAAGCAACCTTCCCACTCCCCCACACCCTCATTCATATCCCTTGACCATCCACAACCCCCACCCCACCACTAGTTGCGCACCAGCCCTCTCTCCCTACACTTCTCCCTTGCCTTGGCCGAACCCACCACCCCCACCTTGTAGCTTCGGCCCCCACTCCCCTCCACCCTCCAACACCCCATTCCACCTGCTCCGCCCCTCTCCTCACCCCCACACATTCCTCCCACATCTGCAAACACCTCCCATTTCCCTCCATTACCAAAACTTCCATCCCCCTTAACCTAACCCCACCTCCATCCCATTCCTTAGGTCACATCTGCAGGTGATAGAAGAAGGTCCGTCTTGCAGAAGCTCCCCCGCGTTCATACGGTGACATCTGAGGGCGTATCTTACCATTCTGGAAAGGTCGTCCAGTCCACTACTCAGGCGAGAAAGAATCATCCCAATCCGAGTTCGGGACTGCCCAGGAGAGCCATTCTCCTCCGACTGCTCGAAGATCCATCTGCAGAGCACCTGAGTCCGACCAGAAGCAAAACCACGATCTACAGAGAAGGATTTAGACTGAAGTTCCTTCCTCAAAGATCTTCCTCCCCCTGTTCCCGACCAGGAGCAAGAAGCAGAAGTACATTCGGCGTCCGGGAGCCCCAGTTCTGATTTTTTCTCCTTCAGTCATGCGGGACTGCCCTCACCAGTCTTCTGCGACCAATAGTCACTCATCGGCGTCCCCCAGGACACCCTGACCTCTGGTAGCCTCTCTGCCAGCTTTGCTGCAACGAGGGCTCGACCACAGTTCCAGAACTTCTGACGGTTTGAGATTCGGAGCTCGGGAGCCCAAGGTACAACCTCTGCATCCTACTGCCTCAGATCTGAAGCCGCCAGCCCCAGATTCCTTCATCCTGTTCGAGCCTCCACCACGACCAGCGACGACGTCAGAAGAATTTGATAAAATTCAGAGGTGTCCCAGCCCCTGTTACGAAGGAATCCCCTCTGGTTTCGTCGCCGGAAAAATTCCTGAGGACGAACTACGACTGTAACAGCGGCATCCTGTCCCTTCGCACAGCAAGTGAACAGATCCACGTCGGCTTCCGTTCCGTCATCCTTGGCGAGTTTCCCCCTCCCCGCCTGGCCGGCTTAGCGCCCCTCCCTGCGTGGAGGTAGTGTTTGATGTAAGTTTAATTTCCCCACCCTCCATCCAACCCTCCTGCGTGAGGAGTAGTTCATGTACTAAACAGCTCAAGCTACATCGGTGCAGTGTGCGGGATCCCCACTTCCCCGCTCGCCCACGTCTCCGAACGGGGTTGGTTTCTTCAAACCAACCAGGTGAACTCTAAACTTTGCTCCATTAATCTTAGTGTCTGTTTATTTAATATCCGTAGACATAGCTCCATTGTGCATGCGAGCGAGTGTTCGATCCCGGAGCCACCATCATAGTGTGGTCACCGTGGTTAAAGTGAGTGAGTGGGACCTAGTGCCCCAATTGGCACCGGCCAGCCCCATAAGCGTGGGCTACGTACCCTCGGGAGGGCAACCCTAGCCCTGCTGGCACTCTACCAGCAAGGGTCTTGATCCATCACCTCCCCCTAGCATCCTTAGTCACCCCGGGCTCACGTGTGTGCGACGGCTTTTTTGGCCCCGATTTATCAACTTAATTGTTATGTGATTGTGAATGCGGAGTAGGTCCTAAGATTACTTTTGCTTGCTGCATACCCCGTAGTGGTTTCACATCATTATGTGTGTGCGGCGTCAACGCATCAATGTTACAGCGTCAACGCACCGTTGGCTTTGAACCTCAGAGTTTGTACATACGAATTGCCCTTGATCTGGTGAAATGTATACACTCATTCACTGTAGCCTTCACACATTAAAGTCCATACATTCATCAATTATTTTTCACTCAAGGCAAAGTCTATACACTGGGGTCTTTTCCCTATGTGTCTTAGGTGAAGTCTGAACATTCGATTCTGAAGCCTGAAGTCTATACAGTCCAGCCTAGTCCTACGATCAAGGCTTTAGCTACACTCAACTCTATACATTGGCTTCGCTTCATGAAGTCTGTACACTGCTTCAGGAGCTTCAAGTCCACACATCGCTCAAAGTCTGTACAGAGTCCAGCGTCTCATACACTTGAGCAAAGTCTGTACATCCACAGTGTTACTCAAAGTCTAAACATTAATCTTCTAATCCAAAGTCTATACAATGGTCTTCACACTTGAAGTCCATACATTCGATGTGCAGAGTTGATGTCTATACTGTGTCCTTGCTGTTCAAGTCTATACACTGACGGCTGAACAAAGAACCCTATACATCGTCTGTCTACACTAGAGTCTCATGGAATCTATACATTGCACTTGTCCTCTAAAGTCTATACACCGAAGTCTTCACATTCACGTACATAACATGAAGTCCATAAGTGGGCAAAGTCTGTACACTGTCCATGCTTCATGCAGCGTCAACTCATCCTTCATGCTGCGTCAACTCCTCAAGTATATACAATGCTTTCCTTCGCATGAAGCCTTTAAGTGCATTATGTCTATACAATGCCACTAGGATTTAAAGTCTATACAGCCGTTGCCTCCCTTGTTGAAGTCAACACTTTGGGCAAGTCTGTACGTTGCATTCTGCCTTTACAAGTCTATACAACGATGTATATATAATGCAATGTACATACTTAACTCTTATGTCTTTATTCTTGTTGCTGAAGGGACAGGGTCGACGCCTGGAGCTTAAAGCGTCCACGCCTCAGTAGACGAAGCTTTCACGATGTCTTCTATTACGTCAACGCCACATGAAAGCAGCGTCGACGCAGCAGTTGAAGAAGCATTCGTCTTCACAGGCCATTCCACTGCGTCAACGCCACATGCAAGCAGCGTCGACGCAACAGCTAAAGAAACGAGGCAAATGGCTACTGGAATGCCTCACTGCGTTAACGCCATTAAGTGAAAGCGTCGACACAGCAAGTCAGAGTGATGTCTTTGAGCACGTGAACGGAGAACTCTATACATCGGACTGAAGAAGCTAATGAGGGGCACGTGATCCCAGGTACCTGGCTCGTGATCCGAAAAGGACTAGGTATCCAGATGAGGACACGTGTACTGACACTCCATTGCATGCTGCCACGTGGTCCAAATTGCTGGGCGGGAAATGTGGAGAGCACACGCCTGCTGCTGTTGCTGCTATATATACAAGCCTTCTTCCACAGAAGAAAGTTGATCGACGGAGAAGAAGAAAAAGTCTATACACTCAGCAGCAGTGATCCTTCGATCCAAAGAGAGAAAAGAGAGAAGAAAAAGATACAGAGAAGAAGAAGAAGAAATATTGAAGAAGGAGAAAAGAGAGAGAGTGAGGTGAGAGAGAGCTGATCGAGAGTGAGAGTGAGAGTGTTTGTATCTCAGTCTCGTGGTTCAAAACCAGAGCTGAGCTTTGCTCTTTAAGAGCTACATTGCTTTTGGGTTTTTGTTTTTCGTTTTGATTCTGTCTTTCATTTTCGAATGCTATTTCTTCAAGCTGTGTGTCAGCGGTCTTGCAGTGGTGGTCTCCACTGGACAGGTTAAGCTGTATTTCCCCAGCGGTTGCAGAGGATCAGATCCTCTGGTCGGCAAGCTGTAGTGCCCAGCGAAGCTGTGTATCAGCGGGTTGTTTGGCCAAGCTGTAAAGCCCAGTGGACGCAAGATGTGCTGCGCAGTAGGAAGCCATACTCGGTTGAGTGTGGGGTGGATGTAGGTTGTTGACCGAACCACCTAAAAATTGTGTGTGCAGTGTGTTTGTGTTTTTGTGTGATCTGTGTGCGATGGGATTTCTTGCTTAGCTTGTTTGATTGTATCGCTTATGATCATGTCTAGTTTCCTACCTTTTGCTTAGCACTTTTCATTTAGATTTATTGATGCTTGCCTAAATTCCGCTCTAGAACTTACAATAGTTTTAAATTAGGCAAGTTAATCTATTCACCCCCCTCTAGATCCACACTTAGTGGAGATAGACTGCGTCCATCTAACCCAATACTTGGTATCAGAGCCTAACTCTTCTGCAGGGACTCATCGCCCGAAGAGAATAAGTAGAGATAGATGCTCGAGGGATGACTGCCGAATGTCACTCAACAACGAAGCCCCCATTCTTTGATGGATCAAACTACGCATACTGGAAGAATCGTATGCAAGTGTTCCTCAGGGCTAAGGATTACGAGATTTGGAAGATTATCTGCAAGGGACCTTATGAGCTATCCCCGAATGAAGATGTATGGACCAAGGAGGAGATCAGAAGGTCCACGCTGAATTGGAGTGCTATTAATGCTATCCAGTGCGCTCTGCATCCTACAGAATTCTCCCGTGTGTCTGCTTGCAAATCAGCTAAGGAAATGTGGGATGCGCTGGAAGTAATTCATGAAGGTACATCTCAAGTAAGAGAGCAGAAGGCCAATCTTTTTGTATCTGAGTATGAAGCCTTCAAGATGAAGCAGAACGAGTCCATTAGCGAAATGTACGCTCGGCTGACTGTAATAACCAATGGCCTCAGAGGTTTTGGGAAACCTCAGGCAGAGTATGAAGTAGTGAGGAAAATTCTGCGCTCCCTGACTCCAAATTGGCACACCAAAGCAACTGTGATGGAGGAGTCAAGGGACTTGCGTAATACTAAATCTGATGAGCTAATTGGCTCACTAATGGCATATGTGATAAACATGCCAAGGATAGATGAAGCCGAGAGGAAGAAGAAGCCGATAGCGCTGAAGGCTAGTTCCAGCAAATCAACAAGATCCAGCTCCAGCAGCTCTTCATCATCAGAAGAGAACCTAAATGAAGAGGAAGATGTGACTCGATCTGAGATAGCCATGATGACTAGAGAGTTCAGGCGATTTCTCAGAAAGGGAGCAGGACGGTTCGGTCAGAAGAAATACAGTGGTGACCGAAAGGATAAAAGGTATAAATCTAAACCTGCAAAGAAAAATGAAGCTAATGTTTGTTATCAATGCAGGAAACCAGGGCATCTGAAAATTGACTGTCCAGACATTCAGAAACATAAGGACAGGTCAAAGAAGAAAATCAAGAAGGGAAGAGCTATGATCACCACATGGAGTGATGAAGATGAAGGCTCTTTCAGCAACAGCTCAGATAGTGAAGCCGAATCTGAACATCCCATTTGCCTTATGGCAACAAGCTCCGAAGATAGAGAGGAGGATACAGATGAGGTAATCACTAATTTGAAAACTTCACAATTACTGATTGGGTAGATGCTTATCATGACATAGCTGATAGAGCTGATGATATTAGAAAAGAGAATAGGCATCTTAGAAGAAAAAATAATTCCATGCAAAATGATAAAACACTAACTGATAAAATTGCATGTTTGGAATCTGAGATTGATGAATTAAAACTCACATGCTCTGAAGAAGATGAAATCAAAAATGAGTTAAAAGCTTCTAAGGAAGAGAATCTAAGGCTTGAAAATGAAATTAATGAATGGAAGGTGAAGATTCAGAAATGTGAAAGTGAAGTCAAAATTATCTCTGAAAAATATGAAGCTGTCCTCAATGTTAACAATGAGCTGAAAAAGGCTATTGATGAACTTCAGAAAGACAATGAAGATAAAATGAAAACCATTGAGAAAATGACCCAAGGAACAGATAACTTAAATGCTTTGTTAGGGTCAAATGTTAATTTCAGAAAAGAGGGCCTAGGTTTTAATTCTAGTGCAACAAAAACATTCGAAGTGAAAACAATTTCATTTGTTGCTCAAAAGGAAAAGGGACCTCTAATTAGCATGAACTCAACAAATTTGATGAACAAAACTGCTAATCTGAAAAAGCCCAGTGCTGAGGAGAAGGGCAAACGAAAGGTTAATGAGCCTAGTAGAGCTAGCACATCTAAGCAGAATCCTAGGGCTCAGACTCAGGTAAGGGGTCAACCTACACAGTCTGGTAAACCCCAGGTCAAGGTAACCAAGCCTCCACCAACATCTCCACCTCTGAAGAAGACCCAATACAAACCTGTGTATAGGTCAGCAGGGTCCAAAGTACAGGGGAGACAAAGTGCTGCTAGGAGTCAACCCAATTATTTTTATCAACCTAGAGCTCAGACCCACTACAATGCACAGCCAACCTACCTCAATAGGTCGAATTGGTCTAGAACACAGGATAGGTTTACAGGTCTTGCACACCAGGGTGCTAAATATCAAAGACCTCACAGTAGAAATTGGGTCAATGGGTATGGTTACTGGACATCTAGAAATCAATATTTTCATAGCCAGCCCAGGATCTACTATGGCCAAAATTTTGTGAACACACCCTGGCCAAGGCACTGGCATAGAAATAACAATATTGTCAATAATTATGCTGCTGCCAATAAGAAAAAGAACAACAGAAGAAAATCTGTAGGATCCACTGAACAAAACACATTTAAACAAATGTGGATTCCGAAACATTTGCTTTCCTGTTTTGCTTCTAGTTCATTTACATTGGAGCCCAATCAGTCTTGGGTTCCAAACTTCTCTACCTAATTGTGTATGCAGGTATGCCTGGCAGCCAAGAACAACTTGTGGTACATGGATAGCGGCTGCTCCAGGCATATGACAGGAGATAAGGCCAAATTGTACATACTGACTGAGAAAGTAGAAGGCCTTGTCACCTTTGGAAGCAACACAAAGGGTAGGATTATCGGATCAGGTAAGGTAGGTAAGTGTTCTACCTGCTGCATTGATGATGTTATGCTGGTTGAAGGGTTAGTCTATAATCTACTTAGCATTAGCCAGTTATGTGATAAAGGTTACAATGTTTTATTCAATTCTCAATGCTGCAAGGTTTTTGAACCTGATTCTGATATTGTCAAATTTTCTGGAAAAAGAATAAATAATACTTACATGATAAATTTAGATGAAATTCAACACACTAACCTTTGCCTTACTGCCAGTAGAGAAGACATAGCATTTTTATGGCATCGTAGGTTAGGTCATGCTAGCTACACTGTTTTGCACAAATTAAATAAGCATGGCATGGTTAGAGGACTTCCTGAAGTCTCATTCAAGAAAGAAAACAAAATCTGTGATGCATGCACTCAATCAAAGATAACTAGAAAGTCATTTAAGTCTAGAACTGAAAATCTATCTTCCAAACTCTATGAGCTGATACATATGGACCTTTTTGGGCCAACTAGATCTGTCAGCCTATCAGGGAGGAGGTATGGGTTTGTCATGGTAGATGACTTTTCTAGGTATACTTGGGTTTATTTCTTATCTAATAAGAGTGATGCTTTCTCAGAATTTCAGGAGTTCTATGTTAAAACAAATCAGAAAATTGAAAATATTTTGTCTGATCATGGAGGTGAGTTTGAAAACTCACAATTTGATGAATTCTGTAGGTCGAATGGAATCAACCACAGGTACTCCTCTCCAAGGACACCTGAGCAGAATGGAGTTGTGGAGAAAAGGAACAGAACCCCAGTGGAAATGGGTCGTACACTTCTCGTCGAAGGGGGTCTACCAAGGAAGTTTTGGGCTGAAGCAGTGAACACTGCCTGTTATGTAATTAACAGAGCCATGGTAAGACCTTCTACCCAACAAACACCATATGAGATATTAAAAGGTAAGAAACCTTCTATTGCTCACTTCAAGGTTTTTGGTTGTAAATGTTTCATTCACATAAATGATAAAAAGGACCTTGATAAATTTGAACCTAAAGGAGAACCAAGAATTTTTCTTGGTTATTCTGAAAACACCCGAGCATACAGAGTGTACAATCTGAACTCTAAAACTGTTGAAGAATCTCCACACATAATTTTTGATGAATCTTTCGCAAATCCTAATGCTGGTAAATGCAGGAATGAAACCAATAGTGAAATCCTAAAGGAAGGAGATCCTGCAGACAAATTCGAGGATGAAGAAGAACATAAAGAGCTTAATGAAGAGGAGCCTACAGTTCAGGGGGAGGTAAATCAAGTTCATGATACTCCAATTGCAAATATTAGATATCTCAAGGATCATCCTGTACATAATGTTATTGGAAATCTGCATGACCCCCCTAGGACTAGAGGCCACTTAAGAATTCAACATGAACTGAATGCGTATGCTTTTGTATCAAACATAGAACCCAAGTCCATTGACTGTGCTCTCCAAGATGTGCATTGGATTAATGCCATGCATGAGGAGCTCAATCAGTTTGACAGGAATAAGGTGTGGCATTTGGTTCCACCTCCTGATCATGAAACAGTCATAGGGACTAAATGGGTATTTAGAAACAAAACTGATGAAGCGGGGAATGTTATTAAAAATAAAGCCAGACTTGTAGCTCAGGGGTACAATCAGGAATTTGGAATAGACTTTGAAGAGTCTTTTTCCCCTGTAGCTAGATTAGAAGCAATAAGAATTTTATTGGCTTATGCATGTTCCCTAGGAATAAACCTTCAGCAGATGGATGTGAAATCTGCTTTTCTAAATGGGGAAATTAATGAGGATGTCTATGTGAGACAGCCTCCTGGGTTTGAATGTTTAGATTTTCCTAATCATGTTTACAAGCTCAATAAAGCTCTCTATGGGTTAAAGCAAGCTCCTAGCGCTTGGTATGACAGGTTGAGAAAATTTCTCACCGACAAGAACTTCACAAGAGGTATAGTGGATCAAACATTGTTTACCAAGGTAAGCCATCCAGATATTCTTATCATTCAGATTTATGTGGATGACATTGTGTTTGGGTCAACTAACCCCAAATTGTGTGAGGAATTCTCTCAAGTAATGACTGATGAATTTGAAATGAGCTCAATGGGTGAGCTCAAACTATTTCTTGGACTGCAGGTTACACAAACAGAAGATGGCATCTTCATCTCTCAGTCCAAGTATGTAAAGAACTTATTGAAGAAGTACAAAATGGACAACCTCAAGGAAATAGCTACTCCAATGGGTACATCAACCAGTTTGGATGAAGACTCTAAAGGTAAACCTGTGGACCAAAGGCTATACAGAGGTATGATCGGATCTCTTCTCTATCTTACAGCATCTAGGCCTGATATACAATTTGCTGTGTGTTTATGCTCTAGATTTCAGGCCAGTCCTAAAGAAAATCACTTTAAGGCTGTGAAAAGAATTTTTAGGTATTTACTAGGCACCCAAGAACTAGGTCTCTGGTATCCTGCTAAGTGTGAGTTAGAGCTTCTAGCCTACACTGATGCAGACTATGCTGGGTGTCGAGTAGATAGAAAAAGCACTAGTGGCTACTGTCAATTCCTTGGTGGCTCTCTAGTGTCTTGGGCATCTAAGAAGCAACACACTATAGCATTATCCACAGCTGAAGCTGAGTATGTTGCAGCATGCAATTGTGCAGCCCAAGTACTTTGGATTAAGCACCAACTGGCTGACTATCAGATAAATCTGGGATGTATTCCACTTTTATGTGATAATACTAGTGCTATTTGCCTTGCTAAAAATCCTATTCACCATTCTAGGACTAAGCATATAGAGATAAAACATCATTTTCTTAGAGATGTTGTAAATAAAAAGGAGATTGAAATGAACTTAATAGAAACTGAAAAACAAATTGCTGATATTTTTACTAAGTCTCTTGGGAATGAAAATTTTAAGTTTCTTAGAAGAGAACTTGGCTTATGTAAATTTTAGCATGATGAATGATTGTTTAATTGCTGTGAATAAAATCTCTGATGTGGACTTGTTTTTGATTGCTTGGATAAATCATGTGGATGTAGAACTGTCCTGCATTGCATATATTCAGGGGGAGCTTGTTGTGTCTTTGCATGTCTTTGCATATCATTCATTCATGACCTATGCATAAGCTCTCTCTCAATTAATTCTTGCCATGCTGCATGCATATAGACAGGGGGAGTATTGCTAAGAAAAATCAGAGTGGTTTCAACTTTCTTGAAGTCATTCAACCTTTAACTCTGAATACTTGTCTCTGACATTATGGCAATCTGTTGGTCAGTTCTGATTTCTAAGCAGTAGAAAATAGATTTCTTCATTTATAAGAATTTGAATTGTTCAAAGACTGATGTAATGGTTTAAATCTTATAATGGTTGGAGTTTAAAGATTGCAATCAGTATATAAGTAAGTTGAAAATTGATAAAACTCTCAACCTCTTTCTTATTTCATGTCAGACAAAGCTATTCATATCTGAAATCTGAAAACTCATCTGAAATCATGTCGGAGAGATTAAGTATGTGTATTGTTCTTAAACAAGTCATTCTGAAACATAAAAAGGACAGCTAAGAAAGATACTAAAAAACATTGAGAATCATTGAAAATATATATATTGGCAGAGCAATGACTGGTAATCACTGAGAAACTGAGTGATCTATCAAAGAAGTGGACAACACTCATGTCATGAAGTGTATCAGCTATCTCTGTTTAAAATGTTCAAAACAGCAGGTTGGTTTCACAGAGTACCTGGGGGTAACTGGCGTCTGATAAACGTGTACCCTCACACAAAAAGGTATAACTCAGCTCTGTTGAATTTGATCATAGGCAGAATGATCCATCTTGTTGAATATCTAGGGGTATTGGCGTCTTATAAATGTATACCCTTAAGCAGAAAGACTTATGGTACCTGAATGCTCACAATGATCTAATATTGATAATGCTGCTCCCTCAAAAGAAAAGTTCATGAGTGTCAATTTGTTTAGTTTCAATACATGACTTGGGTTCTCTCAAATTTTTTAGACTATGAAAGTAAGATATCATGAAACTGAATCTTTCATGCAAATATAATTCTGGTTTTTTTGTTTTATCATGCACAGTGAACTTATCCATTGGTTGTAGTGCATGAACTCCAAATTTTATCATATTTAAACCAGCACTCTTTCTGACAGTAGTTTCTAATTTCATATGACTGAAGACTCTATGCTTTAGAATGCTTATTCATGAACCACCTGTTCAGAATGCCAGTCAGTTCTTCTCTTGATTCCTCCATTGTATTTAATTTTTTCCTCCTCTTTGTTGATGGCAAAGGGGGAGAATATTGTCTAGGGTATTGTCTAGGGGATGTCTAGTGGGAGAATACATATCTGTCTAAATTCTGAAGTCATTTCTGAATTAATTCCAAGGGAGAGTTTGAGGCAGTGAGTTGCATGCATTCATAGCATCTGCATGTCAATCTGCATAACACATCATGTCTTTCATCAAACATATATATCTATGACAGGTTGTTGCTACTCTACTTCATATGGGGTTGCCATCATCAAAAAGGGGGAGATTGTTGTGACCCCTCTATGTTAATGATGTTGACACTTGCTCTATTCTTTGGCAACACCATTGTTTTGATTGATTGGCAACTGAGTTTGATTTGATGAAATTGCTCCATCAGATTGACTATGTGTTCTTTGCTTTTAATACACTGCTGTCTGTAATTATTACTGTCATAAGCACACACACTGCATCTCAATTAAAGTGATTATGTGTGCACAACGTCAACGCATCATGTTATAGCGTCAACGCATAAGTCCACACACTGCATCTCAATTAAGTTGATTATGTGTGTGCGGCGTCAACGCATCAATGTTACAGCGTCAACGCACCGTTGGCTTTGAACCTCAGAGTCTGTACATACGAATTGCCCTTGATCTGGTGAAATGTATACGCTCATTCACTGTAGCCTTCACACATTAAAGTCCATACATTCATCAATTATTTTTCACTCAAGGCAAAGTCTATACACTGGGGTCTTTTCCCTACATGTCTTAGGCGAAGTCTGAACATTCGATTCTGAAGCCTGAAGTCTATACAGTCCAGCCTAGTCCTACGATCAAGACTTTAGCTACACTCAACTTTATACATTGGCTTCGCTTCATGAAGTCTGTACACTGCTTCAAGAGCTTCAAGTCCACACATCGCTCAAAGTCTGTATAGAGTCCAGCGTCTCAGTTAGCGTCTCATACACTTGAGCAAAGTCTGTACATCCACAGTGTTACTCAAAGTCTAAACATGAATCTTCTAATCCAAAGTCTATACAATAGTCTTCACACTTGAAGTCCATACATTCGATGTGCAGAGTTGATGTCTATACTGTGTCCTTGCTGTTCAAGTCTATACATTGACGGCTGAACTAAGAACCCTATACATCGTCTGTCTGCACTAGAGTCTCATAGAGTCTATACATTGCACTCATCCTCTAAAGTCTATACACTGAAGTCTTCACATTCACGTGCATAACATGAAGTCCATAAGTGGGCAAAGTCTGTACACTGTCCATGCTTCATGCAGCGTCAACTCATCCTTCATGCTGCGTCAACTCCTCAAGTATATACAATGCTTTCCTTCGCATGAAGCCTTTAAGTGCATTATGTCTATACAATGCCACTAGGATTTAAAGTCTATACAGCCGTTGCCTCCCTTGTTGAAGTCAACACTTTGGGCAAGTCTGTACGTTGCATTCTGCCTTTACAAGTCTATACAACGATGTATATATAATGCAATGTACATACTTAACTCTTATGTCTTTATTCTTGTTGCTGAAGGGACAGGGTTGACGCCTGGAGCTTAAAGCGTCCACGCATCAGTAGACGAAGCTTTCACGATGTCTTCTATTACGTCAACGCCACATGAAAGCAGCGTCGACGCAACAGTTGAAGAAGCATTCGTCTTCACAGGCCATTCCACTGCGTCAACGCCACATGCAAGCAGCGTCGACGCAGCAGCTAAAGAAACGAGGCAAATGGCTACTGGAATGCCTCACTGCGTTAACGCCATTAAGTGAAAACGTCGACGCAGCAAGTCAGAGTGATGTCTTTGAGCACGTGAACGGAGAACTCTATACATCGGACTGAAGAAGCTAATGAGGGGCACGTGATCCCAGGTACCTGGCTCGTGATCCGAAAAGGACTAGGTATCCAGATGAGGACACGTGTACTGACACTCCATTGCATGCTGCCACGTGGTCCAAATTGCTGGGCGGGAAATGTGGAGAGCACACGCCTGCTGCTGTTGCTGCTATATATACAAGCCTTCTTCCACAGAAGAAAGCTGATCGACGGAGAAGAAGAAAAAGTCTATACACTCAGCAGCAGTGATCCTTCGATCCAAAGAGAGAAAAGAGAGAAGAAAAAGATACAAAGAAGAAGAAGAAGAAATAGAGAAGAAGGAGAAAAGAGAGAGAGTGAGGTGAGAGAGAGCTGATCGAGAGTGAGAGTGAGAGTGTTTATATCTCAGTCTCGTGGTTCAAAACCAGAGCTGAGCTTTGCTCTTTAAGAGCTACATTGCTTTTGGGTTTTTGTTTTTCGTTTTGATTCTATCTTTCATTTCTGAATGCTATTTCTTCGAGCTGTGTGTCAGCGGTCTTGCAGTGGTGGTCTCCACTGGACGGGTTAAGCTGTATTTCCCCAGCGGTTGCAGAGGATCAGATCCTCTGGTTGGCAAGCTGTAGTGCCCAGCGAAGCTGTGTATCAGCGGGTTGTTTGGCCAAGCTGTAAAGCCCAGCGGACGCAAGCTGCGCTGCGCAGCAGAAAGCCATACTCGGTTGAGTGTGGGGTGGACGTAGGTTGTTGACCGAACCACCTAAAAATTGTGTGTGCAGTGTGTTTGTGTTTTTGTGTGATCTGTGTGCGATGGGATTTCTTGCTTAGCTTGTTTGATTGTATCGCTTATGATCATGTCTAGCTTCTTACCTTTTGCTTAGCACTTTTCATTTAGATTTATTGATGCTTGCCTAAATTCCGCTCTAGAACTTACAATAGTTTTAAATTAGGCAAGTTGATCTATTCACCCCCCTCTAGATCCACACTTAGTGGAGATAGACTGCGTCCATCTAACCCAACACGACCACCTTAATAACGGTCTCACAATAGGACGTTTCAGGAAGGTGGCAGTCTATTGAGTGACCATTTTTCATTCCCTGCGTCGACCTAGCTCTTCCCTGCGTCGACCTGTCCCTTCTCTACGTCGACCTGTTGTTTTTGTAAACGGTCTCACGATAGACCGTCCCATAAATTTGGCAGTCGGCCGAGAGCCGTTTCTACTTGGCGGGAACCCCAGTTTGACTTGGTCTTTGGATAATTGAGCATATTTATCTTGTCTTTTTTTGTTTTTTTTCAACGGCTAGGTGAATAGTGGTCGGTCGATGGGCCGCTTGGCATCTTGGGCGGTCTATCGTTGGACCGTTTTATCAGCCAAGATTCCTACGTCGACGGGCAATTTCTCTCTCTATCCGTGGTCAAATTGGTTGCTTCATCCATGGATTTCTCCGTGGATTCTCAGCCAAATTGGGCATCGTTTGATCCTGTTGGCGGTTGGGAGTATTATCTTCATTTTATTTAAAATAATCCAAGTCTAATTCCCGCCCAAAAGCCCTCCATTCGAGCTAGGGTTTCAAGGGTCTATAAATAGAACCCTTGGGTCATGGCTGCGAGGAGGGGAGATCTAGAGTTCACGTCAAAGTGCTGCCACTTTCTAGAGCGAAATCCAATCAGGGAGAAAGGCTTTCTACATCCTCTAAGCCTTTGGTTCAGGTAGTTATTGGTTTTGTCACATTCTTTCAGTCATGGTTTAAGTCACTTTTTGATCACATTGTTAGTCTCTTCATCACCATTCTCCTTCATTTCTCTTAACGTTTTTCACTGGCATTCTAGCATCTTTACATCATCCTATTGTTTTCCACGCCCCATAGGGGTTAAAAACCCAAACCCCCCCCTGGTATTTCCCCTTCTAATTATGTGTTCCATTCGTCGTTCCCGCTTATAGATATTGCACCTTCATAAACTAATTTCGGTCATTTTCTTCTGTCATTTGCGTCATCTCGCAGGTCAGCATGTGTTTCAGCTCGAGGCCCATCCCTCTTGGCCGGCCAGAAGGGGTGGAGGATCGAGTTACCCGGCTCGGGTTCTGGAAGCTTTTGCGGTCTACCTCCGACCGTCTACCAGAGATAGTGGCCTTTCTCAGACCATCTCTCTCTGCTTGCGGATGATCGAGGACTGCGCCCGTGTCTTCTTCCCGTGCTCTACTTCAGTGCTGGTAGCGGCCTATCGTTCGACCGTCTTCACCATTCCGAGGTCATCAAAAGACTGTCTTCATCCTGCACCAGCACTGTCTTGGTTTGGTGAGTGTCTTCATCCACTTTTTTTTCCAAGGTACGTAGTGTTCCTCTCTTCATGCTATTCATCTTGGTGGTGATCACGATATGATAGTGTGCATCGGTGATTGGTTTCGTTGCGTTATTTGTTTCTCTACATGTTCCATTTAATGCCACATTAGTTATATCCATTCATCCACTCACCCACACTTTCTTTAGATTAAAAATATATACACCCCAGAGCCGTCTCCTCCAGATGATGAGGTCTCCCAAGTTCTGCATGCATTAGATCATCTCGCCCCTCAATAAATCCAAGCCCTTAAGGCTATTGTTGAGGGTGTAATTTCTTCTTCTTCTCATGCTTCTTCTGCTCCCTCATGGGTGGCCCATCACCCACCTTCTTTAACTCATCCTTCCTCTCGGGTGGCCCATCACCCGCCTCCTTCTTCTACACATACTCCTACTCGGGTGGCGAATCACCCGCCTCCTTTTATTCCTCCTCTTCCACTGTCCCAAGGCCCACGTATTTTTTGCACCTCGGCCCGACCGGGTCCTTCTTTGGGTCAGCCCATTAACCCTCCTCCATGGCCGTCACATGCCGCTCCTCCAAGGTCACCATGCCAACCCTCCGTTATTAAAGTCACTCTCTTCCAACAAACTCTTCTTGATAAAATTACTTCGATGAAGGAACAACTAAAGAGGGTCACGAACCCGCGGCCGCCCTCTCATCCTTCTCAAGTCAACCCTCTTCACGCTTTCATGAACAACATCACTAAGATGGACAGAGATTGGAAGGATAATAGAGGCATGAATGGCATCAACAATATAAGTGAGCAAGATATTTTACTAAGTTCTAATGATCAAGTGGACGCCGCTCGCCCATCACCTATATATCCCACTCATGCATATGGCCCTCCGTCTCCACATCCGCTGTCGCCTCCGCCTTTGCCTCCACAAAATCATCCACCTCATCATACACCGCCACTCATCATTACGCCTCCACCACGACGCCCACTTGAATTTATTGATCACGAAGAATTGGAAACGACACAAGTTGAAAATTTTGAAGTTATTCTATGGAATTATCTCCACCATTCCACGCGAGTTTCCTCATTTGTTTCAGTGGAGATTCCTGATTTCCTGGATTCACATTCCACTTTTTTCCTTCCTCTTTTTTTCTTCTTTTTTCTTCTTCTTTTTAATGAAGGGGGCAAGCAACTTTTCCTCACGATTATCCCTCGTGTGGGTGTAAAAATTTGAGCATCCATAAAGTGTTCGGAAGAACCTTCTAGCATCCCTATGATTAGAGACCATTGCTAACATTGTGTGCAGAGTATGTGGAGTTTTGTCTCGGATGCATCTCATGAGCTACGCCGGCAACACAGTTATGAATCTTCCCCTAGACGCATGCACTTATAGGCACATTTCATTCCTTAGTGTATCCCGTGATGCACACATATCTAGAATTTGTTGGATCTCTGGTTTTGAGGATGACAGCTATGAATCTTGATGCAATGATATGAACTCTGAATCTTAAACATATTGAACAGGTGTCACATTCATGGTACTGATGTAGACAGATCGACGCATCAAGTGGTGCATCGATGCAGCACAGTATGACAAAGCATCAGCACAAGACATCAGGTCAGTGCAAGACCACCACTGCCTCGAGGCAGTGATGCCTAATCAAGCTACTTCTAGATTTCTGCATCGACGCAACAGAGAACTGCCTCGACGCAGTGATGCTCAAAGAAACCAACTCCAAAGCACTGCCACGACGCAGTAGAATACTACCTCGATGATTCAAGTTCAAATCTGGTTTGCAAAAGAACATCACCTCGATGCATCAAGAAGCAGACTCGACACACCAAGTCAAAATCCAACAGTCAAAGATCTTCTGTCCAATAGGCTCTACCTTTACACTACACCGATGAATCTGAGAAATGCCTCGATGCACTCAGCTCGGAACCAACATTTGGAAGCCTGCAACATCGAAGCATCAATGAGCTGCCTCGACCTATCTTCCCAACAGGTCGAAACATCAAGCATTCCAACAAAGCACGTGAGCAACTTAAAGGAATCAGGTGTTTTTGAACTCAAGTGAATCACATACATTCCCAGGCCACGTGGCAATCTCCAAAGTAGAATTCTGAAGAAGAATATTCAGAAATGACACTTGGACCAATGCAACTCCAGATCTGAAGATCATCCACTTTTAGAAATTACCAAACTCTGTCCCATATATATACGCCGCTTCCGTCTTCGAAGTGAAAATGAGAAGAACGGGGAAGAAAGAGGAGAATTAGTACAGCTATGAAGAAAGCCAGCCTGTGAGAAGAACCAGATAGAATATCTGTGAGAGAAGAAGAGAAAGAGAAAGAGGAAGAGGAAGAGAAAGATCGAGAGATTCCAGATCTGAAGTCTATTCCTCGAGATTGAATGCAGCCAGAGCTGGAGAGATTGAGGATTAGTTCGTCCATTAGCTTCTGGATCAAATCCAAGCCAATTTTCTCATTCAGAGCTACATTATTTCTAGTTGTTTTCGTTGTCTTTTTTTTTTGCTTCTCGTTTGATTGTTTCCCATTTTTCTTTATGTTCTTCCTATACCTTGTTTGGGGATTGGTTCCCTTCTGAGTGATCAGAAGAAGGGAGAGTGTATCTCTGAGCTCCCTCTGTGCAGTCAGAGGAAGGGAGACTTGGTCTCCGGGCATTCCCTCTGAGTTTATTAGAGGAAGGGAGATTTGTTCTCCGGATTCCCTCTATGGTTCAAAGGAAGAGAGGACTGGTCCTCTGGTTGTGGACAACTGGGTGTTGCTTACATTTCCTTCTGAGATCTCAGAAGAAGGGAGGAGTGTGTTCCTCCAGGTCAAGCTGTGTGTCAGCTCTTGTTTGCAGACTTAGTCTGTGTTCTTGCTGTATGCAAGGGAATCCTCACTCAGTTTGAGTGAGGGGTGGACGTAGGCAGACTGGGTGTCTAGTTGAACCACCTAAAAAATCTTCTATGCATCGTGTGTTTGCTTGTGTGGTTGATTCCTTTTCATCTACCACTTTCACTGGTTTGGCATGTGAGTTATTTCATCACTCATTTTGATACAGTGTCAGGCATTCGATAGTATATCTGTGTGAACCGGTCTCTGCTACGTCTCAATTGGGTTCTTGCATGCTGTGTGGTTCGCTGAGCTTGACACCATCTAGCTGTTTGCATTAATGCCTACAGTGTAGTTGAGATCGTTGAGTGTTAAGCGTTTAGGCTTTGTCTTGTACGAATTGATTTAACTAGTGTGCTATCTGCTAGGTGCCATTGTGCATTGTTTTGATCATCACTAGTTCGGTCAGTCTACTGCGTTAAGCTTCCATTCCACTTCATCTTAGTGTGAATTTTTATTTGAGCAAAAAGTTTTTAAAGGATCTATTCATCCCCCCTTCTAGATCCTGTCTTGCCCTCTAGCAATTGGTATTAGAAAGGGTCTCTGATCTGCTTTTAGATTTAAAAATCTACAGAGAAAAGATCCGTGTGCTCCATTACTGTCTGATTTTATCATTCTAAATTTTGTCCTGATGGATTCTTTACCTGTGTTCGATGGATCCCACTTTGAGAAGTGGCTAGGTAAGATTTGCATGTTAATTAATGTTGTTAATCCAAAACTCTGGCTCCTGATTTCTCAGGGTCCACATCGATTACCCAAGGACTTGTCCAAATGGACCAATGCTCAAAAAATGAAAGATAGTGAAAATTGTCGAGCTCTCAATATATTGAAAAATACTGTTGATCATAATGCGTTTCCTTTTGTTTCTGATTGCAAGAGTGCCAAGGAGATCTTGGACAAGCTCACTACCATCTTTGAGAAGGAAGAACGACATGAGTGTCTCATGGTTAACAACATACAACTCAATGAAGGTGAAAATGAGGATGAAGATGTAAGCTCTCCATTTAAAGAATTTTTCTATAGAAGATTGGGAAGAAGCATATGTTGAATTGATAGATTTGAAGGAAAAATTAAGAAAACAAAATAAGTCTCTCAAAAAGAAAATGCATGATGTTGTTGATTCTGGTTCTGAAATTGAAGTTGTCAATGTTTTGAAATCTAAAATTTATTATCTTAAAATACAATTGAAAAATCTTGACAATGTCCATTCAGAACTAGATAAATTGAAGTGTGAAAATGGGGTTCTCAAAAATTACATTGAAGAAGATGAAGAAAAACTCAGAAAACTTGAAGAAGAGAACCAACTAATTTCTGAGAAATTTGAAGCTGTTGGGATGGTAAATGTGAAACTTCAAAAAACCACATGTTTTGCTAATTCCTCATGTAATGAGAACTCATCCTTGAAAGAACTCAATGAAAATCAGAAAACTGAGATTGACAACCTTAGAAAATAGTTGGAAAAACTTGAAGATGAAAACACATGTCCTGATAGTTCTATTTGTAATAAGTGTTCATTTGTCAAAGAGTTATGAAGGTCTTCACCTTGATTTAGAAAGGCATCAAGATTTAATTGCTTCCCTAAGAGAAGAAAACAAGAATATGCTAGATAGTAAAATTGAATTTGAAAAATTGGAGGAGGACTTGAATGAAAAACTGAAAGGAGAAAATGTCAAATTGATTGAAGAGATTGAAAAATTAAAGCAGTTAAACTCAGCTATGTCAGAAAGATTGCTTGTCTTAGAGAAAGGAAAATGCATTTTGAATGAAGACAAATCTGGAAATGAGCTTAAATTCAAACATGAAATTGAAACTCTCAAAAACTTGAATGATGTACTCCATCAACAAATCATTTCCTATGAAGAAGACATGGTAAGCCATGAATTTCAAATCTCAGCTCTTCAGTTAGAAAAGAATGACTTGAAAAATTCCATGTCTAGGTTTGTGGATGGAAAGAATAAATTGGATAAATTACTTGGTAGTAAAATTAACTTTCAAAGAGAAGGATTGGGTTACAACCCAGTGAATAAGAAAAACATTGGAACTATACTCCACACTTCATTTGTGAGTAGCTCTGGGCCATCCAAAACCTTAACTTCACCCATCTTTCAGTTTGCTGCTCAGAAGGACCCAAAACAAAGTGAAAAATAGAAAAGGGTCAATGAAAATAAAAAATTGTTCAACAAGAAACATGCTACCACAATGCATGTTACACATAAGTCTGCCACACACATACATGCACACAAAAAGGAAATGTCATGTTATTATTGTGGTAGAATTGATCATTTGATGCATGATTGCCATGTCATGAAGCAGGATGACTTAAAAACATGTGGTAGTAAACCTGTTTTCAGAAGAAGGAAAAATATCTCATGCTTTAACTACCGAAAAATTGGACATGTTGCTGCACAATGCTGGTCTTTTAAAGGACAAAGGAAATTTCACTCTCACAATAATCATGTCAATCATTTTGTAAGCCATCATGTCTTTAATAAAAACAAAGCTGATTCAAAAGGTAGGATTCCTGCATGCCTTAATTGTGGAAAGCCAGGCCACAAACCATTTGAATGTCAGCTGGCTACTAAAAGAAGGAACTCCTTGTCATGCTATAACTGTGGAAAATATGGCCATACAGTCAAGGACTGTTGGCATGCAAAAGGAAAAAGAATGGTTCAGGATAACAACTCTGATTATGCACAAAAAAATCATGCTAAAGCTCATGTACCCAACAAAAACACAAAGCACTTTAATATATGCCATTATTGTGGCCAGGTGGGGCATTCCACGAGTAATTGTTATATGATGGAATTTGATGATATGAATGTCCTAAATTCATGGAGAGCACCCATCAAAGGTGCCACTAACCTTAGAGGATCCAACAAGTCTTGGGTACCTTTGCATCCAAAATAAGAATTATTTTGCAGGTGTGCCTTGGAGCAAGGAAATAAAAGGGGGTTGAGAAATAAACGATGCACCCTGGTTTGGCAAACCCCATTCCTGTATTTTATTATTTCTGCTAGCTAAATTCCAGTAATTTCCTTCTATTGTTCTTCTTTGTTCTAGTTGATACTTCTGAATAAACTAAGAAATGTCATTGCATACTTGTGTGTAATCTGCTGAAAATGGTGTTTTTGGCATTGTAATGCTGTACTTGAAATTGTTGCTCATACAAAACTAAATTGTATTGATTGCTGCATCTTCACGCATGACCCTATGGTATATGAAATGGTATGTTCGGAGAAGGGCAGATCACTTTTGTCTAGAAACCCACACCATGCGTGAGGTGGTTTTAGGACCTAAGTACTCCGCCAGGTACCATGGGTCAAACTTTAATATAAAATAGTTTAGATTATCATGAGCACATATTAGTTAAACCCCGCACTCCTTTTATGCCATTGTTGGTATCTCTGTGCAATGAGTGAGGGGGAGTCCAGAATGCTACATGAACTGCTGAGAAAGTATGTTCCTTGAGTGAGGGGGAGTTTGGTATGTTGATCTATAATGATGAGAAAAAGTTATGCTATGTTTGAGGGGGAGATTGGAATATTAGTTTGAGAGATAATGTGTTATTTTCTCTGCAAAAGTTAGTGGTCTTATGCTGTTGATTGGCTGTTGTTCATGGTTACTGAATCCGTGGCTGTGTCAGTCTTTGCATCACTGAACTTGAATGGGTCAAATAGCTTGATAGGTCGATGCACACGTCTAGTGCCTCGACGCAGCTGGTAAGGATTCTTCAGGACCAGTTGCTGAATGGCCTTGGGAGGTCGAGGCATCAAATGATGAAAGTAGGAGCAGGACATCTGGTGGCTGTCTATCTGGTCTGATGCACCCTTATGCCTCGATGCAATCATTCCTTACATCGAGTCTGTCTCACATTTCTTATCTTTCTTCATACTTGGAACCATTCAAATTCTTTCAAACCTTGTCAGTTTCTTAAGTTCTCTGCGTCCCTTCTTTGCAACCTTGTCCTATCACTTGTTATCTAAATCTTGTGTAAAGGGATAGTCACCTTGTAATACCCCAAGATTTTATAAATAATATTTTGAATTTTCTAGTAATATAATCAAATTTTTATAGGATTTTTCTAGAATTAATTCAAGCTTAATGGGCTATTTAATGAATTATAGTTAATTGAATCTAATTATTAAAGCCTAATATTATGTAAATGAATTTAATCTTTTAGATAGGCCCAAAATGACCCAAAACTAAGCCCATAAGGTTTGGCACATATTCTATAAGCTTAAACTAGTGTATTTACGGAATTTAAGGGGATAATTACTCTTTAGTAAATAAATAAATGGATAATAATAAGAGATAATATCAAAAGAGTTTGAAACTGTTCAAATTCGGTGCCCAACAGAAGAAACGGTCTATCGGGCAATCGCATAGGAGAATAAACAGTCTAGCACTAGACCGCTAAGCACAACAGATTCTGTGAATAGAAGAAGCGTGAAAAGATGGAAACTTTAGCATCGTAATCACTTGGGATTGATGCAATCCATTAGCTAGAAGGTTCTAAGATAGATTTAGATTGAATGGGTGACCTAATTAGGACTCTAAGTTCGTGCAAATCTTTAAAACCCTAGCTAAACCTATAAATAGACCTCAGAACCAACCTGCGCGACCCTTACTTTTGGCTAGCGTGGAACTGAGGTAAGGAGGACGAATTAGAGGTATGTTCTTTATAAGTTTTTATTCATAATACTAAGGTCTAACTACTCCCAAAATTTCGTTCTAGGAGATCAATCCTACAGGAAGTTAGAGGCATCTAAAGTCGCTGGTTCAGCACAAGAATCTCAGGAACCTATGCGACAGGGTCAGATTCATCAGCAAGATAGAAGCCCTAAACGAGGTAATTAGAAAGAGGTTCTTTAGAATAAATTGTTCCTTTTAGTACCATTTTTTTACCATCCAAATTTCATGGTCATAGGTAAAGGGAATCAAGAGATAGAAGGCCACGAAGTTGCTGGTTCGGTTTAGGAAGAGCAGGAACTAGGGTTAACTTCCAACCCTAAATTCGAAGTTTAAGGACAAGACCAGAGGTAGGTTATCTCATGAATGGCTTAAACTCAATGTTAGGAATAAAAGCCCTCTTCTTGCAGTTAATTTCATATTTTCTACACGGAGTATTTTATGTTTTATCTTGACTATGCATCTAGGGTTATCATAGCATGCATGAACCTAACCTTTTAACATGAAAATGATAATTGTTGGTTTATTTTCAATCAACCCATGCATCTCCATATCTTGACATGGTGTTATCAGGCCATATCTACCCGTTGCCATATTTTATTATGCATTTATTGGCCCTAGATTTTCACATATTTTTGTTTGATTACTGTTTATAGCAGACATGCATAAACGGTCCTTTTCCAGACCGCCTGGCTTTCATAAGCGGCCCAACGATAGACCGCTTAGCCCAGTGAAACGGCCATCACAAGACCATTTTTATCCCTGAGTTCTGTGTTAGTGTTAACCCGAAACATGATGCAGAATAGCCTTAATTATCTTATGATAAGCCTAGTTAGGTAGGTCTAGACCCCGTTTTAAGTGTTGACTTCATGAATGGGAGTATATTAACTATGCTTCCCAGTAGATTTCATGTTCTTTATGCACTTGGAACTTATTTTAAAACTTAAGTTAATTTCATGCCAAAATCATATACTTTTATAATTACATTTAAAATCTTATATGCTTCATGACTTGTCTAGTTTTTATCGCTGTGTTATCACGATCTCTTCTATCTTACGAGTCATTTTCTTAAGTACACGGCACATATCCCGGTATGTTGTCATTAGTTACACTTTGCACTTATAGGCACATTTTTCTTAGACTTATGAACCTCTCTGTCGGATATTCCTTCTGTCAGACTAGGGGATTATGTTTCAAGGCCTCCGTAAGACTCCGCGAGCCTGGGATTCCCACTAGGACCCCGAGCTGGTTGTACCATTAAAACCCAATTGTCTAGAAAGTACTTTACTGGTGTTTTATGTACTCTGGACCTTAGCGGCCCTATGGTTGACCGTCTGATTCGGTTAGCAGCCATTCACTAGACCGCTAAAGCTCAAGATGGTTTCCCTGCGTCGACGCTTCTTTTTCATGTGTTGACTCTCTTTTTATGAAACGGTCTACACTATGACCGCTTTATGAATGAAACGATCCAGTAAATGACCACTTAGTTCCTGATTTAGTCTAACCCAAGGTTTGACCTTTGGGTTGGCTTTCTTAAATTTCTAGATGATCTTAGGATTATCTGGAGTTCCAAAACTATGTTAAAAAGGTTAATATTAAGTTATGGAATTTAATGAATGTATCGTTATGCTGCCGGAATGCCACTGTAGCATAATGTCCTTTTTAAATCATTCTTGGAAATTGGTGCTGCTCGACAGTCGTTGTTAAATATGCCGTGCCACACAAATTTCAAATATTTATAACCGCACTCACTCACTTATGGATTTGAAAACATGAGTACAATGGTAAGTACGGGTCGATCCCACGGGGAGAGAATATTTGATTTTAGTTCAAGTTGGACATATCCTTATGTTTGGAAAACCAATTTTTGGATTTGGAGTGCGATTATCACTAAATGGAATTTGAATTACAGCTTTGAATAACAAAAGGAAAGTAAAGGAATAATTAGCCAATTTGAAGAAGAACGCCGCCGTTTCCTTGCCGAGCATTTGCGTGGAGATCGCTCCGCCTTGGAAGTTGACGCCGTGAGATGATTCGAAGAAGACTTACCGCTTCGGGTATGATTGAAACACTTATGAAGATAAGATTTGGATAGAACAAGTTTGAAAACATAACAGAATTCAAATGAAACTAGGGGTTGGAAGAAAAAACATAACTTCAAATATAGATGGAATTAGAAGAAGTGTAAAACATGAAAGTTGTAGAGAATTGAAAGATAAAGAACTTTGATTAAGAACACATAGACAGAAAATAAGAGGAAGGCACTGAAAAATCAAGATCTATCCCTGCTGGTTAATAGTAACTGACAGAAAAACAGCACCTTGAAAAATTAATTCTAACTCTAAAAATACACAGAATTAGACAAAGTAGTATAAGAATGAAATGGAGATCTATAAGAGAGGAACAAAGTTGATGAAGAACTCAGATTGAAAAGAGATCTAGAAAAGTTTCAAAATATAAGAAAACTAGAATGTCTCACCACGGATGAACAGTAAACACCTAAAACAGCACTTAAGAAAATGGACCAGAACTCTATGAAGTAGGAAGAATTTGAAGAAATGATCAACAGAGAAGTTGAAGAGCACTTGAAATCAAACAACTTTTATGAAGAACAGAAATTGAAATGAAGATTACAATCATGCGAAATAAGGCTATGAAAAGGCTGAATTCAAAAATAAAACTTTTATTGAAAGAACTTCAACTTACAACTTTGACTTCAAAAGCTTGTAAAATACAACTCTAACAATCAACAACTTCAGAAAAATGAGTAAATAAATATGTATAAAATGCTAAAAAATAGTAAATAAATTTATTTTTTTTCTAATTTTTTTTATTTTCTTTTTGAACAATTTCCTGGGCTTTTGGCCCATTCAACATAATATTTTTATTTTATTTATTTTCTTTTTTCGTGGAGCTTTTCTCGTACCGAGTGCCTGCATAAATACATAAAAATTGTAATTAAAATTTATTTAATTTCAGAAAAATAAACAATTGATCAAAAATCAACAGTAAGTGTGAGAAGTGTATATTTAATATAATTTAAGTTCATAAAAATATGTAGAATCATGAATTAAGATATAAAAATACACACTTATCACACCCCCCAACTTACTCATTGCTAGTCCCTTAGCAATGCATATAATGAAAAATTGTAGGACTAACAAGAGTTTAAAGTATCCATGCCTCATTGCTAGATCATCTTTCATAGAGTTAACTAAAGATCAAGAATCTGGAGTAAGTACCACCGACTAGCCTTATGAACATGATCAAGAATTCTAATCAAAATTCAGTAGCACTTGTGCAAGTGGAATACTAAATTCATAGTAGAGACAATTGCGTCCTCCAGTTGCTATTCTGAACAAATGTCTTTCAATTCTGCACTTCTTAATCAGAGCTTTAAGCATAATAGCTTTTTATCTGCCTTATTTCATTTGTCCCTTTTTGGGATCTCTTTTCCTTTTTTTTTCTCTCTTTTTTTTTTATATACACACATGATGTTGCACTACCCGTCACTGTTTTACGCGAACCTCAACACGTCTTAGGTGAAGTAGGCCCGGTTCCACAGATCCAAGTTCCCTTTTCCTTTTGACGCGAACCTCAACACGTCTTAAGTGAAGTAGGCCCGGTTACTCAGAATTGGAGTATTTTTCATGGTGTTTTTTTTCATACTTTTATATTTCAACAAATAATAATATTGCAGAAAGCTTATAAAAGGTCTCTTCTTCAGAAAATGCAGAATATCAGACAATCTGTCTAAAATAACAGAAGGTTTGTCCTTCTTGTGTCATTAGCGTGCAACGTGGTGGTATTCTTTTTTTTTTGAAAGTGCATCTGAACTTTAAAGAGATTCTTTAAATCAGTTTTCCATGGCTAGAGTAAATAAATTATCCATCATCCGATTCCCTAGTCATTTCCATTCTAGAATCACTTTTCATGCGACATGAATCAAGAAATTCAACTCGGGGAAAACTGTTGTTTAACATGACAATTCAAGAAAGTAAGAAAAATTTTTGTTGAAATTTGTAGAAATTTTTGAAGTTTTTGAAAATTTTGTTTTTGAAATTTTGACATTTTTGACATTTATCTCCCCCCGCAACTTAAATGACATTGTCCTCAATGGCATAAACAGTAGAAAGATCAGAGGACATGTAAAGAGATAATATAGTTGGGATGGAAGGATACAACCTGATGGGTCGGGCGAAGTGATGAGGGCTTCCTTGCGTTGTGGCCTGAGAACTGTAAAAGAAACACACTAAAACAAATCATCAAATCACAAAAACTGTGGGTGGCCTCCCAAGAAGCCATTTATTTGCACACCAAACTATGAAAACGTTGGGCTGCCTCCCAAAAAGCGCTAAATTTAACATCTTTAGCCAGACGCACTGTAGCTCAACAACCAACAAGTTGATTTTAAAATGAGCCACCAAAGAATTTTATCCTTGCCAAAATTGTCTTTTTCATGCCCTGAAGAAAATGAATGTGGTTGGTGAATGCAAGGGCGAGACAGAGATCGAGATGGAGGCATCACAAACGGACCACCCCAATCAAAGAATAGAGGAGGAACATTGGGAAAAATCATGTCATCAATTATGAAATGTTCCTCCTTAGAGGCTATGGGATCATCATGTAGAGCAAGAGTAGACCAGTCGGTTGGAAGAACTTCAAAAGAATCACCGTGGTCAAGAATTGGCATAAGCTCTATCCTCTCCTCTAGATTGAAAGTATCATGCGGTACATTCAAATCATTCAATTCCTCATTTACCCCAACTTCATTATTCAAATAAATATTCAATTCTAGATCCATCTTCACTTCTTCTTCCTTCCCATCTTCAAGGATAATTTCATCAAAGTCGTGTACCATCTCCACTTCTTCTCCATTCCCATCTTCAAAGAGAAGTTCATCATGGTTGGGAAGAGACTTGTGATGAGGCTCAATATATTCATCCTCTCCCCCTAACTGAAGATCATCAACCTCTCTTGCATTTCCCTCATGTTGACAAGCAAGCAATGGCTCCTCAAATTCCTTTGTAGGGGGGGGAATATGATCATTTATCAGTTCATCACCTTCATCTATTGCATTTCCAGTCAAGTCTGCAATCCCCTTAGAGTTCTCATGTGAATTTTGCTGACACGACCCCTCCATAATCCCGTTATCTACTAAATTAAGAGTGATAAGAGTGTGATGCTCTTGGGGAATTATAGATTGATCGTAGTCAGTGTGAAGAACTTGATGAGGATTGGGTCCAGAGGAATCAAAGAATTGCTCTCCCTCCATGGTTTTGACTTCCTCAGTAAGCCTATTGATGTGCTGTTGGAGGGATTGACTATAGAGAAGTAACTGAATGAATTGATCATCAGAGGCATTAGGTGTGGGTGGAAGAGATGAATAGTAATGATTTGTCTGTTGGGCTGGGCCATAATGGTCATCAGAGGTTTTGGCCCAAATATGATTTTCATCATTCCCTTCTTCTCCCCCCGACGACTCAAGATCATCATAATCCTCTTCACAAATGGAATGGGGTTTAGGATCCTCAGGTTGCTCTTCCGTTACGTCCTCCGCATAAGACTCTTCCATGATCCCCTCAAAATCAACAGTGATATGAGTGGTAGATTGTGGGATCATAGGTTGAGCATATAGACTTTTATCATTATAACATCCAAGAAGTTGGTCCTCAAGACTTGTGGAGTTGTTAGGCATTGGATCCACTTCTGTTTCTATGATGTTTTCAGCAATCCTACTCACTTGGGCCTCAAAGTTTTGCAGTTGTTCCTGAAAGGCTTGTTGTTGAGTCTGGAAGAGCCGTGTCAATTTATCAAACATCTCCTCCTTATGTAAATCTGTGTATAGAGGAGATAGATAAGTGGGCTGAGAGTCAGATTGTGATGGATAGTAATTTGAAGGGCACTCAGTCTGAAAATCAGGAGAGTGTATTGGTTGCCCTCCATAATAGGGTTGATCATAAGAATGGACTTGATTGTAAGGATCATTGGAATATGAATCCCAATCTGCAAAGTGTGGATTTGAAGGACGTTGAATGGGGTCTTGGTATGGTTCCCAAGAAAAAAATTGTTGATTTTCCCATTGATTATTTGGGTTTGTGTAGGAGACAAAGGTGGAAAAATCCGATGACCATTGATATGGCTCTTGGGTGAAAGATGAATTATGAACCCCATTGTGGAAGAGTGAAGGAGTTTGTTGATAAGGGGTAAATGGAGAGTTGGAATTCACATAGCCCGCATAATTAAACATCAAAGAATCTATTATTGGGCCTGAACAAAATTAGATGTGGAAATGAAAAAGACCCAAGAAAGAGTGATGATTTTTCAATGAAATTTTTTTATGTTTTGATTTTATTGTTTTTTTTATACAAAGATAACCAAGTTAGCACACAAATGACCCTAATGACCTAGATGTGACCTGGACCTATAAATAGGGTTTCACAAAATGATTAAAGTGAGACTTAAGTTTACCCTCAATATGACCACCAGCCAGATAAGGGGTGGGGAAGTGGGAGGTTCCCCCTACTTTCGTAGGGACCTTATTATGCAAAACCACTAACCCGCTTAAAGCGTTTGCTGTCCGACCGTCTTGCCTTAGGCACCGATTTTCATATGAGGATAAACCTAAATAACACAAGAATCACAGTGTGATCCTAGGGCCAACGTTTACTGACTTTTATTTATGGCGGAGGTCATGCGAAGATGCAAGAGAAATGTGGTTTGTGGGCTAAGGAAGGGTGATGAAATCCCCACCTTATCTTATTAGGGGTGTTGCCCTTAAAGTATTTTGAAATGAAAATGCACACCACAATTTCAAACAAGGGGTTCTTTATGCAAAATGAATGCCAGAATATGGTGAGTAGAACGTACCTTGCCCCTCGCAATCTTCAATATGCAATTGACAGGAATTGAACAAAGAAAACTTCTATACTAAATGATGCATGTCCTAAAAGATGATGTATGGTTTCTAATCTTGAAATGCATTTTTTTTAGATTTTGGTGCAAGTATGTTTTTTTCTTCATTTTTTAGTTACTGAACCTATCTAACCAGCAAAAAAAAAATTCTTTTGTTTTGATTGTTTTATGATTTTTATAGAGTTTTCAAGAAATTTTCAGATTTTTGTAAAGATTTTTCAGAAAGTGGAAAGATAGAACCTGTTTCTTGATTTCAGCCCTTTAGCAATGCTGCCGGGCTATTTAACGACGTGTCATATCCTTGGAATTTTAGGTTCGATCTTCCTCTTTCTTTGATTTTCAAATTTTTTTCTTTGTCCTGCACAAGTAAAAAGAGCAAAATGAATATTCACATATATACACCAAACACAAGAATATCCAACTATCATCATAATTCACTCCCCGGCAACGGCGCCAAAAATTTGGTGCTGCTCGACAGTCGTTGTTAAATATGTCGTGCCACACAAATTTCAAATATTTATAACCGCACTCACTCACTTATGGATTTGAAAACATGAGTACAATGGTAAGTACGGGTCGATCCCACGGGGAGAGAATATTTGATTTTAGTTCAAGTTGGACATATCCTTATGTTTGGAAAACCAATTTTTGGATTTGGAGTGCGATTATCACTAAGTGGAATTTGAATTACAGCTTTGAATAACAAAAGGAAAGTAAAGGAATAATTAGCCAATTTGAAGAAGAACGCCGCCGTTTCCTTGCCGAGCATTTGCGTGGAGATCGCTCTGCCTTGGAAGTTGACACCGTGAGATGATTCGAAGAAGACTTACCGCTTCGGGTATGATTGAAACACTTATGAAGACAAGATTTGGATAGAACAAGTTTGAAAACTTAAGTTTGAAAACATAACAGAATTGAAATGAAACTAGGGGTTGGAAGAAAAAACATAACTTCAAATATAGATGGAATTAGAAGAAGTGTAAAACATGAAAGTTGTAGAGAATTGGAAGATAAAGAACTTTGATTAAGAACACATAGACAGAAAATAAGAGGAAGGCACTGAAAAATCAAGATCTATCCCTGCTGGTGAATAGTAACTGACAGAAAAACAGCACCTTGAAAAATTAATTCTAACTCTAAAAATACATAGAATTAGACAAAGTGGTAGAAGAATGAAATGGAGATCTATAAGATAGGAACAAAGTTGATGAAGAACTCAGATTGAAAAGAGATCTAGAAAAGCTTCAAAACATAAGAAAACTAGAATGTCTCACCACGGATGAACAGTAAACACCTAAAACAGCACTTAAGAAAATGGACCAGAACTCTATGAAGTAGGAAGAATTTAAAGAAATGATCAACAGAGAAGTTGAAGAGCACTTGAAATCAAACAACTTTTATGAAGAATAGAAATTGAAATGAAGATTACAATCAAGCGAAATAAGGCTATGAAAAGGCTGAATTCAAAAATAAAACTTTTATTGAAAGAACTTCAACTTACAACTTTGACTTCAAAAGCTTGTAAAATACAACTCTAACAATCAACAACTTCAGAAAACTAAAGAACAAACTCACATTACACATGATCCATAGCTAGCTCTCTCCCTACTCAACCTTCACTCACAACTCCCTTCATTCCATTACACATGAAGCCCTTATATAGGGTTACAAACTCTTCTTGCCCATGTGAAACATTCAAGTACACCTAATTTTGACCCAACTTGGTAGGCTGGAATGTGCTGCACCTTTTGTCATTTTTTTATGATTTTTTTGGATTTTTTTGGCATTTTTTTGGCCTTTTCTTCTTCTCTTTCTCTCTTATTCTCTCTCTGCCGGCGTAACGTGCCGACCGCCGTCCGTTAGGCGGCCTACCGCCGTGGGCCCCTGGTGCGCCCGCCGTGTCCGCCGTCGCCACGCGTCCGAACCGCCGCCTGCCACGACCCCTGCTCCGCATCTTCGCCGCGTTGAGCGCGGGAGCCGCCCGCCGCGGTGCCTCCACGAACCCCCCTCCCCCGCCTTCGCCCGCCCTCGTCGCCCGTGCCGGGCGGCGAAGGTGGGAAAGGGGGGGGCGGTTGTTTTAAATTTTTTGTTTAGTATTTATTTATTTTTCAATATATATATATATATATATATCTTATATCTATATGTATAAAATGCTAAAAAATAGTAAATAAATTTATTTTTTTTCTAATTTTTTTTATTTTCTTTTTGAACAATTTCCTGGGTTTTTGGCCCATTCAACATAATATTTTTATTTTCTTTATTTTCTTTTTTCGTGGAGCTTTTCTCGTACCGAGTGCCTGCATAAATACATAAAAATTGTAATTAAAATTTATTTAATTTCAGAAAAATAAACAATTGATCAAAAATCAACAGTAAGTGTGAGAAGTGTATATTTAATATAATTTAAGCACATAAAAATATGTAGAATCATGAATTAAGATATAAAAATACACACTTATCAGAAATCATATCCAACTTTGGTACGTTCTATTCCTTGATTACTTGCTCATGAAAATCGTTATTTGGAATTGAATCATTGGCCAACATTATTGTTATATCTCGTGGAAGTAGTTGGATTTATAACTTGAAGATGCAAGATCGGGCACAGATTGTGTCCAAGGGCTCTATGCTAGTCCTCACGGCCGATGGTCAGAAACGTGCTATAAACCATGGGGTACGATGATACTGGCGTCGCATTACGCTGGGAGTACTTTCTCTTATAAATGAGTGAAATTCACGAGGCTCGTCATGAAAATTTACATGCTTGTTATTGCATAGCCTTTACAAGGTTGTGTAAAGTACTTTCTCGTTACATGTTCGTACATTCTTGTTCATGAAAGGCCAAATTTACATCTACATGATTATTCTTGCTTGTTCAAAGTCTATACTCGTTCATATCTACTGGCACAGTTATTTCATGATCTTGGATTATCCTGATTATCGCATTCTTATTTGGATCTTAATTCTAGAGCTAAGAAGCTAATCATTAGATGACTGGGCTTGATAAAAAAAAAGATGCTAATCATTTAAATATTGCCTTCATGTTGATGCGAAGAAACCAACTGGGCAAGTGTGCTCATACCTATTTTCTTGTCTATTTCAGGAAGTACTAGTACATCATATTCAGATTATGCTAGTAGCGGGTCCGAGAGTGAATGAAGGTTTTCAAGATGGGAGAAGCCTTAGATGATCAAAGTGTCTAGTATAGTCATATTGTAATTTTGATTTTCTTGAGTTGTAGTTGTCAAGAAATGATGATCTTATGTAATTGGATTTATAACGCCCCGTACTCTATACCGTCGAGGTATTGTCCGCTTTGGCCTACCGGCCTCACGGTTTTATCCCTTTTTAACAGTGATCGGCTCCAGAATGAGGGACTTCCCGGGCAGGTCACCCATCCCAGTACTACTCCCCATTAAGCACGCTTAACTTCGGAGTTCTTTCCAAGAACTGAGCCGATACTCGAAAAGGCGCCTCGATGATATAGAGTACAACTTAGCTATATTTGAGGGTGTTACAATCTACCCCTCTTATATAGGCGACGTCCTCGTCGCTGGGCACATATAGCACGCAATCATGCAATCAAGCCCCCAGGCAGGTAGGACTCTAGAGGTGGCCCCTACAGGCTCAAGAGGTGGCTCCCACTATGTAGCACTTTGCTCCATTACGGACTCAAGAGGTGGCTCCCATAGCGTAGCACTTTGCCCTGCATGGCACTTAGTTCCCACACTTCCGGCTGGGGTATAGCTCTGATACCATTCTATAACGCCCCGTACTCTATACCGTCGAGGTATTGTCCGCTTTGGCCTACCGGCCTCACGGTTTTATCCCTTTTTAACAGTGATCGGCTCCAGAATGAGGGACTTCCCGGGCAGGTCACCCATCCCAGTACTACTCCCCATTAAGCATGCTTAACTTCGGAGTTCTTTCCAAGAACTGAGCCGATACTCGAAAAGGCGCCTCGATGATATAGAGTACAACTTAGCTATATTTGAGGGTGTTACAGGATTTGATGCAATAAAGTTGGAAATTTGAGAAAAGTTACTTGTGTAATTACTTTTATGTGATTATTTTGCGCTCTGATTTCTTGCGTGCGAGAGGCTTACCATGTCGGCTGTTCACGTTCCAATATTCCTTCTGTTGTATTAAAAGCTCAGGTCGTGACAGTTAGAGTGGTATCAGAGCCTAGGCTTAGAATCTATGAAGACATCAAAGGCTTGGGCCTCCTCAACCAACCCGAGCCTATGAAGACCAAACACCACAATCGCCGCAAGCATTGCCTGTTCCACAGTGACCACGGGCATCACCCCAGCGATTGCCATCAACTTCAAGATGAGATCGAGCATCTCGTCCGCCAGGGACACCTATCCCTATATGTGTCCGGGCAGAAGGAAGACTAAGGCGCCCCTGAAGAGATCAACAATGCCCCCCGCGGAGTCCACATCAACGTCATCGCGGGCGGCGCGGTATCAGGCGGAGATAGCAACCGAGGAAGAAAGCGTCATGCTGAGTGGGTGAGCCGAGCCTCCATTGAGCACTCTAGGGCCCCGCAGGCGAGCGAATCGCAGGCCCTGGTATTCTCCGACCAGGACCTAGAAGGGTTAACCACCCCGCACGACGACGCTCTCGTTGTATCAGCTACAATAAACCATTGTAACGAAGGTAGGATCTTAATTGACAATGGTAGTGTCCCTGATCTATTATCTTATGAATGTTTCCTCAAGATGGGAGAGAATCTATCTAAACTCCGCCCGATCCGAACCCCCCTCTGTGGGTTCAACGGCCAGGTAACTTATCCCGAGGGAGCCCTGAGCCTGCCAGTTACTATCGGCACCCTGCCCAAAACCGTTACGGTTATGGTAGACTTCATCGTGATTAAGGGGATGACGGCATATAACGCCATCTTCGACCGAGGCATTCTCAGCCGAATGAAAGCGGTGCCCTCTACCTTTCACCAAAAAATAAAGTTCCCAACCAAACATGGCGTGGGAGAAGTCCGACGTAACCAGGCATTGGCTAGACGGTGCTATATAATCTCGGTTGAAGCCACTAGGCCGGAAGGGAAAAAAGGAGTAAAGGGAGCCGAAGAGGGACCCGCAACATCTGAGCCTGGTGGCGAGTTTCTAACGGTCTTCCTTAACGGTGACCCGACTCTAGGGGTAAAGATCGGAGCCGATCTACCACTTGAGGAATAGGAAAAGTATAAGGATTTCCTTGTCCGGTATATCCGAGTCTTTGCATGGTCTGATGAGCACCTTCCCAGGATCCAGGGAGATGTGGTGATGCACAAGCTCAACCTCGACCCAACAGTGAAGCCGGTCCAACAACGCCTCGGAGTATGAATCCCTTATCTCAGGGGCCAGGATGGCTCAACGACTGGGAGCCGAGCGGGTCAGAATCCACAATGACTCCCAATTGATCGGTAGCTAGGTCAACAGTGAGTATGAAGCTCGAGAAGGACAAATGGTCAAGTACCTCCAGGCGGTCAAGAGGATGGCCCAACTCTTCGAGAGCTTTGAGGTAGTCCGGATAGCTCGGGAGGAAAACTCCCGAGCGGACGCCCTCTCTTGACTGGCCTCCTCGCTCGACCCCGCAGGTATGCGATCGGTATTCCTCGAAGAGCTCGGGCGATCGAGCATTGAGTCCGAGCTTATGGCCGTTGACCCGGCACTCCCGAGCGACTGGCGGACCCCCTACATATCTTGGCTCCGGGATTCTCAAGAACCCACCGACCCTCGAGAGGCTCGAAAGCTGAAGTACCAAGCCCGACGTTTCATCATGCTAGATGAGGCCTTGTACTACAGATCTTTCTCCGGCCCTCTCCTCAAGTGCATCAGCGCCGACGAAGCCAGCCGAGCTATTCAAGAAGTACACGAAGGCACCTGCGGAGCGCACCAAGGAGGACGATCGCTCGCCAGGATCTTGCTTCAGTAGGGTTACTGGTGGCCCACTCTCCAGCGCGACTGCATGACCTACGTATATAAGTGCAACCGATGTCAACGCTTCGACCACCTGATCCATCAGCCCGCCGCGGAGCTCATCACCCTTGCCGAGCCATACCCTTTCGCTCGATGGGGGATCGACATCCTGGGGCCATTCCCCACGGCCCGAGCTCAGAAGAAGTTCAACATCGTTGCCATTGACTATTTCACCTAGTGGATCGAGGCCGAAGCCACCACCAGGATCACCGAGTCAGTCATATGGAGTTTTGTTTAGAAGTCGATCATCTGTCGCTACAGTGTCCCCCGAGTGATCGTGAGCGGTAACAGTCGGCAGTTTGATTCTCATTACTTCAGAGACAGATGTGCCGACCTAAACATTCACAACCACTTCACTTCCGTAGCCCACCCTTAGTCTAACGGACTGGTCAAAAATGCCAATAAGACTATCTTAAAAGGCATCAGAACTAGGCTCGGTAAGGCCAAGGGTAGCTGGCTCGAGGAATTATCGAGCGTACTATGATCACACTGAACTACTCCGAGGACAGCCACCGGTGAAACACCTTTTCAGCTGGTGTATGGCATGGAAGCCATAATTCCGTCGGAGGCCGGAAACCCCTCTCTCCGAGTCGTCCACTTCGAGCCCGAGGTAAACGAGCAGAAACTGCAAGAGAACCTCGACCTAGCAGATGAAATCTGAGAGATTGCAAAGATCCGAGCAATGGAATACCAACGGCACATCACTCGATACTAAAACTCCAGAGTCTGAGACAGACACTTCCAGTCGGGAGACTTCATCCTAAGAAAAGTAGAAGCATCTAGACCACTAGAGGCGGCGGGGAAGCTGGCCCCTACTTGGGAAGGCCCCTACCGAGTGGTCGAGATGCTCGGGAAAGGAGCATACCGATTGTCCACCATGGAAGGAACACTCGTCCCTCGGACATGGAATGTGACAAATCTCCGCAAGTTCTACTTTTGATCATTTGGCAAGCATGCACATGTAAGCAAAGTAGAATAAATGTCATTCTTCTCTTCTTATCAAAATTTGATGTACATCAAGTAGGCCGTAGCCAATACAATATACATGTATAAAAATTACACCCTCTAGCACTATTACATGAGCAGAATGCTCGGCCAACCCGGTAGGCACTCCTACGTCCAGCCACTGACTCTGCCTCGGGTGGAAACTGGCTCGGACAAAGGATTGCCGACCTCGTTGGTTTGAGAAAAGCTTGGAGAAGAGAGGGAAGAAGAGGAAGAAATACAAGTGAAGGCCTCCTCTCTGCCAACTCTTTGGAAGGCAGAGAGAGCAGGCATCCTCCGAAGAGTGAAAGAGGAGGGAGAAAAAGGAAATGGCAGAGATGGACGAGGAGGCAGGGGGAGGCCAAGGAAGGAGGGAGTTTAATTAGCTCCCCCCTCCCCTCGGGATGGCATCGGCGGGTCAGGGACAGGAGGGCCACATGCTCTGGCATGACGAACCCTCTCCCAAAGTGACCCCCGACTGACGATCCCTCTTCCAGACTGAAATAGCAGGAGCTTCCCTCCTGCTGCCATCTGCATCATCGTCTTCTGAAGCGCCTTCCATGCCCGCCAAGACCGACAGCACAACACCTTGCGGAAGGGAAAGAAGGAGAAACCGCCAGGGATGGCCTTAAGCGATGAAAGGAAAAGGAGACGCCCCTCGAACCTTTTATAGGCCGAAGGGAGAGTTGATCGCCTTAAATGACTCTCCCCTTACAAAACACGCTAAAAGGGCTTTCCCTGAGATGGTTACCCCATTTCCCAAACATCCCGCCAGCGGGACGCGTAAAGCGGCAAGTCATTAAGGGCGGTATGTCAGTTATTTGACAGATCGGCACGCGTGATATCTGTAGAGAAAATTGGTGCCTTCTCCAACGACTACAAATTCGATAGTCAAATCACACCAAAAGCGGTAAGAAATAGTCAATTCAGTATTTAATACTGTCGCTATAATATTTTCCACAAAAGCCTTACCAAGCTACATAAGGGAAAGAAAAAAAAAGAAAGAAAGAGCTATTACATCAAGCCTCAGGCCCATCTTCAGGCTCGGCAAGCGAGGCTTCCTCAGCACCAGACAATCTGCCCCCAGTATTCTCGGCGACGGCTGACCCAGGCACTGACCCCACCTGTGTGGGAACTGTCTCGGTCGTGTGCTCTCCCGAAGATGCTGGAGTTGCCAATCACTCGGACGAAGACTCCCAACCCTCCTCTTCGCTCGAAGTATAATGGGAAGAGTCGGTCGAACCCCAGTCCAAGTCATAGCGTTGCCCGGAAGGAAAAATGAGATTAGACGCCTGGGCCTCTACCTCTATGATGGCCCGATCGTAGCCCTGGGAGAAGACCTTCCAAAGGCCCCGGCGATAGCCCGACTCATAATAAGGGAAGGTAGCCTGGAGAAGAGCTGCGTGGTAGGCCTCTGAGCACTTATGTCACTCGAGTGCCTCCACCCTGGTCGACTCCGCCTGCTCCTCGAGCTCGGCTATCCTCTGCTCTGACTCGGACAACCTTCTCTCGACCTCGGTCAGTGCATCCGCGGCCCCCCGGACTCGGCCCCCGAGCGCCTCTCGCTCGGCCTTCCACTGCTCGCCACGCTCGACCTGAATCATACGCTCCGCCTCTAGGAGCTCATTCTTCCGGTCGAGCATATGACGAGCCTGGGCCAGTTGCTCCACCAACGACCGAGCCTCTGCTTGGCTCGACTGCACCTGAGCCCGAAGCGGGGCCACCTCCAGACGAAGGTCACCAAGATCAAGGGTCAGACGCTCGACCTTTCAATCGAGCGCACCATTGGCCCATGAGAGAGCCTCCCGCTCTGACTCCACCCGAGCGTACGTGCCTACTACCTCAGCCCTGAGCTGGGGGCAAGATCAGGCTACCTTCCATAAGTTAATCGAAAAGCGTGGAGCGAGGACTCCTATGAAGTTTCGCTCGTACGACCCCTGAAGCTACAGAGTGGCACCTCTGGTACAGGGAGGCCCGGATGCTGAAGGCACTGGTCGAGGGAAAGGGAGGCCTCTCCAGAGCGGCCGGAATCGGGGCACCTCCCCCGAGCAACCCTGTCTCGGGGGCCCCACCGGTTGGCTCGGGATGAGCAGCCTAGCTACGAACCTCCCCGGCCTCGGTCGGCTACGATTGAGTCGCTTCCCCCAGCGACCCTCCACCCTCGATCGGCTTGGGCCGGGCTCCCTCATCCGGTGGCCCGTCTGCTTCGCTCGGTGCCCTAGCATCAGCCGCGATCCATTCATCATTTGTCCCCTCTTGCACCGCAGAAAGAGGAGGCAATAGGGGAACCTCATCAACCGGGCGGACGATCTCCACCTTCCTCACCCGTTTCTTCTCAGCAGACTGAGCCTGCATCGAAGACCGCAACAACTTCACCATGGGATCCTTCCACTTGACCCCCCGGCGTTCAGAAGCATCGTCCTGGATAACCCCCTTGCCCTTTTCCCGGGTGCGGGACGAGCCCTCCGAAGTTGGGAGATCACTCGGAGCCGGCGTACCATCCACATTGATGACCTCCAGCTCAACTGACGGTGCCTCCTCCTCCTCCTCCTCAGCCGCTCGCCGCAGATCTATGCGAAGAAGAGCAAATTGAGAAGAGGAAAGCACTCGCTTGAAAGAAGATAAGTTCCTGAGAACCTTATTGTGGACATCAAAAAAATGACGGTGATGATCATACGGCATTCGCGTCTACGTGCGAGTCGAAGAAGGGAAGGCCGAACAAACCTATACCTCACCTGGTGAGAACGAGAACTCGCCCGGTGGCCCACTACCCATCAAGGGAGCCCCTTCGAGTGGAAGATACCACCACAATTCTCCAACCGGCCATGCCGAGAGCAAAATCAAAGAAAAGTCGAGAACTTCGACACATTCTTGGTATGCACCGAAAGTCGAGCAAAGTCTGGGACCGAGCCCCAGAGGCTGCAAACGGAACATTACGGAGGCCGTACATCGCGATTAGAATATTCCGGGAATGCCAACATTCATATAAATGGCTGTGACTTCGAAAAGAATCCGTTCGGTGCTTAAAACGGCACGGAAGGGCCATAAAGCGGCGCGCCTTAAAACGGCGCGCCCCTTTGCTTAAACGGCGCGCCCCACTTTATGCTCTAATACGAGTCCTCCCCTTTGCTTTGGTTTAAAACGGCGCCACCTTATGCACAAGTTACCCGGCGCGCCCATTTGAAGGAAATGCCACCCCCTTGCAATGCTTACACGGCGTGGCCCCCGTGAAAAGCTTTAATCCGGCGCGGTCACTATTCCCCCGCGCCAATTTAACCCCATTCCATCCCATCTCTGGCACGATGCTTTGTTTTGTTTAAATGCGGTGCGCAGAGAGCATTCAATGTTCTGAAGCTGTGCCTCCGTCTCCACTCGATAGCGCATTAACATCATCGGCGAAGGCATGTCTTCGGACGAAGATCTCCCGGCAAACCCGCAGCCGTGCCATCCTCGGACAAACGACAGTGTACGGCACGAATCACCAGATGCCAGTGACATGCCAACCCTGTTCATCTGGCAGAGGAATGAAGTGGCGGGAGTTTCTTCCATTTGAGCAAAGAAAAGGCAACCCACTACATATATACTCTGCAAGTTCGACAGAGCAATCCCCCCCGGGACTTTCCCCCGGCTGGCCATCCTAAAGGAGAAGAGTAGGCTCTCGGCTGTGTTCAGCGAAGAGAAGAAGAAGAAGAAGAGAGAAGGAGTTTGGTCCCCCGGTGCCGATAAGGTGAAGAAGAAGAAGAGAGTGAGTGTGAGAGAGGAGAGGTGATTCGGAGGGGGAAGAGCCTGTGCTCTCTCCCCCTCCCTCGTCAATGTATTCTCTCCCCCCTCGTGATGTATTTCTTCTTTATCAAGAGATGAATCCCTTCTGTTTTAAAATCTTCCCCGGTTATGTGGATGAATAAAAAGAAAAGGGCCTTTTGCAATCTTAGTATCCTCTGATTTAATCCCCGGTTCCTTCTTCTTCTCTCCTCCTCCTCCTCATCCAAGACCCTTCGAAGCTTGCTTCTCCATAGCACGGCCTTCGAAGGAGTCCATCACCGGATGAACATTCATGGCCCTCGTGGCAAACATCTGTCCCGTGCCGAATATTCATCGCCCGTCAGTCGTGGTTGCTCTTGAAGGCTAGCCCTCGAGCGCTCCACACTTACGCATGGGTTCGGACTGCCGTGAGGCCACTCCGATTTTTGAGAGTCTACCCTGGAGCAATCCGATTGGTGACTTTCCTTCACCTCTGGCAAGTCCCAGTCCAGGGGAGGTGCTACCGAATTTTCGCCAGGGGTAAGAACGCCTGAAAACAAACGAACAAACCACCTCCGAGAACGAGAACAACCCACAGTAAAATCCGTGAATCAAACCCCTCGAACGAAACACTTGAGCATTCATGCTATTTCCTCTTAATAAACAACTAAAACGCTTAAACCCCCTCTTCACCAACTTAATCCACCAAGAATAATGAACAAACCAACCATCAAACCGGCTTGCAGGTGAAAGAAAAGAAAACACAGTCAATCCCTGTGAACTAAACCATCGGGAGAGTTTATCCCGGCGCGGGCTAATCCGGCGCGGTCACTGTTCCCCCGCGCCGGTTTAACCCTCCTCTCAAAACACTCTCCTCCCTCTTTGAACCCAGATCCAGCGCCTGCCCCCCCATGTTCACCCTAATTCCGGCATGCCCCTGCTCACTTCCCGATTTCGGCGCGCTCCCTTGCAAGCATCCTAATCTGGCGTGGCCTTAACCTGCGCGCCCTTTTCCCCATTTGCTCCCCTGTTCACCCCTCTAATCCGACGCGGTTCCTGTAGCTGCTAAAACGGCGCCCCCCCCCCCTTGCCATCCTATTCCGGCGCGCCCCTGCTTACTTCCCAAATACGACGCGCCTATATCCGCCGCGCCTCCCCCCTTTTTGCATTCCTTAATTCGGTGCCCCCACTGTAGCATCCTTACACCGGCGCACCTCATATAAAAAAAAGAACAAAAAAAAATAATTAACTAAATGGAAGAAAAGCTTAAAACTCATAAATAAAATAAAAGAAAGGACCCAAATAAATGAATGAGATAAAAGACTATGAACCACTCTCATGAGAACAAACACCATAACCTTTCTATAATTAAAATTTTGTTCCAGGGACGCTGCCCCCGGAAATCCCCGCAACGGGCTCTGCCCCCCTTGACCCCTGCGAGCTGACTAGGCAGGTCGATCCCACGACCTGACCGCACAAGTCGATCTGCGTGCGAGGGCGCACGATGGTGAGCTCGGGCTCTACACTTAATAATTCACTTCCCCGGACTCGGTGCAAAGAGAAAATCAATGATGCCTTGTGGAATCGGACGTGGACCTCGGAACCCCCGACATGGTCATGATCCGAACACATCTCGGGCCAATAGTTTGTTAACTTGACCCGCTTCTCCCGGGATCTAATCCCACAACCCCACATTAAACTTGCCGTGTCTACAACAGACATTTGCACGGTTTTATCGTCGTCTTCGATGCATCGAACGTGGACTTGCGTCCGAACAATGAATGGTCCGACCGTGACAGACATGCACGCGTACCTTGGAACATTGATTTCCTCGGACTGTGTGTGAAGAGAAAAGCAATGACGCCCCACTAGATCGGACTTGGATCTCGGGAGCCCTCGCCGGACGTGACCATGATCCGATCTTATCCCGGGCCGATAGTTCGTTAGCTCGACCCGTCTTTATCGGGATCCAATCCCGCACCTACAATAAACTTGCCGTACCTACGGCAGACATCCGTACAATTTTATCATCGTCCTCGATGCTACTAATACGGACTTCTTTCCGAATAATGAATGGTCCGTTAGTGACCGACATATATGTCGGGATGTAATCCCGTACACACATTAAACTTGCCGTACCTACGGCAGACATCCGTGTGGTTTTGTTGTTGTCTTCGACGCTTCAAATGCGGACTCTCGTCCGAACGACGAACAGTCCGTTAGTGACCGACATACATACCGGGATCTAATCCCACGCTTGCATTAAACTTGCCGTACTCACGGTAGACGTTTGTACAGGTTTATTTCCATTTACGTCTTGCCTTCAATACGGATCTTTGTCCGAACATAAAATGGTCCATGAATGACCAACAAAATATGAATGGAAGGAGACGGCTCTCGTCATCCCCGGACCCTTTGCATGGGAATATCAATAAGGCCTTCGTGGGCCATGCTTAGACCTCGGGTCCACCCCGATCATGGTAATTGCCTGACCCATATCCTCGGCCTATAGCCCGCTCCCTTTGAACGCATACTGGTTCTAGGATCTGATCCCGGGACATCCTCCCGTTGCCCCTCGGCACCGGAAACATTGACGATGCCCACGCAAGCCCGACTTCGACCACGGGGGGGTCCACCGTAGTATGGTCATAGCTTGATCTTGCACTGGGCCGACAAACTTATCAGTTTTCGGCCGCTCTAACCGGGATTTAACTGGACGTTTCCCGTCCCTTTGAACAATAAATTTGCCATACCCCGGCATACATAGGCTCCGGTTTTCCCCGTGACAATCATGATTTTCTGAATCCGGACGCTCGTCTGAATATCAAAATGGTCCCTTGAGTAATCGACATATTTCGAATACTTGCTTCCCTAGACATCGGGCTTTCTGACTGATTCGAGACCGCTATCGGCTTGTTTCTCTCGATATAGTTTCCTGGCCATGAGACCCCTTTTCCTGGCGATTAATCAAGGGTGTTCCCCTCTCCGAGGGGATGTAAATGACACTATGACCTTTATGGCGCGGCAGGTTTTGGTCCCGACACGAACCACACAATCGTCTGATTAGTCAGATCAAGCGCACAATAAATTGTCACTCTGTGACTGGCACGCCCACACCCTTAATAAACCCAATAAACAAATAAACAATGATTTTAAATAAAAAGTGCATCCACAAGTCTGGCACGCCCGGTGGGACTTAAACCACCCTTCATCTCTTCACCGGGATTCGGGGCCTCATGGCCTCCTAATAAACGATGTTTGCCTCCTTTGATGAATTGCAGGTGTTGCCTTCGCTAGCCCTATGGGGAGAAAAGACGGACCAGGCGAAAATGTTTTGTGGCCTCAGAGATGCTACTCCGAGGCACCTGCAGCTTCCATGAATCATGAAGGCCGCTAAAAAAGGAGAGAAGAGAAAGAGAGGGACGAGAAACCAAACCCCCTTCCTGCAAGAAGAAAAGAAGAAAAGAAGAAAGAAACAAAAAGGGAAGAGAAAGAATCGACGAGAGAGGGTTGTACGGCCATATCCGTCGAGACCCATGCTGAATAAAGATTACCACTGTGGGATTGATGCGGTGGAGCGAACCACTCATCCCCTCCCTGAGGGGGTGAGCGCTCTCCTGCGCACCCGCCTTTGGTCTATTACACAAAAAAAAGAATAGAAGTAAAGAAAGGATAAAAAGAAAAAATTGGCAAACATCGCCGACCAAAAGGACAAGAAGAAGGTCGGCATCCCGCCCGACTCTAGGAGGGTCCAAGTACATGGTGCAATGCCCTGGCCCGTTCCACCTTCCTGCTGCCCCTATCTGGCATAAGACGGCCCCTCGAGTGGCTGTTAGAAGATCCGGTAAGTCACAACTGTAGCTTGATGAATTCCTACCCGCCGTGGGGAAGGCTTTATAGCAATGAGGCCGAGCACGGCCGCGAATCTAGAAGAGAGCATTCATCCACCCCGCCATAGGGGTGTAAATAACAAAAGAATACACCCCGACTCAGGGGCATTTGAAGAAGCAACATACCTCACCACGGGGGCATAGAAGCCGTGAAGAATGCACCCCAGCTTACGGGGATCTTAAAAAGAATTACACCCCACCCTGGGGGGATCAGAAGCGGCTATACACTCCACCTTGGGGGCATCAAAAATAGCAATACACGCCACCTTGGTTGCACAAGAAGCAAACATCCCCCAGTGTGTCGGGGTAGAAAAAGAAGAATCCACCCTGTTCTGGGGCATAAGAAGCAAAAGATACACCCCGCTTAGGGGGCACATGAATCGAATACACGCCAACTCGGGGGCAGGTGAGAAGAATCTACCCCGACTTGGGAGTATAAGAAGAAATAGAGTTGCACCCCGGCCCGGGGGCCCATGAAAAGAATCCACCCCGACTCGGGGGCACATAAAGCAAAAGTTACACCCCGGCCTTGGAGCATTTGAAGAAGAAACTACACCCGCTCTGGGGATATATGAAAAGACACATACCCCACCCTGGGGCAAAAGAAGCAGAAGAATTCACCCCGGGGTAGGGGCATTCGAAGAAGAACTACACCCCGCCATGAGGGCATGAGAAGCAAGGAATGTACCTCGCCATGGGGAGCATAAGAAGAATAAGTTACACCTGTCTGGGGGCATAGAAGCCATAAAAGATACACCCCGCCCAGAGGCACGTGAAAAGAATCTACCCTGGCTCAGGGGTATCCGAGGAAGAAATATACCCCGATATGGGGTCACATGAAGCATGCATCCAATTGCTATGGGGGCATAAGAAGCAAAGACCATACCCCGCCATGGGGAATACGAAACAAGAATTCACCCCGGCCTGGGGGCACACAAAGAAAAAAGCACACCCCGACTTAAGGGCATTTAAAGAATGAAATATACCACGTCATGGGGGCGTATGCGAAAAGGAATACACCCCGCCTTAGGGGCACAAGAAATGAAGAATACACCCCCACTCTAGGGGCATTTGAAGAAGAAACGTACGTCCCGCCTGGGGGCATAGAAGCCATAAAAGAATACACTCCGGCTTAGGGGTATTTGAGGAAGAAATATACCCCGATATGGAGGCATGGAAGCAATGGACAATTCACCCTGGCTTAAGGGTATTCAAAAATTCTACCCTGGTTTAGGGGCATTTGAGGCAAAAAACCACACCCCGCCACGGGGGCATAGAAGCCAAAAAGAATACACCCCGCTTGGGGGCACAAAAGCAAAGAGGCCTACCCCCCGACCTAGGGGGCAGATGAAGAAAGGCTACGCTCCAACCTGGGGGCACGTTAAGAGAAATACACCCCAATCCGGGGGCATCAATGAGAAAGGAAGAGAGGAACAAAAAGAACAGTCATGAGGTGGGTGTGGTCTTTGTACCCACCTCTTCATAGTAAAAATAAGAGCAGAAAAGAAAGAACTTTCGTTAGGCAGACGTGGTCTCTCCACTCGCCTCTCTATATAAAAGAAGAAGAGAAGAAAAGAAAGTTAGCCCTGAGGTAGACATGCTCTTTCACCCTTTACCTTCAACCATCCAACAAATAGACCCCTCTTGAAGTTGGCGTCATGGCCTCTCGTCCAAACTTACAAAACCTTCTGCCGACGGGGCGTTAAACCAACTAAACCTTTCACCGACGGGGCGTTAAACCGACTAAGCCTTTCACCGAAGGGGCGTTAAACCGATAAAACCTTTCACCGACGGGGCGTTAAACTAACTAAACCTTTCATCGACGGGGCGTTAAACCGATAAAATCTTCCACCGACGGGGCGTTAAACCGACTAAACCTTTCACCGACGGGGCGTTAAACCGACTAAACCTTTCGCCAACGGGACGTTAAACCGACTAAACCTTCCGCCGACGGGGCGTTAAACCGACTAAACCTTCCGCCGACGGGGCGTTAAACCGACTAAACCTTCCGTCGATGGGGCATTAAACCGACTAAACCTTCTGCCGACGGGGCGTTAAACCGACAGAACCTTCTGCCGATGGGGCGTTAAACCAATAAAATCTTCCGCCAACGGGGCGTTAAACCGACAGATATTCAGCCATCGGGGCTTCAAGCCGACAAATACTCAGCCATCGAGGCTTCAAGCCGACAGGTATCCAACCATCGGCCTCTGAGCCGACAGCCATCCAATCATCGACCTTCGGGTCGACAGCTATCAAACTATCGGCCTCTGAGCCGACAGCTATTCAATCATCGGCCCCCGAGTCGACAGCTATTCAACTATCGGTGCCCAGCCAACAGCTTCCCCATCAAAGAATCAACCTTTCACTTTGGTTCGGATCCTTCCCCGGCCAGAGAATTAAAGAACAAACCTTCCACTTTGGTTCAGATCTTTTCCCGGCCAGAGAATTAAAGAATCAACCTTTCACTTTGGTTCGGGTCCTTCCCCGGCCAGAGAATTAGAGAATCAACCTTCCACTTTGGTTCAGGTCCTTCCCCGGCCAGAGAATCGAAGAATCAACCTTTCACTTTGGTTCGGATCCTTCCCCGGCCAGAGAATTAAAGAATCAACCTTTTCACTTTGGTTCAGGTCCTTCCCCGGCCAGAGAATCAAAGAATCAACCTTCTACTTTGGTTTGGATCCTTTCCCGGCCAGAGAATTAAAGAATCAACCTTTTCACTTTGGTTCGGATCCTTCCCCGGCCAGAGAATCAAAAAATCAACCTTTCACTTTGGTTCGGGTCCTTCCCCAGCCAGAGAATTAGAGAATCAACCTTCCACTTTGGTTCGGGTCCTTCCCCGGCCAGAGAATCAAAGAATCAACCTTTCACTTTGGTTCGGGTCCTTCCTGGCCAGAGAATTAAAGAATCAACCTTCCACTTTGGTTCGGGTCCTTTCCTGGCTAGAGAATCAAAAATAACCCTTTCACTTTGGTTCGGGTCCCTCCCCGGCCAGAGAATTAAAGAAATCCTTTCACTCTGGTTCGGATCTTTCCCCGACCAGAGAAAAAAAAGGGACCCCCCTTTTTGGCTCTCGCAGCCCGCTTCCAATACTTTGGCTTCTATAGCCTGCTCTCTCAATTCCGGCTCTTGCAGCCCGCTTCCCAATATTGGCTCTCGTAGCCTGCTCCCTCAACCTTTGGCTCTCGTAGCCTGCTTCCCCTTGGCCTTCTTGGCCTGCTTCCCAATTCTGGCTCCTGTAGCCTGCTTCCCAATTCTGGCTCTCGTAGCCCGCTTCCCCAATTTCGGCTCTTGCAGCCCGCTTCCCAATTTTGGCTCTTGTAGCCTGCTCCTATACTTCGGCTCTTTGTAGCCCGCTTCCCAATATTGGCTCTCGTAGCCTGCTCCCTCAACCTTTGGCTCCTGTAGCCTGCTTCCCTTTGGCTCCTATAGCCTACTTCCCCGATCTTTGGCTCTTGTAGCCTACTTTCCTTAATTTTGGCTCTTGCAGCTTGCTTCCCAACTTTGGCTCTTGCATCCTACTTCCCTTTGGCCTTCGTGGCCTGCTTCCCAATTTTGGCTCTCGATGCCTGCTCCTCCAACCTTTGGCCTTTGTAGCCTGCTTCCCAGCATCTCCCGGCTTCTATGGCCTGCTTCCTTGATGTCCCTTGACTTTTCTGGCCTACTTCCTGACATCTTTTGGCCCTTATGGCCCACTCCCCTAATGTCCCTTGGCTTCTATAGCGCGCTTCCCTAATATCCTTTCGGCCCTTCGTGGTCTGCTCCCCTAATACTTTTACTGCCGCTACACTTATACGTAACGATAGTATGTTCTTACGCAAAAAAAAAGAAAAAAAGAAAAAAAATAAAGAATGCTTGATTGCCCTGCTTGCATGCTTGCTTGTAATATAGAATAAGACATGCCCTTGGAATTTTCTAGGACCTCGTTTCCTTGCTAAATAATAATGTCGCCCCGGTTCTAGATGCGCGTGCGTCACGGCATACGCTCGAAGGGAACCCGATTATGGCGGGTGCACACGTCGAGGGGAAGAGTCATGGCTAAATTGCTGAGCCCAACTCACAAAATAAACCCGAGGCAACACTCCACACTTCACATTTAATGCGTTCAATGGTCTTCAACCATAGGGATTGCCCGACTTTCTTCTTAGCACTCTACGGATGCTTGAATTTCTGCACTCGCGTGAAAGGTAATCGTGAGGAAAGAGCAGCCTACCCCCACTTAAAAAATGATGCAAAAAAAATTAAAAAATATTGTGAATCTGAGTAGCCGAGAATCCCCATTGAGACATATGAGAAGACTCGCGCAAAATGGTGAAGCGAATTTCAATAAGGATGAAGCCTAATAGCCGGGAATCCCCATTGAGACACATGAGGAAACTCGCATCGAACGGTGAAATCTGCAATAGAATTATGATAAGTATGAATCCTAGTAGTCGGGAATCACCATTGAGACACATGAGGAGACTCGCGCCGAACGGTGAAATCCGCTACCAAAATAAACAGATGGGGGCTGTGCGAAGCTACCGAAATCGAGAGCCTGAAACCCATGTGTAGGCGCTAGAGTAACCCTCGAGTGTTGCTTAGAAAACCTACATATTCTATGTTTAGGGCCTTTTGCTCACACGTTTGCTCCTCCACTCCACAAGGGATTGCCTCGGGTGAAATGCGTGAATTTAAGCTGTGCATGCAAGACATGTGATATCCTCTTGACGGGCACACCACCCCTTAGTCGTGCCTCGTGGCCCGCACCACGTTTACGAATTACGGGTGATGTCCCTATCCCATCCCCTATGGAGGGAGCTATCTTATTTATACTTATGTTATGCCTGCTGTCGAATGCCTGCATGCTTGAATAAAGAAATAAAGAAATAAAAAAGAGAAAAATAATAAACTCAATTTCAAATATTGCGGCCTGCTTTCCCAGTTCTGGCTCGTACAACCCAATCTTGGCCCTCACGGCCTACTTCTCATCTTCACGGCCTGCTAACCTCCCAACTTCGGCTTCTATAGCCCGCTTCCTCAATTGTAGCCTTCGCGGCCTACTTCTGCAACAACAACTCCAGCCCTCATGGCCCACTTTCCCGGGTTCAGATTTCACAGCCAGTACTCCCGGCGCATTGAAGAACATCAAATCCTTCCACTTTGGTTCAGGCATGTCACACAGCTAGAGAACAAACAGACCCCTGTCACTCTGGATCGGACCTTCCGTCCGACTAGAGAACAAAAAGACCCTTTCACTTTGGGTCAGACCTACCGTCCAGTCAGAGAACAAAGAGATTCTCTCCAACTCTAGATCGGACCTTCCGTCCGGCTAGAGAATAAAAAGATCCTTTCACTTTGGCTCGGACTTGCCGTCCAGCCGGAGAACAAAAAGATTCTCTCCACTCTAGATCTGACCTTCTGCCCGGCTAGAGAACAAAAGATTCTCTTCACTCTAGATCGGACCTTCCGTCTGGCTAGAGAATAAAAAAAAATCCTTTCACTTTGGCTCGGACCTGCCGTCCAGCCGGAGAACAAAAAGATTCTCTCCACTCTAGGTCGGACCTTTCGTCTGGCTAGAGAACTAAAAAATGAATTCTCTCCACTCTGGTTCAGACCTTCCGTCCAGCCAAAGAATTAAAAGACCCTTCATACAGCTGGTACCCCCAGCGCATTAAAGAACGAAACAACCTTTCAACCTGGCCCGAGCCTGCCATTCAGGTAAGGAATCATCCCTTTTTCCTTGCGCTAACACTAGCCCGTGTCAGCGACTTGACCACCCCTCCGTCCCTTCGGGGTCACAAATAATCCTCTTGATGTGGACCTTCCGTCCAGGTCGTTACATGAACCAACTCTTCTCTCTGTCCCTTCGGGTGACAAATACCCCTTTTGATTTGGACCTCCCGTCCAGGCCATTGAATCAACAAGTTCTTCTCCCCGTCCCTCCGGGTGACGAACATCCTTGTCGAATCAACAAACTCTCCTCCCCGTCCCTTTGGGCGACGAATCCCTTTCAATTTGGACCCACCGTCCAGACCGGTAAAGGAATAAACCCTCCTCTCTGCCCTCATGGCTCACTTCCTAATTGTTGGCTCCCACGCCGATAGCTTTCAATTATCGGCCCCCGAGCCGACATCTTTCAATTATCGGCCCTTACGCCGACAGCTTTCAATTATCGACCCTTGCGCCGACAGCTTTCAATTATTGGCCCTTGCGCCGACAGCTTTCAATTATCGGCCCTTGAGCCGACAGCTTTCAATTATCGGCCCTTGAGCCGACAGCTTTCAATCATCGGCTCCTAGCCGACAGCTTTCAATTATCGGCCCCCGAGCCGACAGCTTTCAATTATCGGCCCCTAAGTCGATAGCTATCTAATTATCGGCGTTTAGCCGACAGCAATCTAACTATTGGCGTTTAGCCGACAGCTATCTCATTATCGGCGTCAAGCCGATAGCTATCTGATTATCGGCGTTTAGCCGACAGCTATGTCATTGTCGGCATCTAGCCGATAGCTCTCTCACTATCGGCATCCAAGCCGACAGCTTTCAATTATCAGCTCTTGAGCCGACAGCTTCCTAACGGCTTCCGACTATTGGCATCCGAGCCAACAGCTCTTCACTATCGGCATCCACGTCGGCAGCTACCCAAAGTTCTTCAAAAAAATAAAAAAAAGAGAAGAAGAAGAAAAAAATGAAAAATAAGAAAAAAGCGAGGAAGAAGAAAAGAAAAAAAGAGAATAGAGAAGAAAAGAATAAAAAGGGGGGGAAAGAAAAGAGAAGAAGAGACCAAGCATACCACGTCAGTTCCTGACACCCTGTCGGCATTGATGAAGAGAAGAAGAGACAAACATACCACATCAGTTTCCGACGCTCTGTTGGCACTGATGAAGAGAAGAAGAGACAAACATACCACATCAGTTTCCGACGCCCTGTCGGCACTGATGATGAGAAGAAGAGACCAAGCATACCGCGTCAGTTCCTGAAACCCCATCGGCACTAATGAAGAGAAGAAGAGACAAACAAACCACGTCAGTTCCTGACACCCCGTCGGCACTGATGAAGAGAAGAAGAGAAGAACAAACTACCTCAGCTCCTGACACCCTGTCGGCAGTGATGAAGAGAAGAAGAGACAAGCAAACCACGTCGGTCCTCGACTCCCCGTCGGCATCGATGAACAAGCCTGTGGCCTGGACCTTTCGCCTGGTTCCATGAATAAAAGACCCTTGCTTTGGTACTCACCCCTTGTCAATGAATAGACCACCTCAATATTACAACTCCCAGTCCCACCGACGAATAAACCCTTGGCTTGGACCTTCCGTCCAAGTCGATGAACAGAAGAACACCTTTGCTTGGCTCGGACCTTCAGTCCAAGTCGATGAACAAAAAGAACCTCCTTGCTTGGCTTGGACCTTCCGTCTAAGTCGATGAACAAAAAGAACACCTTTGCTTGGCTTGGACCTTCCGTCCAAGTCGATGAACAAAAAGAGCGCCTTTGCTTGGATCGGGCCTTCCGTCCAAGTCGATGAACAAAAAGAACCTCCTTGCTTGGCTCGGACCTTCCGTCCAAGTCAATGAATAAAAAGGACCTCCTTTGCTTGGCTCGGACCTTCCGTCCAAGTCCATGAACACAAAGAAACCCCTCCTTGCTTCGCTCGGACCTTCCATCCTAGTCCATGAACAAAAAAAAAGAGAAGAGTGCATCCCCTTTGCTCGGCTCAGACCCTCCGTCCGAGTCGGTGAATGAACAACTTTCCTAAACCCAGCATGAGTCAACGACTCCCCCTTGGGATTAGCCTCGTCTAAGTCATTTTGGGCCTTTTTCCTGAGATGACGCATAGACCCTTCATTCTTGCTTCGGTATTCACCCCATGCCGATGACTAAACCCCCACTCCGACATCTCAGTCCGCGTGCATATGAGGTGAAGCGATCCCCTCATCCCTTCACTGAAGGAGTGAGCGCTTTCCCGTGAATTCGCACAGGACCAGCATCCCACTGGCTTGGAAGAACAGACGTCCTGTCGAAGAGCTCTACACTCGCGGGCTTCGCGCACTCGTCCCTCTTTCGCGCCACCCATGAGCGGGGGGCATTTGTGGACGTCAAAAAAATGACGGTGATGATCATACGACATTCGCGTCTACGTGCGAGTCGAAGATAGGAAGGCCGAACAAACCTATACCTCACCCGGTCAGGACGAGAACTTGCCCGGTGGCCCACTACCCATCAAGGGAGCCCCTTCGAGCGGAAGATACCACCACAATTCTCCAACCGGCCATGCCGAGAGAAAAATCAAAGAAAAGTCGATAACTTCGGCATAGTCTCGGTATGCACCGAAAGTCGAGCAAAGTCTGGGATCGAGCCCCAGAGGCTGCGAACGGAACATTACAGAGGCCGTACATCACGATTAGAATATTCCGGGAACGCCAACATTAATATAAATGGCTGTGACTTCGAAAAGAATCCGTTCGGTGCTTAAAACGGCGCGGAAGGGCCTTAAAGCGGCGCGCCTTAAAACGGCGCGCCCCTTTGCTTAAACGATGCGCCCCACTTTATGCTCTAATACGACCCCTCCCCTTTGCTTTGGTTTAAAACGGCGCCACCTTATGCACAAGTTACCCGGCGCGCCCATTTGAAGGAAATGCCACCCCCTTGCAATGCTTACACGGTGTGGCCCCCTTGAAAAGCTTTAATCTGGCGCGGTCACTATTCCCCCGTGCCGATTTAACCCCATTCCATCCCATCTCTGGCACGATGCTATGTTTTGTTTAAATGCGGTGCGCAGAGAGCATTCAATGTTCTGAAGCTGTGCCTCTGTCTCCACTCGACAGCGCATTAACATCATCGGCGAAGGCATGTCTTCGGATGGAGATCTCCCGGCAAACCCGCAACCGTGCCGTCCTCGGACGAACGACAGTGTACGGCACAAATCACCAGATGCCAGCGACATGGCAACCCTGTTCATCTGGCAGAGGAATGAAGTGGCGGGAGTTTCTTCCGTTCGAGCAAAGAAAAGGCAACCCACTACATATATACTCTGCAGGTTCGACAGAGCAATCCCCCCCGGGACTTTTCCCCGGCTGGCCATCCTAAAGGAGAACAGAAGGCTCTCGGTTGTGTTTAGCGAAGAGAAGAAGAAGAAGAGAGAAGGAGTTTGGTCCCCCAGCGCCGGCAAGGTGAAGAAGAAGAGAGTGAGTGTGAGAGAGGAGAGGTGAGTCGGAGGGGGAAGAGACTGTGCTCTCTCCCCCTCCCTCGTCAATGTATTCTCTCCCCCCTCGTGATGTATTTCTTCTTTATCAAGAGATGAATCCCTTCTGTTTTAAAATCTTCCTCGGTTATGTGGATGAATAAAAAGAAAAGGTCCTTTTGCAATCTTAGTATCCTCTGATTTAATCCCCGGTTTCTTCTTCTTCTCTCCTCCTCCTCCTCATCCAAGACCCTTCGAAGCTTGCTTCTCCATAGCACGGCCTTCGAAGGAGTTCGTCACCAGATGAACATTCATGGCCCTCGTGGCAAACATCTGTCCCGTGCCGAAGATTCATCGCCCGTGAGTCGTGGTCACTCTTCAAGGCTAGCCCTCGAGCACTCCACACTCACGCATGGGTTCAGACCGCCGTGAGGCCACTCCGATTTTTGAGAGTCTACCCCGGAGCAATCCGATTGGTGACTTTCCTTCACCTCTGGCAAGTCCCGGTCCGGGGGAGGTGCTGCCAAATTTTCGTTAGGGCTAAGAACGCCTGAAAACGAACGAACAAACCACCTCTGAGAACGAGAACAACCCACAGTAAAATCCGTGAATCAAACAACTCGAACGAAACACTTGAGCATTCATGCTAATTCCTCTTAATAAACAACTAAAACGCTTTAACCCCCTCTTCACCAACTTAATCCACCAAGAACAATGAACAAACCAACCATCAAACCGGCTTGCATGTGAAAGAAAAGAAAACACATTCAATCCCTGTGAACTAAACCATCGAGAGAGTTTATCCCGGCACGGGCTAATCCGGCGCGGTCACTGTTCCCACGTGCCGGTTTAACCCTCCTATCAAAACACTCTCCTCCCTCTTTGAACCCAGATCCAGCGTGCCCCCCCCCATGTTCACCCCAATTCCGGCGCGCCCCTGCTCACTTCCCGATTCCGGCGCACTCCCTTGCAAGCATCCTAATCTGGCGTGGCCTTAACCTGTGCGCCCTTTTCCCCATTTTCCCCCATGTTCACCCCTCTGATCCGGCGCGGTTCCTGTAGCTGCTAAAATGGCGCGCCCCCCCTTGCCATCCTATTTCGGCACGCCCCTGCTTACTTCCCAAATACGGCGCACCTATATCCGGAGCGCCTCCCCCCTTTTTGCATTCCTTAATTCGGCGCCCCCACTGTAGCATCCTTACACCGGCGCGCCTCATATAAAAAAAAAGAACAAAAAAAACACAATTAACTAAATGGAAGAAAAGCTTAAAACTCATAAATAAAATAAAAGAAAGGACCCAAATAAATGAATGAGATAAAAGACTATGAACCACTATCATGAGAACAAACACCATAACCTTTCTATAATTAAAATTTTGTTCCGGTGGCACTGCCCCCGGAAACCCCCGCAAGGGGCTCTGCCCCCCTTGACCCCTGCGACCTGACCGGGCAGGTCGATCTCCGCGACCTGACCGCGCAAGTCGATCCACGTGTGAGGGCGCACGATGGTGAGCTCGGGCTCTACACTTAACAATTCACTCCCCCGGACTGGGTGCAAAGAGAAAATCAATGATGCCTTGTGGTATCGGACGTGGACCTCGGAACCCCTGACATGGTCATGATCCGAACACATCTCGGGCCAATAGTTTGTTAACTTGACCCGCTTCTCCCGGGATCTAATCCCGCAACCCCACATTAAACTTGCCGTGTCTACAACAGATATTTGCACGGTTTTATCGTCGTCTTCGATGCTTCGAACATGGACTTGCATCCGAACAATGAATGGTCCAACCGTGATCGACATGCACGCATACCTTGGAACCTTCATTTCCCCAGACTGTGTGTGAAGAGAAAAGCAATGACACCCCACTAGATCGGACTTGGATCTCGGGAGCCCTCACTCGGACGTGACCATGATCTGATCTTATCCCGAGCCGATAGTTCGTTAGCTCGACCCATCTTTATCGGGATCCGATCCCACACCTACAATAAACTTGCCGTACCTACGGCAGACATCCGTACGATTTTATCGTCATCCTCGACGCTACTAATATGGACTTCCGTCCGAATAATGAATGGTCCGTTAGTGACCGACATATATGCCGGGATCTAATCCTGCACCCACATTAAACTTGCCGTACCTACAACAGACATCCGTGTGGTTTTGTTGTTGTCTTCGACGGTTCAAATGCGGACTCTCGTCCGAATGACGAACGGTCCGTTAGTGACCGACTTACATACCGGGATCTAATCCCACGCTTGCATTAAACTTGCCGTACTCACAGTAGACGTTTGTACGGGTTTATTTCCATTTACGTCTTGCCTTCAATACGGATCTTTGTCTGAACATAAAATGGTCCATGAATGACGAAAAAAATATGAATGGAACGAGACGGCTCTCGTCATCCCCGGACCCTTTGCATGGGAATATCAATAAGGCCTCCGTGGGCCATGCTTAGACCTCGGGTCCACCCCGATCGTGGTCATTGCCTGACCCATATCCTCGGCCTATAGCCCGCTCCTTTTGAACGCATACTGGTTCTAGGATCTGATCCCGGGACATCCTCCCGTTGCCCCTCGGCACCGGAAACATTGACGATGCCCACGTGAGCCCGACTTCGAACCCGGGGGGGCCCACCGCAGTATGGTCATAGCTTGATCTTGCACTGGGCCGACAAACTTATTGGTTTCTGGCCGCTCTAACCGGGATTTAACTGGACGTTTCCCATCCCTTTGAACAATAAATTTGCCATACCCCGGCATACATAGGCTCCGATTTTCCCCGTGACAATCATGATTTTCTGAAGCCGGACGCTCGTCCGAATATCAAAATGGTCCCTTGAGTAACCGACATATTTCGAATACTTGCTTCCCTATACATCGGGCTTTCCGACTAATTCGAGACCGCTATCGGCTTATTTCTCTCGATATAGTTTCCTGGCCATGAGGCCCCTTTTCCTGGCGATTAATCAAGGGTGTTCCCCTCTCCGAGGGGATGTAAATGACGCTGTGACCTTTATGGCGCGGCGGGTTTTGGTCCCGACACGAACCACACTATCTTCTGATTAGTCATATCAAGTGCACAATAAATCATCATTCTGTGACTGGCACGCCCACGCATTTAATAAACCCAATGAACAAATAAACAACGATTTTAAATAAAAAGTGCGTCCACACTTATACGTCGGCAACAGCAGTCGAGAAAGATACTCCTCGATGTTAGAAGGAGTCACCAACTCAGCAGTTCCCAGGCGGTCCCGCTGAAGGATAGCAGCATCCCTCTCCACCTCCGGAGAGACCTCTGTTTGCTTCGGAGGGATGTTAGGGTGAAAGTTGGGCGCCGTCAGGAAATCCGAGACCACACCGACCACCGATGGACCCACCAAAAAATATTGGGTCTTCGACCCCTTGTGAGAGGAATCCTTCACAGAAAGGGACACACAACTCCTTCCCCGCCTCACCTGAATGAAGAAGAAGCCCTTCCTAGCAAAAGGATTATCCTTCAACTCAAAAAAATAGTGGAAGAGATCCAGTGAGGTGCGTACCCCTCTCTTGCCACAGGGGAAGATGAAGGAGAAGATGAGGGTGTAAGAGTTGGAGACCAACTGGACAGGATCCAGCCGGTAGAACCGAAGCAACTCGGCAACAAAGGGATGGAGGGGTAGCCGAAAGCCGCACTTCCAGGCCAGGAGGAAAGAACAGAAGAGGCCAAAATGAGCGACCATACTAGATTCATGAGGTTCAGGTGCAAGGAACTTGAATCGCCGTGGCAGCCCATACCGATTCTCCAGCCGCTTCACATCCGCCTCACCCGGCTCACTGCGAAGAGGTTCTGATGGCACCAAAAAAGTCCTCGAGGCCCGTTCTCCCTCTCGGCTCTCGGCCCCTGGATTTTGGTCTGCCATGGAATAGACAGATGAACTGGGAGAAGAAGGGGAAAGCTCTGAATCAGAGGACTCTGGAGGAGAAGGAAGCTGACGAATCACCGCCTCAAGATGCTCCCCTAGTTCCAATGGCCGCAATGATTCTCCGTTCTTCCAAGTTACTCTCACGGCACAAGAGTCCCCCCTGAAATATAAATTCAAAGATAGGTAAAACCCTAAACCCCGGAGATAAAGGGACGCAAAAACGCGCAATGCTTAAACTGGAGGCGGCGTAGCGATCTGATCTCCCGAGGAGGGGCCTTCTCTTATTTATCATAATGGGCATATTTTCAAGGTGAGCCGCGTCATGTGGCCCCTATCAAAAAGAGAGATCTATACCCAACCAATGCAACAAAAAGTCCAGCCCAAACGCACTCGTCTGAGCCTAATTTTGGCTCGGGAGTAGGAGGGGGACAAGTGGAGAGGGGAAATCTCATCGCCCATACGAGGAGGCCAAAAGAGGTCCAACCAGACCGAACGAGGCCCAACTCCTCGAAGTGGTGGCCCCCTAGCCCACTTAAAATAAAGCCCAAAAACTCACTCGGTACAAGCGCTTCCTAGGCGGCCTTCGGGTTGGGAAGTCTGAGCATCAGTTCGATCGGGAAAGCTACCCTTGAGCCTTTTATTCTCTGTCCCGACCAAGCACTCATCGCTCGGAAGACCTCTCCTGGGCCAGTGCCTATTGCTCAGGCTCACTGATGGAAGCTTATTGATCACGGCCGTTGCGAGTCCCTTAATGGCAGGAAGCTCAAGAGGACAGGGGAAACCAAGAGTCTGCGTGCTATAAAGGAGCCCACATGAAGGACGTAACCCCCCCTGAGACTCCTCCGCTTACAGGGGTCAGTCACACAAACATGCCACTATTTAAACTGGAAAAGCCCTACTACCGGAGGTAAGCAAGGCAAGAGCCAAAAACCCTGAGCAAGAACCACTTCACCTTTTGGTGGAGAGGGATCTCGCGCTCCCATCTTCCTCCTAACTCTTCCCTTTGCATCCGAGCTCTACTATTTTGCTGACTTAGGCATCGGAGGGTCTTCCTCGGGGTTCTATCCTTGGGCACCTCTGACTCGTTTCCCTTCTTGCAGTTCAAATTTCAAGGGTACGTGGACATCATCTTCCCCGCTCAGGAGCAACGCGAGATAACCCCTCTTCAGATGCTTTTGATGAGTTTCAGGCACTCTATATGAAGATAAAGCAAGACAGTGAGTTTAAAATCTCCAACCTTCAATCTGATCATAGTGGTAAATTTGAAAATACTGAATTCTATAATCTCTATAGGGCTAAAGGCATTTCACATCGGTTTTCATCACCAAGAACCCCTGAGCAAAATGGTGTAGTTGAAAGAAGGAATCGAACACTCATAGAGATGGCGAGGACAATGCTTGCCGAACGGTAACTCCCAAGGAAGTTTTGGGCTGAGACGGTAAACACAGCTTATTACACGATCTATGGTAAGGTCACACACCAAAAAGACTCCTTATGAGTTGCTGAAATGTAACACGCCCTCTCTCTCATATATGAAAGTGTTTGGGTCTAAATACTTCATCCACAATAATGACAAAAGAGAATTAGATAAATTCGAGCCCAAGAGTGATGAAGGTATATTCTTTGGATATTCTGATAGATCTAGGGCTTATAGAATTTACAACATTAAGAGTCAAACTGTGGAAGAATCACCCCATGTTTCCTTTGATGAATATCATGATGATTCTAAAAATGATAACTATTGCAGGAAAAATGATGAAGACGGGGAATTCCTAAGCATGAAGGAAAAGAATAATCCTCCACAAGAAGAAACAAGAGAAGATGGTGACCTAGCTGAATCAAACAATGCAAGGGATCAAGCTCCAAAAGAAGGTAATGATTCTATAGACATTAAAATTCTTAAGGATCATCCTTTAGAAAATGTCATTGGAAGCTTGAATGATCCACCCAGAACTAGGTCATATTTTAGAATTGTGGAAGAATTAGATCATCTTGCTCTTGTCTCCCAGATTGAACCCAAGAATATTGATGAAGTATTAAAAGATGAAAACTGGATAAACTTAATGCAAGATGAATTAAACCAATTTGAAAGAAACAAAGTTTGGCATCTTGTTCCTAGACCATCATCACAATCTGTCATAGGCACTAAATGGGTATTTAGGAACAAACTCAGTGAGGATGGCAAGATAATAAGAAACAAGGCTAGATTGGTGGCTCAAAGGTATAATCAAGAGTTTTGGGTAGACTTTGAGGAATCTTATGCCCCAGTAGCCAGACTTGAGGCCATCAGAATTTTACTTGCCTTTGCATGCTCCCTTAGAATAAAGTTGTATCAAATGGATGTAAAGAGTGCTTTCTTAAATGGTTTGATCAAAGAAGAAGTCTATGTGGAGCAGCCCCCTGACTTTGAGAACTCTAACCATGCAGATTTTGTATACAAGCTAGACAGGGCGCTTTATGGCTTGAAGCAAGCACCAAGAGCTTGGTATGACAGACTAAGCTCATTTCTCATTGAGAAAGGGTACGCACGAGGTAAGGTAGACCAAACACTTTTTATCAAGAAGTAAGGTAAGAACATCTTGATTGTTCAAATTTATGTTGATGATATTGTGTTTGGTTCTACTAAATTTGAAATGTGTGAGGAATTTGCTAACCTCATGACTAGCGAATTCGAGATGAGCATAATGGGAGAACTCCAATTTTTTCTCGATTTGCAGGTCAACCAAAGAGAAGATGGGTGCTTCATAAGTCAAGCCAAATACATCAAGGAGTTGCTGAAAAGATTCAACATGACAAGCTGCAAAATAATTACAACTCCTATGAGCACCACAACATCACTGGATTCGGATGAAAATGGTAAATTAGTGGATGCAAAAATCTATATAGGTATGATTGGCTCCTTACTTTATTTGACTGCATCCCGACCAGACATCCAGTTTAGTGTTTGCCTCTGTGCTAGATTTCAAGTTAGTCCTAGAGAATTCCACTTGACTCCTCAAACGTATCCTTATATATCTTGCCGGAACTCAAGATTTGGGATTGTGGTATCCGTCATCATGTGATTTATCTCTTATTTCTTATTCTGATGCAGACTACACTGGATGCAAGCTAGATCGCAAGAGTACTAGTGGCTACTCCCAGTTTCTGGGCAGGTGTTTAGTTTCTTGGGCCTCCAAGAAACAACACTCGGTTGCCCTCTCAACCACAGAAGCAGAATACGTTGCTGCGGTGAGCTGTGGCACACAAGTGTTGTAGATTAAACACCAACTCCAAGACTACTTAGTGGATCTTGATTGTGTCTCGATTCTGTGTGATAACACCAGTGCTATCAACCTTGCAAATAATCTAGTCCAGCACTCTAGGACAAAGCATATTGAGATTAGACATCACTTCATTAGAGATGAGGTCATTAAGAAAATCTTTGAACTACATTTTGTTGATACACTAAATCAGATTGCTGATATCTTCACCAAACCCTTGTGTAATAACATGTTTACAACACTTAGAAGGGAGCTTGGTCTTTGCAGACCTCAGGCTAATAAAAATTGAAATGATGATCTTCTTCAATTTGGTTGGGTACTTTTGCTGATTGGTATCCATGCATTGTTTATATGTAAACATGTCATTCTGCATGTGGTGTAGCATTACATGTAGTTGCATAATAAAGTTGAATTCATGTTCACGATGCATTGCATGTGGTGTAGCATCATTCTTGCATGGCCATGGTATATTAAATGATGAAGTGTGGAAAGGCAGGTTATGCTTGTCTAAAAGCACTCACCATGCGTGAGGATACACCTCCGCCAAGTACCATGCGTCACTGTCGCATGTAGGCCATACAATAAGGGGGAGCTATTTCTTTGAAGCATTCATGCATATGTTTCATCTTCATTCAGTTACCATCAATAAGTGTACAACTATGGGCCGGGTCATGCATTTCATTTCTGATCATTCCCCTTGATTGCAAACATAACTCCTTGAATGCATTCACTGCATATCCTTAGGGGGAGTCTTGCTACTTCTCTTAATCTCTTACAATCTAAACTTCAATGGCTTCCAGTCTGAACATGTGATCATGAAACAGACAGATCTATGGTGTAAGAGATCTCTATTATATGAACTGATGATTGTCCATCCAATAAAAATGGTTCAGATTTAATGAATTCCTTGAAGCTCTGATATATCTTTGAAATCATCTATGTTCCGTGGTGTTAATAGACTTTAACTAGAGCTTGCATGTTGTGCCTTGAATGACTATTCTGAAATCTGAAAATTCAAACTTTATGGCAACCTTGGTGATACACTAAAGCTTAGTATTATTTTTAAACACCTTGATGAGCTGGAATTCTTGATAGTAAATTTGACAGAGCAATGATATTGTTGCACGGAGAAATATGTCACGTCCTCAAAACAAGTGACGAATGATATGTCATGATGTGCCCATGTTATCTCTGTCTTAATTAAATTAAACTCTAGGCAGGGCAATGGCATAATTACTGAGAAATATATCTCCTCATCAAAGAAATGAGGTCTGATATGTCATGAGGTGACAAAGCTATCTCTGTTCAATCTGAAGCAAAACAGTCAGTCTTATCAAATACCTAGGAATATTGGCCTCTAAACAACGTGTATTCTTACGGATAGGAGACATGTACTCGACTCGCTTGCTCGTAAAATATGAGTCATGTGCATACAAATACAAAAGATCATGCAAAATAGTGTTGAAATGATAAAATTCCATGCTTTAGTCATGCTTGTTTAACCTCAATACTAGTTTGTGCTATTCCCGATGAAGTTATTGAATATGGATGTATAAGATGAAGGAAGGTTAACCACTGCCATGATATGCACTTCCGGTTCATTTCTATTAAAACATGGATGTAGATGCTTTTCGAACCCTATTGTTGATCTCGGATTTCATTAACTTTATACCTTATATATTGCTCACGGCATGTTTCAGATCTGCATATAATGGCTTACTCTAAACTCCTATTCGCTTTGTTCTCTAAGACATTTGTCACTGTCTCTACCTTATCCCTCCTTTTTGCTGTTGTCAAAGGGGGAGAATACCTTTGTGAGTTGCCTTTGTAAGTTGTCAAAGGGAAGTTGTCAAAGGGGGAGAATAACTTTGTGAGACGGGGGAGAGTCAACAGTCCCTCATCATGCATACACTCAGGGAGAGCAGCATCCATAATCAAGAGGAACTTGAATAGCATTCACATGCTCTGATCATTCATGCATAGCATAATCATTCATGTATCTTGAGCTGCATATGTTATACATTTTCCATCTTGGACGTTACTGCCAAATAATGACTCACAGTATTGCCATCATCAAAAAGGGGGAGAATGTTGTGCCCCTGTGGTCATTTGACATTCATGGTTTTGATTATTGCCAAACACTAAGTCATTGATGTTTCCCACTCTCATATGATTGAAATACTTGATACTTTTCCATGACAGATAAGTCAAGACATGGAGTGGAGATGGCAAAAGTGAAAGCCCAATGATCGTGCCCAAGCAAGGATTAAAATCCCTTCAAAGCAAGAGTCAATTCTTCAAGCTGGACAGCTATCAAAAGATCATGATGGCTTCAAGAAGAGTAGAGTCGACACTTCACATAGCCAAGGTTGATGCACAATGAAGAACACACTTGGCTTCAATGTCCAAAGGTCTGAGCATTCGTTAAGAAAAGGTCAAAGACTCAGTAGACATCCTCAAGGTCTAAAGAGTTTAATGCCACACACTTGAATGGACTAAAAATGGGTTTAAGGGGTTGAATGAAGCAAATCTTGGAAAAACCAAGCTGTCAGTCGACCGCCGGTCATGGACCGGTCGACCGGAAATCCCAATAACGAAAAAGCTACAGAACTCTTAGTAGCGGTCGACTGCCCAGCAAGGACCGGTCGACCAGATTTCCCAGCAACTGTAAACTTTCGGTCGACCGACCACCTACCTCCGGTCGACCGGCTGCCCCAATGCAGCTATTGTTGACTTCATTTTCTCAACGTGGGCAGCCCCTTTTCTTGGATTTGTTTAATTCTAAAGTCACCCAATCTACCATGATTTGTGGATCTGGTCTGGGACTTGTCTATAGACCATGCAAAGAGATATAAAAATAACACAAAGCGGGTTAGAAACCCTAATGGATCAAGGGAGATCAAAGAGATGCTAGAGGAGGCTGTCCAAGGAAAGAAGAAGAGGGTACTGTAGCCGTGAATAGTACTTCGGGTAGGAGTTCTGCATCTATTTCCAAGATGATTCAAGCTCATATCCAAGCTAGCAACCTCCAAGGTAGTGTAGATGCAAGCAAGGCTATCAAGGGGATCCAAAGAAGCTCATTTCACAAGGAAGAAGAAGCCGTTGCTGCTGAATCAAGAGGAGAGCTTTGTGAAGAAGAAGAAGCCTTTGTTGGTGATCTACATCGTGTGAAGACAAGAAGAAAAAGAGGCAACCCTTGCTGAAGCATCAGATTCACCACCTTCATTTCAGACAAGATCTTCTCGATTTTAGCATATCTCCATATCTTGTTTGAACATTTTCATCCTATTCTCTTTTCATTTTGTTCAAGCTATATTGAAACTGAGAATCATCCCTACTGCGGTTAGTAGGTAGGCAGTCGGAAGGTGCTCCAATCTATAGTGTTATCGTCCCTATCGGTGGTTAGTAGGAAGGCAATCGGAGGTTTTCTGATCTACGGTTTGGTGCGCTGCACTAGTGAAGCCTCACCGGGTTTGGTGAGGGGTGGACATAGGACTGGGGATTCAGTTCGAACCACCTTTAAATCTCGTGTGTTATGGTTTGCTTGTGCGATTACTTTGTGCTAGATGCATGCTTAGGTTCAATCGTTATTATATTTGTTCATCCTGCTAAGCCAATCGTTGTATCCTTCGTTAAGCTAGTTGTATTTCACTGCGATTCGCTTTATCTAGCTTTAAAGAGGGGTGTTCTGCGAAAAGAGGGGCAGATCTATTCACCCCTCCCTTCTAGATCCGCCATTCACTACTCAGCACAACGTAGATGGTTGGAGTATATCAAGGACTTCAACTTTACTATCCAATATCATCCGGGGATAGCAAATGCTGTAGCCGATGCTCTTAGTAGGAAACTAATGGCAACTCTAGCAAGCCTCTGGAAAGGTATAACTTGTCTTATTGAAGATTTTTCTCATTTAAATCTTAATATTGACAGAGAAGGAGAAGGAGGTATGATTGCCAACATAAGGCTTCAACCTACATTGATCAAGGACATAGTCCAATTACAAGAAAATGACCCTACATTGATGGAGATTAAGGATAATATTGATCAGAAACCAGAATTTTCTATCTCAAATGATGGAAGACTATTATTTAAGGATCGAATTTGTGTGCCAAATCATGATGACACTAAGAAATTGATCATGGAAGAAGCTCACAAATCAAGGTATGCTATTCACCCTGGTGCTACCAAGATGGATCAAGATTTGAAAAGAAACTTTTGGTGGCCCAACATGAAATGAGAAGTAGCATATTTTGAGTCCCGATGTCTCACTTGTCAACAAGTAAAAGCAGAACATTTAAAGCCTATTGGGAAATTACACCCTTTGAATATTCCTGAGTGGAAATGGGAAAGTATAGGGATGGATTTTATCATGTGTTTACCTAAGACAAGAGGAGGACATGATGGTATATGGGTGATCATAGACCGATTGACTAAATCTGCATATTTTCTACCAATCAAAAGTCGATGGTCTGTGGATGTACTAGTAGCATTATACATGAGAGAGATTGTCAAACTACATGGTGTCCCTGTTACCATTATATCTGACCGAGACCCTCGGTTCACATCACAGTTCCAGAAGGGTCTTCAACATTCATTAGGAACCTGACTTAATTTTAGCACTGCGTTCCATCCACAAACTGATGGTCAAACTGAAAGGATAAATCAAGTGGTGGAAGATATGCTCAGGGCTTGTGCTATCGACTTTGGAGGAAGTTGGCACGACCATTTACCTCTAGTGGAATTTGCCTATAACAATGGCTATCAGGCTAGTATTCAAATGGCACCATTCGAGACTCTGTACGGTAGAAGCTGTCGATCTCCTATTTACTGGAATGAAGTAGGAGAAAGGCAATTTCTCGGTCCCGATATCATTAGGGATACTACCGAGAAGATGAAACTTATTCGGGAAAGACTTCAGATGGCACAAGACAGACAGAAATCATATGCTGATAATTGAAGACGCAGCCTAAAATTTCAAGTAGGAGACCATGTATTTCTTAAAGTTTCTGCAGGTCGAGGTATTCGAAGATTCGGTATCAAAGGTAATCTTACTCTAAGATTCATTGGCCCCTTCAAAATTCTCGACAGGATTGGTGAAGTCGCATATCGAATAGCTTTACCCCCTCAATTAGCAGAAGTTCATGATGTATTCCACGTCTCAATGCTCAAGAAGTATGTATCTGATCCATTCCTTGTCATTACTTATGACAACCTGGAGATTAAAATGGACTTGACGTATGAGCAAAAGCCAATAAGGATCATTGAACGGGAAGTACGTCAACTTTGGAATAAAACCATTCCTATGGTAAAGATCCAATGGACAAAGTCATGTCCCCATGAAGCAACATGGGAAACTGAAGAAGCCATGCGTAAAAGATTTCCAGAGATATTTGAATGTATGTACACTCTCCATAAATCCATGTATTGAATTTGGAGACCAAATTCTCTTAAGTGGGGGAGGGTGTAATGCCCAAAATTTTTCTAGAAATTTTCTAGATTTAAATAAAATTATTAAACATTTAAATGACCTATTAAATGAATTACTATTAATTAAGTCTCATTAAGTAAAGGCCTTCTGAAGAGGGGCAATCTCGCACTGCTCCTGAGCGGAGAACAGGATGACCACGTACACTTGAAGTGTGAACTGCAAGAAGGGAAATGAGTCAGAGGTGCCAGAGATAGATCCCCGGGGAAGACCCTCCGATGCTTAAGTCAGCAAAGTAGTAGAGCTCTGATGCGAAGGGAAGAGCTAGGAGGAAGAAGGGAGCGTGAGATCCCTCTCCACCAAATGGTGAAGTGGTTCCTGCTCAGAGTTTTTGGCTCTTGCCTGGCTTACCTCTTTGTAGTAGGGCATTTCCAGTTTAAATAGTGGCCCGTTGTGCGACTAATCCCTGTAAGCGGAGGAGTCTCAGGGGGGGTTACGTCTTTCATGCTGACTCCTTATAGCACGCGGACTCTTGGTCTCCCCTATCCCCTTGAGCTTCCTGCCATTAAGGGACTCGCAATGGCCGTACCAATAAGCTTCCATCAGTGAGCCCGAGCGATAGGCACTTGCCCAGGAGTGGTCTCCCGAGCAATGAGTGCACGGTCGGGACAGGGAATAGGGGGCTCCGATGGAGCTTTCCTGATCGAACTGATGCTCGGACTTCCCAACCCGAAGGCCGCCTAAGAAGCTCTTGTTCCAAGTGAGTTATTGGGCTTATATTGAGTGGGCTCGGGGGCTACCACTTCAAGGGGTTGGGCCTTGTTTGGTCTGGTTGGACCTCTTTTGGCCTCTCCGTACGGGCGACGAGATTTTCCCTCTCCACTTGTCCCCCTCCTACTCCCGAGCGAAAATTAGGCTCGGACGAGTAGCATTTGGGCTGGACTTTTTGTGGCTCTGGTTGGGTAGAGATTTCTCTCTGGTAGGGGCCACATGATGCGGCTTGCCTTGAAAATATGTCCATCATGATGAATAAGAGAAGGTTCCTCCTTGAGAGATCGGATCGCCACGCCGCCTCCAGTTTAAGCATTGCGCATTTTTGCGTCCCTTTATCTTCGGGGTTTAGGGTTTTGCCTCTCTTTGTATTTATATTTGAGGGGGGCTCCTGTGCTACGAGAGCAGCTCGGAAGAGTGGAGAATCGTTGCGGCCATCGGAGCTAGGAGAGCATCCTGAGATGGTGATTCATCAGCTTCCTTCTCCTCCGGAGTCCTCTGATTCGGAGCTTTCCCCTTCTTCTCCCAGTTCTATTGTCTGTTCTATGGCGGACCAAAATCCAGGGGCCGAGATCCGAGAGGGAGAACAGGCCTCGAGGACTTTTTTTGTGCCATCGGAGCCTCTTTGCAGTGAGCTGGGTGAGGCGGACGTGAAACGACTGGAGAATCAGTATGGGCTGCCATGGCGATTCAAGTTCCTCGCACCTGAGCCTCATGAATCCAGTCTGGCCGCTCGTTCTGGCCTCTTTTGTTCTTTCCTCCTGGCCTGGAAGTGCGGCTTTCGGCTGCCCCTCCATCCTTTCATTGCCGAGTTGCTTCGGTTCTACCGGCTGGCTCCTATCTAGTTGGTCTTCAATTCTTATACCCGTATTTTCTCCTTCATCTTTCTTTGTGGCAAGAGAGGGGTGCGCACCTCCGTGGACCTCTTCCACTATTTTTTTGAGTTGAAGGAGAATCCTTTTGCCGGGAAGGGATTCTTCTTCATTCAGGCGAAGCGGAAGAGGAGTTGTGTGTCCCTTTCTGTGAAGGATTCCTCTCATAAGATGTGCAAGACCCAATATTTCTGGGTGGGCCCATCGGCGGTCGACGTGGTCTGGGATTTCCCGACGGCGCCCAACTTTCACCCGAACATCCGTCCAAAGCAAACAGAGGTCTCTCCGGAGGTGGAGAGGGATGCTTCTATCCTTCAGCGGGACCACCTAGAGATTGCTGAGTTGGTGACTCCTCCTAACATCGAGGAGTATCTTTCTCGACTGATGTTGTCGACGGGTAAGGTTCTCAGGAACTTGTCCTCTTTCAAGCGAGTGTTTTCCTCTTCTCAATTTGCTCTTCTTCGCGCAGATCTGCGGTGAGCGGCTGAAGAGGAGGAGGAGGAGGAGGCACCATCAATCAAGCTGGAGGTCATCAATGTGGATGATACGTCGGCTCCGAGTGATCTCCCAGCTTCGGATGGCTCATCCCCCGCCCGGGAAAAGGGCAAGGGGGTCACTCGGGACGATGCTTCTGAACGTCGGGGGGTCAAGCGGAAGGATCCCATGGCGAAGTTGTTGCGGTCTTCGATGCAGGCTCAGTCTGCTGAGAAGAAGCATGCGAGGAATGCGGAGGCTGCCCGCCCAGTTGATGAGGTTCCCCTGTTGCCTCCTCCCTCTGCGGTGCAAGAGGGGGCAATTGACGAAGGGATCGTGGCCGATGCTGGGGCGCCGAGCGAAGCAGAGGGGACACCAGACGGAGGAGCCCGATCCGAGCCAGTCGAGACTGGAGGGTCACAGGATGTAGCGGCTCGATCATAGCAGACCGAGGCCGGGGAAGTACACGGCGGGGCCGCTCATCCTGAGTCAATCGGTGGGCCCCCGAGGTAGGATTTCTCGGGGAAGGTGCCCCAATCCCGACTGCTCCGGAGAGAGTTTCCCTTCCCTCGATCAGTTCCTTCAGCATCCGAGCCTCCCTGTACGGGCAGGTGCCATTCTATTACTTCGGGAGTTGTGCGAGAGAACCTCCAAAGGGGTCCCCCCTCCACGCTTTTCGACCAACTTATGGAGGGTAGCCTGATCTTGGCCCAGCTCGGGGCTGAGGCAGTAGGCATGTATGCTCGGGTGGAGTCGGAGCGGGAGGCTCTCTCGTGGGCCCGTGGTGCGCTCGATTGGAAGGTTGAGCGTCTGACCCTTGATCTTGGTGACCTTCGTCGGGAGGTGGCCCCGCTTCAGGCTCAGGTGCAGTCGAGCCAAGCGGAGGCTCGGTCGTTGGCGGAGCAGCTAGCCCAGGCCCGTCATATGGTCTACCGGAAGAATGAGCTCCTAGAGGCAGAGGTTATGATTCAGGTCGAGCGCGGCGAGCAGTGGAAGGCCGAGCAGGAGGCACTCGAGGGCCAAGTCTGGGGGGCCGAAGATGCACTGATCGAGGCCGAGAGAAGGTTGTCCGAGTCAGAACAGAGGATAGCCGAGCTCGAGAGGTAGGAAAAGTTGGTCGGGGTGGAGGCACTCGAGTGACATAAGTGCTCAGAGGCCTATCACACGGCTCTTCTCCAGGGTGCCTTCCCTTATTATGAGTCGGGCTTCTCCTAGGGGTTCGATCAGGCGGCATAAAGGCTGAGGCCCAAGTGAAGGAGCTCATTTTTTCCTTCCGGGCAGCGCTATGACTCGGACTGGGGTTCGACCGACTCTTCCCATTATACATCGAGCGAAGAGGAGGGTCGGGAGTCCTCGTCCGAGCGATTGCCAACTCCAGCATCTTCGAGAGAGAGCACGACCGAGATAGCTCCCACACAGGTGGGGTCAATGTCTGGGTCGGCCGTCGCCGAGAATATTGGGGGCAGATCATCTGGTGCTGAAGAAGCTTTGCCTGCCGAGCCTAAAGATGGGCCTGGGGCCTGATGTAATAACTCTCTCTTTCTTTGTTCTTTCCCTTATATAGCCGGGAAAGGCTTTTTTGGAAAATATAATAGCGGCAGTATTAAATGCTATATTGACTATTTCTTACAACTTTTGGTGTGATTTGACTATCGAATCCGTAGTCGTTGGAGAAGGCGTCAATTTTCTCTGCAGATATCGCGCGTGCCGATCTATCAAATAACTGACATGGCGCTGGCACCTTTCCATTTTTCATACCACCCTTAATGACTTTCCGCTTCGCACGTCCCGCTGGCGGGATGTTTGGGAAATGAGGTAACCATCTCAGGGAAAGCCCTTTTAGCGTGTTTTGTAAGGGGAGAGTCATTTAAGGCGATCAGCTCCCCATTCGGCCTATAAAAGGTCCGAGGGGCGTCTCCTTTTCCTTTCATCGCTTAAGGCCATCCCTGGCGGTTTCTCCTTCTTTCCCTTCCGCGAGGCGTTGTGCTGTCGGTCTTGGCGGGGCATAGAAGGCGCTTCGGAAGACGATGATGCGGATGGCGGTAGGAGGGAAGCTCCAGTTGTTTCAGTCGGGAAGAGGGTTCGTCAGTCGGGGGTCACTCTAGGAGAGGGTTCATGCCAGAGCATGTCGCCTTCCTGTCCCTGACCTGCTGACATTATCCCGAGGGGAGGGGGGATGAAGCTCGTCAAGCTTCATTCTTTCACTGTCCACCCGGCCCCTCTTTCCACCGTCGACCCCATTGCTAAGAAGGGGAGCTCTCTCAAGCTTCCTCTCCATTTTGCTCGGGTCGACCTCTTCTCTTTTTTCTTTTTTTTGTTGTTTCCCCTCTTTTCCTTTTTCCTCTGAGCTTTCTCAAACCAACGAGGCCGGTAATCCTTTGTCCGAGCCAGTTTTCGTACGAGACAGAGTCAGTGGCTGGACGTAGGAGCGCTTACCGTGCTGGCCGAGTGTTTTGCTCACGTTATAGTGCCAGAGGGTGTAATTTTTGTACATGTATATTGTATGGGCTATGGCCTACTTGTTGTACATCAAAGTTTAATAAGAAGAGAATAATGGCCTTTATTCTACCTTGCTTACATGTGCATGTTTGCCAAATGTTCAAAAGTAGAACTTGTGAAGATTTGCCGCGTTCCATGTCCGAGGGATAAGTGTTCCTTCCATGGTGGACAGTCGGTATGCTCCTTTCCCGAGCGTCTCGACCACTCGGTAGGGGCCTTCCCATGTAGGGGCCAGCTTCCCCGCCGCCTCTAGTGGTCGAGATGCTTCGACCTTCCTCCGAACGAAGTCTCCCGGCTGGAAGTGTCTGTCTCAGACTCTGGAGTTGTAGTATCGAGTGATGCGCCGCTGGTATTCCATTGCTCGATTCTTTGCAATCTCTAGGATCTCGTTCGCTAGGTCGAGGTTTTCTCACAGTTTCTGCTCATTTACCTCGGGTTTGAAGTGGACGACTCTGAGAGAGGGATTGCTGACCTCGAACGAAATTACGGCTTCCGTGTCATATACCAGCTGAAGCCATTTTTTTTAAAGCCAATACATGTAAGGCCGGAAGAGGTAGAGCGTTCATCCTTACGAGAAGGGAAGGGACGCTCCACCCCCAATCGCCATCTAGCGAAATTTTATAGATAAGCAGGAAAGGTATAACAAGAGACTAGGGCCTGAAAGAGGGGCACCCTATCTTATCGAGACGATAGGGACCCTTTACAGGAGTGGGGAGGTCAGCCCAAGAACACCAAGAAGATGGAGACGGCAAAAAACACCCATGGCCAGCCAACATGTCCACCACATGATTAGCTTCCCTAAACACGTGGGAGATGGTGACATGCACTTGGTGAGAAAGAGAATCCACGTCAAGCATGATAATGTGCAGCCGCCACGGACAATCAAACCGTCGGTTGGCAACCTGCACAACCCCAAGAGAGTCGGACTCGACCTCAACCGCATGGACTCCACGCTCAACACAAAGGAATAGACCATCTCGGAGAGCGAGGGCTTCGACTTCAAGACTGGAGGAAACATTAGAGTAGGGTACAGCAAATGCAAAGACCAGGTTGCCAAGAGAATCTTGAAGCACAGCACCTCCCCCGGTTGTGCCAACATCACACTTAAACGCTCCGTCAACATTGAGTTTCAACTTGCCCGGCGGAGGGGGCAGCTAGTGAATAAGCCTTGGAAGACCAAACAACACCCTCTTAGGAGAGATCCCCCAAGAGGTCAGCCAAACACTCTGGACAGTGGTGAGTGCCCTTTCCTGGAACTGGTGAATAGCGGCCAAAGAGCGGATAGCTAGCACGACCCGGCAAAGGACATGGCGGGAGTCCATGGGCTGGCCTTTAAATCTTGCACGGTTCCGACTGAACAAAATTTCCCATAAAGCAGCCAAGAAGATGCCACGAGATAAGCTCCCAGCCACGGAGGAGAGTTGAAGACTGCCCAGGTACCCAAAGATAGAGGATGATACCGAAGTGGTGCTAGGATAATTGAATCGCAGGAAATCAAAGAGGGCTGCCCAAACTTCCTTTGCAATACGGCTATGAAAAAATAGGTGGAGACAACCTTTAGCTTGCGGGTAGGTGCAGCAGCTACACATGGAGCATAGTGGGATCCCATAGCCTTAAATGACATCGTTTGCTGGAATGCAACGTAGGATGAGCCGCCAGGAGTTCACAGACCTCTTGACGGGGATAGAGTGGTTCCATAGTGCAGCCCACAGCTAGGTCGGCTGGGTGGCAGCAGGAGAAAGCATAAGATGAACAGATTTGGAGGAGAAATGACCATCTGGGTTGGGGGTCCACACCCATCTGTCGCGCTGTCCGGAGGTGGCAAAAACCTACTGTAGGAGGATCTGCGGTCAATAGAGAGGGAGTAGTTCGGTGCGACCATAGCATGCTTAGTAATTCCTCAAGCCAGCTTCCCTTGGCCTTGCCGAGCCTGGTTTTGATGCCCTTTAAGATAGTCTTATTGGCATTCTCGACCAGTCCGTTAGCCTGAGGGTGGACTACCGAAGTGAAGTGATTGCGAATGCTTAGGTCGGCACATCTGTCTCTGAAGTAATGAGAATCAGACTACCGACTGTTATCGCTCACGATCACTCGGGGGACACAGTAGCGACAGATGATCGACTTCCAAACAAAACTCCATACGACCGACTCGGTGATCCTGGTGGTGGCTTTGGCCTCGATCCACTTGGTGAAATAGTCGATGGTGACTATGACGAACTTCTTCTGAGCTTGAGCAGTGGGGAATGGCCCCAAGATGTCGATCCCCCACCAAGCAAAAGGGTATGGCTCGACAAGGGTGATGAGCTCCGCGGCGGGCTGATGGATAAGGTGGTCAAAGCGCTGACATCGGTCACACTTCTGTACATAGTTCGTTCAGTCACGCTAGAGAGTGGGCCACCAGTAACCCTATCGAAGTAAGATCTTGGCGAGCGATCTTCCTCCTTGGTGCCCTCCGCAGGTGCCTTCGTGTGCTTCTTGAACCGCTCGGCTGGCTTCATCGGTGCTGATGCACTTGAGGAGGGGACCGGAGAATGATCTGTGGTACAAGGCATCGTCCAACATGACGAAATGCCGAGCTTGGTACTTGAGCTTTCGAGCCTCCCTAGGGTCAGGGGGCTCTTGAGAATCCCGGAGCCAGGATATGTAGGGGGTCCGCTAGTCGCTCAGGGGTGCTGGGTCAATGGTCATAAGCTCGGACTCGATGTTCAGTCACCCGAGCTCTTCAAGAAAGACCGATCGTGTACCTGCGGGGTTGAGTGAGGAGGCCAGTCGAGAGAGGGCGTCCGCTCGGGAGTTTTCCTCTAGAGCTATCCGGACTACCTCAAAGCTCTCGAAAAGTTGGGCCATCCTCTTGACCGCCTGGAGGTACTTGACCATTTGTCCTCCCGAGCTTCGTAATCACCGTTGACATGGCTAGCGACCAATTGGGAGTCAGTGTGGATCCTGACTTGCTTGGCCCCTAGTCGTCGGGCCATCCTAGCCCCTGAGATAAGGGCTTCGTACTCGGAGGCGTTGTTGGACGCCTGGAAGTTAAACTTCAGGGCGTACAGCAGCTCCGCTCCTTCGAGGGATTTGAGAAGGACACCAGCGCTGCATCCAATAGAGTTGGAGGACCCATCAACGAATAGATCTCAACTGGGCCCAGGCGCTGGTGGAGGTACTTCTTCAAATAGGACTATGCTTTCGACGATGAAGTCTGCGAGAGCGTGTCCTTTGATGGCCGAGCGGGGGCGATACGGGATATTGTAGGCCTCAAGCATGATGGCCCATTTGACGAGGCGTCCCGAGGCTTCAAGGTGAAAGAGAATCTTCTTCAGGGGTTCGCCGGTCAATACGACAATGGAGTGCCCTTGAAAGTGGGGTCGGAGGCGCTTGGCCGAGGTAACCAACGCTAGCACGAATTTCTCAGTTGTGGGGTACCTTTTTTTAGCCTCATTAAGCACCTTGCTGACATAGTAAACTAGTCTCTCAACCCCTGCGTTGTTCCTGACCAGGACCGAGCTCACTGTAGAAGGGGTCGCCGAGAGATAGAGCTATAGAGCTTCGCCTTGGACTGGCTTGGACAGTATTGGGGGCTAGGCCAAGAATTTCTTGAGTTTGGTGAACGCATTCTGACATTCCTCATCCCAGACAAACGTAGCAGATGCCATTTTGGGTCTCCTCAACAATTTGAAGAAGGGTAAGCATCATTCGGTCGCTCGGGACAGGAAACAGTTGAGCGCAACAATACGTCCCATAAGGCGTTGGACGTCCTTGATGCAGGTGGGCGGCCACATGTCCAGAATGGCCTGGACCTTGTCGGGGTTGGCCTCAATCCCGCGCTGAGTTACTAGGAAGCCTAGGAACTTCCCAGATCTGACTCCGAAGGCACATTTGGTAGGGTTGAGTTCATGTTGCACTTTAGGAGGGTGTCAAAGGTCTCGGCTAAGTCGGAGAGGTGGTCTTCGGCCTTCGGTGTTTTGACGAGCATGTCATCAATGTAGGCCTCGATGTTCCGACCGAGCGCTCCTTCAAAAATGTGGTTGATCAGTCTCTGATATGTCACTCCGACGTTCTTTAGCCAGAACGGCATCTGGGTGTAGCAATGTACGCCGAAGTCGGGGATGAAGGCGGTCTTCTCAATGTTTTCTGGGTCCATCCTGATCAGATGGTAGCCAGAGTAGGCGTCCAGGAATCTGAGTAGCTCATTGCCAGAGGTTGAGTCGACCTGTTGATTGATGCTCGGCAGCGGGTAGTAATCCTTCAGAGTAGCCTGCTTGAGGTCAGTGAAGTCCATACACATTCACCATTTCCCAGAAGCCTTTAGCACTAGGACGACATTGGCGAGCCATGTAGGGTACAGGACCGGATGAAAAAGGCCAGTCTTCTACCCCTTGATGACTTGCTCTTTGATGACCGCTTGCTTCTCCGAGGCATGCTTTCTCCTGCGTTGCTGGACTGGCTTCACCGTTGGGTCGAGGTTGAGCTTGTGCATCACCACGTTTCCTGGGATCCTGGGAAGGTGCTCATCAGACCATGCAAAGACTCAGATATATCGGGCAAGGAAATCTTTCTATTTTTCCTGTTCCTTAAGTGGTAGCTCAGCTCCGATCTTTACTCCTAGAGTCGGGTCACCGTTAAGGAAGACCGTTAGCAACTCGCCACTAGGCTCAGATGTTGCAGGTCCCTCTTCGGCTCCCTTTACTCCTTTATTTTTCCCTTCCGGCCTAGTGACCTCGATCGAGATTATATACCACTGTCTAGCCAATGCTTGGTTACCTCGGACTTCCCCCATGCCATGTTTGGTTGAGAACTTCATTTTTTGGTGAAAGGTAGAGGGCACCGCTTTCATTCGGCTGAGAATGCCCCGGCAGAAGATGGCGTTATATGTCGTCATCCCCTTAGATGAAGTCTACCATAATCGTAACGGTTTTGGGCGGGGTGCCGATAGTAACTGGCAGGCTCAGGGCTCCCTCGAGATAAGTTGCCTGGCCGTTAAACCCACAGAGGGGGGTTCAGATCGGGCGGAGTTTAGATGGATCTCTCCCATCTTGAGGAAACATTCAGAGGATAATACATCCGGGGCACTACCATTGTCAACTAAGATCCTATCTATGTTACAATGGTTTATTGTAGCCGATACAATGAGAGCGTCATCGTGCGGGGTGGTTAACCCTTCTAGGTCCTGGTCGGAGAATACCAGGGCATGCGATTCGCTCGCCTGCGGGGCCGTATAGTGCTCAACAGAGGCCCGGCTCGCCCGCACGGCGTGACGCTTTCTTCCTCGACTACTATCTCTACCTAATGCTGCACCACCCGCGATGACGTTGATGTGGGCTCCGTGGGGGGCATTGTCAATCTCTTCAAGGGCACCTCGGTCTTCCTTCTGCCCGGACACGTATCGGGATAGGTGTCCCTAGCGGATGAGGCGCTCGATCTTGTCTTGAAGTTGATGGCAATCGCTGGTGTGATGCCCGTGGTCGCTGTGGAACAGGCAATGCTTGCGGCGATTGCGGTGCTTGGATTTTATAGGCTCGAGTTGGTTGAGGAGGCCAGAGCCTTTGATATCTTCATAGATTTCCTAGATGGGAGCGATAAGGGGGGTATACTGCTCATACTTCCGGGACGGCTCTTTTTGGTCTTCGTCCTGGTTTCGCCTTTTTCCTTGGCCCGTCCCTTGCTCGGATGGTCGCTTCTTGTCCCCCTCCTAACCCGAGCCTATCGTGCCTCGGGAGGCGCTGAGGACTTCCTCACACTCTGCATGGCGCAACGCCAGGGTCATTAGCTCGGCAAGGGAGGTAGGAGGATGAAGAACTAGCTCGCACCGCAAGTTCTCGTCACGAGTACCCCCGGTCAATGCAGTGATGGCAGAGGCCACATCTAGGGGGGGATGCGCAGGGCTTCCGATTTGAATGGATTGATATAAGCCCACAACTTCTCCCCCTGTTCCTGCTTGATGGCCAACAATCCCGCCACTGACTAGGGTGGACCGCTGCCGGCGAAGCATTCCTTGAACACTCGCCCGAATTGCTTGAAGTTGTGGATGTTGCCGGGGGCGAGGGCCCTGAACCAAGCCTGAGTGCCCTGAACCAGAGTGGTCACGAATGCTCGGCACTTGATTGCGTTGGACACCCCATGCAAGGCCATTAGGGCATCGAAGCTGTCATAGTGGTCGACCGGGTCTCCCTGGCCATGGTACGACTTGAAGGTCAGGAGTAAGATCCTGGGGTATATCTCTGCCTTCAAAATATAGTCAGAGAACGGGGATCGCTCCTCATCCTCTACAGGATAGGTCTTCTACAAGGCACGGAGGGCGCGTTCTTGCTCCGTGAAATGCCTCTAAAAGTCTCGCAGCCGGAGAGACAGCTCCGGTTGTCGTTGGCCCGAGGGGTTAGGGGGCGCACTTGCATGCTGTCCCGACGCTCCTCGGGGGCCTCTGCTTCCAAAAATGGTCGACGTGCTCTGGTCTTCTCCCTCCTCGGGGTTGTGAAGGCTTCCTACCACGGGGAAGGGCATGCGATGGTCCTCCTGACAGGTTGCGAATGAGCCGCCGCCCCCGGAGGGTGAAACGGCCTCCAGTGGTTTACTGCGAGGCATATCCATGTGGCGGGCTCTTTCGGGGGAGCTACGACTTCTCCTCCCTGGCCGCCTGGGCCCTCATGAGATCCACAAGGACATCCAATTTTACGTTGAGGGTTTGGAGGGCATCGGTGCTCCCTCCGGGAAGCTGTTCCCCCGCCACTAATGGAGGTATCTCGTTGGCGTGGTTGCCTGACGGGGAATTCTCCGTGGGGAGGGAAGGTGTGCCTTCTTCCATCACCAGGGCTTTCCCTAGGTCGCCGGTATTCCTCCTGTCAGAACTTCTTTGCACCATGATGGCTCTTTGTTTGTTTCCCATAGACGACGCCAGATGAAGAGTGGCGATCTCACACTGCTCCTGAGCGGGGAAGAGGATGACCACGTACACTTGAAGTGTGAACTGCAAGAAGGGAAACGAGTTAGAGGTGCCTAGGGATAGATCCCCGGGGAAGACCCTTCGATACTTAAGTCAGCAAAGTAGTAGAGCTCTAATGCGAAGGGAAGTGCTAGAGAGAAGATGGGAGTGCGAGATCCCTCTCCACCAAAAGGTGAAGTGGTTCCTGCTCAGGATTTTTGGCTCTTACCTTGCTTACCTCTTTGTAGTAGGGCATTTCCAGTTTAAATAGTGGCCCGTTATGTAACTAATCCCTGTAAGTAGAGGAGTCTCAAGGGGGGTAACGTCTTTCATGCGGACTCCTTATAGCACTCGGACTCTTGGTCTCCCCTATCCCCTTGAGCTTCCTGCCATTATGGGACTCGCAATGGCCGTACCAATAAGCTTCCATCAGTGAGCCTGAGCGATAGGCACTTGCCCAGGAGTGGTCTCTCGAGCAATGAGTGCACGGTCAGGACAGGGAATACGGGGCTCTGAGGGAGCTTTCCCGATCGAACTGATGCTCGGACTTCCCAACCCGAAGGCCGCCTAGGAAGCACTTGTTCCGAGTGAGTTATTGGGCTTATATTAAGTGGGCCCGGGGGCTACCACTTCAAGGAGTTGGGCCTCGTTCGATCTGGTTGGACCTCTTTTGGTCTCTCCGTACGGGCGATGAGATTTCCCCTCACCACCTTCTACTAATAAATAAATTATGCCCATATAATTGAACCCAAAGGACCTAAAACCCAAGCCCAAAAGGGGGTGGCCCATATTCTAGAAGCTTAATTTCTGGAATTTCAGAATTTAAGTGGATAAATAGGATAAATAAATGGATAATAAGGGGAAGAGTTTGAAATAGTTCAAATTCGGCATCCGGGATAGAAAATGGTCTATCGCGAGACCGCATAGCAGTGGAAAATGGTCTAGCATTAGACCGCTAGTCTCTGCAGATTCCGTGAAAGGAAGAGAACATGAAAAGCATGGAACTTGGGCAACCAAATCGCCTAGGATCGATGCTATCTACTAATTAGATAAATCTAGGAGGCTTGAGGATCGAATTGAAGACTCTAAGTTCGTTCAAATCCATAAAACCTAGATAAAACCTATAAATAGACCCCAGAACCACCTTGTGCGACCCTTACATTTGGCTCGCGTGGAACTAAGGTAAGGAGGTTTTATTCCAGGTAGGTTCTTTAGAATCTTTTATTCACAATACTCAGGTCTAACTCCCCTCAAAATTTCATTCTAGGAGATCAAGTTTACAAAGAGTTAGAGGCTTCCAAAGTTGCTGATCCTACACCAATAACCTAGGAATCTGTGTAACGGCCTAGTGAAGATCAAGAAAATAGAAGCCCCAAACGAGGTAATTAAGTAGAGGTTCTTTAGAAGAAATTGTTCCTTTTAGTACCCTCTTCTTACCCTCAAAATTTCACATCCTTAGGTCAAGGGAATCAGGAGATATAGGAGGGTGAAGTTGCTTGTTCGGTATAGGACGAGCAGAGAATTAGGGTTAACTTCCAGCCTTAAATTCAAAGTTTAAAACCCAGGACAAAGGTAGGTGATGGGGGCATCCCTTGCCCCTCCACATTTTTTCTGGGCTCGGATTGTTCGTCGGCAAGCGCCATTGTGTTAGTCATGTGTTTCTGAGTCTAGTCATGTAATTTTAATATCTTCTTTGAGTCATAAACTATGTAATTTTCCCTTTATTTGAGTCATGTACCTAGGTTAGTGAGTCATTTTCCTAAGTTAGTTGTCATATGGTTGGTTTGATAGGCTAATGGGCCCAACTAATGGGCTAGGCCCAGGGGCGCCCCTCCCTTGGACTACTTTGGTCATTAGTTGGTTTGTCAGGGTCACTATGGTCATATAAAAAGTATGGAGTCTATAAATAGGCCCCCACTCCTCTCATATGTAACAATCTTTTATGATCAATTTAAATCAAGTGAGTTTTAGTGTCTTATTGGAGTGGATTCTCCAAATCTCTCTCTCTCTCTAAGGGGTGGATTCCCCTCCCTCTTTCTCTCTCTCTTCTCTCTCTCTCTCTCCAAGAGGAGGGGGCACCCCTTTCTCTCTCCTCCCCTCCCTCTCTCTCCTCCACATCATCGACCCTTCCTCTCTCCTCATTACTCATCCCAACTACCCCAACCCTCATTACTCCACCCCTAGTCCCAAGAGACCCTCCACCAATCCATACTCCACCACCCAACCACCAACTACCCAATCCCCTTCCCTAAGCACCCTCTCATCTCCCAAGGGAGAATTCCCCACTTCCCAAGCACCCCTTCCCTTCCCCAACACAACCATTCTCATCCCCAAAGCCCCATTAACCACCCCATTAGTCAATTTTCAAACCTTGGAGAGAGAACTCTCCTTCCCTCTCCCCCACCCATCCCAAATTCGCAGCTTCTCTCTCACCCACTGCAAACACCCCATTCCAGCCCCCATTCTCCCCTTCCCACACCCTAGAACACCCCCTCCCAGACCCCCTCACAGCTAGGGGTCACTCCCACACCCATCCACCCCATTTCCCCTCCCATATACCCCATTCTCCCTATCATCTTCAACCTGCAGTTCTCAGTTCGCAGATAGCAAGCTCAGGTCCTAGAAGCAGCGCCGTCTCCAACCCTTCCACTATTCTTCTGGTGGCAAGTCATATACCGCTGGAAAGGTCGTCCAGAGAGCTATCCAGGCGTGGTAGTTTCGTCATCGTCCAAGCATCGTGCTTCCCGGGAGAGCATTCCTTCCCTAACTGCACACTCAGCCCTGACTGGAGACCTGAAGCAAAGTCCAGAGACTGCCACGACCAGCTCGGTTGCACTTTGGGTGTGATCTCCGGAGGGAGGAAACTACATCTAGTCCTCTTTCAATACCTGAAAGTAGAAGGCCAATCGCCCACCGGAGAATCCCGTTCCATCCATTCTCGTCGGGGTGCGCAGACTGCACCTGCCAATCCAGATTGGACCGACCTCTACTCAGAAGCTCTTAATTTTCTTCTCCTACCTCCGATTGCTGCTCATTCAGATTCTGCTCGAAGCTACTCCGACCATGGTTGCGTTTCTGGCAGTCTTGCATCCAACGGAGTCCGGGAGAGCCCAAGGCAGCTCTGTCAATCTTCCCCTATGATTCTGCATCAGTCAGGGGTCAGTTCGAACAGCCCTGTACTCTGAACCACAACGACTGCTGAAGTTCACCAATTTGCGCCGAATTTGCATCACCTATTCCCTGGTCTATCCCGGACGTCTCAGAGTTGGTCCCGCCTCTTGCAACCTCCGTACGAGTCCGTGGCTGGCCCGACACCGACGCTCTATCCTGCAGTCCCAGACAGGGCAGAACCGCGTGACTTGTGAAGATGAAGACGCCGCACTTCGGTTCGACCTCCAGACAGCTACCAGCTCATACGTGTTGTGACCCTTCTATGACTGATGATGAATGATGTTGACACTTGCTTTATTTCATTGGCAACACCATTGTTTTGATTGATTGGAAACTATTTTATGATTTGATGAAACTACTTTATCAGATTGACTATGTGTTCTTTGCATTTAACACACTGCATCTCAATTGATTTGGTTAAGTGTGTACAGCGTTATCATTTGAAGTCTATACACCCATCTGAAGCTTCTAAGTCTACACAACGTGTAGCTTGCTCGCATAGCCAAGTCTATACAGACTTCAGCGTCTCATAAAAGTCTATACAACGCTTCAGCATTTAGAAGTATGTACACTGGCCTTTGCATTAAACCTCAAAGTCTGTACAGCGTGAAATCTAAACATTATTTTCAGGGCTTGTCTTCGTGTTGTTTTGTTCCATTGTGTGCAGAACATTGCAGCACCTCGTGTTGCTTTCAGTGCCACTTGAGCCACACTTCGTGTTGTTTCCCCTCACTAACACGAAAAGATTTCGTGTCGTCTGAGTTTACAACACTTCGTGTTGATTTCCATGCTTGACAGGAAAAACTTGTATGAGGTTATACTTCGTGTCGTTCTCTTTTCTATTTCGTGCTGTTTACTGGAGCAGCTCGATCTGTTCTGATGAACTTCGAGTCGTTTCCCTGTGAACCTCGTGTCGTTGTAGTCATTCCTATTTTCTCTCCTCGTGTTGTTTTTCTTAGATCCCGTGTCCTTTTTGCTTTGTGACCACACCTCGTGTAGGGCTCTGTTCTTCGTTTTCGAGTTGGATTCAGTCCGTGTTGTACTCGTCTTCGTGTAGTTGTTGTGTTAGCTGTGTTCTCTGTGAACCTCGTGTCATTTCTCTCTGTCCTTAAGTTGCTCATCTCGTGTCATCTTTTATGTCTGCTTGTTTAACTTCGTGTCTCTTACTGTTGTTCCTCGAGTCGCTTTTTACTAGTGTCACTGCTTCATCACGTGTCGTGATAGCCGTGTCACTCTTTTGTCTTCGTGCTATTTTTCTCTTTAGACTTCGTGTCCTTCTCGTCTTGACCACACTCCGTGTTAATTCCTGTGTTTCGTCTTCGTGTTGTTTTTAACACGTGTCGGTCTCTGTTTTCATCTTCGTGTTGTCTTCAACTCGTGACGGTTTCTGTTATCGTCTTCGAGTCGTTCATTCGAGCTATTTTGTGCTCGAGTTGTTTTTCTTATGTTTTCAAGTATTGTTTCACTCCGTGATATTTTCTTCTCACCTCGTGCTGTTTTCATCTGACTTCATGTCGTTTTCTTCAAAGTGTTTGTCTTGTTATAGTGGTACTTCGTGTCGTACTCTTTATAGTGTTAGTCTTATTATTGTATTTCGTGTCGTTCTTTTCTTATCTCGTGTAGTAGTCACGTCGTGTTATTATCATATACCTCATGCAGCTTTAGCTTTAGTGGCCATACAGCGTGTTAATGGTTTTTATCTCCTTACAGGTACGAGGAAGAATATTCCCAAATAAATGGGTTGCACGTGATCCAAGACAAGAGGAACCAATCCGATAAAGGCACGTGGCAGGAAGGTTCTGGATCGAGCGTGGGAGGCACATGCGTTTTGTGCCCTATCCACTTGCTGCTGCTATATATAGAAGCCTTCGCCCACAGATGAAGGATGATCGAAGCAGAAACCTGAAGAGCAGAAAGCCCTTCGATCCAAAAGAAGAGAAAAAGAGAAAGAGAAGAAGAAGAAGAATAGAAGAAGGAGAAAAAGAGAGAGGAAGAGATCTAGAGAGATTGAGTTGAGAGAGAGAGCTGATCGAGAGTGAGAGTGAGAGTGGTTGTATCTCAGTCTCGTGGTTCAAAACCAGAGCTGAGCTTTTGCTCTTAGAGCTACATTGTTTTTTGAGCTTTTCTATTTTCGTTTTGATTCTGTCTTTTACTTCCGAATGCTGTTTCTTCAAGCTGTGTGTCAGCGGTATTGCAGTGGTGGTCTCCACTGGACGGGTTAAGCTGTATTTCCCCAGCGGTTGCAGAGGATTAGATCCTCTAGTCGGCAAGCTGTAGTGCCCAACGAAGCTGTGTATCAGCGGGTTGTTTGGCCAAGCTGTAAAGCCCAGCGGACGCAAGCTGTGTTGCGCAGCAGGAAGCCATACTCGGTTGAGTGTGGGGTGGACGTAGGTCATTGACCGAACCACCTAAAAGTTGTGTGTGCCGTGTGCTTGTGTTTTTGTGTGATCTGTTTGCGATGAAAAATTCTTGCTTAGCTCATTTGATTGCATCGCTTATGCTCATGTCTAGCTTTTGACCTTTTGTTTAGCTTCCTGTGTTTTGCTTAACTGACTGTTGCCTAAATTCCGCTTTAGAACTTACAATAGTTTTAAATTAGACAAGTTGATCTATTCACCCCCCTCTAGATCCACAATCTGTGGAGATAGACTGCGTCCATCTAACCCAACACTTGGTATCAGAGCCTAACTGTTCTGCAGGGACTCATCGCCCGAAGAGAATAGGCAGAGATGGATGCTCGAGGGATGACTGCCGAAGGTCACTCAACAACGAAGCCCCCATTCTTTGACGGATCAAACTACGCATACTGGAAGAATCGTATGCAAGTGTTCCTCAGGGCTAAGGATTATGAGATTTGGAAGATTGTCAGCAAGGGACCTTTCGAGCTGTCCCCGAATGAAGATGTATGGACCAAGGAGGAGATCAGAAGGTCCACGCTAAATTGGAGTGCTATTAATGCTATCCAGTGCGCTCTGCATCCTACAGAATTCTCCCGTGTATCTGCTTGCAAATCAGCTAAGGAGATGTGGGATGCACTGGAAGTAATTCATGAAGGCACATCTCAAGTAAGAGAGCAGAAGGCCAATCTTCTTGTATATGAGTATGAAGCCTTCAAGATGAAGCAGAACGAGTCCATCAGCGAAATGTACGCTCGGCTGACTGTCATAACCAATGGCCTCAGAGGTTTTGGGAAACCTCAGGCAGAGTATGATGTAGTGAGAAAAATTCTGCGCTCCCTGACTCCAAATTGGCACACCAAAGCAACTGTGATGGAGGAGTCAAGGGACCTGCGTAATACCAAATCTGATGAGCTGATTGGCTCACTAATGGCATATGAGATAAACATGCCAAGGACAGATGAAGCCGAGAGGAAGAGGAAGCCGATAGCGCTGAAGGCTAGTTCCAGCAAATCAACAAAATCCAGCTCCAACAGCTCTTCATCATCAGAGGAGAACCTAAATGAAGAGGAAGATGTGACTCGATCTGAGATAGCCATGATGACTAGAGAGTTCAGGCGATTTCTCAGAAAGGGAGCAGGACGGTTCGATCAGAAGAAATACAGTGGTGACCGAAAGGATAAAAGGTATAGATCTAAACCTGCAAAGAAAAATGAAGCTAATGTTTGTTATCAATGCAGGAAACCAGGGCATCTGAAAATTGACTGTCCAGAAAATCAGAAACATAAGGACAGGTCAAAGAAGAAATTCAAGAAGGGAAGAGCTATGATCACCATGTGGAGTGATGAAGATGAAGGCTCTTTCAGCAGCAGCTCAGATAGTGAAGCCGAATCTGAACAGCCCATTTGCCTTATGGCAACAAGCTCCGAAGATAGAGAGGAGGACACAGATGAGGTAATCACTAGATTTGAAAACTTCACAATTGCTGATTGGGTAGATGCTTATCATGACATAGCTGATAGAGCTGATGATATTAGAAAAGAGAATAGGCATCTTAGAAGAAAAATCAATTCCATGCAAAATGATAAAACACTAACTGATAAAATTGCATGTTTGGAATTTGAGATTGATGAATTGAAACTCACATGCTCTGAAGAAGATAAAATCAAAGATGAGTTAAAAGCTTCTAAGAAAGAGAATCTAAGGCTTGAAAATGAAATTGATGAATGGAAGCTGAAGATTCAAAAATGTGAAAGTGAAGTAAAAATCATTGCTGAAAAATATGAAGCTGTCCTCAATGTCAACAATGAGCTAAAAAGGGCTATTGATGAACTTCAGAAAGATAATGAGGATAAAATGAAGACCATTGAGAAAATGACCCAAGGAACATATAACTTAAATGCTTTGTTAGGGTCAAAGGTTAATTTCAGAAAAGAGGGCCTAGGTTTTAATTCTAGTGCAACAAAAACTTTCGGAATGAAAATAATTTCATTTGTTGCTCAAAAGGAAAAGGGACCTCTAATTAGCATGAACTTAACAAATTTGATGAACAAAACTGCTAATCTGAAAAAGCCCAGTGCTGAGGAGAAAGGCAAACGAAAGGTTAATGAGCCTAATAGAGCTAGCTCATCTAAGCAGAATCCTAGGGCTCAGACTCAGGTTAGGGGTCAACCTGCATAGACTGGTAAACCCCAGGTCAAGGTAACCCAGTCTCCACCTCTTAAGAAGACCCAATACAAACCTGTGTATAGGTCAGCAGGGTCCAAAGTAAAGGGGAGACAAAGTGCTGCTAGGAGTCAACCCAATTATTTTTATCAATCCAGAGCTCAGACCCACTACAATGCACAGCCAACCTACTTCTATAGGTTAAATTGGTCTAGAACTCAGGGTAAGTTTACAGGTCTTGCATACCAGGGTGCTCAATATCAAAGACCTTACAGTAGAAATTGGGTAAATGGGTATGGTTACTGGACATCTAGAAATCAACATTTGCATAGCCAGCCCAGGAACAACTATGGCCAAAACTTTGTGAACACACCCTGGCCAAGGCAATGGCACAAAAATAACAACACTGTCAATAATCATGCTTCCGCCAACAAAAAGAAAAGGAACAACAACAGAAGAAAATATGTAGGATCCACTGAACAAAATTCATTTAAACAAATGTGGATTCCGAAACAATTGCTCTCCTGCTTTGCTGCTAGTTCAGTTACATTGGAGCCCAATCGGTCTTGGGTTCCAAACTTGTCTACTTAATTGTGTATGCAGGTATGCCTGGCAGCCAAGAACAACTTGTGGTACATGGATAGCGGCTGCTCCAGGCATATGACAGGAGATAAGGCCAAATTTTGCATACTGACTGAGAAAGTAGAAGGCCTTGTCACCTTTGGAAGCAACACAAAGGGTAGGATTATCGGATCAGGTAAGGTAGGTAAGTGTTCTACCTGCTGCATTGATGATGTTATGCTGGTTGAAGGGTTAGCCTATAATCTAATTAGCATCAGCCAGTTATGTGATAAAGGTTACAATGTTCTATTTAATTCTCAATGCTGCAAGGTTTTTGAACCTGATTCTGACATTGTCAAATTTATTGGAAAAAGAATAAATAATACGTACATGATAAATTTAGATGACTTTCAACACACTAACCTTTGCCTTACTGCCAGTAGAGAAGACATAGCTTTTTTATGGCATCGTAGGTTAGGTCATGCTAGCTACACTGTTTTACACAAATTAAATAAGCATGACATGGTTAGAGGACTTCCTGAAGTCTCATTCAAGAAAGAAAATAAAATTTGTGATGCATGCACTCAATCAAAGATAACTAGAAAGTCATTCAAGTCTAGAACTGAAAATCTGTCTTCCAAACCCTATGAGCTGATACATATGGACCTTTTCGGCCCAACCAGATCTGTCTGCCTATCAGGGAGGAGGTATGGGTTTGTCATGGTAGATGACTTCTCTAGGTATACTTGGGTTTATTTCTTATCTAATAAGAGTGATGCTTTCTCAAAATTTCAGGAGTTCTATGTTAATACAAATCAGAAAATTGAAAACATTTTGTCTGATCATGGGGGTGAGTTTGAAAACTCACAATTTGATGAATTCTGCAAGTCAAATGGAATCAACCACAGGTATTCCTCACCAAGGACACCTGAGCAGAATGGAGTTGTGGAGAGAAGGAACAGAACCCTAGTGGAAATGGGTCGTACACTTCTTGTTGAAGGTGGTCTACCAAGGAAATTCTGGGCTGAAGCAGTGAACACTGCCTGCTATGTAATTAACAGAGCCATGGTAAGACCCTCTACCCAGCAAACACCATATGAGATATTAAAAGGTAAGAAACCTTCTATTGCTCACTTCAAGGTTTTTGGTTGTAAATGTTTCATTCACATAAATGATAAAAAGGACTCTGATAAATTTGAACCTAAAGGAGAACCAGGAATTTTTCTTGGCTATTCTGAAAACACCCGAGCATACAGAGTGTACAATCTGAACTCTAAAACTGTTGAAGAATCTCCACACATAGTTTTTGATGAATCCTTGGCAAATACTAATGTTGGTCAATGCAGGAATGAAACCAATGGTGAAATTCTGAAGGAAGGAGATCCTGCAGACAAATCCGAGGATGAAGAAGAACATAATGAGCTTAATGAAGAGGAGCCTACAGTTCAGGGGGAGGTAAATCAAGTTCATGATAGTCCAATTGCAAATATTAGATATCTCAAGGATCATCCTGTAGATAATGTTATTGGAAATCTGCATGACCCCCCTAGGACTAGAGGCCACTTAAGAATTCAACATGAATTGAATGCTTATGCTTTTGTTTCAAACATAGAACCCAAGTCCATTGACTGTGCTCTTCAAGACGTGCATTGGATTAATGCCATGCATGAGGAGCTCAATCAGTTTGACAGGAATAAGGTGTGGCATTTGGTTCCACCTCCTGTTCATGAAACAGTCATAGGGACTAAATGGGTATTTAGAAACAAAACTGATGAAGCGGGGAATGTTATTAAAAATAAAGCCAGACTTGTAGCTCAGGGGTTCAATCAGGAATTTGGAATAGACTTTGAAGAGTCTTTTGCCCCTGTAGCTAGGTTAGAAGCAATAAGAATTTTATTGGCTTATGCATGTTCCCTAGGAATAAACCTTCAGCAGATGGATGTGAAATCTGCTTTTCTAAATGGGGAAATTAATGAGGATGTCTATGTGAGACAGCCTCCTGGGTTTGAATGTTTAGATTTTCCTAATCATGTTTACAAGCTCAATAAAGCTCTCTATGGTTTAAAGCAAGCTCCTAGAGCTTGGTACGACAGGTTGAGCAAATTCCTCACCGACAAGAATTTCACAAGAGGTATAGTTGATCAAACATTGTTTACCAAGGTAAGCCATCCAGATATTCTTATCATTCAGATTTATGTGGATGACATTGTGTTTGGGTCAACTAACCCCAAATTGTGTGAGGAATTCTCTCAAATTATGACTGATGAATTTGAAATGAGCTCAATGGGTGAGCTCAAACTATTTCTTGGACTGCAGGTTACACAAACAGAAGATGGCTTCGTCATCTCTCAGTCCAAGTATGTAAAGAACTTATTGAAGAAGTACAAAATGGACGACCTCAAGAAAATAGCCACTCCAATGGGTACATCAACCAGTTTGGATGAAGATTCTAAAGGTAAACCTATGGACCAAAGGCTATACAGAGGTATGATCGGATCTCTTCTCTATCTTACAGCCTCTAGGCCTGATATACAATTTGCTGTGTGTTTATGCTCTAGATTCCAGGCTAGTCCTAAAGAAAATCACTTTAAAGCTGTGAAAAGGATTTTTAGGTATTTACTAGGCACCCAAGAACTAGGTCTCTGGTATCCTGCTAAGTGTGAGTTAGAGCTTCTAGCCTACACTGATGCAGACTATGCTGGGTGTCGAGTAGATAGAAAAAGCACAAGTGGCTACTGTCAATTCCTTGGTGGCTGTCTAGTGTCTTGGGCATCTAAGAAGCAACACACTGTAGCATTATCCACAGCTGAAGCTGAGTATGTTGCAGCATGTAATTATGCAGCCCAAGTACTTTGGATTAAGCACCAACTGGCGGATTATCAGATAAATCTGGGATGCATTCCACTTTTATGTGATAATACTAGTGCTATTTGCCTTGCTAAAAATCCTGTTCACTATTCTAGGACTAAGCATATAGAGATAAAACATCATTTTCTTAGAGATGCTGTAAATAAAAAGGAGATTGAAATGAACTTCATAGAAACTGACAAACAAATTGCTGATATTTTTACTAAGCCTCTTGCAAATGAAAATTTTAAGTTTCTTAGAAGAGAACTTGGCTTATGTAAATTTCAGCATGATGAATGATTGTTTAATTGCTGTGAATAAAATCTCTGATGTGGACTTGTTTTTGATTGCTTGGATAAATCATGTGAATGTGAATGCAGATGTAGAACTGTCCTGTAGTGCATATATTCAGGGGGAGCTTGTCGAGTCTTTGTAAGTCTTTGCATATCATGCATTCGTGATCTATGCATAAGTTCTCTCTCAATTAATTCTTGCCATGTTGCATGCATATAGATAGGGGGAGTATTGCTAGAAATTCAGAGTGGTTTCAACCTTCTTGAAGTCATTCAACCTTTAATTCTGAATACTTGTCTCCGACAATATGGCAATCTATTGGTCAGTTCTGATTTCTAAGCAGTAGAAAATGGACTTCTTCATTTAATAAGAATTTGAATTGTTCAAAGACTGATGTAATGGTTTACATCTTATAATGGTTGGAGTTTAAAGATTGCAATCAGTATATAAGAAAGTTGAAAATTGATAAAACTCTCAACCTCTTTCTTATTTCATGATAGACAAAGCTAATCATATCTGAAATCTGAAAACTCATCTGAAATCATGTTAGAAAGGTTAAGTATGTGTATTGTTCTTGAACAAGTCATTCTGAAACATAAAAAGGACAGCTAAGAAAGCCATTGAAAATCATTGAAAATCAATATTGGCAGAGCAATGACTGATAAATCACTGAGAAACTGAGTGATCCATCAAAGAAGTGGACAGCACTCATGTCATGAAGTGTATCAGCTATCTCTGTTTAAAATGCTCAAAACAGCAGGCTGGTTTCACTAAGTACCTGGGGGTAACTGGCGTCTGATAAACGTGTACCTTCACACAAAAAGGTGGAACTCAGTTCTGTTGAATTTGATCATATGCAGAATGATCCATCTTGTTGAGTATCTAGGGGTATTGGCGTCTTATAAACGTATACCCTTACGCAGAAAGACTTGTGGTACCTGAATGCTCAATATAATCTAATATTGATTATGCTGCTCCTTTAAAAGAAAAGTCCATGAGTGTCAATTTGTTTAACTTCAATACATGACTTGATTTCTCTCAATATTTTTATGAGACTATGAAAGTAAGATATTATGAAACTGAATCTTTCATGCAAATATGAGCCTGGTTTATTGTTTTATCATGCACAGTGAACTTATCTATTGCTTGTAGTGCATGAACTACAAATGTTATCATTCTTAAACCAGAAATCTTTCTGATAGCAGCTTCTAAATTCATATGACTGAAGACTCTATGCTTTAGAATGCTTATTCATGAACTACCTGTTCAGAATGCCAGTCAGTTCTTCTCTTGATTCCTCCATTGTAATTAACTTTTCCCTCCTCTTAGTTGATGGCAAAGGGGGAGAATATTGTCTAGGGGATGTCTAAGGGGAGAATACATAGCATCTGCATGTCATTCATCTGCATGTCATTCTTACATCTGCATGTCAATCTTCATAACACATCATGTCTTTCATCAAACATATATCTATATGACAGGATGTTGCTCTTCTACTTCATATGGGGTTGCCATCATTAAAAAGGGGGAGATTGTTGTGACCCTTCTATGGCTGATGATGGATGATGTTGACACTTGCTTTATTTCATTGGCAACACCATTGTTTTGATTGATTGGCAACTATTTTATGATTTGATGAAACTACTTTATCAGATTGACTATGTGTTCTTTGCATTTAACACACTGCATCTCAATTGATTTGGTTAAGTGTGTACATCGTTATCATTTGAAGTCTATACACCCATCTGAAGCTTCTAAGTCTACACAACGTGTAGCTTGCTCGCATAGCCAAGTCTATACAGACTTCAGCGTCTCATAAAAGTCTATACAACGCTTCAGTATTTAGAAGTCTGTACACTGGCCTTTGCATTAAACCTCAAAGTCTGTACAGCGTGAAATCTAAACATTATTTTCAGGGCTTGTCTTCGTGTCGTTTTGTTCCATTGTGTGCAGAACATTGCAGCACCTCGTGTTGCTTTCAGTGCCACTTGAGCCACACTTCGTGTTGTTTCCCCTCACTAACACGAAAAGATTTCGTGTCGTCTGAGTTTACAACACTTCGTGTTGATTTCCATGCTTGACAGAAAAAACTTGTATGAGGTTATACTTCGTGTCGTTCTCTTTTCTATTTCATGCTGTTTACTGGAGCAGCTCGATCTGTTCTGATGAACTTCGAGTCGTTTCCCTGTGAACCTCGTGTCGTTGTAGTCATTCCTGTTTTCTCTCCTCGTGTTATTTTTCTTAGATCCCGTGTCCTTTTTGCTTTGTGACCACACCTCGTGTAGGGCTCTGTTCTTCGTTTTCGAGTTGGATTCAGTCCGTGTTGTACTCGTCTTCGTGTCGTTGTTGTGTTAGCTATGTTCTCTGTGAACCTCGTGTCGTTTCTCTCTGTCCTTAAGTTGCTCATCTCGTGTCATCTTTTATGTCTGCTTGTTTAACTTCGTGTCTCTTACTGTTGTTCCTCGAGTCACTTTTTACTAGTGTCACTGCTTCATCACGTGTCGTGATAGCCGTGTCACTCTTTTGTCTTCGTGCTATTTTTCTCTTTAGACTTCGTGTCCTTCTCGTCTTGACCACACTCCGTGTCAATTCCTGTGTTTCGTCTTCGTGTTGTTTTTAACACGTGTCGGTCTCTGTTTTCATCTTCGTGTTGTCTTCAACTCGTGACGGTTTCTGTTATCATCTTCGAGTCGTTCATTCGAGCTATTTTGTGCTCGAGTTGTTTTTCTTATGTTTTCAAGTATTGTTTCACTCCGTGATATTTTCTTCTCACCTCGTGTTGTTTTCATCTGACTTCGTGTCGTTTTCTTCAAAGTGTTTGTCTTGTTATAGTGGTACTTCGTGTCGTACTCTTTATAGTGTTAGTCTTATTATTGTATTTCGTGTCGTTCTTTTCTTATCCCGTGTAGTAGTCACATCGTGTTATTATCATATACCTCATGCAGCTTTAGCTTTAGTGGCCAAACAGCGTGTTAATGGTTTTTATCTCCTTACAGGTACGAGAAAGAATATTCCCAAATAAATGGGCTGCACGTGATCCAAGACAAGAGGAACCAATCCGATAAAGGCACGTGGCAGGAAGGTTCTGGATCGAGCGTGGGAGGCACACGTGTTTTGTGCCCTATCCACTTGCTGCTGCTATATATAGAAGCCTTCGCCCACAGATGAAGGATGATCGAAGCAGAAACCTGAAGAGCAGAAAGCCCTTCGATCCAGAAGAAGAGAAAAAGAGAAAGAGAAGAAGAAGAAGAATAGAAGAAGGAGAAAAAGAGAGAGGAAGAGATCTAGAGAGATTGAGTTGAGAGAGAGAGCTGATCGAGAGTGAGAGTGAGAGTGGTTGTATCTCAGTCTCGTGGTTCAAAACCAGAGCTGAGCTTTTGCTCTTAGAGCTACATTATTTTTTGAGCTTTTCTATTTTCGTTTTGATTCTGTCTTTTACTTCCGAATGCTGTTTCTTCAAGCTGTGTGTCAGCGGTCTTGCAGTGGTGGTCTCCACTGGATGGGTTAAGCTGTATTTCCCCAGCGGTTGCAGAGGATTAGATCCTCTGGTCGGCAAGCTGTAGTGCCCAGCGAAGCTGTGTATCAGCGGGTTGTTTGGCCAAGCTGTAAAGCCCAGCGGACGCAAGCTGTGTTGCGCAGCAGGAAGCCATACTCGATTGAGTGTGGGGTGGACGTAGGTCGTTGACCGAACCACCTAAAAGTTGTGTGTGCCGTGTGCTTGTGTTTTTGTGTGATCTGTGTGCGATGAAAAATTCTTGCTTAGCTCATTTGATTGCATCGCTTATGCTCATGTCTAGCTTTTGACCTTTTGTTTAGCTTCCTGTGATTTGCTTAACTGACTGTTGCCTAAATTCCGCTTTAGAACTTACAATAGTTTTAAATTAGGCAAGTTGATCTATTCACCCCCCTCCAGATCCACAATCTGTGGAGATAGACTGCGTCCATCTAACCCAACAATACGGCCAGCTTCCACCCTGCCCCTAGGTGACTCAGCGTCAGTCTTGCCTTCCTGCAGCTCCGGGAGACGTCCTCCTCCACCCCGGCTTTCAGCTTCAGTCCCTGCAGGTCACTCCGGGCAGATTCGAGTTCGACGGCTTCTCCCCTCCCCTAGCTTGGCCGGCTGAAGGCCCCTCCCTGCGTGGAGGTAGTTTTGGCTGTATCAACTTAACCCCCACCCCGGGATCCCCCCCTTGCAAGGGGTGTAGTTCATGTAATAATTCAAGTCACAGGTTTGAAGCTTCATCGACGCGGCGTGCGGGTGCATACCCTCGCCTCCCCGCTCACCCCCGTCTCCGGTCGGGATCGGCGTCTTCATGCCGACTAGGTGATCCTCGGTCCCCCTCTTGGCTGGTTTAAATTCCTTGCTTAGTATAGTATTATCGTTATTACTTCGTCGGACGGAGAGTGAGAGGTCGGCCCATAATTGCCATTGATGTGAGTGATCACCACGGGCGAGTTGTGAGTGATCCCCAACATCCCACACCCTTGGTGTGCTGGTCGCCCGTGAGTTGGGCATCCCTGGCCCATTTGGGGTTCTCCCCTAGCTAGCCAACCATTGGAGCATCAAGGTCCCGTCTCGGACCCTCTCCATCATCACCGAGTCGCCTACGGGCACTAGTGTGCGCCACGCGAGTGAGTTCGCTAGAATAAGTCCGCCACTGAAAGATACTTGCTTGCAATTGTAGGTCCAAGGGCATTTGGTCTTATGACTATCACCCCAAGCTGGTGTCACATCAAGTGGTATCAGAGCAAGTTCACAACTTGTCTCTATCAAGTTGGTCCTAGGGCGTGTTTATGCATTTAGAGTCCTCGATTGCATCTCTTTTGTCCACTAGCATGGCCACCTCTTACCGACCTTACCCATCGGCCCTCTCCATGAGTCCAAACCCCTAAGGGATGCCTACCACTAACACACATGACCTCCCTGTCCATGTCAACTACCTCATGAAGGCCTTGACCTATGCCAATGAGATGCTTGATAACCTATCGGGTCGACTCGACCAACTAGGAGAAAATGGGCCCACCCTAAGGGCGGATGATAGTAGGGATCCTCCCCCATCTCCCATCTTTGATGGAACTCATCCTATTGACTATTTAGATTGGGAAGTCTCAATGGACCATTACTTCACTTGGTATCCCATGTCCGAGGATGAGAAAGTTCGATGTGCTAAATCACAACTTACCAAACGGGCTCAAACCTATTGGCTACAAATTGTCGGGCTAAGGATAATTAGAAGGGAAGATCCCATCACCACTTGGGGAAACATGAAGGAACAACTTAGGGCTAGATATGTGTCCCCTTCCTACTCAGATCACCAAAGCCCAAGGAGCACGTCAACTCCACCATCCCCACCCGGCCAACCCAAGACTCCAATTCCCCAATTCCCCACAATACAACCAAAACCCAATTCCATAACCCACCTTACTCAAGGCCTTTTGGCCCCCACCTCCACGTCCACCCCTCACCTTACCCCTTCTCAAAAAGGAAAAGGTCCTATGGAGATAGAAGTGAGTGAAATAACCTCGGGTAAGTGCGAGCCGGAATGTTATAGGTGCCACCAATTGGGGCACATCGCCGGACAATGCCCCACGAGGAAGCATCTTCCCATACCCCTAGTGGTTGAGACCTCTCCCACCCCGGCCACCATTACCCCTCTATCGTCCCCCAACAAGGACACTCCTCCCAAGGACAATCTTCTCAAACCCCCTCAACCCACCCATCTTCCACTTCCTACCCCAACCCAACCCCAACCTAGACCTCCAGTACTTCCCTTACCAATCCCAACACAAGCCCATGCTTGTTCACCACCTCGGGTGCACCACGCATCGACTATCACCAATTCCTCCGCATTAGACCTACCCACCCCATTATCATTAGAAGTTGAGACCCACACACCCACCCACACGGAAATAGATACTAGTCCGGATCCGCAACCCACCATAAAAGAAATCCAAGAATCTCCACTTCCACCCACCTCTCCTAGTCTGGATCCTCAAGAGCCACACACCCTCACCGTGAATGGGTCCATACTCCAATGGCTCAAGCAAGGCCCCCCCGTCCCTAGTTCACCCCCACACCTCTCACCCATGGGACATCAATCCCAAATTGTGGCCCTCCCCTCCTTTCACACCACGATCCAATCCTACTATGAGGTAGAGGGTTGGGATGATCTCCTCAAGGGTCTAGAGTGGTAATTAGACTTGACTGGTTTGTTGACTCTAGGGGCAGACCGACCCAAGAGCCTTGACCTCATCCACCCATGTACCGGGTCTATCACCTTGGTTTGCACTATTGGTTGCTACACTAGCGACCTCATTTTCCTTCTCCCCATGGTGGAAGAGCCCATCCCGGTCCACTCCCCTACTATTGTGATTCCTAGAACCTTGACCAACCAACCCACCCCATACACCGGCCCAACCATTTCACTAGAAGAGGATGATTCACCACCTTGTGAGGACCTTGAGGACATGGAGTATCTCTCTCTAGGTAACCCTTATCATGATCCCTTTGATCCCTTCCTATGGGAGTCTAGTTCCCCATGTGACCCACCCACCTTACTCACCACTCACCTTACCCTACCCCCGCCCACCATGTTGGGCCAAACCCCTCCCTTCCTAGAATCGGGTTACACCATGGGAGCCTTGACCTTAGGCAACATACACCTTGGGATTGATGAATTGCCCCACTCCATGATGTCCCCCTTCTTAGATCCCTTTGATCCATACGAGTGGAAGCTTAAGGGCCACCCCACACCCATGCACATGGAAGTCATCTCTAGGATAGGAATGCATGTGCCTAGGCATACCGCACCACTTGACATGATTCATAAGTCGGGTCCATTCATTCATATCACCCACATGTCAAGTAGGAAGCATGAGTGGTCCATATTCGGATGTAATGGTCCACCTTCATTCATCATGAGTCTTAAGCATATTAGGAGTATTCATGGATATCCGGGTCCTCCGGCACTTATCACACCTATGCATGAGAGGGACACCTATGGATGCCCCGGTCCTCCCAAATCATTCAAAGTCTTCATAACATCAATGCACGATAGGTCTATATGTGGTTGTCCTAGACCACCTTTGCATACCACACATTGTCCACTCACACCGCATCATAGTGCATGGCATATGCATCCAAGTAAGTATCAAGCAACAAGTTGTGAGACTCACGAGAAGCGGGCAAAAACTCATGAGCGCCACTTAGAATTCCAAGTTGGCAACTTGGCGATGATGACTTTGGAGTGGCTCTGCCCTAGGGTCACCTCCAATTTGAGGGCACGAGGACTTGGACCTTGCCAAGTTCTGAGTGGCTTTGGCAACTCAGCTTGCGGGTTGGACTACCTATGTGTTCTAGGATTCACCCCATTTCTCACGTGGCGGATCCGGCACCCTCTAAGGGCACCGCGGTGGATCCTAGTGAGTGCCTTGAGCTTACACCTATCCTTGCGAGAGACACCCTCAGAGTGCCACCACAAAATAGCCTGAGAGCCCGACGTGAGCACACGGCGGCACTACAAGGCAAGCAAGACCTCATAGCCAGCATGAGGGTGTGTCCAAGCCACTTTGAAAAGCTGAAGCGCCATTCCCCGACTATGGATGCTGGTTGAGTTTGGAGATCGTGGTTCACCCGGAGCTACATTTTGGTGTACTACTTCCCCGGTGGACTCATACTCAACAGGGTCGAGTTTTCCCCACCACGGGGGTATGATGGGGGCATCCCTTGCCCCTCCATATTTTTTTTGGGCTCGGATTGTTCGTCGGCAAGCGCCATTGTGTTAGTCTTGTGTTTCTGAGTCTAGTCATGTAATTTTAATATTTTTTTTGAGTCATACACTATGTAATTTTCCCTTTATTTGAGTCATGTACCTAGGTTAGTGAGTCATTTTCCTAAGTTAGTTGTCATATGGTTGGTTTGATAGGCTAATGGGCCCAACTAATGGGCTAGGCCCAGGGGGGGCCCTCCCTTGGACTACTTTGGTCATTAGTTGGTTTGTCAGGGTCACTATGGTCATATGAAAAGTATGGAGTCTATAAATAGGCCCCCACTCCTCTCATATGTAACAACCTTTTATGATCAATTTAAATCAAGTGAGTTTTAGTGTCTTATTGGAGTGGATTCTCCAAATCTCTCTCTCTCTCTAAGGGGTGGATTCCCCTCCCTCTTTCTCTCTCTCTTCTCTCTCTCTCTCTCCAAGAGGAGGGGGTGCCCCTTTCTCTCTCCTCCCCTCCCTCTCTCTCCTCCACATCATCAACCCTTCCTCTCTCCTCATTACTCATCCTCCCAACTACCCCAACCCTCATTACTCCACCCCTAGTCCCAAGAGACCCTCCACCAATCCATACTCCACCACCCAACCACCAACTACCCAATCCCCTTCCCTAAGCACCCTCTCATCTCTCAAGGGAAAATTCCCTACTTCCCAAGCACCCCTTCCCTTCCCCAACACAACCATTCTCATCCCCAAAGCCCCATTAACCACCCCATTAGTCAATTTTCAAACCTTGGAGAGAGAACTCTCCATCCCTCTCCCCCACCCATCCCAAATTCGCAGCTTCTCTCTCACCCACTGCAAACACCCCATTCCAGCCCCCATTCTCCCCTTCCCACACCCTATAACACCCCCTCCCAGACCCCCTCATAGCTAGGGGTCACTCCCACACCCATCCACCCCATTTCCACTCCCATATACCCCATTCTCCCAATCATCTTCAACCTGCAGTTCTCAGTTCGCAGACAGCAAGCTCGGGTCCTAGAAGCAGTGTCGTCTCCAACCCTTCCACTATTCTTCTGGTGGGAAGTCATATACCGCTGGAAAGGTCGTCCAGAGAGCTATGCAGGCGTGGTAGTTTCGTCATCGTCCAAGCATTGTGCTTCCCGGGAGAGCGTTCCTTCCCTAACTGCGCACTCAGCCCTGACTGGAGACCTGAAGCAAAGTCCAGAGACTGCCACGACCAGCTCAGTTGGACTTTGGGCTTGATCTCCGGAGGGAGGAAACTACATCCAGTCCTCTTTCAATACCTGAAAGTAGAAGGCCAATCGCCCACCGGAGCATCCCGTTCCATCCATTCTCGTCGGGGTGCGCAGACTGCACCTGCCAATCCAGATTGGACCGACCTCTACTCAGAAGCTCTTAATTTTCTTCTCCTACCTCCGATTTTTGCTCCGTCAGTTTCTGCTCGAAGCTACTCCGGCCATGGTCACTTTTCCGGTATTCTCGCATCCAACGGAGTCCAGGAGAGACTAAGACAGCTCTGTCAATCTTCCCATGTGATTCTGCATCAGTCAGGGGTCAGTTCGAACAGCCCTGTACTCTGAACCACAGCGACCGCTGAAGTTCACCAATCTGCGCCGAATTCGCATCACCTATTCCCTGGTCTATCCTGGACGTCTCAGAGTTGGTCCCGCCTCTTGCAACCTCCGTACGAGTCCGTGGCTGGACCGACACCGACGCTCTGTCCTGCAGTCCCAGACAGGTCAGAACCGCGCGACTTGTGAAGATGAAGACGCCGCACTTCGGTTCGACCTCCAGACGGCTACCAGCTCATATGGCCAGCTTCCACCCTGCCCCTAGGTGACTCAGCGTCAGTCTTGCCTTCCTGCACCTCCGGGAGATGTCCTCCTCCACCCCGGCTTTCAGCTTCAGTCCCTGCAGGTCACTCCGGGCAGATTCGAGTTCGACGGCTTCTCCCCTCCCCTAGCTTGGCCGGCTGAAGGCCCCTCCCTGCGTGGAGGTAGTTTTGGTTGTATCAACTTAACCCCCACCCCGGGATCCCCCCCTTGCAAGGGCTGTAGTTCATGTAATAATTCAAGTCGCAGGTTTGAAGCTTCATCGACGCGGCGTGCGGGTGCATACCCTCGCCTCCCTGCTCACCCCCGTCTCCGGCCGGGATCGGCGTCTTCACGCCGACTAGGTGATCCTCGGTCCCCCTCTTGGCTGGTTTAAATTCCTTGCTTAGCATAGTATTATCGTTATTGCTTCGTCGGACGGAGAGTGAGAGCTCGGCCCATAATTGCCATTGATGTGAGTGATCACCGCGGGCGAGTTGTGAGTGATCCCCTACATCCCACACCCTTGGTGTGCTGGTCGCCCGTGAGTTGGGCATCCCTGGCCCATTTGGGGTTCTCCCCAAGCTAGCCAACCATTGGAGCATCAAGGTCCCGTCTCGGACCCTCTTCATCATCACCGAGTCGCCTACGGGCACTAGTGTGCGCCACGCGAGTGAGTTCGCTAGAATAAGTCCGCCGCTCAAAGATACTTGCTTGCAATTGTAGGTCCAAGGGCATTCGGTCTTATGACTATCACCCCAAGGTGGTGTCACATCAAGTGGTATCAGAGCAAGTTCACAACTTGTCTCTATCAAGTTGGTCCTAGGGCGTGTTTATGCATTTAGAGTCCTCGTTGCATCTCTTTTGTCCACTAGCATGGCCACCTCTTACCGACCTTACCCATCGGCCCTCTCCATGAGTCCAAACCCCTAAGGGATGCCTACCACTAACACACATGACCTCCCTGTCCATGTCAACTACCTCATGAAGGCCTTGACCTATGCCAATGAGCGGCTTGATAACCTATCGGGTCGACTCGACCAACTAGGAGAAAATGGGCCCGCCCCAAGGGCGGATGATAGTAGGGCTCCTCCCCCACCTCCCATCTTTGATGGAACTCATCCTATTGACTATTTAGATTGGGAAGTCTCAATGGACCATTACTTCACTTGGTATCCCATGTCCGAGGATGAGAAAGTCCGATGTGCCAAATCATAACTTACCAAACGGGCTCAAACCTATTGGCTACAAATTGTCGGGCTAAGGATAATTAGAAGGGAAGATCCCATCACCACTTGGGGAAACATGAAGGAACAACTTAGGGCTAGATATGTGTCCCCTTCCTACTCAGATCACCAAAGCCCAAGGAGCACGTCAACTCCACCATCCCCACCCGGCCAACCCAAGACTCCAATTCCCCAATTCCCCACAATACAACCAAAACCCAATTCCACAACCCACCTTACTCAAGGCCCTTTGGCCCCCACCTCCACCTCCACCCCTCACCTTACCCCTTCTCAAAAAGGAAAAGGTCCTATGGAGATAGAAGTGAGTGAAATAACCTCGGGTAAGTGCGAGCCGGAATGTTATAGGCGCCACCAATTGGGGCACATCGCCGGACAATGCCCCACGAGGAAGCATCTTCCCATACCCCTAGTGGTTGAGACCTCTCCCACCCCGGCCACCATTACCCCTCCATCGTCCCCCAACAAGGACACTCCTCCCAAGGACAATCTTCTCAAACCCCCTCAACCCACCCATCTTCCACTTCCTACCCCAACCCAACCCCAACCTAGACCTCCACTACTTCCCTTACCAATCCCAACCCAAGCCCATGCTTGTTCACCACCTCGGGTGCACCACGCATCGACTATCACCAATTCCTCCGCATTAGACCTACCCACCCCATTATCATTAGAAGTTGAGACCCACACACCCACCCACACGGAAATGGATGCTAGTCCGGATCCGCAACCCACCATAAAAGAAATCCAAGAATCTCCACTTCCACCCACCTCTCCTAGTCTGGATCCTCAAGAGCCACACACCCTCACCGTGAATGAGTCCATACTCCAATGGCTCAAGCAAGGCCCCCCCGTCCCTAGTTCACCCCCACACCTCTCACCCATGGGACATCAATCCCAAATTGTGGCCCTCCCCTCCTTTCACACCACGATCCAATCCTACTATGAGGTAGAGGGTTGGGATGATCTCCCCAAGGGTCTAGAGTGGCAATTAGACTTGACTTGTTTGTTGACTCTAGGGGCAGACCGACCCAAGAGCCTTGACCTCATCCACCCATGTACCGGGTCTATCACCTTGGTTTGCACTATTGGTTGCTACACTAGCGACCTCCTTTTCTTTCTCCCCATGGTGGAAGAGCCCATCCCGGTCCACTCCCCTACCATTGTGATTCCTAGAACCTTGACCAACCAACCCACCCCATACACCGGCCCAACCATTTCACTAGAAGAGGATGATTCACCACCTTGTGAGGACCTTGAGGACATGGAGTATCTCTCTCTAGGTAACCCTTATCATGATCCCTTTGATCCCTTCCTATGGGAGTCTAGTTCCCCATGTGACCCACCCACCTTACTCACCACTCACCTTACCCTACTCCCACCCACCATGTTGGGCCAAACCCCTCCCTTCCTAGAATCGGGTTACACCATGGGAGCCTTGACCTTAGGAAACATACACCTTGGGATTGATGAATTGCCCCACTCCATGATGTCCCCCTTCTTAGATCCCTTTGATCCATACGAGTGGAAGCTCAAGGGCCACCCCACACCCATGCACATGGAAGTCATCTCTAGGATAGGAATGCATGTGCCTAGGCATACCGCACCACTTGACATGATTCATAAGTCGGGTCCATTCATTCATATCACCCACATGTCAAGTAGGAAGCATGAGTGGTCCATATTCGGATGTAATGGTCCACCTTCATTCATCATGAGTCTTAAGCATATTAGGAGTATTCATGGATGTCCAGGGTCCTCCGGCACTTATCATACCTACGCATGAGAGGGACACCTATGGATGCCCCGGTCCTCCCAAATCATTCAAAGTCTTCATAACATCAATGCACGATAGGTCTATATGTGGTTGTCCTAGACCACCTTTGCATACCACACATTGTCCACTCACACCGCATCATAGTGCATGGCATATGCATCCAAGTAAGTATCAAGCAACAAGCTGTGAGATTCACAAGAATCGGGCAAAAACTCATGAGCGCCACTTAGAATTCCAAGTTGGCAACTTGGTGATGATGACTTTGGAGTGGCTCTGCCCTAGGGTCACCTCCAATTTGAGGGCACGAGGACTTGGACCTTGCCAAGTTCTGAGTGGCTTTGGCAACTCAGCTTGCGGGCTGGACTTACCTATGTGTTCTGGGATTCACCCCATTTCTCACGTGGCGGATCCGGCACCCTCTAAGGGCACCGCGGTGGATCCTAGTGAGTGCCTTGAGCTTACACCTATCCTTGTGAGAGACACCCTCAGAGTGCCACCACAAAGTAGCCTGAGAGCCCGACGTGAGCACACGGCGGCACTACTAGGCAAGCAAGACCTCATAGCCAGCCTGAGGGTGTGTCCGAGCCACTTTGAAAAGCTGAAGCGCCATTCCCCGACTATGGATGCTGGTTGAGTTTGGAGATCGTGGTTCACCCGGAGCTACATTTTGGTGTACTACTTCCCCGGTGGACTCATACTCAACGGGGTCGGGTTTTCCCCACCCCGGGGGTATGATGGGGGCATCCCTTGCCCCTCCATATTTTTTTTGGGCTCAGATTGTTCGTCGGCAAGTGCCATTGTGTTAGTCATGTGTTTCTGAGTCTAGTCATGTAATTTTAATATTTTTTTTGAGTCATAAACTATGTAATTTTCCCTTTATTTGAGTCATGTACCTAGGTTAGTGAGTCATTTTCCTAAGTTAGTTGTCATATGGTTGGTTTGATAGGCTAATGGGCCCAACTAATGGGCTAGGCCCAGGGGCGCCCCTCCCTTGGACTACTTTGGTCATTAGTTGGTTTGTCAGGGTCACTATGGTCATATGAAAAGTATGGAGTCTATAAATAGGCCCCCACTCCTCTCATATGTAACAACCTTTTATGATCAATTTAAATCAAGTGAGTTTTAGTGTCTTATTGGAGTGGATTCTCCAAATCTCTCTCTCTCTCTAAGGGGTGGATTCCCCTCCTCTTTCTCTCTCTCTTCTCTCTCTCTTTCTCCAAGAGGAGGGGGCGCCCCTTTCTCTCTCCTCCCCTACCTCTCTCTCCTCCACATCATCAACCCTTCCTCTCTCCTCATTACTCATCCTCCCAACTACCCCAACCCTCATTACTCCACCCCTAGTCCCAAGAAACCCTCCACCAATCCATACTCCACCACCCAACCACCAACTACCCAATCCCCTTCCCTAAGCACCCTCTCATCTCCCAAGGGAGAAATCCCCACTTCCCAAGCACCCCTTCCCTTCCCCAACACAACCATTCTCATCCCCAAAGCCCCATTAACCACCCCATTAGTCAATTTTCAAACCTTGGAGATAGAACTCTCCTTCCCTCTCCCCCACCCATCCCAAATAAGCAGCTTCTCTCTCACCCACTGCAAACACCCCATTCCAGCCCCCATTCTCCCCTTCCCACACCCTAGAACACCCCCTCCCAGACCCCCTCACAGCTAGGGGTCACTCCCACACCCATCCACCCCATTTCCCCTCCCATATACCCCATTCTCCTTATCATCTTCAACCTGCAGTTCTCAGTTCGCAGACAGCAAGCTCGGGTCCTAGAAGCAGTGCCGTCTCCAACCCTTCCACTATTCTTCTGGTGGCAAGTCATATACCGCTGGAAAGCTCGTCCAGAGAGCTATCCAGGCGTGGTAGTTTCATCATCGTCCAAGCATCGTGCTTCCCGGGAGAGCGTTCCTTCCCTAACTGCGCACTCAGCCCTAACTGGAGACCTGAAGCAAAGTCCAGAGACTGCCACGACCAGCTCGGTTGGACTTTGGGCTTGATCTCCGGAGGGAGGAAACTACATCCAATCCTCTTTCAATACCTGAAAGTAGAAGGCCAATCGCCCACCGGAGCATCCCGTTCCATCCATTCTCGTCGGGGTGCGCAGACTGCACCTGCCAATCCAGATTGGACCGACCTCTACTCAGAAGCTCTTAATTTTCTTCTCCTACCTCCGATTTCTGCTCCGTCAGTTTCTGCTCGAAGCTACTCCGGCCATGGTCACTTTTCCGGTATTCTCGCATCCAACGGAGTCCATGAGAGACTAAGACAGCTCTGTCAATCTTCCCCTATGATTCTGCATCAGTCAGGGGTCAGTTCGAACAGCCCTGTACTCTGAACAACAGCGACCGCTGAAGTTCACCAATCGGCGCCGAATTCGCATCACCTATTCCCTGGTCTATCCCGGACGTCTCAGAGTTGGTCCCGCCTCTTGCAACCTCCGTACGAGTCCGTGGCTGGCCCGACACCGATGCTCTATCCTGCAGTCCCAGACATGGCAGAACCACGCGACTTGTGAAGATGAAGACGCCGCACTTCAGTTCGACCTCCAGACGGCTACTAGCTCATACGGCCAGCTTCCACCCTACCCCTAGGTGACTCAGCGTCAGTCTTGCCTTCCTGCAGCTCCGGGAGACGTCCTCCTCCACCCCGGCTTTCAGCTTCAGTCCCTGCTGGTCACTCCGAGCAGATTCGAGTTCGACGGCTTCTCCTCTCCCATAGCTTGGCCGGCTGAAGGCTCCTCCCTACGTGGAGGTAGTTTTGGCTGTATCAACTTAACCCCCACCCCGGGATCCCCCCTTGCAAGGGGTGTAGTTCATGTAATAATTCAAGTCGCATGTTTGAAGCTTCATCGACGCGGCGTGCGGGTGCATACCCTCACCACCCCGCTCACCCCCGTCTCCGGCCGGGATCGGCGTCTTCACGCCGACTAGGTGATCCTCGGTCCCCCTCTTGGCTGGTTTAAATTCCTTGCTTAGCATAGTATTATCGTTATTGCTTCGTCGGACGGAGAGTGAGAGCTCGGCCCATAATTGCCATTGATGTGAGTGTTCACCACGGGTGAGTTGTGAGTGATCCCCTACATCCCACACCCTTGGTGTGCTGGTCGCCCGTGAGTTGGGCATCCCTAGCCCATTTGGGGTTCTCCCCAAGCTAGCCAACCATTGGAGCATCAAGGTCTCATCTCGGACCCTCTCCATCATCACCGAGTCGCCTACGGGCACTAGTGTGCGCCACGCGAGTGAGTTCGCTAGAATAAGTCCGCCACTGAAAGATACTTGCTTGCAATTGTAGGTCCAAGGGCTTTTGGTCTTATGACTATCACCCCAAGCTGGTGTCACATCAAGTGGTATCAGAGCAAGTTCACAACTTGTCTCTATCAAGTTGGTCCTAGGGCGTGTTTATGCATTTAGAGTCCTCGATTGCATCTCTTTTGTCCACTAGCATGGCCACCTCTTACCGACCTTACCCATCGGCCCTCTCCATGAGTCCAAACCCCCAAGGGATGCCTACCACTAACACACATGACCTCCCTGTCCATGTCAACTACCTCATGAAGGCCTTGACCTATGCCAATGAGCGGCTTGATAACCTATCGGGTCGACTCGACCAACTAGGAGAAAATGGGCCCACCCCAAGGGCGGATGATAGTAGGGATCCTCCCCCACCTCCCATCTTTGATGGAACTCATCCTATTGACTATTTAGATTGGGAAGTCTCAATGGACCATTACTTCACTTGGTACCCCATGTCCGAGGATGAGAAAGTCCGATGTGCTAAATCACAACTTACCAAACGGGCTCAAACCTATTGGCTACAAATTGTCGGGCTAAGGATAATTAGAAGGGAAGATCCCATCACCACTTGGGGAAACATGAAGGAACAACTTAGAGCTAGATATGTGTCCCCTTCCTACTCAGATCACCAAAGCCCAAGGAGCACGTCAACTCCACCATCCCCACCCGGCCAACCCAAGACTCCAATTCCCCAATTCCCCACAATACAACCAAAACCCAATTCCATAACGCACCTTACTCAAGGCCTTTTGGCCCCCACCTCCACCTCCACCCCTCACCTTACCGCTTCTCAAAAAAGAAAAGGTCCTATGGAGATAGAAGTGAGTGAAATAACCTCGGGTAAGTGCGAGCCGGAATGTTATAGGTGCCACCAATTGGGGCACATCGCCGGACAATGCCCCACGAGGAAGCATCTTCCCATACCCCTAGTGGTTGAGACCTCTCCCACCCCGGCCACCATTACCCCTCCATCGTCCCCCAACAAGGACACTCCTCCCAAGGACAATCTTCTCAAACCCCCACAACCCACCCATCTTCCACTTCCTACCCCAACCCAACCCCAACCTAGACCTCCACTACTTCCCTTACCAATCCCAACACAAGCCCATGCTTGTTCACCACCTCGGGTGCACCACGCATCGACTATCACCAATTCCTCCGCATTAGACCTACCCACCCCATTATCATTAGAAGTTGAGACCCACACACCCACCCACACGGAAATAGATGCTAGTCCGGATCCGCAACCCACCATAAAAGAAATCCAAGAATCTCCACTTCCACCCAACTCTCCTAGTCCGGATCCTCAAGAGCCACACACCCTCACCGTGAATGAGTCCATACTCCAATGGCTCAAGCAAGGCCCCCCCGTCCCTAGTTCACCCCCACACCTCTCACCCATGGGACATCAATCCCAAATTGTGGCCCTCCCCTCCTTTCACACCACGATCCAATCCTACTATGAGGTAGAGAGTTGGGATGATCTCCTCAAGGGTCTAGAGTGGCAATTAGACTTGACTTATTTGTTGACTCTAGGGGCAGACCGACCCAAGAGCCTTGACCTCATCCACCCATGTACCGGGTCTATCACCTTGGTTTGCACTATTGGTTGCTACACTAGCGACCTCCTTTTCCTTCTCCCCATGGTGGAAGAGCCCATCCCGGTCCACTCCCCTACCATTGTGATTCCTAGAACCTTGACCAAGCAACCCACCCCATACACCGGCCCAACCATTTCACTAGAAGAGGATGATTCACCACCTTGTGAGGACCTTGAGGACATGGAGTATCTCTCTCTAGGTAACCCTTATCATGATCCCTTTGATCCCTTCCTATGGGAGTCTAGTTCCCCATGTGATCCACCCACCTTACTCACCACTCACCTTACCCTACCCCCACCCACCATGTTGGGCCAAACCCCTCCCTTCCTAGAATCGGGTTACACCATGGGAGCCTTGACCTTAGGCAACATACACCTTGGGATTGATGAATTGCCCCACTCCATGATGTCCCCCTTCTTAGATCCCTTTGATCCATACGAGTGGAAGCTCAAGGGCCACCCCACACCCATGCACATGGAAGTCATCTCTAGGATAGGAATGCATGTGCCTAGGCATACCGCACCACTTGACATGATTCATAAGTCGGGTCCATTCATTCATATCACCCACATGTCAAGTAGGAAGCATGAGTGGTCCATATTCGGATGTAATGGTCCACCTTCATTCATCATGAGTCTTAAGCATATTAGGAGTATTCATGGATATCCGGGTCCTCCGGCACTTATCACACCTACGCATGAGAGGGACACCTATGGATGCCCCGGTCCTCCCAAATCATTCAAAGTCTTCATAACATCAATGCACGATAGGTCTATATGTTGTTGTCCTAGACCACCTTTGCATACCACACATTGTCCACTCACACCGCATCATAGTGCATGGCATATGCATCCAAGTAAGTATCAAGCAACAAGCTGTGAGATTCACAAGAAGCGGGCAAAAACTCATGAGCGCCACTTAGAATTCTAAGTTGGCAACTTGGTGATGATGACTTTGGAGTGGCTCTACCCTAGGGTCACCTCCAATTTGAGGGCACGAGGACTTGGACCTTGCCAAGTTCTGAGTGGCTTTGGCAACTCAGCTTGCGGGTTGGACTTACCTATGTGTTCTGGGATTCACCCCATTTCTCACGTGGCGGATCCGGCACCCTGTAAGGGTACCGCGATGGATCCTAGTGAGTGCCTTGAGCTTACACCTATCCTTGCAAGAGACACCCTCAGAGTGCCACCACAAAGTAGCCTGAGAGCCCGACGTGAGCACACGGCAGCACTACTAGGCAAGCAAGACCTCATAGCCAGCCTGAGGGTGTGTCCGAGCCACTTTGAAAAGCTGAAGCGCCATTCCCCGACTATGGATGCTGGTTGAGTTTGGAGATCGTGGTTCACCTGGAGCTACATTTTGGTGTACTACTTCCCCGATGGACTCATACTCAACGGGGTCGAGTTTTCCCCACCCCGGGGGTATAATGGGGGCATCCCTTGCCCCTCCATATTTTTTCTGGGCTCGAATTGTTCGTCAGCAAGCGCCACTGTGTTAGTCATGTGTTTCTGAGTCTAGTCATGTAATTTTAATATATTTTTTGAGTCATACACTATGTAATTTTCCCTTTATTTGAGTCATGTACCTAGGTTAGTGAGTCATTTTCTTAAGTTAGTTGTCATATGGTTGGTTTGATAGGCTAATGGGCCCAACTAATGGGCTAGGCCCAGGGGCGCCCGTCCCTTGGACTACTTTGGTCATTAGTTGGTTTGTCAGGGTCACTATGGTCATATGAAAAGTATGGAGTCCATAAATAGGCCCCCACTCCTCTCATATGTAACAACATTTTATGATCAATTTAAATCAAGTGAGTTTTAGTGTCTTATTGGAGTGGATTCTCCAAATCTCTCTCTCTCTCTCTAAGGGGTGGATTCCCCTCTCTCTTTCTCTCTCTCATCTCTCTCTCTCTCGAAGAGGAGGGGGTGCCCCTTTCTCTCTCCTCACGTCCCTCTCTCTCCTCCACATCATCAACCCTTCGTCTCTCCTCATTACTCATCCTCCCAACTACCCCAACCCTCATTACTCCACCCCTAGTCCCAAGAGACCCTCCACCAATCCATACTCCACCACCCAATCACCAACTACCCAATCCCCTTCCCTAAGCACCCTCTCATCTCCCAAGGGAGAATTCCCCACTTCCCTAGCACCCCTTCCCTTCCCCAACACAACCATTCCCATCCCCAAAGCCCCATTCACCACCCCATTAGTCAATTTTCAAACCTTGGAGAGAGAACTCTCCTTCCCTCTCCCCCACCCATCCCAAATTCGCAGCTTCTCTCTCACCCACTGCAAACACCCCATTCCAGCCCCCATTCTCCCCTTTCCACACCCTAGAACACCCCCTCCCAGACCCCCTCACAGCTAGGGGTCACTCCCACACCCATCCACCCCATTTCCCCTCCCATATACCCCATTCTCCCTATCATCTTCAACCTGCAGTTCTTAGTTCGCAGGCAGCATGCTCGGGTCCTAGAAGCAGCGTCGTCTCCAACCCTTCCACTATTTTTATGGTGGCAAGTCATATACCGCTGGAAAGGTCGTCCAGAGAGCTATCCAGGCGTGGTAGTTTCATCATCATCCGGACATCGGGCTTCCCGGGAGAGCGTTCCTTCCCTAACTGCGCACTCAATCCTGACTGGAGACCTGAAGCAAAGTCCAGAGACTGCCACGACCAGCTCGGTTGGACTTTGGGAGCGATCTCCAGAGGGAGGAAACTACATCCAATCCTCTTTCAATACCTGAAAGTAGAAGGCCAATCATCCACCGGAGCATCCCGTTCCATCCATTCTCGTCGGGGTGCGCAGACTGCACCTGCCAATCCAGATTGGACCGACCTCTACTCAAGAGCTCTTAATTTTCTTCTCCGACCTCTGATTGCTGCTCCGTCACTTTCTACTCGAAGCTACTCCGACCACGGTCACGTTGCTGCTAGTCTCGCATCAAACGGAGTCCGGGAACGCCCGAGGAAGCTCTGTCAATCTTCCCCGGTGATTCTGCATCAGTCAGGGGTCAGTTCGAATAGCCCTGTACTCTGAACCACAGCGACCGCTGAAGTTCACCAATCGGCGCCAAATTCACATCACCTATTCCCTGGTCTATCCCGGACGTCTCAAAGTTGGTCCCTCCTCTTGCAACCTCCGTACGAGTCCGTGTCTGGCCCGACACCGACGCTCTGTCCTGCAGTCCCAGATAGGGCAGAACCGCGCGACTTGTGAAGATGAAGGCGCCGCACTTCGGTTCGACCTCCAGACGGCTACCAGCTCATACGGCCAACTTCCACCCTGCCCCTAGGTGACTCAGCATCAGTCCCGCCTTCCTGCAGCTCCGGGAGACGTCCTCCTCCACCCCGGCTTTCAGCTGTTGGGTTCGGGTACGTATTCAGAGGGGGGGTGAATGAATATAGCCCGTTTAAATAACCTTCACCCAATTAAAAAACTAGAATAAAACAAGACAGATTCGACAATCTGAAGCTCAACTGGAATTTCGCTCTCTTGACAGATTAAGATATTCTAAGAAAACTAATCAACACTTCTGCTCAAACAGAAGCCAAACGCTTAGAGCGCCCCTATGCAATCATCTAGCGGAAGCAAAGGCAGATAAACCAAACCACAATGCACAAGGGGTTTTGAGGTGGTTCGGTCCTTCAGACCTACATCCACCCCACACTCAACCCGAGTGTGGCTTCCACTAGCTCACGCTAGAAACCGCAGACTCAGTCTGCAACAGGTGCTGTCACACAGCTTGACCAGGGGAACAACCTCCCCTCTTCCTCCAGATCAGGAGGGAACCAACCGGTGACTTCCAGTCACCAGCAAACCAGAGGTCGAAGACCTCTCTTCCTCCAACCGGAGGGACCCCTGGACTTGCAATCCACAAGTCCAGAACCGGAGACAAGTCTCCCTTCCTCCAAACCGGAGGGAAACCACAAGTAGCTCCCAGCTACTTGCAACTGGAGATCAGATCTCCCTTCCTCCAAACCGGAGGGAGTCCGACCACAGACCAGAGGATCGGAAGTACACAGATAACCAAATGAAATAGGAAAAATAAGAAAAGAAAAATACACAGCGATCAGAAAGCTGTAAAGACAAATAACACAAATGTGGCTCGCATGGAGCTGACTGGCCTGGATTTGATCCACGGTCCAGTAGTCAGATCTTCAGGTAAGCTTCTTTCTTCTTCTCCACGAGCTCTCTCGCTCACTCTCTATCTCTCTTTCTCTTTCTTCTGCTCTCCTAATCTCTCACTCTCTGCTGCACTTCTTCTTCTTCACTCTTTCTTCTTTCTTCACACGAGCACTATCTTTCTCTCTTCTTCTCCTTCTGCTCTTCTTCTTTCTCTTTTCTTTTTTTTTTCTTTGGATCGTGGCTCTCTATATGGACTTTTCTTCTCGCCAACTCGATCAGCCTTCTTCTGTGGAAGAAGGCTCATATATATAGCAGCAGCAGCATCATCATCAGCCCCAACGTGTGACCTCCACATTTCCAGCCCTAAGAATTCGGACCACGTGGCAGTCTCTCAGCAGGCTTCATTCCAACCTCGGATCACGTGCTGCCCAGTCACTTGGGAATATTTTTTCCTCGGACCTGCAAGGAGATGAAAACCATTAAAACTGAGGGCCACAATAACTAAATCTGCACGAAGTATGTAGTAGCAATTCTAGATGCACGAGAACGACACGAGATACACACTGTAACAGAGATACCACTACAAAGAGAACGACACGAAGAAGATGAAAACAACACGAGGTAATAAGAAGAACGACACGAGATACATACGATGACTACAGCACGAAGTAAAGAAAACGACACAACGTAATAAACAGAAAAGAGAAGGGCACGAGAACAACATGGACTTGCAACAGAAACCGACACGAAGTGGTTGCAAACAAGCAAGACACGAGGTCTACGTAAAGCAACACGAAGTGTGGTCAAGGCGAAAAAGACACGAAGTCTAAAGCGAAAACCAACACGAAGTCAGAAGAGTGACACGGCTATCACGACACGTGATGAAGCAGTGACACTAAAACAAAAGGACTCGAGGAACAATCAGTAAGTGACACGAAGTTAAATAAGTAGACAAAAAGATGACACGAGATGCAACTAGAGGACAGAGAGAAGCGACACGAGGTTCACACAGAAACGACACGAGGTGGCACAGAAAGCAACACGAGGTGCTGCAATGTTCTGCACGCAGTGGAACAAAAACGACACGAAGACAAAAACAAAAGTTGACACGAAGTGAAAACAACACGAAGATGAAGTTGACACGAAGTGAAAATGACACGAAGACGAAAACAGAAGTTGACACGAAGTGAAAACAACACGAAGTGAAAACAACACTAAGACGATGAGAACATCACGAGGTGAAACGACACGGGGTTACTGGGAAACGACTCGAAGTTCATCAGAACAAATCGAGCTGCTACAGTAAACACCACGAAGACAATCAAACAAAAACAACACGAAGATGTAGACACTAAAACAACATGAAGAACAACAGTAAGTGACTCGAAGACACAATAGAGGGAATGACACGAAGATGAAGGGAACAGTGCAACGTATATACTTGAAGTTCAAAGTAAACGGCTGTATAGACTTGAAGATGTGAAGCCAAAGTACAGACTTTGAAGAACAGTCCAATGTATGGACTTTGTCATCGAAGACCAATGTGCAGACTTGACAGTGAAGACTAATGTGCAGACTTAGGAGCATATGACACGGCTGTACAGACTTCATGAACAGTGCATGATTGTACTTGACGATGTATACACTTAGCCTATGCAGACCAATGTACAGACTTTGGCGACGCAAAAGGCTGTATAGACTTGGAGACCCAAAGACATTGTATAGACTTTGTCTAAGACAATGCATGAACTGACGTTGTATATACTTAGCCAATGCATACTAGTCCGATGTATAGACTTTAAGGAAATACATGCTACAGTGCAATGTCAAGACTTGCGATGTGCACGAGACGCTGTCCACTGTCTAGACTTGCGATGCCTTCGCCAAATGCACACAACAGTCCAATGTATGGACTTAGACGAATGATGCATGAGACGCTCAATGTATCGACTTTGAGCTTTGCAGCAAATGTATAGACTTGGAGAACCTGAATCAATATGCATACTTGGAATTGATGCATGCTGTGCAATGTACATACTTTGAAATCATGCAAGCTGATGTGCATACTTTGATGCCCAAAGACGATGAACAGTGAATCAGTGTATAGACTTCAAGGTTCATTGAAGGATGTACATACATCAAGAGATGCTTCATGCCAAAGTATAGACTTCCAACGTGAGTGATGCGCTGTACAGACGTTTCAAAGATGCAGACTCTGTATATCTTCTGCAAATGCATATGAATGCTTTATGCAGGAGATAAACAGTCTGAACTTCAAATGTAATGACTTACACAACAAAAAAACCCAGCAATCATCAAACACTAATCATCAAAACCAAATCAATCATCAAAACCACAGCAATGAATGCTTTATGCATCAGTTTAACATGTAACATGACTGATCATCAAATATGTTAATCTAAACTGAGCGGCAAGATGGCTGAACATTTGATTAACTCACATCAACAACCAATCATCAAAACCATCATCAAAACCATAGAGGCACAACATCAGCTTCAGTCCCTGCAGGTCACTCCGGGCAGATTCGAGTTCGACGGCTTCTCCCCTCCCCTAGCTTGGCCGGCTGAAGGCCCCTCCCTACGTTGAGGTAGTTTTGGCTGCATCAACTTAACCCCCACCCCGGGACCCCCCCCTTGCAAGGGGTGTAGTTCATGTAATAATTCAAGTCGCAGGTTTGAAGCTTCATCGACGCGGCGTGCGGGTGCATACCCTCGCCTCCCCGCTCGCCCCCGTCTCCGGCCGGGATCGACATCTTCACGCCGACTAGGTGAGCCTCGGTCCCCCTCTTGGCTGGTTTAAATTCCTTGCTTAGCATAGTATTATCGTTATTGCTTCGTCGGACGGAGAGTGAGAGCTCGGCCCATAATTGCCATTGATGTGAGTGATCACCGCGGGTGAGTTGTGAGTGATCCCCTACATCCCACACCCTTGGTGTGCTGGTCACCCATGAGTTGGGCTTCCCTGGCCCATTTGGGGTTCTCCCCAAGCTAGCCAACCATTGGAGCATCAAGGTCCCGTCTCGGACCCTCTCCATCATCGCCGAGTCGCCTACGGGCACTAGTGTGCGCCACGCGAGTGAGTTCGCTAGAATAAGTCCGCCACTCAATGATACTTGCTTGCAATTGTAGGTCCAAGGGCATTCGGTCTTATGACTATCACCCCAAGGTGGTGTCACATCAGTAGGTTATCTCATGAATGGCTTAAACTTTATGTCAGGGATAAAATCCCTCTAGTTTCAGTTGATTGCATGCACTGTACACCGAGAATTTTATGATTTATTAGGGACTATGCATCTAGTATACTCCTCATGCATAATTCTTAGCCCTAATTGAAGTTAAAAGGAGAATTTTCTTGTTTATTACACAAACCCACGCATATTGTTAGCCTATACTCATTCTATCATGCTTTAGGAGTTTATATATGTTGATTTCCCGGCATGATATGTCTTAGATTAATATTTTTATTAAGTTTTCTGTAACACAGGAAGAATTGGTCTTCTTGTAGACCGCCAGAAACCCTAGCGGTCGCACGATAGACAGCTTGGCCCAGTGAAACGGTCCCCCACTAGACCGTTTGAGTTTCTGAGTTCTGATTTTATGTTAACCCGAAACTTAATGGAGAATGGCCCTAATTAATGTATGATAAGCCTAGTTAAGTAAGTTTTATTCCTATTTCAAGTGCTATTATCAAATATCTAGTTATGTTAACATAGCGTTCTAATAGATTTCATGATTCCTTAAGCACTTAGAACTATTTTTACACTTATGTTATTTTCATGACCAAATCATATACTTTTGTAATTAACTTGAATTTATATGATGTATGGACTAGTCATGGTTTAATCGCTGTTTTACCATGGTATCTCTCTTCGAAGACTCATTTTCTTAAGTACATGGCACATATCCCGGTATGTTGTCATTAGTTACACCTTTACACATTAAGTACATAATCTTGGACTTGATAACTTCTCCATTAGATATTCCATCCAACGGACTAGGAAATCTTGTTTCAAGGCCTCCGTAAGACTCCGCGAGCCTGGGATTCCCACTAGGATGCCGAGCTGGTTGTACCGTTAAAACCCATTGTCTAAAAAAGCACTTACCGGTGTTTTATGTATTCTGGACCTTAGCGGCCCTCTGGATGACTGTTTGATTTCCGTAAACAGCCCTTAACTAGACCGCTAAGGGATACTAAACGGCCATCCGCTAGACTGCTAAAGCTCTAGATGGTTTTACTGCATCGATGTCTTTATTCTATGAAACGGTCCATGAATAGACCGCCAGGCGTGTTAAACAATCCAGTAATAGACCGCTTGGTTCCTGATTTAATCTAACCCAAGGTTTGACCTTTGGGGTTGGTTTTCTTGAGTTCCTAGATGATCTTAGGATTATCTGGAGTCTCAACCTATGTTAAGTAAGTATATATTAAAGGTATGGAACGTAATAAAAGTACCGTTATGCTGTCGAATTTCTTCCTTAGCATGATGTCCATTTAAGTCATCCTTGAAATCTCTTATTCTTAATTGAATCATTCTTGCCTTGGTTACCTTATCATGGAATTATTGTTGAATTTGTACATTATTGGCCACATTATTGTTATAATCGTGGAAGTAGCTTGATTTATACTTGAAGATGCAGTTCGAGCACTGATTGTGTTCAAGGGCTCTATGCTAGAACCCTCGACTGATTGCAGGAAACATATTGTAAACCATGGGGTATGATGCTACTGGCGTCGCATTACGCTGGGAGTACTTTCTTTATAAATAAGTGAAAATCCACGGACATGAGTAAAGATCCACGTAAATTCACGAAGTACTTGCTATTAAGCGGAAAGTACTTTCTTGCTTGTTACATGACTTTCTAGTGCATAGCCTTCATGGTTATGAAAAGTACAATCGTGTTACATTCTTGTTCATGAAAAGGCCAAATCTTCTTGATTGATTGATAAATCATATTCTCATATCTCGTACTTGATCGTATCTTGTTACTTGGTTATATACGTGTTTCGTCGTATCTGCATGATTTATCTTATTCTATAGAGCTAAAAGGCTAATCACTTAAATTTTCCTTCATGTTGATACGAAGATACCTACAGGGTAAGTGTGCTCATTACCTACTTTCTCAATGTTTCAGGAAGTACAAGTGAATCAGATTCGGATTATACAAGTAACATGTCCGAGAGTGATTGAAGGTTATATGGATGAGAGAAGCCATAGTTATCAAGTGTCTAGTCGAGTCATGATGTAATCTTTATTTTATTGAGTCTAGTAAAGAGTCAAAGATCTTATGCATTTTGATGGTTATTTATATGAAATAGAGTTAAAGGTTTGAATGAATTATTGGTGCAATTACTTTTATGTGATTGTTTTGCGCTCTGATTATATTGCTTGCTCGAGGCGTACTAGCCGATTGTTCGCGTTCCCGATTATTTCCGCTGCATAATTCTCGGGGCGTGACATTGGAAGATGCGTACCAGGTTGCCCTCGAGGTGGAGCAATTTGAGGCGGAGTTTGCTCCTACACCGCGCCAGGGGGTCACATATCTGCGTGTGTTTGATCCTAGGACCACGCCTGGTTTCTACACTCGGTGGCTTGTGGCCCGCCCCCAGGAAACCCCTCGCTAGGACCTCGCTACTCCTAGGTGCGCCCTCCCTCCGAGGGATCCTCCCCTTCACCAGTAGGCACCCGTCCCTGCCCCTAGACCTCCCTAGCCCGCCGTGCCGACTCGACCCCTACTTCCTACACCGCCAATCCATCTTGTGGACAAGGGTAAGGGGCCAATGGCTAGTGGAACATCCCAGGGCTTTGGGACACAGGGAACTTGCTATAGGTGTGGTGGGGTTTGCAACTATTCGGCCAAGTGTCCCACTCGGGAGTCGCTTGTTATCTCTGATCCCTCTGCCAGCGACCACACACCTGAGCTAGTGCTGATCAGTTATGAGACTGATCAGGACTTAGCAGAGGAGTTCTTTGATGAACTAATGGAGGGAGAGCCAGTCGATGTCCTAGGTACCCATAATCAGGGTGATATACAGTTGGGTGTAGTCAGGTGCATCCTAACCCAGCCTCAAGTGAGCGACGAATGGCGTCATACCACCATCTTCCATACATTTTGTAAGTTGGGATGAAAGGCCTGCAAGGTGATCATAGATAGCGGGAGTTGCATCAATGCTATCTCTACGGGCACTGTTAGACGCCTGGGTTTGACGCCCGTAGATCACCCCGTCCCTTACAGTGTATCTTGGGTGGATTCTACTTCCATCCCAGTCAGGCTGCAATGTCTGGTGCCACTGTAGTTCCAGGCTTACCATGATGAGATCTGGTGTGATGTGTTACCTATGGAGGTGGGTAGCATTATCCTTGGTAGGCCTTGGCTTTTTGATCGGGATGCCACCCTTCAAGGTCGGTCGAACACCTACACATTCGACCACGGGGGTCATAGGATCACCCTCCACCCCACCCAGCCGAAGGATCCTTCTATCCGAGGACCAGCTGGCCCCAGCACTTCGACCCCTCCTAGTCAGGGGACAGTCAGTCCTTCCACCTAATCCTCGACGCGGGCTACTACCGCTTCGACTGCCCCTAGCACAGGAGGCCTCCCACCCCCGAGGTTAATGATGATTAGCCCGCGAGAGATGGAGCAAGAGGTGACTAGGGGTGGCCCTATCCTTGCCGTTGTTGTCCGAGGAGTGGAGGATGTCGCTCCTGGTTCTGATGACGAGCACCCCCCTGAGATAGATGCGATCCTACGGGAGTTTTCTGATGTCTTCCCGGAAGACCTATCTGAAGGCCTTCCGCGTATGAGGGATATCCAGCACGAGATCGACCTTGTCCCGGGCTCATCTGATGGGGACATCACCTCCCATGCCCACATTCACGGCTCGTCTCCTCGCCCCGGTTGCATCCGGCATGATCTAGTTATTTATTTTGAGTCCTATGTAATTTTTTCAAGTCATATCATTGTATTTTCCCTTTTATTTGAGTCATGTCCCTAGGTCTTTTGTTTATTTCCCTAAGTTTGAGTGTCATTAGGTTGATTAGTTTGTTATTGGGCCCAATTCATTGGGCTAGGCCCAAGGGCGCCCCCTACCCCTTGGTTATTTGTCATTGTTGCATGAGTCAGTGACTTTTTGTAAAATGTGGGTTTCCTATATATAGGACCCCATTCCCCCCATTTTGAGTTAATGAATGAAAGAAAAAAAATTGCCCTTTGAGAGTTCAAATACTTAGTTTTAGTGGAGTGAATTCAATTGGGTGAGAAACCCTAGGGGAGAGAATCCCCAACCCACCTTCTCTCTCTCTCTCTCTTTCTCTCTCTCCCTCCCTAAGGGGTTCGCCCCCTACCCTCTCTCCTCCTCCTCCCAACCACCTCTCACCCACCTACCCCATTAAGGCAACTCCCCTTCCCCACAACCCTCTTTACTCCACCCCCTCCCCTAGTTCCAAGGGAGAACCCCCAATCCCCAATCCCCACTCCACCCTCCAACCACCAACCACCCCTTTTCCTTCCCCAAGCTCTTTTCCCTCTCCCCCATGCCCCCCTCCCCTTCCCTCCATTCATCTATCTTGACATCTTCCACACTCCTCACTCTTTCTCCCCCTTGGAAACATCCACAAACACCTGCGCCCTTCCCCCCTTCTGCAGCTACCCGTCCCCCTCTAACCTTCCACAATACCACCCCCATACATCCCTCCCACCAACCAACATCTCCCCTTCACCATTCCCATCTTCGTCATCTCCGTTCGTGGTCATTGGAGATCTACTTCGGCGAACCTGCTAGCAGTTGAAGACCTGTAGAAGATCAGCAATTTTATGTTTCGGAAGGATCAAGTGGCACCGTCGGAAGTGTCTCCCAGTCAACTTCACAACGGCGGTGGTTTCGACGTCATCCGAGCACCGTGCTGACCGGGAGAACCTTTCTTCCTCGACTGCGCAAAGCTTCTCTGGCAGGAAACCAGAACCTGAGTGGAAGCTCAACTGAGGTGATCCTACTAGGAATCTGAATGAGAGTTCTTCTGCAAAAATCTTCTACTCTTAGTTTTCTTTCATCCCCAAGAAGTAGAACTCAGTTCGGCGTCCGGATCTGAAAGTTATCAATTATCTTCCCCGGGTGTGCGGTTCTGCCTCCACTCAGTCTGCACCGACCCCCCTCAGTGTTCAGAGTCTACCGATCTTCTCCAACAAAATTTGGCATCTCCGTCAAAATCGTTTCGAAGAGGACTCACAGGTGGTTCCAACGACTTCAGCGACGCCTCATTCTGAGCTCGGGAGCGCTGGTGGCAACCTCTTCTTCCTGCTGTGGTGATCCAGAAGCAGTCAGAACTGAAGGTCTGCCTCCTTGTTCGAGACTCTACCCCGGCCAACAGCGACTTCCAAAAATTCCAAAAAAAATTGGACGACTTCCCGGTCCTCCTACGAAGATTTTCCAGGTGGTTTCGTCCCCAAAAAAATCCGGGAGCAGGCACAGCAGCCACTTCTTCAACCATCTGTCAGCACTCACAGAGCGCGGGCAGAGGCAACCCCCTCCACACTTCGGCTTTTCCTTTTACAATTTCCCCCTCCCCGCCTGGCCGGCTTACAGCCCCTCCCTGTGGGAGGTAGTGTTTGGGTGTAATCATCGTCTTCCCTTCCCCAAGGTCCCCCCCCCCCCTTGCATGGGGTGTAGTGTTGTAACTTCTTAAACAGGTCAAGCTGCCCCGGCGCGGCGTGTGGGGACCCCACGCCTCCCCGCTCGCCCACGTCTCCGAGCGGGACCGGTTTCTTCAAACCGGTCAAGTAAGTGCTCCAAACTTTGCTCTACTTAGTATTTGTTCAGTCAATATTAGTTCATAACTCCGCTGGCCGTGAATGAGAGCCCGATCCTTAAGCTCCCTTCCTATAAGAGATCGCCGTGGGAAAGTGTGGAACCCGTGCCCTCGGCATGACGTCGGCTCCCTTGAATTGGGCTGCCATTACCCTTGGGAGTCAACCTTGGCCTTGCTGGCCCTCTACCAGCAAGGGCCCAACCCTCTCAACTTCACCTTGGCATATCCAAGCTACCCCGGGACTTGGGTGAGCATCGGGTGAGCGGTCGCCATTATCGGTCCATTTGAATGCTAAATTGTGCTTGCTTGGTAAGTCCTAGGTGGTGTCACATCAATTGGTATCAGAGCAAGTTTTAGACTTGTCTCTACGAGTCTAGTCCATGGGCACACTTGCATTAGAGTCCTCGACGGATCGTCTCATGTATTGTCCACCTCCCCTTGACATTGAGTCTACGGACCAAAAGGCCCCACTTCCCATCATATCCCAAGCATACCTACCTAATGGGAGCCCCACAGAAATTGACTTCATTGACATGGTAGAGGATAAATGGGTATCCCCCGATATCGTAGCCACCCTCTCTACGACTGGACAAATTGTGCACAACGGAGACCAAATCTTCGTTGAATTCCATAAATGGTTCGGGAAGACCAAATACTTTGATGGAGCATGGTGTCAAATTGGTACTTTAGAGGGCCCTTGCCTAATCTTAGGGAAACAATGGCTTGCTGAACGGAATGCCACCTTCGACCCATTGCGTCGGACTTGCCTAGTTCATCCCACACATCTTTCGGGAGCCTATAGTTTCAACAACCTTGTGTTCCCTCACCCACCAGAGCCCCGTCCCTGGCTACCATGCCCTCTCAACCCACTTCAAAGAATGAACGAGGTCATTAGTGAACATGAGGTGACCACGGCCCACAAGACCAAATCCTCGGGATTGAACACCAACCCAAAGCCTTTCCCCACCTTTAAAGAAATCCATACTCATATCAATAAGGAGGAAAGACATCAACTCATCCCCATCCAAATAAACCCATACCCCCCAAGCCTCTCAATCTCACCCAAAAGGTGGTGACCATGGGAGAACTCATCATCAAATGGCTCAAGCAAAAACCCATCCCTCATGCCTTGTACTTACAAACCTCAACCATGGAGCACCCTTTCCAATTAGTACCCATTAACCCCTATCGCACCACATTCCAATCCTACTTAGAGGTAGAGACTTGGGAAGATCTTCTTAAGGGCTTAGAGTGGCAACTTGAGCTGACTAGCGTGTTGGCCCTGGCAACTGATCAACCTAAGAGCCTTGACTTCCGTCACCTATGTGTTGGGTCCATCACCTCGATTTGCACCATTAGTTGCTACACTAGCGACCTTCTTATAGTCCTTCCCACACCCGATGAGCCCGACTCCATTCCTAAATTGGAGTTCCTTATATCGGAAAGAAAGCCAAATCATTCCCCTATGGCCGACCCACTCACCAAAGACTTCGGCCCACTTATTTCACTAAAGGTGGATGATCCACCACCATTTGAGGACCTTGAGAACATAGAACTCCTCTCCCTTGGTAACCCTTTTCATGACCCCTTTGACCCCTTCCTATGGGAGCCTAGATCCCTATGTGATCCACCACCCTTACTCACCGCCCACCTTTTCCTACCCCAATCCACCATGAGTGACCCAACCGCCTTATCCACCACCCACTTTTCCCTACCTCAACCCATCGTGATTGACCCAATCCACCCCATCCTAGACCCGGGTTACACTATGGGAGCCATGACTTTGGGCAATATACACCTAGGGATCGAGGAAGTGCCCCACTTCATGATATCCATCTTCCTAGACCCCTTTGACCCATTCCAATGGAAGTCCAAAAGCCCACACATAGGGGACATCTTTGGCACAAGAGTGCATAAGTCTTGGTGTACAACATCACTTGGCATGATTCATAAGTTAGGTCCACTCGTTCATATCACCCACATGTCAAGTAGGATGCATGATTGGTCCATATTCGGGTGTAATGGTCCTCCTTCACTCATCATGGGTCGTAGACATGATAGGAGTATTCATGAGTGTCCGGGCCCCCCGGCATTTGTCACCCCCATATATGACCGGATCACCTATGGATGCCCCGATCCTCCCCATTCCATCAAAGTCTTCTTGGCGTCAAAACATGATTGGTCTACTTTTGGTTGCCCAGGTCCACCCATCACCCCTAGAGTGTCTACATTCACAAAATTGCATGAAGACCTTCGCAAGCACATCAGCAAGGAAAATGAGATTTATAAAAGGCAGGCTGACTCCCATCGATGTCACCAAGAATTCCACGCGGGTAACTTTGTGATGATGAGGATGGAGAGACTCTCCCCGAGAGTCATCTCCAAATTGAGACCTCGTAGGGCTGGCCCCTTCCAGGTTTTGAGGTGCATTAGCACTAGTGCCTATGAATTAGATCTTTCCGAGGAGTACGAAGTGAGCCCCACATTCAACATGGCCGACGTAGTGCCATATAAGGCTCCCACGGTGGTACCCAGTGAGGATATTGAGCACACACCCCTCATTGAGAGAGCACCCACCCGTGAGAAGAGTCCACTAGCCAGGAGAGCCCAGCGTGAGCAAATTGAGCAAATATTGGATGAACAGGTCACTACCACCAGGAGCAAGGTGACTGAGCACTATCTCGTCAGGTGGATGGATCGGTCTTCTTTGGAAGACTTGCGGGCGGTATCGCTTCTACACCATCCGAGGAGGGAAGGACTCTTACTCGACGGAGTCGAGTTCTCCGCACCCCGGGAGTATGATGGGGACATCACCTCCCATGCCCACATTCACGGCTCGTCTCCTCGCCCCGGTTGCATCCGGCATGATATAGTTATTTATTTTGAGTCCTATGTAATTTTTTCAAGTCATATCATTGTATTTTCCCTTTTATTTGAGTCATGTTCCTAGGTCTTTTGTTTATTTCCCTAAGTTTGAGTGTCATTAGGTTGATTAGTTTGTTATTGGGCCCAATTCATTGGGCTAGGCCCAAGGGCGCCCCCTACCCCTTGGTTATTTGTCATTGTTGCATGAGTCAGTGACTTTTTGTAAAATGTGGGTTGCCTATAAATAAGACCTCATTCCCCCCATTTTGAGTTAATGAATGAATGAAAAAAAAATGCCCTTTGAGAGTTCAAATACTTAGTTTTAGTGGAGTGAATCCAATTGGGTGAGAAACCCTAGGGAAGAGAATCCCCAACCCACCTTCTCTCTCTCTCTCTCTTTCTCTCTCTCCCTCCCTAAGGGGTTCGCCCCCTACCCTCTCTCCTCCTCCTCCCAACCACCTCTCACCCACCTACCCCATTAAGGCCACTCCCCTTCCCCACAACCCTCTTTACTCCACCCCCTCCCCTTGTTCCAAGGGAGAACCCCCAATCCCCACTCCACCCTCCAACCACCAACCACCCCTTTCCCTTCCCCAAGCACTTTTCCCTCTCCCCCATGCAACCCTCCACCTCCCTAGGCCATTTGAATTTGAAAATTCCCTTCCCTCCCTAGCCCTTGGCCGCCCAACTCCCCTTCCCCTTTGAGCAGGTCGTCCCCCTCCCCTTCCCTCCATTCATCTATCTTGACATCTCCCACACTCCTCACTCTCCCTCCCCCTTTGAAACATCCACAAACACCTGCGCCCTTCCCCCCTTCTGCAGCTACCCCTCCCCCTCTAACCTTCCACAATACCACCTCCATACATCCCTCCCACCAACCAACATCTCCCCTTCACCATTCCCATCTTCGTCATCTCCGTTCGTTGTCATTGGAGATCTACTTCGGTGAACCTGCTAGCAGTTGAAGACCTGCAGAAGATCAGTAATTTTCAGAGGCGACCCCGGCTTCCTCCTGATGTTTCTGAAGGATCAAGAGGCACCGTCGGAAGCGTCTCCCAGTCATCTTCGCAATAGCGGTGGTTTTGACGTCATCCGAGCACCGTGCTGACCGGAAGAACCTGTCTTCCTCGACTGCGCAAAACTTCTCTGGCAGGAAACTAGAACCTGAGTGGAAGCTCGACCACGGCGATCCTACTGGGAATCTGAACGAGAGTTCTTCTGCAAAAATCTTCTACTCAGAGTTTTCTTTCATCCCCAAGAAGCAGAACTCAGTTCGGCGTCCGGATCTGAAAGTTATCAATTATCTTACCCGGGTGCGCGGTTCTACCTCCACTCAGTCTGCACTGACCCCCACTCAGTGTTCAGAGTCTACCGGTCTGATCCGACAACATTTGGCATCTCCGTCAGGATCGTTTCAAAGAGGACTCACAGGCGGTTTCAACGACTTCAGCGGCACCTCATTCTGAGCTCGGGAGAGCTGGTGGCAACCTCTTCTTCTTGCTGTGGTGATCCAGAAGTAGTCAGAACTGAAGGTCTGCCTCCCTGTTCGAGACTCTGCCCCGGCGAACAGAGACTTTCCGAAATTCCAGAAAAATTTGGACGACTTCCCAGTCCTCCTATGAAGATTTTCCAGGTGGTTTCGTCCCCAAAAAAATTCGGGAGCAGTCACAGCAGACACTTCTTCGACCATCTGTCAGCACTCACAGAGCGTGGGCAGAGGCAGCCCCCTCCACCCTTCGGCTTTTCCTTTTACAATTTCCCCCTCCCCGCCTGGCCGGCTTACAGCCCCTCCCTTTGGGAGGTAGTGTTTGGGTGTAATCATCGTCTTCCCTTCCCCAAGGTCCCCCCCCCCCCTTGCATGGGGTGTAGTGTTGTAACTTCTTAAACATGTCAAGCTGCCCCGGCGCGGCGTGTGGGGACCCCACGCCTCCCCGCTCGCCCACGTCTCCGAGCGGGACCGGTTTCTTCAAACCGATCGAGTAAGTGCTCCAAACTTTGCTCTACTTAGTATTTGTTCAGTCAATATTAGTTCATAACTCCGCTGGCCGTGAATGAGAGCCCGATCCTTAAGCTCCCTTGCTATAAGAGATCTCCGTGGGAAAGTGTGGAACCCGTGCCCTCGGCACGACGTCGGCTCCCTTGAATTGGGCTTCCATTACCCTTGGGAGTCAACCTTGGCCTTGCTGGCCCTCTACCAGCAAGGGCCCAACCCTCTCAACCTCACCTTGGCATTGCCAAGTTACCCCGGGACTTGGGTGAGCATCGGGTGAGCGGTCGCCATTATCTGTCCGTTTGAATGCTAAATTATGCTTGCTTGGTAAGTCCTAGGTGGTGTCACATCATCATCCTTGCCCAACCTTCCCCACTATCGGATGAGTCCCACGGACCATGCCGAACTTCAAAGGCAGGTCGAGGAGTTGATGAGTCGGTGATCTCTTAGGGATAGCAAGAGCCCTTGTGCTGTTCCCGCATTATTGGCCCCGAAGAAGGATGGCACATGGAGGATGTGCCTTGATAGCCGTGTGATCAACAAGATCACTGTGAAGTATCATTTTCCCATTCCCCGATTAGATGACTTGCTAGACATGATGTCGAGAGCCACTATCTTCTCAAAGATAGACCTTCGTAGTGGCTATCACCAGGTGTGGATCATGCATGGGGATGAATGGAAGACGGCATTCAAGACCAAGGATGGTCTTTATGAGTGGTTAGTTTTGCCCTTCAGGCTTTCCAACACCCCTAGTACCTTCATGCGGTTGATGACCCAGGTTTTACGCCCTATGATAGGGGTCTTCTTGGTCGTCTACTTTGATGACATTCTTATCTACAGTCGTACTAGGGAGGATCATTTTGACCACCTTAGACAGGTCTGCATTGTGTTGAGGCGAGAGAGCTTATTCGCCAACCCGAAGAAATGTGCTTTCATGATTGATCAGATTACCTTCCTTGGGTTCATTATGTCTAGGGATTGAGTCTCCGATGATCCAGGGAAGATTAGGACCATCAGGGAGTGGCCCGAGCCCCGCACCCTCCACGGCTTAGCAACGTTCTATCGCCGCTTCATTCGTGACTTCAGTTCTATCACCGCCCCGATCACTGATTGCATAAAGAATGGGGCATTCGTATGGACTAAGGCTGTAGCCATAGCCTTTCAGGACGTCAAGGAGCGTATGACCCAGGCGCCTGTCCTTGCTCTACCTGACTTTTCTAAGGTGTTTGAGATCACATGTGTCACGTCCCGAGCCTTTAATTACAGCGGAAGACTCGCTCGGGGAGCGCGAACAGCCGGCATGGTAAGCCTCGTGCAAGCAAGAATCAATCAGAGCGCAAGACAATCACACTATTAGATGCAATTGCACAAGATTTAATCAAACTTTAACTTTATTTCATAATGCTCAATATGCAAGATACAATCACTAATTTGACTTTCATTCTACTAGACTCAAGAAATAAGAAAATTATATTGACTCAATCTAGATAATTTAGACTTCCTATGTCTTCACTCTTGTCATAATAACATTTAATCGCTCTCGGACCCGCTACTTGAATCACCCGAATCAGAATTCGAACTATTTCCATATCCTGAAAAACATTGGAAATAGGTAATGAGCACACTTGCCCAGTAGGTATCTTTGCATCAACATGAAGGCATTATTAAAGTGATTAATATTTTTGCTCTAAATAAATAAGGTAAAATCATGCAATGCGACGATCATGCGATTAAATCAAAGTAACAAGACAATCATATAAGATGGAATGAGAACAAGAATGAACTAGTAAGAATATGACAAAAATATGCTATTGGCCTTTCATGAACAAGAATATATCGAGAATGTACTAGCAAGCCACATATTCCTCACTTTAGCATCTTATGCTTAAGAGCAAGTGCTTCGTGAATTTCTGTGGAATATCAAGCAAGAATGTCATGTTGTGCCTTGGATCTTCACTTATTTATAGAAATAGTACTCCCAGCGCACTGCGACGCTAGTAGCATCATACCCCATGGTTTATAAAATAGTATGTTTTCGGCAATCAGCCGAGGGGACTAGCATAGAGCCCTTGAACACAATCAGTGCTCGATCGCATCTTCAGTTATAAATTAAGCTACTTCCACGCAGTATAGCAGTAACGTATGGCCCAGAATATAGCACTTCCAATAATTCCATGATAACTAAAATCAATGAATGAATGCTTCAACATAAGAATGTAGGAGTCAAGAAATAGACTTTAAACAATGTCATGCTCATAGAAATAAATCGACAGCATAACGGTATTTTCCTTAACTTCCATTTCTTTAGATCAATTTAAGCAATATGACAAGTTCTAGATCATCAAGGTTTGTCTAGAATCATTGGAATATCAACCCTTGGTCAAGCCTTGGGTTAACAAATGCAAGCTATGTAACGGTCATTGGCTGGGCCGTTACATTATGTAACGCGCCAGTAATAGGCCGTTACAGTGATCCGAGTCCAGAAGCATAAAAATAGACCCAGAGGAATGTGACGGTCTGGCACTGGGCCGTTACATGAGCCTGACGGTCCAGTTCAAGGCCGTTACATTTCAAGAATCAAAACATCGATAGAGTGTTCTAATTAATGGGCTTTCATTGGTACAACCAACTCGGCGTCCTAGTGGGAATCCCAGGCTCGCGGAGAATTACGGAGGCCTTGAAACAATGATTTCCTAGTCCATTGGAAGGATTATCCAATAGAGAGGTCCTCATGTCCAAGATGGTGTTCCTATAGTGCAAAGTGTGAACTAATGACAACATACCGGAATATGTGCCATGTACGTATAGAATTGACTCTATTGACAGAGAGAGATATGTATAATCACTGTGAAAATCATGATAAAAACTCCGTCAATACAATGTTAAAAAGTCATGCTTTATAGTACAAAACTATAGAATTTGGTTTAACATAACTTAAGTAGAAGTGATGACAAAACATGCAATACCTATCATGAATAATCAAATATCCTTAAAATCACATGATTAGGTTAAAACTTAAGTAACTATGCTTAATCAATAATAATATTGGCAGGTTATTTTCTGTCTTAGGGTTGACAGAACGCAGGATATAACGGTCTTAAGAGGGGGCGTCACAGTGAAAGTGATGGTCATGATCAAGCCGTTACTTGAATGTAACGCGTCTGTCCAAGCGCGTTAAAAACATCAGTGCAATTCAAATACTACAAAGTTTGTAACGGTCTATCGTAGGGCCGTTACTTGAAAACGACGGTCCTATGATAATGCGTTACAGTATCTGCTAACAGAAATAATCATGGAAACTAAGAGATCAACTCACATAATGTCTTTTATCAAAACATGATGAGTTTCTAGCCATGTTAACGAAGTAAGGCCATCTACATGCATAGGTAATCATGAATAGATGAATAGTCATGTTTTAATTTCTTAATTTGGCTAAGAGGTGCATGATGTGCATAGAACAATTAAAACATGAAATCAATGCTCTATAATGCATGGAATTCAATCAAACCAGAGGGATTTTAGTCCTATCATGCTGTTTTTGCCGTTCATGAGATAACCTACCTCTTACTTAGACTGTAGTTTCTGAATTTGGTTGAGAACCTTGCCCTAGATCCCTTCCTTCTCTTGTGACTTTTTCAGCAACTTCTTTGGGCTCTAACTCCACACCCTCTTGACCTAAAGATGTGAAATTCGGATGGGAGTTAGTCTAAAGTATTGTAAACAAATACCTCTAAAGAACTTACCTGAGATAATGACTCATTACCTTGCTTCTTTACGTCCCAAAAGTAGGGGTCGCATAGTTCAGAACTATGCCCTATTTATAGAGTTTAGGCTAGGGTTTAAGGATTAGATCGAGTTTAGAGTCCTTATTTCATCAAATCCCAATCTCTAAGAGTCCTTAGTAACATTACAAGCCTTCCCAAGTCGATCCATAGTGGATAGGAACATCAAGTTCCAATCTTTTCATGAGTTCCTTCACTCACGAAACTTACAGGCATGTAACGGTCTGGAGACCACGCGTTACATGGATGTAGCGGTCTTACGATAGACCGTTACAGTCATCGTAGGTAGAATTTCTAAATCATTAAAACTCTTTTGTTAATTATCCACATCATTATATATATATAATTAATACTTATCCTAAAATCCGTGGATAGGCTTGAATACCTTCTAGAATATGGGCCTAACTTAATGGGCCTGAGTTAAAAACCTTTTAGACTTTAATTAAGTGGGTTGGGTTAATTGATCAACACTACTTGGCCTTATAATGACTTATTAATCAAATAAACCATTTATAAATTTATTTAGGCCTTTATTATTTATGAAGTTCTGGGGCACTACACCCTCCCCCACTTAGAAAGAATTTGGTCCCCAAATTCAATACATGGATTGAGGAGAGTGTACTTACAGTCAAACAATTCCGGGAATCTTTTCTTCATGGCTGATTCTGTTTCCCATGTTGCTTCATAAGGCCATGCTTTCTTCCATTGAATCTTAACCATAGGAATGACCTTATTTCTGAGTTGACGTACTTCTCGTTCCAAAATCTTCATTGGCGTTTGTTCATATGTCAAGTCCTTCTGAATCTCCAGATTGTCATAAGTGATAATGTGATCTGGATCATACACATACTTCTTCAGCATCGAGACGTGAAATACGTCATGAACTCCTGCTAACTGTGGTGGCAAAGCCAATTTATAAGCCACTTCACCGATCCTTTCGAGGATTTCAAATGGACCGATAAATCTTGGAGTTAGCTTTCCTTTAATGCCAAATCTTCGAATACCACGACCCGGAGAAACCTTTAGATATACATGTTCTCCTACTTGAAATTCCAAGTCGCGCCTTCGATTGTCAGCATAAGATTTCTGCCTATCTTGTGCCATTTTCATCCTTTCCTGAATGAGCTTGATTTTCTCTGTAGAATCCCTGATTAAATCGGGGCCTAGAAATTGCCTTTCCCCTATTTCATTCCAACATATTGGTGATCGACAACTTTTCCCATATAGAGCTTCAAAAGGTGCCATTTGTATGCTTGCTTGATAGCTGTTGTTATATGCAAATTCTACCAAAGGCAAGTGATCATGCCAACTTCCTCCAAAATCAATGACACAAGCCCTGAGCATATCTTCTACCACCTGATTTGTCCTTTCTGTTTGACCATCAGTTTGTGGATGGAAAGCGGTGCTAAAATTCAATCTAGTCCCAAGTGAATGTTGTAGGCTCTTCCAGAATTGTGATGTGAATCGGGGATCTCTATCTGATACAATAGCGACAGGGACTCCATGTAACTTGACAATTTCTTTTATGTATAGTGCTGCTAGAATATCTACAGACCATCGACTTTTTATTGGTATGAAATGTGCAGATTTAGTCAATCGGTCTATAATTACCCATATTCCATCGTGTCCACCTCTTGTCTTAGGTAGTCCCATAATGAAATCCATTCCTATGCTCTCCCATTTCCATTCCGGAATACTTAAGGGATGTAATTTACCTGCGGGTCTGAAATGTTCCGCCTTCACTTGTTGACATGTGAGACACCGAGATACGAAGTCAGCTACTTCCCTCTTCATATTGGGCCACCAAAAGTTTCTTTTGAGATCCTGATACATTTTTGTACCTCCTGGATGAATGGTATACTTTGATTTATGTGCTTCTTCTAAGATCAATTTCTTTGTATCTTCATGATCGGGTATACACATTCGGCCCTTGAATAGCATTCTTCCATCTTCGGATATAGAAAAATCCGGTCTTTGTTCAATATTGGCCTTAATTTCCAGTAAAATTGGGTCATCCTCTTGTAACTTGGCCAAATCCTCAATCAATGTTGGTTGAGCTCGGATATTTGCCATGAAACAATTATCTTCCTTAATGTCAACATCTAGATTCAATTGAGCAAATTGAGGAACAAGGTTAGTTATACTAATCATGAGACTTGATAACATACCCATTGGTTTCCTGCTGAGTGCATCTGCTACAGCATTTGCCTTGCCAGAGTGATATTGAATAGCAAAATCGAAGTCTTTAAGATATTCCAACCATCTCCTCTGCCTCATGTTAAGCTCTTTTTGAGAAAATAAATATTTCAAACTCTTATGGTCTGAATAGACAGTGAACTTTTCTCCATAAAGATAATGACGCCAAATCTTCAAGGCGAAGATAACTGCTGCCAATTCTAAATCATGTACAGGATAATTTTCTTCGTGACGTTTCAATTGTCTTGAAGAATAGCAAATCACCTTTCCATCTTGCATAAGGACACACCCTAAGCCAATTCCAGATGCATCCGTATATACTTCAAATCCAGCACCCTCTATTGGTAGTGACAAAACAGGGCTGCTGTAAGATGATTCTTAAAGCTTTGGAAACTCTTTTCACAGTCCTTCAACCAGACAAAAAGATTTTCTTTTCTGGTAAGTCTAGTTAAAGGAACCGCGATCTTTGAAAAGTCCTTTATGAATCTTCTATAATAACCTGCTAGACCCAAAAAGCTTCTAACTTCAGACACAGTCGTTGGTCGACTCCAATCTCTGACAGCTTCTACCTTAGAAGGATCCACAGCAATACCTTCTTTTGAAATAATGTGGCCTAGGAACGAGACTTCCTTGAGCCAAAATTCACACTTATTGAGTTTGGCATAAAGTTTATGTTCTCTAAGTGTTTGCAAGGCTATCCTTAGATGTTCTTCATGTTCTTCTTTAGTCTTGGAGTATATCAGGATATCATCGATGAAAACGACGATGAACTGATCTAAATATGGCTGGAAGACACTATTCATAAGTTGCATGAATGCTGCTGGGGCATTAGTTAACCCAAACGGCATTACCACGAATTCATAGTGGCCATAACGACTTCGAAAAGCCGATTTGTAAATGTCCTCTTCTTTGATTCTAAGCTGATGATAACCTGATCTTAGGTCAATCTTAGAAAAATATTCTGCTCCCGAAAGCTGATCGAAGAGCTCATCAATACGCGGCAATGGGTATTTGTTCTTGATTGTAAGTTGATTCAATCGTCGGTAGTCAATACATAACCTGAGAGAACCATCCTTCTTCTTGACAAATAGAACCGGCGCACCCAAGGGGATGTGCTAGGTCTGATAAAACCCTTGTCTAGAAGTTCCTGTAATTGATTCCTTAATTCCTTGAGTTCTGTGGGGGACATCCTGTAAGGGGCTATAGAAACAGGTGCCGCACCTGGAATGAGTTCGATGGTAAAGTTTACTTCCCTCTCGGGCGGTAAATTAGGTAGTTCAGATAGGAACATGTCCGGGAATTCATTTGCAATAGGAATGTTTGCTAGGACAATTTCCTTAGATTCGGTGACTATGACTAAAGCAAGAAAAGCTTCACATCCTTGCGAGATAAGTTTGCAAGCGTGGAGAGAAGATATAATGGTAGGATGCTTCTTGTATTTTATGCCAAGAAAGGAAAATCTTGGAAGACCGGGCTTTCAGAAAGATATAATCCTATTTCGGCAGTTGATGTAAGCATCATGGTCTACAAGCCAATCTACCCCTAAAATGGCATCATATCCTTTCATGTCAAGGCATACTAAGTTTGCGGGGAGATTGTGTCCTTCTACCACTACCTCTCAATCAGGATAATAGTTGGTAAGCTTAGTTCCAGATCCTAAAGGTGTAGTAATAGCGAGATCTGAAGGTAGGGAAACTGATGCAGTTGGTAAGGTTTTTACAAAAGTGGTGGAGATAAAAGAATGAGAAGCACCAGTATCAAATAGCACGAATGCAGGATGAGAACAGATTTGAAGAGTACCTTCCATGAGCCCATCATTTTGATCCTTGGGCGCTTCTTCTTCATCTGTAACTGCATTGAGGCGAGCCTGCCTCCTACGTCCTCCATTATTTGGTTGGTCCTTCATAAGGGGGCAATCTACACGATCCTCCCTACTCCCACAGCGCAAACAAGCACCTAGGCGCTTCCAGCATTCTTCAGCCGAGTGGCCGAATTTCTCACAAAAGGTGCACGTCGAGGCGACTTGCTCCTTTTCTTACTTCACCTTTTTACTACTCTTTTGAGAACTTCCACCGTTCTCGTTCCTTGATCTTTTCTTATTATCACAGCTTTTGTATGGTTCCGTGATGCTGAACTTCTCCTTCTTATAATGTCGATCAGAGCGCCGGCTAGATTCTTCTCCCTTTCCTTTCAACCTTTCGACCTTCTCTAAGGTCCTCTCACATAAATATGCCCTTTGAACCATCTCCGCATAAGTGCGGATATTCTGTGTCCCCAGTTGTTGAATGAAACCGGGCTGTAACTCGTCCATAAATCGGTTTGCTTTTAATAAGTCTATACTAATCAAATGTGGTGCATACGGTGCTAGCCTTGAAAACTGCAACTCATATTCTGCCACGGACATCATCCCTTGACGAAGGGAGGCAAACTCCATAGCCTTCCTTTCCTTTACATGCTCGAGAAATATTTGGCACGGAATAAAGTGAGAAAAACATTCCATGTATGTGGCGCATCGGCTGGAGGTGCCGGAACCGATTTCCACCAAGTGCGAGCATCCTTGTTTAATTGGAACGTAGCTAGACGGACTTTCTCCTGATCAGTGCATTGAATAACATCAAATATCCTATTCATCTCGTCGATCCAATTTTCTACTTCGTCTGGATTGGAAGATCCATAGAAACGTGGAGGATTTAGACTCCGGAAATTGCGATGAAGGTCTCCTGCCCTTGCCCCCGCACCACCTTGTGCTATAGTCTGCAGTGCCTGGGTGAGGCCGGCAACAGTTTGTTGCATACCGTCCCAATCTACACGATGAGCCATGATAAGAATAATAAGGTACCTGAGAGAAAAATAACACTCGTTATTTCTCGTGAAACCAAATCTTAAAGCTAATTAATTATCTTATCCCGGGCTCTACCCAATCTCACATGGGTGTACGGAATTTTCTTCCTTAGTTCATAGGTATGGGTCCTTAACCTTGGACTTATCCTATGACATGACTCTTTCCTTAAGTCCTGAGACTTAGGCTCTGATACCAACTTAACTGTCACGCCCCGAGCCTTTAATTACAGCGGAAGACTCGCTCGGGGAGCGCGAACAGCCGGCATGGTAAGCCTCTTGCAAGCAAGAATCAATCAGAGCGCAATACAATCACACTATTAGATGCAATTGCACAAGATTTAATCAAACTTCAACTTTATTTCATAATGCTCAATATTCAAGATACAATCACTAATTTGATTTTCATTCTACTAGACTCAAGAAATAGGAAAATTACATTGACTCAATCTAGACAATTTAGACTTCCTATGTCTTCACTCTTGTCATAATAACATTTAATCGCTCTCGGACCCGCTACTTGAATCACCCGAATCCGAATTCGAACTATTTCCATCTCCTGAAAAACATTGGAAATAGGTAATGAGCACACTTGCCCAGTAGGTATCTTCGCATCAACATGAAGGCATTATTAAAGTGATTAACATTTTTGCTCTAAATAAATAAGGTAAAATCATGCAATGCGACAATCATGCGATTAAATCAAAGTAACAAGACAATCATATAAGATGGAATGAGAACAAGAATGAACTAGTAAGAATAGGACAAAAATATGCTATTGGCCTTTCATGAACAAGAATATATCGAGAATGTACTAGCAAGCCACATATTCCTCACTTTAGCATCTTATGCTTAAGAGCAAGTGCTTCGTGAATTTCTGTGGAATATCAAGCAAGAATGTCATGTTGTGCCGTGGATCTTCACTTATTTATAGAAATAGTACTCCCAGCGCAATGCGACGCCAGTAGCATCATACCCCATGGTTTATAAAATAGTATGTTTCCGGCAATCAGCCGAGGGGACTAGCATAGAGCCCTTGAACACAATCAGTGCTCGATCGCATCTTCAGTTATAAATTAAGCTACTTCCACGCAGTATAACAGTAACGTATGGCCAAGAATATAGCACTTCCAATAATTCCATGATAACTAAAATCAATGAATGAATGCTTCAACATAAGAATGTAGGAGTCAAGAAATAGACTTTAAACAATGTCATGCTCATAGAAATAAATCGACAGCATAACGGTATTTTCCTTAACTTCCATTTCTTTAGATCAATTTAAGCAATATGACAAGTTCTAGATCATCAAGGTTTGTCTAGAATCATTGGAATATCAACCCTTGGTCAAGCCTTGGGTTAACAAATGCAAGCTATGTAACGGTCATTGGCTGGGCCGTTACATTATGTAACGCGCCAGTAATAGGCCGTTACAGTGATCCGAGTCCAGAAGGATAAAAATAGACCCAGAGGAATGTGACGGTCTGGCACTGTGCCGTTACATGAGCCTGACGGTCCAGTTCAAGGCCGTTACATTTACAAGAATCAAATCATCGATAGAGTGTTCTAATTAATGGGCTTTCATTGGTACAACCAACTCGGCGTCCTAGTGGGAATCCCAGGCTCGCGGAGAATTACGGAGGCCTTGAAACAATGATTTCCTAGTCCATTGGAAGGATTATCCAATAGAGAGGTCCTCATGTCCAAGATGGTGTTCCTATAGTGCAAAGTGTGAACTAATGACAACATACCGGAATATGTGCCATGTACGTATAGAATTGACTCTATTGACAGAGAGAGATATGTATAATCAATGTGAAAATCATGATAAAAACTCCGTCAATACAATGTTAAAAAGTCATGCTTTATAGTACAAAACTATAGAATTTGGTTTAACATAACTTAAGTAGAAGTGATGACAAAACATGCAATACCTATCATGAATAATCAAATATCCTTAAAATCACATGATTAGGTTAAAACTTAGGTAACTAGGTTTAACCATAATAAGATTGGCAGGTTATATTCTGTCGTAGGTTTGACAGAACACGGAATATATGGTCTTAAGAGGGGGCGTCACAGTGAAAGTGATGGTCATGATCAAGCTGTTACTTGAATGTAACACGTCTGTCCAAGCGCGTTAGAAACATCAGTGCAATTCAAATACTACAGAGTTTGTAACGGTCTGTAGTAGGGCCGTTACTTGAAAGTGACGGTCCTATGCTAGTGCGTTACAGTATCTGCTAATAGAAACAATCATAGAAACTAAGAGATCAACTCACATCATGTCTTTTATCAAAACATGATGAGTTTCTAGTCATGTTAACGAAGTAAGGCCATCAACATGCATAGGTAATCATGAATAGATGAATAGTCATGTTTTAATTTCTTAATTTGGCTAAGAGGTGCATGATGTGCATAGAACAATTAAAACATGAAATCAATGCTCTATAATGCATGGAATTCAATCAAACCAGAGGGCTTTTAGTCCTATCATGCTGTTTTTGCCGTTCATGAGATAACCTACCTCTTACTTAGACTGTAGTTTCTGAATTTGGTTGAGAACCTTGCCCTAGATCCCTTCCTTCTCTTGTGACTTTTTCAGCAACTTCTTTAGGCTCTAACTCCACGCCCTCTTGACCTAAAGATGTGAAATTCGGAGGGGAGTTAGTCTAAAGTATTGTAAACAAATACCTCTAAAGAACTTACCTGAGATAATGACTCCTTACCTTGCTTCTTTACGTCCAAAAGTAGGGGTCGCACAGTTCAGAACTATGCCCTATTTATAGAGTTTAGGCTAGGGTTTAAGGATTAGATCGAGTTTAGAGTCCTTATTTCATCAAATCCCAATCTCTAAGAGTCCTTAGTAACATTACAAGCCTTCCCAAGTCGATCCATAGTGGATAGGAACATCAAGTTCCAATCTTTTCATGAGTTCCTTCACTCATGAAACTTACAGGCATGTAACGGTCCGGAGACCACGCGTTACATGGATGTAGCAGTCTTACGATAGACCGTTACAGTCATCGTAGGTAGAATTTATAAATCATTAAAACTCTTTTGTTAATTATCCACATCATTATATATATATAATTAATACTTATCCTAAAATCCGTGGATAGGCTTGAATACCTTCTAGAATATGGGCCTAACTTAATGGGCCTGAGTTAAAAACCTTTCAGACTTTAATTAAGTGGGTTGGGTTAATTGATCAACACTACTTGGCCTTATAATGACTTATTAATCAAATAAACCATTTATAAATTTATTTAGGCCTTTATTATTTATGAAGTTATGGGGCACTACAACATGTGACATTTCTGGAGTGGGTATTGGTGGAGTGTTGAGCCAGGAGTCCCACCCCATTGCATTCTTTAGCGAGAAGCTTAATGATGCCAAACTGCGTTATTTCACTTATGATATAGAATTTTACGCAGTTATCCAGGCATTGCGGTATTGGAGGCACTATCTGTTGCACCAGGAGTTTGTCCTCTTTTCTGGTCATGAGGCCTTACGATTCCTCCATACCCAGAAGAAGCTGAACGCTCGCCACAATCGTTGGGTGGAGTATCTCCAGGAGTACACCTTTGTGCTCAAGCACAAGGCAAGGGCGGAGAACAGGGTCGCCAATGCACTGAGTCGACGGATGATGATGTTGACCACCATGAGTGTAGAGGTGGTGGGCCTAGAGAGGTTGAAGGATGCTTATGTTGACTGTCCGGACTTTGGTCCGATCTATGTCGTCCTTCAGGCCGATCCTTCGCGTGATTACAACGAGTTTGTGATTCAGGAGGGTCACCTATTTCGGGGTGACAAGTAGTGCATCCCACGGACTTCTGTTCGTGACTTTCTTACGTAGGAGATGCACGCGGGAGGTCTTGCTGGCCACTTTGGCCGAAACAAGACCATAGAGGTGGTTGAGCATCGATTCTATTGGCCGAGCCTAAAGAGGGATGTTGCTCACATCGTGGCCCAGTGCCGCATTTGTGCTATGGCCAAACAAAGGAAGCAGAATACCGGCCTCTATACTCCCCTCCCCGTCCCGGATAGTCCATGGCAGGACATTAGCATGGACTTTGTGTTGGGACTGCCCCGCACCCTTCGACGGCATGACTCTATCTTTGTGGTTGTAGACAGGTTCTCAAAGATGGCAATATTTATTCCATGCTCCAAGACTTCGGATGCCTCTAGAGTAGCCCGTCTATTCTTTTCATACTGTGTCTCCAGGTTCGGACTCCCACGCACCATAGTGTCTGATAAGGATGTGCGGTTCACTAGCTATTTTTGGATAACCCTATGGCACATGATGGGCACCCAATTGAAATTCTCCACTGCATACCACCCCCAAACCGATGGGTAAACTGAGGTTGTTAATAGGAGTTTGGGGGATATTCTTAGGTGTCTGGTCCGAGATCGAGTCAGGAATTGGGATTTGGTCTTACCCTTAGCAGAGTTTCCTACAATGATTCGGTCAATAGGTCTACAAGCATGAGCCCCTTTGATATTGTCACTAGCCGTAGTCCTAGGAAGCCCATAGACCTAGTCCCATCTCCCATCCAGTCCTGTGTGTCTGAGTCAGCCGAGTCCTTTGCCAATCATATTAGATAGTTGCATGAGCATGTGCATCGTCACATTGAGTCCAGCAACGCACGTTACAAAGAATTGGCTGACGCCCATAGGAGTTTTAGGAGGGCGATTATGTCATGATCAGGGTCAGACCTGAACGGTTTCCCTCGGGAGCCGTGAAGAAGTTGCATGCTCACAGTGCCGATCCCTTTCGGGTAGTGAGGGGAGTCGGATCAAATGCATATGTTGTGGACTTGCCAGAGGATTACGGGATCAGCTCCACTTTCAACATTTCTGATCTAGTCACTTATAGGGACCCAGCAGTGATACCTAGTGAGCCCTTTGAGCCGTCTCCACCCATTGTGAGCGACATCACCCTAGAGTGTCCACCTCCAGCCTTGTTACCACAACAGCGAGAGCAGATAGAATGTATACTGGATGAGCAAGTAACGACTACTCGAGGCAGAGTGTACCAGTGCTATTTGGTGCATTGGAGGGGACAGCCCGCGTCCGATGACACGTGGATCACCCGGGTGGAGCTACAGAGGATAGATCCTGATCTGTAGGAGCGATATCAGAGTGACCCTAACCCCTACTCGACGGGGTCGAGCTTCTCCCACCCGGGGAGAATTGGTGGGGACACCAGAGCTAGCCGCCGGTACCAGACGCACATCACGCTGACATCCTTGTGATTGGGTGATAGTATGGAGCCTCCATTGGAGTTTTGATATTTTTCTGTATTTATTTTGAGTGTATTGGTGTGTATTTGTATTTTTAGCTTTAATATGGGTCAAGAGTGTAATATGGGCTAAACTTCATATAAGGGGTCCAATTTTCAAAATGGGCCTCAAGACCTTTAGAAGCTTAATTGGGCCTTCCCTCCCTAGTTGGCCTCCCTTCATAGAGGGCCCAATATGATGGTCCATGCTCAATGATGGAATATTGACCATGGGTTGCCATTGTTGACCAAGGAGGGGGGCGCCCCCTTGTTTGTCCCCATGTGAGGAATTGTTTAGTCTTTTTATTTATCCCTTCCCCTTTATGCCCCTTTGACCAAGGGCATTAGAGGTCATTTGTCCTAGGTCTAGGGTTTAGTATTTAATGTCTCTTGTTGCATTTTAATCAAAGTTAATGAAGAATTTTATTTGAAAAAGATCATGGGCGCACCCCCCTCTCTCTCCCTTCTTGCTAGTTCTTCCTCTTCCTCTCCCTTGCTGCCTCAGATCTAGGGCTGAAACCCTATTATTTCTGAGTGATCTTCCTCTCCTTCTCTTCTTCTGTCTGCTGCAATCGATCACCGCCGCCGTCGCCTCCGTTCGTGTCGCCATTAAGCCACCACAACCTGGCTTCCACTTGCTGTCCTGAATTTTAGGATTCCTGGACAGCAGCTCAGTAAAGAAGGTTGGTATGGGAGATCCAACCGTCTGATCGTGATGAGATTTTGAGGGTAGGTTTCTCCCATCGTCCACCATTCCCAGTTTAATTTTCATGCAGATCAGAGTCCATTTAGGTCCCCTCCCAGTCATTTATTTTCCCTTCTCACAGTTTGCCTATGTGCAGATATGCGAGGTAGTCTGTTGGTTGTCAATTTTTCCACCCCCACAAACGTTGTTATAAAAATACAAAGCAATTATGACGTGATCACCTCTTTCCCCCCCTCTTCACCATACAAATCCAAGGTCCTAAATCCTTCATTTGATTTTCGGTCAAACCCCTTTAACAGGCAGATCCCGTTCTGCCCTGTCAGTTCTGTATTCCAAGCCAGCATCAGTCAGCGTGTTACAGTCATTTTCATTTCAAATCCAGCCGTTGGATGGAACTGAAATTTCAGTATGTCGAATCCCTTTGAGTCCTCTTTCCAACTGCGCTAATTTTACCCCGATCCGACAGCAGATCTGGTCGTGGCAGCCATTTTCGTTAGATCGCGCATTTCTGCTCCGAGGCAGGCCTGCAAAAAGGGTCACCGGATAATTCCAGCAAAAATACGTCGGGGTAGCTTCAGTGACCGCCACTCCCGGAGTTCGACCAAGGACCCTCCACCACCGTCTCGGTGCACCGCCGCCTTCAGAAGATCCCAGGAGGTCCACTTCTTTTTGGACGTCTGTGTTCGCTATTTTGCAGGCCGGCAACTCGCCGAACTGGAGCCGCTGCCCGCCTCCGCCCAGAACCCGCCACCTTGCTGCCCGTCAACCCAAATTCGGTGCTCCCGGCATTTTTGTGTAGCCCTTTACCTCCTTGCATGGAGTGGGCAAGAAAATCACTACTGTAATTAACTTTATTTACTGTACCATGAGTCACAGAACTTGGCCGGGACTTCTTCCCCACGCCCCGACCGTGGAGGTACATTCGCCACTCTCTTTGTCGTATTTGCTTATTTAGTATGCGTTCTAGATGCCGCTGCATGTGAGTAGGTTATTTTCCTAGCTAGTTCATACTTAATCACCGCTATGAGTTGTGAGTGCGAGACCCGCCCCATGACTAGTTCTGAGCACGAGAGTTAGTCGACCACCCGAGACTCAAAGCCAGTTACTCAACCGTGCAGATTGTCACGTTTCCCTTGCCGGGGATGACCGTGAGTTTAGCGCTTCTTGTTTGGGGCATGTTCGCCTCTTCTGGAGCTCTTTAGGTGCTGCGTTGTTGTGTTGTTGCTGGTCGCGTCGTCCTGTTAGTCGCGTCATCTACTAGAGTCCAAGGTTCGCGTCTAGTCCGAGTCGAGTCCCGTTGTCGTCCCGCATTAGCTGTCCTTACGTCTTATGAGTATCAGCTTAGTCTAGTTTAACATGTATTGATAGGGAACATCAATGTTCCTTGTTCTGTGTTTTCATTAAGTGATCGGATTAGTTTTTAAATTGGGCATTGTTTTTAAAAGGATCTATTCACCCCCCCTCTAGATCCTACTGACGCACCCAACAATTGGTATCAGAGCAGGTCTCTGCCATACACAAATCCAACAATCTACAGAGAAGATCCACGTGTGTCTGCTATCATGAGCTCTTTCGTTGAACAAGTTTCCATGATTTCTCCGCCAGTCTTCGATGGTTCTAACTTCACTCTTTTGCTAGGAAAAATGTGTGTACTTGTCAACTCGTTTGATCCAAGATTGTAGAATCTTATCTCTCATGGTTCTCATGAGCTATCATCAGATACATCTGAATGGTCTGCTAAACATAAGACCAAAAATACTGACAATCTTGTTGCTTTAAATTTGTTGAAGGCTGCAATTGATTCCACGTCGTTTCCGTTTGTTTCAAGCTACAACACAGCCAAAGAAATTCTGGATTGCTTGGTTAGCATCCACCAAGGAGAAGAAAGGCACGAATGCCTCATGGCTGACAGCACCGACCAGCCGAGTGATCCATCCTCATCTCAGGTAAGTTCTGACCTTGAAGACTTTACTTTTGATGAGCTTATGGATCCATACGACGAGCTGGTAAGGCAATCCAAAAAATTAAAATCAGAAAACAAAAAATTGAAATAGAAACTTGAAAATAACTCTACTGATATCTCCTCTTGTAAAAATTGTTCTGCACTTAAGGAGCTAAATGAAACTCTTGTGATTGACATAGATTTACGTAAAGAACATATTGGTTGTTTGGAAGATGAAATGGAACCTTGCAAGCTGAACTCTCTAAACTGGAAGAGATTGAAAGACAACTTCAAGATAAACTTAAATCTATGTCTAATGATCATAAGTTTGTTGATGAACTGGTTGAGAACGACAAGCTCACTAAAGAAAATGAAAATTTGAAAGAGCAAAACAATCTGTTGCTTGCTAAACTACATGAATTTGAAAAGGGCAAGGCTGTGAGTGCTAATGACTCTGAAAAAGTGCTAACCCTTCAGCAAGAAATTGAGAACTATAAGATTGTAAATGTCATGTTAAATCAATAGCTTGCTGAGTGTGAGAAAGAGCTCGCTGACTCTGAGTTACACATTTCCTCCCTGGAAAAGGAAGTCAGGGATTTAAATGACTAACTATCAAAATTTGTTCATGGAAAGGAAAATCTGGACAAACTTTTGGAACTAAAACTAACTTCTAGAGAGAAGGGCTTGGGTACAATCCAATGAATAAAAAGGCCTTTGAAAATAAGTTGTATACTTCCTTTGTATCCAGTCCGAATGAAGCCAGTACATCAAGTGTTCCCCCAAAATCATCTGCTGCTCAAAAAAATCAAAGACAAATTTTCAAGAGAACTCTATCAAAAAATCAAAAACACAACAAAAATGAGAAAAAGAAAACTTTTAAGCAAAAACAAAAAAATAATGCTACCCGTTCTAGTGTGCATGCAAAAAATTCTGCTAGATATTTTTATGCATCAAAAAGAATGAATGCTTCTTGTTTCTATTGTGTTGTGTCCCTGTATTTTAATGATGTTAAAACTATGAGTCATACATATTGTTGATGATATTATTGATGATGGCATTTCTAATGTGTTGTTGATCCATGAATTTCACATGTCATTGAATCTTAAGTTTCATACATTTTTTGCTCTTTGAGTTTTATACTTTTTGATTCTTGAGATTCATATGTTGTTTTTTATAATGTTAATCAATGAAGATCCATGAGTTTTTGTGAGGTTAGGATCGTTCTTGCTCAAAGAAATGGCCAAAGAAGAAGCTAGAAGATGCCTTGATGCAGCTTTATTGAAGCTAGAAGGTGCCCCGACGCAGCTGTGTTGAAGCTCGAATGATGCATCGACGCAGCTTCGCTAAAGCCAGAAGGTTGCATTGACGCAGCTTTGCTGAAGCCAGAAGGCTGCATCGACACAGCTTCTTTGAAGCTGGCAAGGGTGCTTTGTCCTTGAAGAAGGTGCATCGACGCAACGATCCCCTGCATCGACGCAGCTTCATGAAGATTGGTAAAAGATGAAGCTGGCATCAATGCAGCAAAGCAACTGCATCAACGTAGCAACAGCTCCAGCAGCAGCAGTGGCCGATGCGAAGAAGGATGCGTCGACGCTGCACCTCTACTGCGTCGACGCACTCAACGTGATTTTCGAAAGCATCCTTTTCATACTTGCACGAAAGAGGGATTTGGGCCTAATAGTCCCATTCCAAATCATTGAAAGGGACATCCTTCGATGGTACAAGGTTCTGGAAGACCAGTTGGTAGAAAAGATTCTTACTTTTCAGCTGGACCAATGGCAAATCACCTCGAAAGTGTCTTCATCCGAAAAGGGGTCGTACCTTAGGGAGAAAGTCTTGTACCTACTGTGTACCAGACGAGGATGATTCGCCAGCCAATAGGAACTCAAAGTACCTTATCACTTCTGGGCCAATCAGTGGCAACCTTGTTCAGGATCTGGAAGTCATCTACCGTGATGGACGATCCAGATGGTTTCCTACCAAATCAGGGGATACCTACCCTGTACTTCTCATGCAAAAAGAGAAGAGTGTCTAGAACAAAATGGCAGTGCGTGGGAGACATGTAGCATAGAAGGTGCTGGCATCGAGCTTAGGCAAGAGAGAAGAGAAAAAATGAGAGGAGGCCAGTTCGAAAAGAGAGGTAGAGATGGGGAGAAGAAGAGAAGATAGAGGAAGGAGAAGAACGGTGTGAGGCTAGCTGCTGCAGACCTGGAAGCCTGAAGCGCAAAGCCTTCATCCTGCACTCGTCGTCTTCATCCTACAAGAAGGAGAGGAGCCCGTGGAGCTGCTTGCGAAGGTCGAAGCAAGCTTCTGGAAAGGTGGAGTCTGTGCGAAGGAAAAGCCAATTGCAGCAAGGAGAGGCTTTGGTGAAGGGAAGCCAGGATACGAAGGCCAAGCTACTGAACGGGAAGCGAGCAAGCTGCAACATTGAAGCCTGAAGCTAGACGTCTTCATCCTGCCTTCTTCATCCTGCGAGAAGGATAGCATCAGCTCCAGCTTCCTATGAAGGAGAACCTGCTCTCCTAGGAAGCACTCCATCTGGAAGAAGCGTAGACCGCCATCCAGATTCTAGATAGGGCCATTTTCCGTTCTGCTCAAGAACTCCATTTCCTGTCTAGGTTTTGTTTCATGTTATCTCTTTTTTCAGTTTGAACCCTTTTCCATTGCTACCTTGAACTGTCCCTACAATGTGTTGTAGGAAGACAGACGGAGGGTGCTCCGATCTGTGGTTTCAGTCCCTACCTGGTACTATAGGAAGATAGACAGAAGGTGTTTCTATTCTATGGTTGGCTGTGTGTTCCCGTAAGCTGTGTGTCAGCGTGTTTAGTGTAGTTGCACTAGGGAAGCCTCACTCGATTGAGTGAGGGGTGGATGTAGGGCTCTAGGTTGAGTCCGAACCGCCTTAAAAATCCTATCTTGTATGACTTGCTTGTGTGTTTGTCCTGCGGTAGATGTATGCTTAGGTCATTTACATATCTTACATTGCTTATACTGCTTGTGGGTCTTCCTGTGTGTTAGCATCTTTTATATTCCGCTGCATTTATTACGAAAAAAGGGGCTGATCTATTCACCCCTCCCCTCTAGATCCGCCATTCCCACACATCATATTGTGGACTGCATGGTCACATTTTAGATGATTGCAATGTAAGGAAAAAAGATGAGCTGAAAGCATGCAAAAATAACTTTGTCTTTGAAAAACCAAGAAAACTTTCAAATGATAGAAATGTGTCTAAAAACTCTCATTCAATTGGAAGAAATTCAGTAAAAACAAAGCACCCCCATTGCTGCTATAATTGTGGAAAGCCTGGACACAAGGTGTCCAACTGTTGGCAAAAGAACGACAAAGAAAACTGGCATGCTGGAAATATAAAGTCTTTTGTCCATCAACCTAGATCTATCGATCACATGCACAAGAAGAAAAATCTGAAATATCATGTGTGTTGCTTTTATTGTGGTGACTATGGACATATGATTGATAATTGCCTACGCATGAAAATGGATGATATGAAGGCAATAAAAATGAGAAAGAAGTCGATTGCTAGAAGTGCCACTAACCCACCAGGACCCAAGAAAACTTGGGTACCTAAAAATACCAAATGAGAACTAATTCTGTAGGATGCCTTGAGACTGAACAAAGGATGGTGAAGAATCGTCGCTCAAGGCACAAGTTTGAAATAAATTTTTTGATTCATGTTAATATTGCATTTTAGGTTTTCTTTAAATTGTTGAAGTTATGTTTTTCCTTGCTTTCAATAAATCTTGCTCAAGTCAAACATCTCCTTCCTAAATTGCTGAAAAACCCCCCCTGCGGCTGAAATTGAAAGTCTGAACTGGTTGTTTGATTAATATCTGATAGGAACTCCCTGGTATATCAAAAGGTGTCTGTTGAAATGATGGGTTAAGCCTATCAGGAAGACAACACTTTGAGTGAGATGATCTTCGGATCAAGTTCTCCACCCAATACCAGAATTCAGAATTTTAGATGCTTGCTTCATGAAAAAATTGTTATGCTGATCTGATAATGAGTTCATTGATTTGCATTGCTTATGGTTCAGCTTCATATCCTTTCACCCTTGGATGCCATGTTAGCCTGTGGTCTATCAGTGTCAACAACTATTTTTGATGATGTCCATTATGGTTGCACTAAAATCTAATCAATCAATCATACGAACACTTGCTCTGTCAACAGTATGCCCTTGTGGTCATGTGTGTTGCATCGAGGGGGAGTTGGAGAATCTTGTTTTTCAGATTAGAATGCTTTGCACATATACTTTGAGTCTGCATGTGTTGCTAATATTGAATATCATTATGTCCTCTCATGCATTCTCATACATGTCATGCTAAGGGGGAGTTTGAAGATTTTGTGCTTCATATTACAATGCACTACATTTTTAATGCATCATCATATCATGACCTTATGGTATATCAAATGGTGAACATGTGGAAGAGTAGGTTAAGTCTGTCCGAAAGCTATCACCATGCGTGAGAATGTGCCTCCGCCTGGTACCATAGGTCAAATGTTCATATACGTCATAAGATGCATACTTCCCTGTCAAATTTCACTAGGACTTTTTCAAGTTCATGCACATATTAAGGGGGAGTCAGCACAAGTGTTCAGTCTACATGTTTGCATATTGCCCGTTCTAAAATTTTAGGATCATCATCTCAACATCTGAATTGATTGCATTCTCTCAAGGGGAGTTTGATTTGTTTTGACAAAATTGTTCATTGTTGGAACTGTGTGCCTCCGTTGTATGCTTCTTGAATAAAATGGTTCATTTACGAAGAAGTTTCAGTTTCCAACAAATTTGAAAGCATGATTGAATTTATCTTCTTGATGTGTAAATATTGATTCAATGTCATGTTGCTAAATGAAAGCCTTGCCATGATTTATATTAAAAAAAAGGTTTGCTGAATGGATTTGAAATCTTGCAATATCTTCTGCCCTCTAGACCCAAAGTCTTTATAAAAATCTTCCTAGTTGCAAAACAGGTCGATTCACTTGCTATCATGGGTCGACCTACCCTTGTAAAAACTATTTCACTCAACATTATGTTAAAAGAACAAGTCGACCTGCTGACCCTCTTGAGTCTGACCTGGTTTGTGGTCTGCCTTCTATGCATTCCCGTAGTCAAACACCACACTCAATGTCTTGATACATCAATTTGTGTGTGTTTTTCCTGATGTGCATCATTTTCATTATTCCCTCTCACAACATTCTTGTATCTCATTCATTGAGGGGGAGATGTTAGTTTCTGCTATATTGCACTCAACGTACAAATCAGTTTCTTGCATCATGCTGCTAGTGTGTTGATTTTTATCTAGGGTCTGATACTCCATGAAATCTGAATTTCCTTTGGAATTCCTAAAAATCTACCATTTGTTCTCAAATGCCTGAACGTCCTTGGAACATCTTCTGTTTGCTCAATGCTTGGCTGTCTGTTCCAAATTTCCTTGAATACACTTGAATTCATGAGGAATATTCAATCTGGTTACTAAGTTCATTTATCAGAGTAAATTTTAAAAGGAATCTTCTATTATGGTGCTCTGTGATTGCCCATGATATAAAACTGCTGGTTTAAGTTTAATGAGTTCATGAGATTAAATATATATACCTTGAAAATGACTGTATTCAACTTTAATGGACCTAAACTAGTCTTTACATGTTGTGTCCTACAATGCCTTCTTAAATCTGAATGTTTCTTTTAAGTACAAAGGCATCTTTGTTTGAGGAACTCCATTTCAGTATTATTTTTAAACATTAGGATAATCTGAAAATTCCTAAAGAGCTGCCCATGATAAAAGTAATAACTTCAGTCACACCGAGTAACTGAGGATACCGACGTCTGATAAACGTGTATCCTCATGTAAAAAGGTGTGTAACCGAGTCCCTTCATCAATGAAGTGCAGTGGACAGAGTCATGAAGTGACTGCTACCTCTATTCTAAATGAAGTAGAATGGTGAGTCACAATGAGTAACTGGGGATGCTGGGGTCTGATCAATGTGCATCCTCATGTCAAAAGATGCGTGCTACACTTGAATGCTCTCGTAAAAATGAAAAGAAAAAAGGAAAATCAGAAAATGGTAGCACCCCATGGATAAAATCAAAAATATCATAAGGTGTTTAACCTCAATACTAATTGTAGTTACTCCGAAAGGGGTCAATGGAATTGAATGAGTAAGGTGGAGGGAGGTTAAACAGGATTTTCATATGTAATATTGGTTCATTTCCATTAATTAATGCAGAAATTTTCAACATTCTTAATTGATAAACTCAGAGTTCATTAGACTTAAACCAATCAGAAAAATAAGGGCGTTATCATAACTAGTTCTATAATAGAAGACGCTGAAGATCAGTAACTCTGAATTTATGAGAAATGTTTCAGACTAAAAATTCCCTATCTTAACCATTCTTGGAAATGTCCCATCCACTATGTCTGAAAAATATGCAATTCCTTGTTGATATCTAACTGCTCTCCATTCAGAATAATTCACTGCTCATGTCTGCTTGTTTATTGCCATTTGATATCTGAAAAATCTGTAATCTTAAATTGGTATCAATTCCTCAATTAGTATTTCTTGTTTCATCAATTAGTACCAAACTTCTTGTTTCAGCTATTGGCTGTTAGAGCATGCTTACTTTGATTGGAAAAGTCTTGTGACTTTCAAATTCCTTGTTTCATCTTGGTCTGAAAATCTACATCATAACGACTGCTTGTCTTCATACAATGCCTTTTCATGTTGTTTGACTCCGTTGTCTGCTGAGATGAACTGCCTACTGGATTTTGATCATATTGGCCTGGTTTCGTGTATGAATCTGCCTGAATTTTGCAATTGGTATCAGTTCAATTGGTATCTAAATTTTAATCACACTAAGTATCATGCTATTCCATCTGCTCACATCCTGACTATGCCCTATTTGATGATGTCAAAGGGGGAGAAGATGTAGAGTCATTGTTATTGGAGAAGATGTGGAGTCATTGCTATTATGGAATCATGCTTATCATGGTTACTTGCCTAAATTGAATGTTAATTTTAATGCAAGCAATGACTCATAGTTGCCATCAATGACTCATAGTTGCCATCATCAAAAAGGGGGAGAATGTTGTGTCCCAGGTTTTGATGATGTCTGACTATGACTCATTGATGAGTCTAATGTGGATTTGATGATGTCAACATGTATTAAGTTCAGGTACAAAGCTAATTTAGGTGTCTGCATTTCAAGTACAAAGACATGTAAACACATGTCAACAGACACGCCAAACAGTCAGCAAAAGAGATATGAATTCAACCTACTCAAGAAGATTAGCCTGGGAAGTCGGTCAACCGACAAAGGAGACTTCAGTCGACCGATCACAAAATCAGTCGACTGATATGGAATCCAGTCAACCGAATTTCAGAATATAGTTGACCTTGCACCCTCAGGTCGACAGATATTCAGGACCTTCAGCAGATGAAGCCAAACTTGCAGGAGGCATAATGGTGGAGGGCCACGACGACTCCTAGAGCCACGCTTACCAGATATAAAATTAAATTGTGAGGGAATTTGATTTTATCTTGGTCTCACCCTAGGTGGTAATATAAATATATCTAATAGATTTACCGTGCCTAGTAGTTTGCACAAAATAAATGCATCCAATGAATAAATTAAAATGCGAGTGATCATGGACCCTAAGCCTAATGCTACTAAGACATCTGGCTCGCTTCCAAAGTAACTGGATCATCCTCGTTGTTTGTTCTCCACGCCTTCTAACTCTGATATCGCATAAATTATGAATTTTACACGGCTCGCAGGCCGGAAAAACTTAAATTACATGAAAAAAAATTTCAGAAGCCCTCAGGGCAAGTACAACTAGTGGAGGGAGGTAAAAGTACATAGGAAAATACACAAGAGGGAGAAGGGAGGCTCGCAGGCCCCAAACAATAACAACATCAGCTATGTCCATGATCACTCACCAATCCACACATACAGATCAAATTAGCAAAGGGTTATTTTTCAAAATAATCCTTATATTTGGATTGAAAAGTGGGATGTGCAAACAAAAACAGATTGGCTTTATTTAATTTTAAAAATCCAAGTCGGATTAACTACAATTAATTCACATAAGCAAGCCAATACAAAGCAACATGAAGCAAGGCATACATAGAATCATCACTTATAGAAAGGGCATGCATATTTGAATCAAATTCAAATAATTTAGATAATTGATATAACTATTAAAATTTAAATTTAATTATCTAATAATAAAATTTCAAAATAAATTTAAATAAGATATTTATTTGAATTTGAATTAATTATCTAATAATTTAATTTAAAAATAAATTTAAATAATGTATTTATCCTCAATTATCATTTTTAAAAATTCAAATTTTTGAATTTAATGATTATCCAATAATCAAAAATACAAAATAAAAAGTTTTAACTATTATCTTCAACAAAAATTCAAAATTCAAATTTTCATAATTATCTAACAATTAAAAAATTGAAAATTTTGAATTTTCTACAATAATCTTCAACAAACATTTAAATTTTGAATTTAGTAATTATTTAATAATTAAAATTTGAAATATTGAATTTTTCATGATCATCTTCGATTATTACTCTTTTATCTCAAATTAAGTGATAATTATCTCGACTAACTAAATTCAAAATTCAAAAATAAGTTGAGAAGATAAGTATCTTGACAAACAGTCATAATTATCTCCATTAACCAGATTTCAAAATTTGAATTTGAATTTAAATGGATAATTATCAGGTTTAGATAAAAAAACACAATGGCACAGTGTGCCCACGCTCGTCACGCACGTTCGCGGGGGCAATGAACCGGGTGAATAGGGCGATGGCGAATCCCGTGATCGCCGCACACCGGTGCACGCCGCATGAGCGACCGTGCCTAGTCCCCCTTGTTCACAGTGTGGGCGTGCCCAACGGAGGTAGGCCGCGGTGCGCCGCGGCTGCATGCGACAGCGTGTGTGACGGCTGCACGCGCGGCGTATGCGGGCACGGACACCAAGCATCCTGCGTTCGTGCCCACTGTCGCGCCCTTTTTTTTCTCTTTCACGTGAAAACGGATGCCCAACATCCTGTTTGCCCCGGGTTAAACGATGTCCAATCTGTTTAAAATAAAAATAATTAAAGATCATAAAAATAGCCCCTAAAATTATGATTCTATGCATCATGATTGCATCGATCAGAGCGTAACCTAGCTCTGATACCACTGTAAGGATTTCCCACGGCCGGGTTCAGATAGCACAGTAAAAAATAAAATTAAATCCGAAACCCGGGCCCCCTTGGAATCCAAGAACCGTGCCCTAATCAATGCAATCAAAAATTTCCCAACCTAAAAATAGGGTTGCAGATCTTTACCTTGTGTGGAATGACGCTGTCTGCAATGCCTGATGCAGATTTTCTCGAACATAGGGCCGCACAAATGTCTGACCTCTAGAGTAGATCTACATCGATTCTTGTGTAATGACGGTGATCGCCCATACTTTTTCTCCCCACGTGCACGTACCACTGATCTTCTTCTATCCCTCCTCTTCTTCCCTTCGTCCTTTTTCTCTTGAGGTAGAGAAAGAGAGAGCAACGATCGAGAGAGAGTATCGTGAGAGAGAGTAGCCCACACGCGAGAGAGGGGAGAAAAGGAGAAAGATTGGCGGCTGGGGTTTTCTTCTAACGTGATGCTTGGTGAAAGAAGAAACCTACGTGGGATATATAAAGGTGGGATGGGTCCTTTCCAAAAGAACCCTTAATCACCAATATTATATATATATATATATATCTTACATATTATTGTGCATATATATAAAGCCATTCTCTACATTCATTTCCAAAGGAATTCAATGCTTTTAATATATATCTTTACAATCATATCCCACCACCTGATAATCTTATGTGTGTGATCCTCTAGGCCCATAGTCACTCAAGTTTAAGGCTCATAAACTTCTAATTCCCAATTAAAAGTAAATTAAACTTATTATTCGCTTCTACAAGAGCCGAATGATAGTTTAATTCATTCCGGACCTATGATCACGTTGAGTAAAGAAAATCCGCATGATTCCAGAGGACGTCGGGTTTAAACCACCATGTTTGGTACCTGTTTGTCCACAGTTGCCGCATCGCTATAATCCCTCGCTCCTTCTATGAGTCTGGTTCGATCGAGGGTATGGTAACTGTCAAACCCCATGATCGTGCCATTCGACCATGTCGACCCTGGACAGGGATTTAGTGGAGCGTCAGTGTCTTGACCCATTAACTGTCTAATATATACCTGACAGTGAGCGATCCCTTCTTGACCATTGACAATTCTCACGCGTATCCTGACATGGTCAATGACTTGGCAATTCATGACTTATGATTAAAGTCATATAACCAAGTATCAAACCATGCTAGTCCTCGTGTAAGACCCCATTTATGTCTTAGGTCAAAGGACCAATGATGCCACTGAGATAATTAGATCTTCAGTTGACACTAGGTATAATTAACCATCTGAAGATCCAATGGCGGATCATTCCAGTGTACATCCTCCCAGGACGTACACTTACACATATGTGTTGGTGCCCCGCACCAGTGACCATGAGACTGCTCACCCACACATCATGTGTACTAGTTAAATGGTAATCAAAGTCCCCCAGTGATTACCCTCCAACCAGGGACAGTTTTAAGGTATGTGTCCATGTAAAGTCAGTCTCATGATCGAGATCCCATCTCGAGTTAACTTTACAACCACATATCCTAGGGACATCGTAAAGTAATATACAATTATAAATTTATGCTCAAATATCATGTTGGCCCAGATAGACATTTGGACAAGAAGGGGGGTTGAATTGTCCCCTTTAACGGCAGTGGTAGTTTCAAAATTTTACGCAACCGAATAAGATAACCTACCAAGAAGAGTTCTAGCGTAAGCAAATAGATGCACTATAATAACAAGTACTCTTGAACTCTCCGATCTCACACGAATGGCCTAAGCAAATAACTATTGAACTTCCACAGAACACGTATAGCGGACGCAACAAAAAGCGATGGTGCAGTGAATAAAAAACTATAAACTAGCATGTGAATGGAGATAGAAGAAATGGACAAACACACAGGTAAACCACATGAAGCACAGAGATTTTTAGGTGGTTCGGGACCACGACAGGGTCCCTACGTCCACCCCTCATTAGAACCCGGTGAGAGTTCACTACACACTACGAGACGTAGCGACACGGGGACGAGCCCCAACACCACACACGCTGCTTCCATAGCAATACACACATGCAGTCGGGGAACACACCCCGGACACAAAACCCATACGGAGACACAGCTCCATCTGCACACAAACCCGGGGAACCTTGCTTCGCAATAAAACCAAACACTCGGAGACGCATCTCCGTCCATAAACGATAATATATCAAGTTCGATGAAAAGAAAGGATATACAATAAATGCCCTCAATATGAATCTATGTTCAGATAAAAAGGATGGAAATGAGAGAAGAATAAATCTCCCTCATTCCACAATGAAACCCGTAGATGAGATGGATGGGTGCGGTGGAAATATTTGTCCACAGAGTGGAAGCCGCTCAAGCTCGAAGAAGACGCCCCAGGGATAATGGTTCAGTGACCTTGGTCCCAGCTGATTCAGATCGGCAAAGAATGCTTGTTGCTGGCATCCTCCTCTCCTTCCTCTTCCTCCTTCAGGTAGTGGTGTCGCCCCTCTCCTTCTTTCCTATAGCAAATGAAAACGTTAAGCCTAAAAGTCTTACCGTCGAAGCAAATCGCAGCCAACATATACTCTAAGGAAACAACAGCAAAAAGACCACAAAGCCCCTCTAAAAACCCTTCAAATAACACTCAATAGATGGGAGAAACCTTAAGGGTATTGGGGTAAAAAACCTAAGCCAATCAGACCTAGAAACAAGGAGTTTGAAACCAAAACGGCAAACCCGACTCGGGTCACCCAGAAGAAGTGTCGACTCAAGGAGTCGACACTTTCTTCAACGCAATCTGTTCCGTTTTAAAAAAAAATAGGACCCAGGTTGAAAGATTCGACTCTTAGAGTTGACTCTTTTTGCTAGAGGTTCTGTTGGCGATAAGAAAACCACAAAATCAACACGCAAGACACAAAGTGTCGACTCTTAGAGTCAACACTTTCTATCTGGTTTGTTAAACAAACGCAGCCAGAACACAATGAAATAAGTGGCGACTCTTAGAGTCGACACTTTTACTGACAGTAGTAAAAACTCATTTAAACTCAATTGAAACCCCATTTATCCTCAACCAAACATTAAGAACAAATTTCCATGCATTATAACAAGGTATTGGCATATCATGACCCGCATTCCAACAAAAACCAATGAATGTGTTAACCATCTTGAACTTCAAACACTTTTAGAAATATATCATAAGAAACACTATCAAACTTAAAGCAAAACTCATCTAGACAAAGCATGATACCCTTTTGAAGACAAACACTTCAAGAAGCATATCCAATAAGCCACATATAAACCACCAGAGCCTCAAGTAGAAATGCAGTCAATTAAGCATGTATTTACTATACATGTACCTCAAATCAAGGTAGATTTAAACATGACAAACACGCATGATCTCTGTAACACCTATTTTTCCAACTCAATATTAGAAGGATATTGCCATGCATTCATTATGGTATTCAAGATGTCTACCATTAATATCAATCCTGCAAAAAGGCACAATAGTATCAAGTTCAGTTTTCTTCAATCCAAAAATCAATTCCAACGCAAAGTTGAACTTTCACATCCCATTAACATAAAGAGTCAAGTCTATGCAGATGAAGGCAATGTCTAAGCATACAAGAGACCAAGGTTAATGCATGTTCAACAGCCAAGGTTAGAGCAACAAGAACATACAAGACTGACTCTCCAGATCTGAACCTGCAGATTAGTATCATAGAAATGCAGCTATGATATCAACATATAAATCTAGCCAAATTCTCACCATATGATGTACTTCAAACTTGCACAGCAAGATATCAACATATAAGCTCATTTGGTATGAAGACATTTTTCACAATACATGCATACATGATTTGTCATCATTAAAACTTAAACATCTCAAAATCAACTCGGAGATCCAACAATCTCCCCCTTTTTGATGATGACAAAACAAACGATGTGTGCATGAACACTATGTATGAAAACTATGTATGTGACTGAAATGGAAATGCACAACGCACACTTTTCTCCCCCTTTTTGTCATTAACAAAAAGTTGTCTGACAATGGGGTTATGAATGAAAGATATGTACATGTATAACGAAAAAATATATATGAAATAAAGTATGAGTTCAAGCAATGAAGCAGACAAGCATGAAACTGAAGCAAGCATGTAGTAATCTATGACTCCCCCTCAATGGGGTAAAAGGATAGTGAGTGAGCATTTGATTCATATCAAAACGTGAGACATGAAGTATAATCAAAAAAGGTTGTGCATGCATGTGCAAGAGGCATTGCATAAACCATGATAAGTACAAATTCAAGATACACAAACATCACAATAATATTCAAGAGTGAAAAATGTGGAAATGAGCGATGAACTCCAAAAAACATATGGATATTAACAGAATTTCTAAAGAACACTAGTGGGTTATTTCCTTTCTACAATTCCATCTCGATCCTCGACTTTTGGTAGCTTTGCACAACCCCCTTTTTGTTTCTTTTTATAGGATTTCACCGTTCGGTGTAAGTCACCTCATATGTCTCAATGGGGTTTCCCAGCTACTTGGATTCATCGCACAATGTGAATTTTTGTTTCACCTTTCGACGTGAGTTTTCTCATTTATTTCAGTGGAGATTCCCGACTACTTGGTTTAACATTCCACTTATTTAAGCTTGCGGGGTAGCCAGCTTTTTTTGCTCACGATTCTCTTAATTTCCTTGTAGAAATTTGTTTCCCTTGAAGTGTTGAAAAGAATTTCTGAATTCCTTATCAATCAAAGGCATATGCATCATTTTTGAGCAAAGTGAGTGGGTAATTGCTTTGTAAGTTGAAAATGAATTTACCACACCAAATATATGACTCCCCCTAAATATATGCACCAGTGGAAACTAATCCTCCTCCTTTATATATGTCATTTTCCACAAATGATCAAAATCACTACAATTTATATAACAAGGAGGTGAGGTCTTAGAAGATTTTTAAGAAATGATTTTCTAGAAATATATACATGCAATTCAAGCAAGGATTCAAAATTAAGTTCATGCAAAATGATTTCTGGTACGTGACAGAGATGTGGGTCCAAAGACCCGACTCACGCATGGTGAGTGTTTCCCAGTGGATGGAATCCACCATTTCACAACACAATATTTTAAATACCGAAGAATCAAGGCATTCAAACACGCAAGTATGTGAAGTATATGCAAATATGTGCATGAAAATGAAAAGATAATGAAAATTTATTTCTATTCACAGATATGCAAGCATGTGTGCAATTCTAAAGCATGATTTGAATGTATGCAAAACTAAGCAATTATCTACACGAAGATATGCATGAGTGTATATGCAATCCTAATATGAATAGAAACTCAACGTATAATTACCAAAATCAACAAGGGGTGAATGCAAGATTGAAGTAGGTTGAATTAACAAGATCCAACCAAGTGTATGCATGAATCATTTAAAGGAAGATTTCAGAACTTGAGCTCTCTTACCTTTGTCTTGAGAAACCATTATTTACCTCGGTCTCAAGGCACCCCTGCAAAATAAATTTTTCACTTCATAGATTTGGGTACCCAAGCTTTCTTAGGTCCCTTGGAGTTAGTTCCACTTCGAACAAGAGGCATTTTATTCTTCTTCTCAAACCATTCATCGTCGGCCCTCATTAAGTCACAGACATACATGGAGTGGCCGAACATACCACAATAAAAGTAAGTAATATTTGGCTTTCTGAAATGATTTTTCCTATGCATGTTTGAGGGATTTACAAATGAGTTCATGCAAGGATGAACAAAGGAATAACAAAGTGAATTAGAGGATTTCTAAAATTAATTGTTCACAAATGACTTTTTATTTGTGGATGAGTGTCCCACATCTCTCTTCTTACTCCCAGCATTTTCATTGCTGGTTTCACCAATTTTTTGTTTCCCTTTCGATTCCCTTTGAATAAGATCTTTCAGTTTCTTCAATTCGTCATGCATGGTATTGAAGTTGATTTCTAGTTCCATTTTGGATTTCTCACATGCCATCAATTTTTCTTTGTTTCCATCCAACTCCTTTATCAATTCTTCATTGTTGGTTTTCAGATTTTTCACATTTTCATAAGCATGTTGTTTTTCAGTTTTTAAGCATGAAATTTCATCCTCAAAAAGAAAAACTTTGGACAACAACATTTCATTTTCATCTTTCATATTTTTAAGTTTCAATTCAAGCAAACTACATTTAGTGCATGAAGATGAACTAGAATTCAAAATATCATGAAACTTCTGTTTTAGTCTTTTATTTTCATGTTTCAACTTCTTACATTTTTCATAGACTCCAGCATAAGCGATTTCCCATTCTTCAGAAGTAAGGTTTTCATTATCGGAGTTTACCTCAGTGTCATTCTCCGCATCAGCCATCAGACATAGATTCTGGACCTACTCGTCCAGCTTATCCTCCTTCTCAGATTTAGACTCGCTCTCGTCCTCATCGCTCCATGTCGCCTTCATGGCCTTGGGCTTCTTTGTCTTTTCTATCTTGGTCTTCTTTTGAATTTCCGGACACTGATTTCTCATGTGGCCAACCTTTTTGCATTCATAGCATCTAATTTATCTTTTCCTCATCAATGACTTTTTCTGATCTTTCCTAGAAGAGGTGCCTCCTTTTCTCGTCTTCTTGAAAAATTTTCTCCCTCTTCTAGTGATGAGGTCCACAAGCTCTTCCTCACTGCTATCAAGACTTGATGTTTCATCGCTCTCCTCAGAAGATTTTGAGTAAGCCTTAAATGCCACATATTTCTTTTTGCCCTTCTCTTCTTCTATCCTCTCAGTGTTGATTTCATAGGTCATCAAGGACCCAATCAACTCATCCAACTTGAGTGTAGTGACATCTTTAGAGTCTTCTATCACGGTCGCCTTTGTATGCCACTGTGGTGACAAGGACCGCAACACCTTCCTCACTAGCTCTTGATTTGTATATTCTTTTCCCATTGCCTTCAACCCATTGGAGATCTCCATAATCCTAGCAAGCATGTCCGAGATGGTTTCATGCGGCTTCATCATGAACAGCTCATATTCTCGGACCAATAGATTTACTTTTGTCTCCTTTACTTCCGACGTTCCTTCGTATATGAGTCGGAGCTTCTCCCACATTTCCTCCGCAGAGGAACACATAGATATGCATGAATATTCATTCGGATGTATAGCACATTGAACAATATTCATAGCTCTGAATTTAGCACATGATTTTTTAATCTGTTCATCAGTCCAACTGTCCTCATCATCGGGCAATTTATAAGGACCTTTACTTATGACTTTCCATGTATCATAATCCTATGCTCGCAAGAACACAGTCATTCTATTTTTCCAATAAGTGTAATTCGTGCCATCAAAAAATGGTGGCATGTGTATAGAATGTCCCTCAGGAAGCATTCCTCTATTTTCCATTAACAAACGATCTTTCCTCTTCAACCGTGAGATTGAATAAAATCAAAGGCCTCGCTCTGATACCAATTGTTGGCCCAGATAGACGTTTGGACAAGAAGGGGGGTTGAATTGTCCCCTTTAACGGCAGTGGTAGTTTCAAAATTTTACGCAACGGAATAAGATAAACTACCAAGAAGAGTTCTAGCGTAAGCATATAGACGTACTATAATAACAAGTACTCTCAAACTCTCCGATCTCACACGAATGGCCTAAGCAAATAACTATTGAACTTCTACAGAACACGGATAGCAGGCGCAACGAAAAGCGATGGTGCAGTGAATAAAAAACTATAAACTAGCCTGTGAATGGAGATAGAAGAAATGGACAAACACACAGGCAAACCACATGAAGCACATAGATTTTTAGGTGGTTCGGGACCACGACGGACTCCCTACGTCCACCCCTCACCGAAACCCGGTGAGACTTCACTACACACTACGAGACGTAGCGACACGGGGACGAGCCCCAACACCACACATGCTGCTTCCGCAGCAATACACACACGCAGTCAGGGAACACACCCCGGACACAAAACCCACACGGAGTGTGACGACCCAGGAGATCCGGATACTGATAATCCGATATCATCGATTTACCGATACCAAGAGCTCGGAGAGGCCACCCAAGAGGTTGATGAGGCCCCATAAGGGTTAGTGAGTGTTTGTCGAGGGGATGCATAATGAATGGAAATTACACGCGTAATATTAATTAAAGCATTCATTTGAACTTTAAACGGAAGCAATTAAATATATCAGAGTGGTAAAATTTATACAAGTAATCCAGATCCATATATCACAAGTCCCACACTATACAATACTCAAAATAAATAACTACACGGGGCATACCCCAGCCAAAAGAAGAAAGAAGATAGACTGACTACTAACCGACCACTGAAAGACCACTGCTGGCTCTAAGACTTTTCGCCAAAAACACGAGAGATTCTTACAGCCTGTTGCTCCGCCTCACCTGAAAAGGATGGGGTGAGTCTCACAACAGAGACTCAGTAGGGTTCATGCGGATCCCTGCTTCGCAACTAACTAAAGGAAAGCAGTAAAGCATGCATTGGCATAAATAAATGACAATTTAATAAAGCTGTAAAACTAACTAAACAGTTTATAAACAGCTAACTAATATGTCAATTTAATTCAAATGCGAGTACTCAAAATGTACCAATAGATAATAACTCAATCATTCCCAAGTGACAAGAAAGAGAAGGAGAGGAGATCCACAAGAAGAAGAAACCAGATGCGTCCATTGACGGCTTACACTACGTCTCGAGCATCTATGCAAGCCTGATCATAGCAAGCAAGAGACGTAACAGTACTAGAAGCAAGTAACTAGTCAGAGTAACACTCGTTAATGTCAGTCCAAGCCTCTAACCACGTGTGCACACACCGGCTCATCGCCTAGAGCCAGGCCTCTAGCTAGTATTCCCATCCATAGGATGCTACGGTTGGACCGGAGCCCACGGAACTAGCTTAAAAACTGTAAACTGGGATACCCCGCCACCTCTCCTGGGTGTGATCAACACTAAAAGTTATCGGGCTATGACTGGTGGTTCCATCACTAGGAAAGGGAATATAATTCTATTAGGATCTAAAAATATGCCATAATTTATGATAACAATTAAACATGGCAAATATGCAAGATTAAAAGCATAATTAACTGAATATGCTAAGAATTAAAATCTACTGGAATTAAACAGTCTAAAGAAAACTGTCCCAGTCGATAAAATGACTTAAATATGGCGAAGATGCAATATTAAATTCATAATTTAAACGAACACGCATAATTTGCAGAACAAGCGGTTGAACTAGAGCCGCCATAGTCCTAAGCGGTCGAACAACAAACTGCGGGGTGCTGCTAAATGGACTAGCCGTGAAGTTTCTACCGCCATTCAGATTTAAAATATTTACGCGATCGAGATGTCAGCCGCTTGGGTCAATAGATAGTTTGTGGCGGACCGTTACAAAATCAGAAATAATCTAAACATGGTCCTTACCGGAGAACCGGATCCACGGGAATCATAACCGGAACCCCTCCCGGTCGACCTAAATCGACGGGAATCATGACTTTTAACATGTTCCCTGCCATTCCATCATCTTAATACAACAATTTATCGTCTTTGAACTCAGCAACGATGGGATACGGCAGTTTATCGTCTATGAACTCAGTAATGATGGGCATGCTCCAAAAACATAAAGACGATGGGCATCCTTCAAAAATATAACTACAATGGGCATGGCATTAGAAACGATCTAACGAGCTAGGGTATCGATCCCCCTACCTCAATCGTGAAGAAAACTTCTATTCCGACTGCATGCAAGCTGAGGATCGCGCCGCGGCTCGCTCTTTCCTGACCGTCTCTCCACTCCACGGTTCGACTCGGGTTGATGTCTCCGCGTTCCTCACATCGCGGGGAAGCTTCCGCTGGTCCTAGCATGGGAATAAGGCCGCCAGAAGGGGAGAGAGGGCCGCCCGATGCCGCCGTGGGACCGCACCTCCGTGCCGGGGTCCGGGTCCGACGAGATCGCCGCTGTGTTCTACACCTTGCAGGCTCGTCGACGGAGCTCCGGCGCCTCCGCCGTGGCCTTCGGGTCGCCGTGCACCGAGGAGACGAAAGGGCGAGGGTTCAGGGGTCTTCCCCGTGGGATCGCACCTCCGCCCGCCGTAAAGGGAGAAAAGGGGGAGAGGGGGGGTCGCCGCTCGCGGTCCTCCTCCTTGCCAGCTCTCCGGAGAGGCCTCCGGCGTCCTCCGTCGCAACCCCGGGTCGCCGCGCGCCAAGGAGACGAAAGGGGGGAGAGGTCGCGGGCGTCCGCAGGTTTCGCTGTGCGCCTGCGGGTTCCCGGGTTCAGGTGAAAAGGGAGAGAACGAGAGAGTAGAGGGAGGGAGAGAGGGGAGTGGTCGAATGGTTAAAAAAAAGGATTAAAATATTTTTTATTTTTAACCATATTTTACTCTTTAAACCCTCAATTAAGCAAAATTGTACTTATGCCCATTAATTTCCTTAAAAGTTTTAATCTAATTATATTAAATGCTAGAAAAAAACCCATAAATTTCATAAAAATAGCCAAAATTCATGGAATAAATTCTATTTTATTACCGGTAAAGATCCGTTAAAGAACGGGTCTCACACGAAGACACAGCTCCGTTTGCACACAAACTCGGGGAACCTTGCCCTGCAATAAAACCAAACACTCGGAGACGCAGCTCCGTCCACAAACGATAATATATCAAGTTCGATGAAAAGAAAGGATATACAATAAACACCCTCAATATGAATCTATGTTCAGATAAAAAGGATGGAAATGAGAGAAGAAGAAATCCCCCTCATTCCGTAATGAAACCCGTAGATGAGATGGATGGGTGCGCTGGAAATATTTGTCCAAAGAGTGGAAGCCGCTCAAGCTCGAAGAAGATGCCCCAGGGAGAATGGTTCAGTGACCTTGCTCCCAGCTGATTCAGATCGGTAAAGAATGCTTGTTGCTGGCGACCTCCTCTCCTTCCTCTTCCTCCTCTAGGTAGTGGTGCCGCCCCTCTCCTTCTTTCCTATAGTAAATGAAAATGTTACGCCTAAAAGTCTTGTCATCGAAGCAAATCGCGACCAACATATACTCTAAGGAAACAGCAACAAAAAGACCACAAAGCCCCTCTAAAAACCCTTCAAATAACACTCAATAGATGGGAGAAACCCTAAGGGTATTGGGGTAAAAAGCCTAAGCCAATTGGACCTAGAAACAAGGAGTTTGAAACCAAAATGGCAAACCCGACTCGGGTCACCCAGAAGAAGTGTCGACTCAAGGAGTCGACACTTTCTTCAATGCAATCTGTTCTATTTTTAAAAAAATAGGACCCAGGTTGAAAGAGTCGACTCTTTTAGCCAGAGGTTCTGTTGGCGTTAAGAAAACCACAAAATCAACACGTAGGACACAAAGTGTCGACTCTTAGAGTCGACACCTTCTGTCTGGTTTGTTAAACAAACGTAGCCAGAACACAATGAAATAAGTGTCGACTCTTAGAGTCGACACTTTTACTGACAGTAGTGAAAGCTCATTTAAACTCAATTGAAACCTCATTTATCCTCAACCAAACATTAAGAACAAATTTCCATGCATTGTGACAAGGTATTGGCATATCATGACCTGCATTCCAACAAAAACCAATGAATGTGTTAACCATCTTGAACTTTAAACACTTTTAAAAATATATCATAAGAAACACTATCAAACTTAAAGCAAAACTCATCTAGACAAAGCATGATACCTTTTTGAAGACAAACACTTCAAGAAGCATATCCAATAAGCCACATATAAACCACCAGAGCCTCAAGTCGAAATGCAGTCAATTAAGCATGTATTTACTACACATGTATCTCAAATCAAGGTTGGTTTAAACATGACAAACAAGCATGATCTCTGTAACACCCATTTTTCCAACTCAATATTAGAAGGATATTACCATGCATTCATTATGGTATTCAAGATGTCTGCCATCAATATCAATCCTGCAAAAAGGCACAATAGTATCAAGTTCAGTTTTCCTCAATCCAAAAATCAATTCCAACGCAAAGCTGAACTTTCACATCCCATTAACATAAAGAGTCAAGTCTATGCACATGAAGGCAAGGTCTAAGCATATAAGAGACCAAGGTCAATGCATGTTCAACAACCAAGGTTAGAGCAACAAGAACACACAAGACTGACTCTCTAGATCTGAACCTGCATATTAGTATCATAGAAATGTATCTATGATATCAACCTATAAATCTAGCCAAATTCTCACCATATGATGTACTTCAAACTTGCACAACAAGATATCAACATATAAGCTCATTTGGCATGAAGACATTTTTCACAAGACATGCATACACGATTTGTCATCAATAAAACTTAAACATCTCAAAATCAACTCGGACATCCAACATACCACTTTATTAATGATGAACAAGATTATACAACTATCAGACCTACCCGACCCGAAATTGGCATGTAAGACACCCAATACTAACATCAACTCCATGAAAGCAGTTGGGGCATTGGTTAGCCCAAATGTCGTCACCAAAAACTCATAATGGCTATATCTGGTCTTAAAGGCAGTCTTCTCCACATCTGACTCTCTAATCTGTAGCTGATAATATCCAGACCTCAAATCAATGCTCTAAAATACTTGAGCCGACTGGAGCTGATCAAATAGATCATCAATGTAGGGTAATGGATACATGTTCTTAATGGTCACCTGGTTCAGCTATCTATAATCAATACATAACCTCAAGCTGTTGTCCTTCTTCTTTAAAAATAACATAGGTGCACCCCATGAAGAAAAGATAGGGCGAATGTAGCCCATATCAAGCAACTCCTACAATTGAGCTCTCAACTCCCTCAGTTCTGTCGGTGCCATGCGATAAGGGGCCTTAGATAAAGGCATCGTGCCTGGCACAATCTCAATTGTAAAGTCAATCTCTCACCACGGAGGCAATCCTAGCAACTCATTATGAAAGACATTGGGGGAACTCTTATACAATAGGAACATCGCCCACTTCTTGCCGCTGCTGATCAGCCATAACCATAGAAGCAAGAAGTCCCTGACATCCAGCATCAAGTAATCTGCAGGCTTTAATAGCTGAAATGAAGAAGTGGGAAGAGGAAGATCGAATACCTTGGAAATAGAATGTGGATCCCCGAGGAGACTGAAAATAAACCCTCTTTGAGCTACAATCCACCATTGCATCATGGGCCTCGAGTCAATCCATATTCAGAATCACATCATAATCTCTTAGCTGCAAAGTATGCAGTCTAGCTGGGAAACTCTGCCCCTCTATCCACACTGGCACCCTCTCTAAGTAGTAAGGAGTGTGTTGCATCCCTAAGGTTTTGATGAGGTCAAACACCATAAGTCAATCATCATTAGTCAAACATCTCAGGTCAACCTAAAGTCAACGCAAGTCAATAATTGCACATTTGATTACAAAGTCCATGCACAACTGTCTTCTTGCTTTAGGCAGTCGATGCACATTCGCTTTCATGCATTGGATGGTCTGTGCACATGTGTGTGTTGCATTGACATTTCATCGAACAGGTTAAGTGCACATTCAATTTATCAAACAAGTCAGTGCATGTTACTGTTTATGCATGATAAGGTCGGTGCGGGGTCTAGCATTGTACATGTAAAGGTCTGTGCACCTTTATCCTATGCATATATCAATCGGTGCATGTTTTTGTCTAATGTACGAGTAAGGTCTGTGCATACATCGTAGAGTCTGTGCATGTCTTGCTTAGACTGAAGTCGGGTCGGTGCTAGTTGCGTTTCTCATGAAGCAAGGTCGGTGCTAGTTGCCTTGTTCGCCTAATGAGGTCGGTGCTAGTTGCATTTCTCATGAAGTGAGGTCGATGCTAGTACATCATGTCTGGCTTGAGAGGTCGATGCTAGTTGAGTTGCATACGCATTAGGTCAGTGTTAGTATGGAAGTGCATGCATATAAGGTCTGTGCTAGCCTGTCGTGCTTTGTCACTGGGTCGGTGCTAGTTCTACCAAGGTCAATGCTAGCATCTCTCATACTGCAGACAAAGTCGGTGCTAGTTGCACATTCTATAGACAGAGTCAGTGCACATTTTGATATGCGCACATTTGAAGTTGGTGCATGCCTTGTTCATTCATGCTCTAAATCCAGTGCATATAAGCCATCCAGCATGCTAAGGTCAGTGCTAGCAGCATAAAGGGTCGGTGCTAGTGTTATACAAGGTCGATGCTAGTTGCACCTTGTGCATACCAAGGTCGATGTTAGTTGCATAAAGGGTCGATGCTATTCTTGCTAGCATGCATGCAAAGTCTGAGCATGTTACTGTTCACAAGGTTTTTAATGAAACTTATTTCTTCCATCTAACAGGTTTAAGACAGCACGTGAGGTTGAACTAAGAACAGACATGTGTTCCCAGAAATGGCGGGATGCTGGCGCATGGACCCAAGGAGCAAATGATTGGTCACGTGATCCGAGGCACTATGACAGAGGAACATTCTCGTCCCTGTCACATGGACCAACAGAGTTTCAGTAGGTTTTATCTGCTACATCCATACGGTGCCCCAGTTCCCTATATATAGGGTGCCTTGCCACTCGAAGAAAGGTGCTGAAGCTGCCGAAGATTATTCCCTTTGCATACTCAGAGAGAGTGAGCTTCCCCCGAAGAAAAAGAACTAGAGAGCCTCCCCCATAAGTAAGAAACTTCGTGAGGATCATTCTTTAGAAAGATAGATCAGAGTGCAGTCAACCGTTGCATCTGAAATTGCTTCATTGAAGCTACATTTTCCTTTGTATTTCTGATTTCTGTTCTTCTTTTTTTTCTAGTTTTCGAATTTGGTTTTTGTTTTCCTCTAAGTGTTCTTGGAGGAAGGGAGACATCATCTCCGGTTGCGAGTGACTTGGGGTTACTCATGGGTTCCCTCTGGTTCTGAGGAAGGGAGAAAGGGTTCTCCGATTTCAGGACTTGTGGTTTGCAAGACCAGGTCGCAGGTTCTGTGGATACAGGATCTGCGTGGAGGGATCTGTCTCCCTCAGGGCAAGCTGTATGACAGCATTGTATCGTAGACTGAGTCTGCTTCTTCTCTTGTGTTTGAAGAGTGAAATCCTCATTCGGTGTAAACGAGGGGTGGACGTAGATTGCGGTTTGCAATCGAACCACCTAAAAATCCCCCTGTCTCTGAGTGTGATTGTGCCTTGTTCTATGTGCAGTTTCTAATCTTCAGTTGGTTGAGGTTGTTGTTTATATTGCTTTGCTAGACCTATCTTCTATTCGAACATTTGTTTGTGCATCACTGATTGCCTTTGGGGTTCATTACGTTGCTTGAATTCATCCTCTGACATGTGTTAAGCACTCTGTCTTGCTACTCTGGGGTCATCGACCGTGTTCTTGATTTAATTTTGAAAATTGGGGTGATCCATTCATCCCCCCCCCTTCTAGATCACTCTCTAGTATTTCTATCAATTGGTATCAGAGCGTGTTACCTGACATGTGGTCTAACGACCAGGGTAGACCTGGGTCTAACAATCCTTGCAGTTTCATTGCCGAGGGACATTCTATTAATCGCCCTCCGTTCTTTGACGGTGTGAATTTTCTGTACTGGAAAAATAGGATGGAGGTGTTTCTCAGAGCCCAAAGCCACGAACTCTGGAGAGTGGTCACAACAGGACCATTCGAACTTTCGCCAGATGAGAGCACGTGGACGAGGGAAGAAATCAGGTTGTCAACCGTAAACTGGACGGCCCTGAAGATTATGCAATGAGCGGTTCACCCAGAGGAGTATGCGAGGATCTCTGCCTATAAGACGGCACAGAAGATGTGGGATGAACTTGTGCTCATCTATGAAGGTACATCCCAAGTCAAGGCGACAAAGGTAAACATGCTCACCTCCGAGTACAAACTTTTTAGAATGAAGTCTGAGGAAACAATTTCTGATATGTATGCCAGGTTGTCGTTAATCATGAACTGTCTTACAGGGCTAGGTAGACAGATCTCTGAAGGGGACAAAGTCAGAAAAATACTCAGATCCTTGACCCCCATGTGGCACACTAAGGCCACTGTCCTAGAAGAGTCCAGGGATTTGTCCACATTGACTATCACAGAACTGATAGGATCCCTGATGACTTATGAAATCAATCTGAAAAGGAATATTGAGGAAACCAATAAAAAGGGCAAGAACATTGCTCTCAAGGTGTTCCATACTGGCAGTAGCTATAGTAGCAATAGTGAGGAATTTGAAAATTTCTCAAATCTTGATCATGAGGAACAGGCCATGCTTACCAGACAGCTTCAAAATTTTATGAGGTCCAGAGGTAAAAGATTCAGGAGAAGGAGACCTCAACAGGCTGGTAAGAATGCCAATCTCAAATTTGAGAAAAACAAACATGATGAAAAAATTACATGTTTTCACTGCAAGAAGCCAGGGCATATGAAGAATGAATGCCCGGAGCTCGTGAAGAAAAATATCATGGTGAAGAAGAAGAAGCCTCAGGCCATGCTCTGCACATGGAGCGATGAGGAGGAAGACCCTGAGAACGGATCTTCAGATGAAGAGGAGCATGGACTGTGTCTTATGGCTGATAGTGAACATGAGGTAAGCAACCCCTTTGAAAGCTATTCAATTGATGATTGGGAGGATGCTTATGCTGACCTGCTAGGTAAGCTTAACTGTCAAACCAAATAATACAAGTCCATGAAGAAAAGTTTGAACAATCTTTTTAACAATAAGGCATGTATAGATAATGAAATTGCTGAATTAAAAAACCAGATTAATGAAAGGAACTACGAAAAGAACTCACTGAAAATTGAGAATGACAACCTCAAAAATGAAAAGGAGGAAATAAGAAATAATCTAGATGAAGTGAACCTCAGACTTCAAGAGATTCAGAAAGAAAGTGAGCTTTTGAAGGAGAAATATGATGCAGTGCACAATGCTAATTCTGAAATCTTGAAACAGTGTGAAAAACTATAAAAAAATCTTGATGATAAAGAAGCTATGATGGAAATTTTTGTTCAAGGAAAAAACAACTTAGATACCATGCTATGCATAAAGGTCAACTTCAATAAGGAGGGTCTTGGCTATGACCCAACCAGTAAGAAACCCTTTGAGTTCAAAACCACTACATTTTGCCTAGGGAAGGGGAAATAAAAACTGGACACTCCATCCAGTTCAAATAGCAAATAGAATGTTCAGCAACCCAACTTCAAGAAGCTTGTGAAGGCTAAACCAACAAGGTTTGTTGGACAGCAAATTAAAAATCAAGGGAACAACATTGGCAAAGGTGCCATGCCTCGACCCAACACATTCATACCTCAAAGCAATACCATTAATAGGTCAAGGTATGTGACCAAAAATAGGTACCCAAGATACATGGGTCAGTAGAGGAACCATTGGGTGAACTCTGTCCACCCACAAAGATTCCTCGACCAATATGATTATCCCAGAAACAATGGGTACAAGAGATATCCAAGAAATGAACACTTCAAAAGGTCCAACAGATTCTATGCTAATAAGCCGAATGGACAAAACTGTACATATCATTTCAATAAAACTGTCAATAACAAGAAGAATGTGAAGAAGACTGAGAAACAATTTTGGATACCTAAAAATGTGCTGAAAGATTTGAACAATGTCTTTGGACCCAACCTTTCTTGGGTTCCAAACTTTTCTGTCTGAATTGATAACATGTTGGTCTGGCAGCCGAGCACAATAGACCATACCTAGATAGCGGCTGCTCTAGACATATGACAGGTGACAAGACAAAATTTAGCAATCTGGAAATGAAGCTGGGAGGTACAGTTAAGTTTGGTGGAAAAAATAAAGGTAAAATCATAGGAATAGGTACAATTGGTAAGTCTTCTTCCAATGTCATTAAGAAAGCTTTGCTTGTGGAAGGTCTCCAACATAATTTACTTAGCATCAGCCAGCTTTGTGACAAAGGTCACAGAGTGGTTTTTGATAATCAAACATGGAAGATCTTTGAATCCAATTCTAATAGTATCATGTTCATAGGGCATAGAGTAAATAATGTCTACATTATAGACCTTAATGAAAATTCTGAATCAAATCTCTATCTTTTTGCTGATTTAGATAATAATGTCTTTAACTGGCACAGACATTTATGACATGCTAGCTTTTCTACTCTAAATAAATTGGCAAAACATGATCTGGTTAGAGGTCTTCCTAAAATCAAGTTCAATGCATATTCAAGAGTGTGTGATGCTTGTGCTCAGGGTAAACAAATACGGATGTCCTTTAAACTAAGGACTGAACCATTGTCTTCCAGACCTATGGAGTTACTACATATGGATCTTTTTGGTCCTACTAGAACACTGAGTTTGAATGGAAAAAGGTTTGGTTTTGTGGTTATCGATGATCATTCTAGATTTTCATGGATCTTTTTCTTAGCCAATAAAAATGATGCCTTTCAAAAATTCAAAATGTTTTTCAATAAGATTAAGCAAGAGGGAAAGTACAAAATCTGCTCAATTCAATCTAACCATGGAGGTGAATTTGAAAACTCCATGTTTTCTGATTTCTGTGAAAACGAGGGACTGACTCATAAGTTTTATTCTCCCAGGACACCCGAGCAAAATGGAATTGTGGAGAGGAGAAATCGAATAATTGTGGAGATGGCCCAGATCATGTTGATCGAGAGTCAATTGCCAAGGAAGTTCTGGGCAGAAGCGGCCTACATAGCATGCTACACAATCAACAGGGCCATGGTAAGACCGGTACATAAGAAAACCCCTTATGAGCTTCTGAAAGGTAAGAAATTGAATTTGGCTCACTTCAGAATTTTTGGTTCCAAATGTTTCATACACAACAATAACAAGAAGGATTTAGATAAGTTTGAGGCTAAAAGTAGTCCTGGAATATTTTTAGGTTACTCTGAAGTGACAAGAGCATATAGGGTTTTCAACATAACAGATCAAACTGTAGAAGAATCTCCACATGTTGTATTCGATGAAACAAATAGAATCTCTAATATTGAAGATGATGAGAGGGATATCAAACATAATGGTGAATTTCTAGATGATAAACAAGAAGAGGAGATTAAGCCAAGTGTAGCACCAAATGCTCCGAATCAAGTAAGGTCAGTTGAAGCAGGTGAGTCTTCAACTAATGTCAAATTTCTAAAAGACCACCATGTTCAAAACATCATAGGAAATTTAAATGATCCCCCTAGGACAAGGTCCTATCTTAGAGATGTAAATAACCAAGACCTAGTTGCGTTATTGTCTCAAATTGAACCCAAAACTATAGAGGAAGCCTTAATTGATGAATCTTGGGTTAATGCTATGAATGAGGAATTAGGATAGTTTGAAAGAAACAATGTATGGAAACTAGTTCCTAGGCCTGAAAATGCAACTGTCATTGGAACAAAATGTGTTTTTAAAAATAAAATAAATGAAGAAGGAATAATTTCAAAAAATAAAGCTAGATTAGTAGTCAAAGGCTACTGTCAGGAGTTTGGGGTTGATTTTGATGAATCATATGCTCCTATTGTTAGATTAGAAGCTATAAGAATCTTGCTAGCTTTTGCTTGCTCCAAAAACATGAAACTTCAACAGATGGATGTTAAGAGTGCCTTCTTGAATGGATTCATCAAGGAGGAGGTCTTTGTAAAGCAACCCCCTGGATTTCAATTATCTACACATCCTAACCATGTTTTCAGGTTGAACAAAGCCTTATACGGACTGAAACAGGCCCCTCGGGCCTGGTATGAAAGGCTAACAGATTTCCTGCTCAGCAAGGGCTACAAACGAGGTAAGGTGGATCGGACTTTATTTACGAAGGTTTTGAATAAAAATCTCATCATAGTTCAGGTATATGTAGATGACATTGTTTTTGGTTCCACATGCACTGAACTATGTAATGAATTTACAGAATTGATGTCCAATGAATTTGAAATGAGTTTGGTAGGTGAATTGAAATACTTCCTTGGTTCGCAGGTTCAGCAGTTGGAAGATGGATGCTTTATCAACCAGACCAAGTATACCTTGGAAATCCTAAAGAGGTTTGGCATGGATAATCTGAAGCACATCTCAACACCAATGAGTACCAATTCATCCTTTGATGCAGATGAGTCAGGTAAAGAAATTGATGCAAAAATATACCGAGGTATGATCGGATCCCTACTCTACTTGACTGCCTTGAGATCTGATATTCAATTCAGTGTAGGTATGTGTGCTAGATATCAATCTAGGCCTACTGAACTACATTTAGCTGCTGTAAAAAGAATCTGTAGATACGTTTCTGGTACTCATAATTTAAGACTGTTGTACGTTGCATCACACACCTTAGACCTCACATCATACACTGATGCCGATTATGCTGGCTGCAAACTAGATAGGAAAAGCAAAAGTGGGCACTGTCAATTCTTGGGTGGGTGTCTGGTTTCTTGGGCTTCCAAGAAGCAGCAATCTGTGGCCCTCTCCAGTGCAGAAGCTGAATACATAGCTGCAGGGGCTGTGGTACACAGGCAATCTGGATCAAACATCAGCTTCAAGACTACCAAGTAGACCTGGGTTGCACCCCCATATATTGTGATAATACTAGTGTCATTAATCTTGCAAAGAATCTTGTTTTGCATTCACGAACCAAACACATAGAAATCAAACATCATTTAATCAGAGATGAGATTTCTAAAGGAACTTTTGAATTGATCCATGTAGGCACTGATCATCGGATAGCTGACATTTTCACTAAGCCTTTGGACAATAAAAAATTCACCACTTTAAGAAGAGAATTGGACATCTTTAAATCTTTTTGATTTCTGAATAAAATGTATCCATGTTCTATGTCCACATTGAGTTGCATACAGTCCTCATTTGCATGGATCTTCATTTAGTATTTGTCATACTTTAGTGAAATAGATTGGCATGCATAACCTGTTGGTATATTAAATGATAAGCTGGGAGATGGTCAAATTTCTTCTGACTGGAAACCCACATCATGTGTGAGGAGGTCTTATGACCTAAGTTCTCCACCTGGTACCACAGGCTCATTTTCATATAGATCAGGCTTCATGTCCATAAATTCTCTTTTCTGCATTACAATACATTTTGCATTCGAGGTGTCTGCGTACTTGATTCATGTTGTGAGGGGGAGTTTCTTTAGTCTGCCAGTTAGTAGGAGACTGATTCAAGGACCTTGAGAGATCTTGATGCTGCATAAAGCTCTCTGAACATCTTATACTGTCTATTCACAAGAAATAGAAATTTAGGACTCTCTTAAATCTTTAAGTTTAAATAACTGAAACATGGCTAAGTCACTTCAATTTACTAATCCCGTAAAGACTTAGACAAAGCATCTGTCGTAAAGACTTGGACAAAGCATCTGAAGAATGTCTCCTTACAGAAGTAGTAAGCATGCATCAAAGCTAAACTTATTCTGTCATGAATGAAATACTCTAAATACTTGAAACTCAGACTTATGGAAGTAATTTTTACCTGAAATTTAGTACATGTTGTATTGTCTTCAAACATCTCATATCAAATTAGAAAATATTTTTGGGGTATATCAAAAATCTCAGAGCAATGATCTGGTTACCGAGAAACTAGATAGATCATCAAAGAAATGACACACAGTCTATGTCATGAAGTACCAGATTATCTCTGTTTAAAAAGATTGAAGAAAACTGATTCTCATGGCAGAGCAATGGCATTAAAGTCTTGAGTAACTGGGGATTCTGGCCTCTGATCAAGGTGTCTCCTCACGTACAAAGACACTTCAAATGCTAACTCTGTTCTCTAAAAGAGAAGTAATACGATTATCACACTGAGTAAATGGGGATTCCGGCCTCAAATCAAGGTGTCTCCTCATATAACAAGGTGTGATTTGCCAAAATTACCCAATGTCATGTTCATTGTGCCAAATAGAAAAATCTGCAACCCCACTATTTCTGAAATCTCCTGTAGACTATTTGTCTTCAACACAACTGGCACATCTTTCAGTAGTTACGTCTCTAGATTTTTGATTAGTACAGTCTTTTGGAATAATCTCTCTTGACATAACTGCTAAACCTTGATCATCCATATGAGGTCTGTACGTTGGCATTCTTCATTCTTACTCTGTGTCTTTCCTAATTATTAGCCTTGAAGAACATGAGCTTAATTCAGTTCTCTTACTTAATCCTCTAAGAGATGGACTTGAAATCTTCTAAATTGTGCATTTACTGTATATCCTCTCAATTGCTTAGCAGCACCTTTTCTCTCTCCACTCCTTTTGATGATGTCAAAGGGAGAGAAAAATGTCATTGCGCTATACAGTTACTTTTGGCATTTATGGGAAACTGTAGACTGTTAGTAAAAGGGGGGAGTGTCTGTGAAAGGGGGAGTAACTGTTCTTTTGGCATGAGTTTTAGCTGATCATGATGTCAAGGGGAGTGTGTGTTAAACTGCATGCATAACTAATAAGTTTTATTGATTGTATTGATAATGATGGACTCATAGTGTTGTCATCATCAAAAAGGGGGAGATTGTTGCATCCCTAAGGTTTTGATGAGGTTAAACACCATAAGTCAATCATCATTAGTCAAACATCTCAGGTCAACCTAAAGTCAACGCAAGTCAATACTTGCACATTTGATTACAAAGTCCATGCACAACTGTCTTCTTACTTTAGGCAGTCGATGCACATTCGCTTTCATGCATTGGATGGTCTGTGCCCATGTATGCGTTGCATTGACATTTCATCGAACAGGTTAAGTGCACATTCAATTTATCAAACAAGTCAGTGCATGTTACTATTTATGCATGATAAGGTCAGTGCGGGGTCTAGCATTGTACATGTAAAGGTCTGTGCACCTTTATCCTATGCATATATCAGTCGGTGCATGTTTTTGTCTGACGTATGAGTAAGGTCTGTGCATACATCGTATAGAGTCTGTGCATGTCTTGCTTAACTAAAGTCAGGTCGGTGCTAGTTGTGTTTCTCATGAAGCAAGGTCGGTGCTAGTTGCCTTGTTCGCCTAATGAGGTCAGTGCTAGTTGTGTTTCTCATGAAGTGAGGTCGATGCTAGTACAGCATGTCTGGCTTGAGAGGTCGATGCTAGTTGAGTTGCATATGCATCAGGTCAGTGTTAGTATGGAAGTGCATGCATATAAGGTCTGTGCTAGCCTGTCATGCTTTGTCACTGGGTCGATGCTAGTTCTGCCAACGTCGATGCTAGCATCTCTCATACTGCAGACAAAGTCGGTTCTAGTTGCACCTTCTGCAGACAGAGTTAGTGCACATTTTAACATGCGCACATTTGAAGTCGGTGCATGCCTTGTTCATTCATGCTCTAAAGTCGGTGCATATAGGCCATCCAACATGCTAAGGTTGGTGCTAGCAGCATAAAGGGTTGGTGCTAGTGTTATACAAGGTCGATGCTAGTTGCACCTTGTGCATACCAAGGTCGATGTTAGTTGCATAAAGGCTCGATGCTATTCTTGATAGCACGCAGGCAAAGTCTGAGCAAGTTACTGTTCACAAGGTTTTAAATGAAACTTATTTCTTCGATCTAACAAGTTTAAGGCAGCACATGAGGTCGAACTAAGAACATGCACGTGTTCCCAGAAATGGCGGGATGTTGGCGCATGGACCCAGGGAGTAAATGATTGGTCACGTGATCCAAGGCACTATGGCAGAGGAACATTCTCATCCCTGCCACGTGGACCAATAGAGTTTCAGTAGGTTTTATCAGCTACATTCATACGGTGCCCCAGTTCCCTATATATAGGGTGCCTTGCCACTCGAAGAAAGGTGATGAAGCTGCCGAAGATTATTCCCTTTGCATACTGTCACGCCCCGAGTCTTTATGACAGTGGAAGACTAGCTCGACGAACGTGAACAGCCGACATATTAAGCCTCTTGCAAGCAAGAACGATCAGAGCACAAGATAATCACACATAAGAAGGCAATTTGCATAATAATTTAGTCAAACTCCAACTTTTATTTTCCATTAAGGTCAAAGATATGCATGTATGCATGTCCCTACTTAAACATGGAATTCATGACCTATAGTGCATGTAATCAAGAAAAATCAGAGGGCTTTTAACCCTAACATGTTATTTTTGCCGTTCATGAGATGACCTACCTCTTAACTGGGCTTTAGACTTCCAATTTGGTCTTCAAGATACGCCCCAGTTCTTCCCTTCCTGAGATTTTTCAGCAACTTCATGTCGCTCTAACTCCTCAGTCTCTTGACCTAAGGACGTGAAATTTGGAGGTTAGGAAGATGAAACTATTGGGAACAAAAAGTTCTAAAGCATCTAACTCTAATTACCTCGTTTAGTTTCTCTAACTTCTTGATCTTCAGTGGTCCTTTGCTCTAAATCCTGGGTTGCTATGACAGAATCAGTGACTTTAGAAGCCTTTATCTCCTTGGTTACTTGATCTCCTAACATGAAATTTTGAGAGTTGTTAGACCTTAGTATTGGAAGTAAAAAGTTCCAAAGAACTTACCCGAAATTCTATCTCCTTACCTTGATTCTTCACGAGCCAAAAGTTAGGGTCGCTCAGTTCAGAACTGGGTTCTATTTATAGAGTTTTGGCTAGGGTTCAAGGATTTGAACGACTTTAGAGTCCTGAATTGGCTAAAACATAATCTCTAAGAGTCCTTAGCAATGTTATAAGTCTTCCCAAATTGGTCTCTAGTCAAGAGAATCCCAAAGTTCTAATCTTTTTGCAAGTTCTTCAACTTACGGAGTTAGCAGGGTGTAACGGTCGTGTCTAGGTGCGTTACAGTCATGTGGCAGTCGCACTATAGACCGCTACATCCAGCGTGTGCAGAATTTCACCTAATTCAAACTCTTTTATTGTTTATCCTTATAATTATTTAAATAAAGGATAATTATCCTTTAAAATCCGTGAATAGACTAAATAACCTTCTAGATTATGGGCCTATCTTAATGGGCTTGGTCTTTTAACCATTTGGGTCTTAAATTAAATTAAATAGTTTAGGCTAATTATTTAATACTATTGGGCCTTATAACTCATTTATTAATTCAATAATCCATTTATTAATTTATTTAGCCCTTATAAATCTCAGAAAATTCCATAAATAATCCAGAAATTATTATATATAAATTTTGGGGCACTACACCCTCCCCCACTTAGCAGAATTTATCCCCAAATTCAATACATGGATGGAGAGTGTACTTACAGTTGAATAGTTTCGGGAATTTTTTCCGCATGGCTTCTTCCGTTTCCCATGTTGCTTCATATGGCCATATTTTCTTCCATTGTATCTTGACCATAGGAATAACTTTATTCCTTACTTGACGTACCTCCCGTTCCAAAATCTTTATTGGTGTTTGCTCGTACGTCATATCCTTCTGAATCTCCAAATTATCATAAGTGATAACATGGTCAGGATCATATACATACTTTTTCAGCATAGAGACGTGGAATACGTCATGAACTCCTGCTAATTGTGGAGTAAGCCAATCTATAAGCCACCTCACCGACCCTTTCAAAAATTTCAAATGGGCCAATGAACCTTGGAGTTAGCTTTCCTTTAATGCCAAATCTTCTAATACCACGGCCTGGAGAAACTTTCAGATATACGTGATCTCCCACCTGAAACTCCAAGTCGCGTCTTCGATTGTCAGCATAAGATTTCTGCCTATCTTGCGCCATCTTCATTCTTTCTTGAATGAGCTTGATCTTCTCTATAGAATCCCTGATAAGGTCGGGGCCTAGAAATTGCTTTTCCTCTATTTCGTTCTAACATATTAGTGATCTACGGCTTTTTCCATATAAAGCTTCAAAGGGCGCCATCTGTATACTGGCCTGGTAACTGTTATTATATGAAAATTCAACCAGAGGCAAGTGATCATGCCAACTTCCTCCAAAGTCAATAGCACAAGCCCTGAGCATATCTTCTACTACCCGATTTGTTCTTTCCGTCTGACCATCAGTTTGAGGATGAAAGGCTGTGCTAAAGTTCAATCTAGTCCCTAGTGCATGTTGTAGACCCTTCCAGAACTGTGATGTGAATCGAGGATCTCTATCAGATATAATAGTGATAGGGACACCATGTAATTTAACAATTTCTTTTATGTATAATGCTGCTAGAATATCCACAGACCATCGACTTTTATGGGTAGAAAATATGTAAATTTAGTCAAGCGGTCTATGATTACCCATATACCATCGTGTCCTCCTCTGGTCTTAAGTAAACCCATAATGAAATCCATCCCTATACTTTCCCATTTCCATTCGGGAATATTCAAAGGATGTAATTTACCTACGGGCCTAAATGCTCTGCTTTTACTTGTTGGCAGGTGAGACAACGGGACATGAAATTAGCTATTTCTCTCTTCATATTGGGCCACCAGAAGTTTCTTTTAAGATCTTGGTACATCTTTGTACCACTTAGGTGAATGGTGTACTTGGAACTATGTGCTTCTTCTAGGATCAATTTCTTTGTATCCTCGTGATCCGGTACACACACTCGGCCCTTGAATAGCAACTTTCCATCATTGGTAATAGAGAAATCTGGCCTCTGATCTATGTTAGCTTTAATCTCTAGTAACGTGGGATCATCATTTTGCAGCTTGACCAGATCCTCTATCAATGTAGGTTGAGCTCGGATATTAGCTATGAAGCAATCTTCTTCCTTCCTGTCAATATCTAGGTTTAATTGTGTAAATTGAGGAATAAGATTAGTCATACTAATCATAAGACTTGATAGCATTCCCATTGGTTTTCTACTGAGTGCATCTGCTACAACATTCGCCTTGCCAGGATGATATTGAATAACAAAATTAAAGTCTTTGAGATATTCTAACCATCTCCTCTACCTCATATTTAGCTCCTTTTGAGAGAATAAATATTTCAAACTTTTGTGGTCCGAGTAGACTGTGAACTTCTCTCCATAGAGATAATGGCGCCAAATTTTTAAGGCGAAAATAATAGCTACCAATTCCAAATCATGCACGGGATAATTTTCCTCGTGACGTTTCAATTGTCTTGAAGAATAACAGGTTACATTTCCATCTTATATAAGGACACACCCTAAGCCAATACCAGACGCATCCGTATATACTTCGAATCCACCACCTTCCACTGGTAGTGATAGAATAGGAGTTGTAGTAAGATGGTTCTTAAGAGTTTGAAAACTCTTTTCACATTCCTCTGACCAGACAAAATGATTTTCTTTTCTTGTGAGTCTAGTTAAAAGAACTGCAATCTTTGAGAAGTCCTTAATGAACCTTCTATAATAACCAGCTAGACCCAGAAAGCTGCGTACTTCTGATATAGTCGTTGACTGGCTCCAATTTCTGACAACTTCGACTTTCGAAGGATCCACAGCGATACCTTCCTTTGAAATAATGTGGCCTAAGAATGAAATTTCCTTGAGCCAGAATTCAAATTTGTTAAGCTTGGCATAAAGTTTATGTTCTCTAAGTGTTTGCAAAACTATCCTCAAATGTTCTTCATGTTCCTCTTTTGTCTTGGAATATTTCAAGATATCATCAATGAAGACGATGATGAATTGGTCCAGATATAGTTGAAAAACAATGTTCAAAAGTTGCATAAATGCTACTGGGACATTAGTAAACCCTAACGGCATTACTACGAATTCGTAGTGGCCATAACGACTTCGAAAAGCTATTTTATAAATGTCTTCTTCTTTAATTCTAAGTTGATGATAACCTGATCTGAGGTCTATCTTGGAGAAATATTCTGCTCCTGAAAGCTGATCGAAGAGCTCATTAATACGCCACAACGGATACTTATTTTTGATTGTAAGTTGATTCAGTCGCCGGTAGTCTATGCATAACCTGACAGAGCCATCCTTCTTCTTGACAAATAGCACCGGCGCACCCCAAGAAGATGTGCTAGGTCTAATGAAGCCCTTATCTAGTAGTTCCTACAACTGCCTCTTTAGTTCCTTAAGTTCCGTGGGGGACATCCTATAAGGGGCTATAGAAACAGGTGCTGCTCCTGGAATGAGTTCAATAGTGAAGTTCACTTCCCTCTCAGGTGATAAACTGGGTAATTCGGATGGGAATACATCGGGGAACTCATTTACAGTGGGAATGTCTACTAGGATAATCTCCTTAGATTCGGTAACAATGACAGAAGCAAGAAAAGCTTCACATCCTTGCGAGGTGAGTTTGCAAGCGTGAAGAGAAGATATGATAGTGGGATGTTTCTTGTATTTGATGCCAAGGAAAGAGAATCTTGGAAGACCTGATTTTCGGAAGGATATAATCTTATTTCTGTAATTGATATAAGCATCATGATCTACAAGCCAATCTACCCCTAAAATGGCATCATAACCTTTCATGTCAAGCCATACTAAGTTTGCGGGGAGATTATGACTTTCTACTATCACTTCGCTATCATGGTAATAGTCGGTAAGCTTTGTTCCAGAACCTAAGGGTATGGTAATAGCAAGATCTGAAGGGAAAGGAACTGATGCAATTGATAATGTTTTTACAAAAGTAGTAGAGATAAAAGAATGAGAGGCACCAGTATCAAATAGCACAAATGCAGGACGAGAACAAATTTGAAGAGTACCTTCCATAAGTCCACCATCATTGGGTGCCTCCTCTTCTTCTAGAATGGCATTGAGGCGAGCCTGCCTCCTGCGTCCACCGCCGGACGATTGGTCCTTCATAAGGGGGAAATCCAGCATGCGATGCTCCCTGCTTCCACAGCGTAGACAAGCACCAAGGCGCTTCCAGCATTCTTCAGCCAAATGGCCGAACTTCTCACAAAATGTGCAAGCCGTGGTGACTTGCTCCTTCTCCTCCTTGACCTTCTTGTGCTTTTGGGAACTTCCACCATTCCCGCTCCTGGATCTTTTCCTACTATCACGGTTTTTGTAGGGTTCCGTGATACTGAACTTTTCTTTCTTGTAACGCCGATCAGATCGTCGGCTAGACTCTTCTTCTTTTCCTTTCAATTTCTCAACCTTTTCCAAGGTCCTTTCACATAAGTATGCCCGCTGAACCATCTCTGCATAAGTACGGATGTTTTGGGTCCCGAGTTGCTGAATAAAATCGGGTCGTAACCCGTCCATAAACCGATTTACCTTCAATAGATCGGTACTGATTAGATGCGGTGCATAAGGTGCTAGCCTTGAGAATTACAGTTCATATTCTGCCACTGTCATCATTCCTTGTCGAAGAGAGGCGAACTCCATAGCCTTTCTTTCTTTCACGTGCTCAGAAAAGTACTAAGCACGGAACAAAGTGAGAAAACCATCCCATGTATGGGGTGCATCGGCCGGAGGTGCCGGAACCGACTTTCACCATGTACGGGCATCCTTGTTGAGTTGGAAAGTTGCAAGACGCACCTTCTCTTGATCGGTGCATTGGATGACGTCAAATATACGGTTCATCTCGTCAATCCAATTCTCTGCTTCGTCCAGATTAGAAGAGCCATAGAAACACAGAGGTTTTAAACTCCAGAAATTACGATGTAAGTCGCCAGCCCTTGCCCCTGCGCCTACCTGGGCCATGGTTTGCAATGCCTGCGTAAGGCCAGCAACAGTTTGTTGCATGTCATTCCAATCTACACGATGAGCCATTTGTAAAATAAGGTACCTGAGAGAAATATAACAACTTGTTATTTCTCGTGGAATTGGAAGAAAATCAATCTTAAAGCTAATTAATTATCTTATCCCGGGCTCTACCCAATTCTCACATGGGTATGAAAATTTCTTCCTTAGTTCATAGGTAGGGGTCCTTAACCTTGGACTTATCCTATGACATGATTCTTCTCTCTAAGTCCTGAGACTTAGGCTCTGATACCAACTTAACTGTCACGCCCCGAGTCTTTATGACAGCGTAAGACTAGCTCAAGGATCGTGAACAGCCGGCATGGTAAGCCTCTTGCAAGTAAGAACGATCAGAGCGCAAGACAATCACACATAAGAAGGTAATTTGCACAATAATTTAGTCAAACTCCAACTTTTATTTTCCATTAAGGCTAAAGATATGCATGTATGCATGTCCCTACTTAAACATAGAATTCATGACCTATAGTGCATGTAATCAATCAAAATCAGAGGTCTTTTATCCCTAACATGTTATTTTTGCCGTTCATGAGATGATCTACCTCTTAACTGTGCTTTAGACTTCTAATTTGGTCTTCAAGATACGCCCTAGTTCTTCCCTTCCTGAGATTTTTCAGCAACTTCACGTCGCTCTAACTCCTCAGTCTCTTGACCTAAGGACGTGAAATTTGGAGGTTAGGAAGATGAAACTATTGGGAACAAAAAGTTCTAAAGCATCTAACTTTAATTACCTCATTTACTTTCTCTAATTTCTTGATCTTCAGTGGTCCTTTGCTCTGAATCCTAGGTTGCTATGACAGAATCAACGACTTTAGAAGCCTTTATCTCCTTGGTTACTTGATCTCCTAACATGAAATTATGAGAGTTGTTAGACCTTAGTATTGGAAGTAAAAAGTTCTAAAGAACTTACCCGAAATTCTATCTCATTACCTTGATTCTTCACGAGCCAAGTTGCTCAGTTCAGAACTGGGTTCTATTTATAGAGTTTTGGCTAGGGTTTAAAGATTTGAACGACTTTAGAGTCCTTAATTGGCTAAAACCTAATCTCTAAGAGTCCTTAGCAATGTTATTAAGTCTTCCCAAATTAGTCTCTAGCCAAGAGAATCCTAAAGTTCCAATCTTTTTGCAAGTTCTTCAACTTACGGAGTCAGCAGGGTGTAACGGCCGTGTCTAGGTGCGTTACAGTCATGTGGCGGTCGCATGATAGACCGCTACTTCCAGCGTGTGTAGAATTTCACCTAATTCAAACTCTTTTATTGTTTATCCTTATAACTATTTAAATAAGGGATAATTATCCTTTAAAATCCCTGAATAGACTAAATAACCTTCTAGATTATGGGCCTATCTTAATGGGCTTGGTCTTTTAACCATTTGGGTCTTAAATTAAATTAAATAGGCTAGGCTAATTATTTAATACTATTGGGCCTTATAACCCATTTATTAATTCAATAATCCATTTATTAATTTATTTAGCCCTTATAAATCTCAGAAAATTCCATAAATAATCCAAAAATTATTATATATATATTTTGGGGCACTACAAATACTCAGAGAGAGCGAGCTTCCCCCGAAGAAAAAGAACGAGAGAGCCTCCCCCAAGATCAAGAAACTTTGTGAGGATCATTCTTTAGAAAGATAGATCAGAGAGCAGTCAGCCGTTGCATCTGAAATTGCTTCATTGAAGCTACATTTTCCTTTGTATTTATGATTTCTATTCTTCTTTTCTTTCCAGTTTCTGAATTTGGTTTTTGTTTCCCTCTAAGTGTTCTTGGAGGAAGGGAGACATCGTCTCCAGTTGCGAGTGACTTGGGGTTACTCGTGGGTTCCCTCTGGTTTTAAGGAAGGGAGAAAGGGTTCTCCGATTTCTGAACTTGTGTTTTGCCAGACCAGGTCGCAGGTTCTGTGGATACAGGATCTTAGTGGAGGGATTTGTCTCCCTCAGGGCAAGCTATGTGGTAGCATTGTGTCGCATACTGAGTCTGCTACTTCTCTTGCGTTTGAAGAGTGAAATCCTCATTCGGTGTGAACGAGGGGTGGACGTAGATTACGATTTGCAATCGAACCACCTAAAAATCCCCCTATCTCTCAGTGTGATTGTGCCTTGTTCTATGTGCGGTTTATGATCTTCGATTGGTTGAGGTTGCTGTTTATATTGCTTTGCTAGACCTATCTTCTATTCGATCATTTGTCTGTGCATCATTGATTGCCTTTGGGGTTCTTCATTACGTTGCTTGAATTCATCCTCTGACGTGTGTTAAGCACTCTGTCTCGCTACCCTAGAGTCATCTACCGTGTTCTTGATTTATTTTTGAAAATTGGGGTGATCTATTCATCCCCCCCTTCTATATCACTCTCTAGTATTTCTATCAGAGTGAACATGAAATCTTCGGTAGCTAGCTCCACTACTAGATCACAAGACATCTATGTAGCATACTCTCCAGCACATTGAATGAAATCCTCAGATATAAATAAATGAGAAGCACTAGAATCAAACAAAACTCGGGCCATATACCCAAGAATCATAACCGTACCTTCCACCAACTGAGATGCCTCTGCCTTTACCTGAGTCATATGCATCACACGTGCTCGAGATCTCGAGCTCCCCCACACTAGCTAACCATAGTAGTGGCAGAATCTACATCTGCTACTGAGGCTACTGCTGCTAAAACTACTATAGTGGCTATTGGGGGGGCCGAAATTGCTGCTGCTGTTGGAACTAGTGTGGCTGGCATGACCTTTGAGGACAATCTCATCTCATGTGCTCCACCTGGTCACTCTTGAAGCATGTCATTGGTACATGACACTGTCTGCCAGGGTGAAAGTTGCCACATTGGGGACACAACCCTTGCTGGCCTCCCATTGAACTCAGACACTGGAGTGGCAAAGGCTGTTGCACACTACCCATTGATGTCTGTCTCCGCTCTTGGCGCTCTTGGTGCCTCCTACCCCCTCCTGAACATCCGCTTGAGCCTCAATCCAAAGGATGTGGAACTAGCAACAGATGATGGTAAAGGAGACGACCTTGACCTGCCTGGAGAATGTTGGAAGGCACTCTACTGTTGTACAGCCATCTACTGACTCTGGCCTGACTGAGACTGTTCGACATTGACCTGCTCCTGAGTCCTCAACAAATCCTCCTCCAAGTCTACTATAGCCTAATAAGCTACCTCCATGTCCATAACACAAGTCGCAATCACAAAATGCCTAAGCTCTAGTCTTAAACCCCTGATAAACTAAGTCTTCAATCCCTCATGTGCCATGATATGAGATGCATAGTGACCCAACTCAACAAATCTGGACTAGTGCTGTATCACTGTCATGTCTCCCTAGGTCAACTTGTTGACACCCGTTTTAGCCCACAAGTTGTGTCATTTCTCTTATTCATCATTTTTGATGTCCCGAATTAGCCATTATTTTGGAGCTTTCTTGGATGGATATTGAGCCCATTTTTACCATTCCATATCCTTTGAGTCTTGGAGATCATGATTTCTTAGAGCCCCGGAGCTTATCTTTTCAAATTCCGGCTTCTAAGTCGACTTTCGGCCCATTTATGCCGGCTTCCCTCAAGTAATCGGCTCTCTCTCATTGCGTAGTCCTGCAAGTGGTTCGTTTTCACCTTCTTCCAATCCTCTTTTCAAAACGTTGTCTTCACCAAAGTTGTTCATCTTTCAAAGATCTACAATTTCTTCTACCACACCGTTGGCCGGTTCTGCCCCGATTGTGAGTTATTCACGTTTTTCCAGCAGGCTGTGCTGTTCACCTACATTCCAGAATTTTATTCTCTCTTCCAGCCCCATTTTCTCCATCTTCCAATCATTTTATTAAATTTCTTTCTTCATAAAAGTTGTTCCTCTCTCAGTTATCTACAACTTCTATGTTTATCACTTTGTCTAAGTCACCACCGTTTGAGAGATATGCTTCAAGTTTCAAAGTCGCGCGCAGTCTGCCCGGAATCTGCCTCCATCAAAGTGACGGCCCTACATAGGTGCGTTACTTCAGTGTGACGGTCCTACGATAGACCGTCACACCGAAACTTGCCCGAAACACCCTGTTCAACCCCCAGAATGTGGCGGTCCTACCCTAGACCGTTACAGTCCATGTGACGGTCTAGTATGGGTGCGTTACACCGAAACTTACCCGAAATCGTCCCGTTTGACCTCTAGAGTGTGACGGACCTACCCTAGTCCGTTACATCATTCTGACGGTCCTACGATAGACCGTTACATGCACCAAAAAGTCCTATTCGTGCTGGACTCTGCTCCGTTTTTGTGCGCCGTGGCCCTCTTGAAGAGTCCATAACTTCTTGAATTCTTATCCAAATTGATCCCCGTTTTTTCCTACTTCTAGCCCTTGGTATTATCTTGAATTTGGTTCATAGGAATAAAATTTTTATTGGCAATATCTCTTGGGATCTGGGTCACAAGATCAGGATTTATGTTTCCTAGTTCAACTCAAACTCTGCAGATAAGGCTCCGGGGCTGCCTTCTAAGATCCATATCTTCTAGAATCCTCCTCTTGAATTGATCCCCGTTTGTTCCTATCTCTTGACCTTAGTATTATCTCGAGTTTGATCTAAAGAACTCGATTTATCTTGGACTCTATCTCCGGGGATCATGATAAGAGGATGAGGCTTTCTTACAAAACTCTATAAAAACTGCCCAGTTCGCAGTCGCGACGGGGGGCTCTTTTCGGATGTGGGGCGAAGCCATGCTGCACCGCCGACTCAATCCTTCGACCCTGACTTGAAGAGGGAAGTATTAACTTTTAATTTCATCCTTCTGCACTTGATTTCATGATCTCCACTCTTAGTTCTCTTCCTCTCAAAATCACAAATCATCACAGTTTCCTGCACTTTCTGCTACACATGCGTTTTTCTCCGTTTTGCATCATTGATTTCTCTCTACTCTCTCAATCAAATCTCGTGATTTCAAATCTCATGCATGCACAACACACCCACCTATTATTTCCACCCTTCCACAGGGGTTAAAAACCCTCCCCCGGTGAATTTGCCCTCAATTTCTATCCCTATTTTATCACTGCGGGATTGATACTACACATGCATGTTCTAATGGGTTTTTGCCTTTGTGTTTCATCTTTGTTTTGCAGGAGAGCATGAATACAATGTGAGGCCCTCTTCCTCTAGCCGGCTGGAAGGAGAGGAGGTTTGAATCCACAAGTTCTCCGCACCCCGTTTCGAGCGCGATCAAGTCTTTAAGTTCCAAGGTACACGGCGCCGTTGCACTCCTTTCTTCATCCTTGCGGCGTTGTTAATCCTTGGTGACGATCACGGTTAGTATTTCCATCCTTTCATCCCCCTTGTCTTTGATTCACATGTTTATGCATATATGTATTTAAAAAGGGGGCGGGATAGGAATCTAATCTAATTAAAAAACAAATCAACCGTTTTTTGGCGATCACGGTGGGACACCAATGCCCATCATGCTTGTTTTCATGCTCTTTTGTAAGTTGGGTGGGTGCATGTTAATGTTTAGGTGATCTTTCTTCCATTCTCCAACTATTTTTGGTGTTTTAAGGGCTCTGGTAGTGTGACGGTCCTGCAGTAGACCGTCACATGCAGGTAACGGTCCTTTGGTAGACAGTTACACGGCTTCTGGCAGTCTTGCGTGCATGCTCACATGGCCGTGTTCATCGAGGCATAACTTTTGATCCCGGAGTCTGATTGAGCGGATTCTTGTTGCGTTGGATAGCCCTTTGTATTTTCTTTCCATCTATATATCATTTGCATCATTTGGTTAAAATTTGCATATTCTAATCTTGTCCATCTTTTTGATTTTTGTGCATAAGTTCTGCAGGCAGGCTCAGGGACAGGTTTACAGGTACATCTTTAATGAGTGATTTGACTGCCTTCCCGATGTCTGATTACACTGATTTTTGATCCATTAGATAGTCCTTTGTATTGTCTTTCCATCCATAGCTTATTTGCATCATTTGGGTCTCATTTGCTTAGTTAAAAATTGTCATCATTTTAGCATTTTGTCCATAAAATCTGCATGTGGTCTGCGCATAGGTTCACGGGGGCATCTTTGCTTAGTGATTTGATTGACCTCCCAGGGTCAGATTGATCTATTCTTGGGGCCGTTGTGCAGATCTTTGTATTGTCTTTCCATCCATATACTATTTGTTTTAGTTGGATCATGTTTGCATAGTTTAATCTAGTCTTGATTTTCTAGTTTTAAACTAGAATTTGCATGCACTCCGGTGCACATAGGGCCATACGTTGCATATCATAGTTGCATTTCCTACCTTGGTGCGTGGACCTCTCGTCTCCATATTCCTTGGAGCCGACCAGGAAAGCACATCAAGGACCTCCATAAGTCCCCGTGAGCCGTGGATTCCCACACGGACACCGGGCCGGTTGTACCTTTCCACCCCTTAGGCTTGCATTTGCATAACTGTGAGGGAGTTAACCTTAGTCAACCCAAAGTTTGGATCTTATTCCCATAGGATTCCTATCTCGAGGGAATTATTATTAATTCAAATCATTAAAAGGTCCATTGAAATCTCTAAAATATTTCCCATCATATCAACTTGTTTGACTTGGGTGAAAACTCTTACATTGCATTGTTCGTGTTGATTGGGCTTGTCCAAGCTCATTAGTGATTTTTGTGTTGCATTCTTTCATCATCCACATATTTTGTTGTTGTTAGGCCCATTTAGCTTAGCCCATTTTGTGTGTCCATTGTCTAGTCCATTGTCCCGTGGTCCGTTGTCCATTCATCTTTGCATTAGTGGGTTGGCCCCCCCTTGTTCTCAAGCCCATTAAGCCATTGCTTCCCCATTTGTATTGTCCTTAATCTCCTTGTATTAAATCTTCATTTGCCCTCATGGAGCATCATTCTAACCCCTTGTATCATTCTTTTTCCTAATCTGCTTCTTATTCCCGCGTGGAATCCTCTTCCCGCGTGGGTCCATCTTCTCGTGGTCCCTCTGACCCATCTGAGGAACAGGCTAATCTTATGGCCCGTCTTTCAAGCCTTGTTTGCCAAATGGACGCGGCCTAGGCCCAACGTCTTATTGCATCTCATCTTCATGGGCTTTCTTCTCATAATGGGCCATCTCCTATTCATGGGCCTCCTCCTTCTCCTTCATATGTTGCTGGCGCAATTGCTAATGGGCATTATTCTCTTAATGGGCCTCATCCTTCTGCCCATGTTGCTGCCAGCCCAATGGGTCCTTATGCTCATGCTTCTTCCAGGCCCACATATCCTTCCATTCCCGAAATGGGCCCTTCTTATTCTCAGCCTGGATCCTCTTATTCGGCCAAATATCAATCTCCTGGTCCTAATTCACACCCTCTTGCTCAAGTTGGCCCATATCCTTCTCGATCTCTCCCTACCCAGGAGATGATTGCTCAAACCCAACGCCAACTTGATGAGCTTCAACGCCGGATCGATCCCAAATCCTCCTTAAGTGTTCCGTTCACATTTCAAGGTCTTCGGCTTCCGTCTCCATCACAAATTCCCACATATCACCGTTATAGTGGAGTCGATGACCCGTATGTGCACTTGAAGGAGTTTATTTATGAGTCGGCCCAGTTTCGACATGACCAACACTTGATGGCTTATCTGTTTGGTCTGTCATTGGAAGGTCCGGCTCGGGATTGGTTCTTCTCTCTTCCGCAAGAGCAAGTTGTGAGTTTTCATGCCGTTCAAGAAAAGTTTATTCAGCAGTATCAAGACCAGGTTGGGCCCAAGTATTCTATGGTAGATCTGGCCCATGAGATGATGAAGCCCGACGAGGAGTTTTGCACCTTTGCTGACCGTTGGCGTCGCCTTGTCGCGCAAGTCTCAGCGCACATTCCAGAAAGAGAGCAAATCAAGATGCTGATATCAAATGCAACACCCGAGTATCGGTTCATCTTAGCCCTCAACGACATCACCTCCTGGCAGCAACTTTACAGCCGAGCCCGCTTCATTCGCCAACAAATCCAAGATTCCCTTGACCTCGAGTCTCCACCATCCACCTCCACATATCAACATTCACCCTCCACATGTCAACCCTACGCTCCCATGAGTCAGCCGGCCATGAGTCAGCCTTCCGCCACATATCCCTCCACGAGCCAACCTCTCGCCTCTACGTACCCATACGCCTCAGCATATCAACCTTCCATGAGTCAGCCTCCCGCATCCACATACCTGTCTCCATCTCCACTTCCGGTCAAGGGAACACCACATCCCGAGCAAGTAGATGCCGTCTACATACCCCCTCATCCTATTCCACACATGCCATCACCAAAGCCCTCCACCACTAGCCACGCACTCCTGCCTACGCAACCCCCACTTCCGACTCCACAACCTTCTCCACCATTACATATCCCTCGGCATCCACCTTGCCCGAAGCAGGCTCCTCATCTTCCGTTGCCAGAGTGTTTCACTGATATATTTCCGGCTTTGATGGCCACTCATGCGTTGCCACTCTCTCCGGTTGTGCTTTGCCGACCCGCAGTCGGGGATATGCTTCAGTTCTGTGATTTTCACCGCCAGCCGGGGCATTTGGTTGAGGATTGTCCTGAGTTCCGGGATTATGTTTATGATCTGGAAGCTAAGAAAAGGATTGACTGGGCCTCTATTCACAAAGTCATTTTACATCTTCACAACCAATAGCAACAGCAAGAAGTGCCGCCGGGGCAGCCGTCTCCCTTACTTCAAGGCCAGGGGCACCCTTGTGATTCCTCGTCTAGTTTTGCACTCGCTCTATCACCTACTACCTCACCTACTCCATTACCTCCGCCATCTCCTATCCAATCTCCGCAACCTCCACAAACCCAAGCCTCCGCTCAGGCCAGTGCCTCCCCTTCTTCCCTTGCCGCCACTTCCACTACTTCTATCCCTCACACCGCTCGACGCGTAGTATCGACACGTCGACGGTGGACACCACAACCTCCCTCTTCACCCTCTCTACCTCCATGTCCACTACCCCCATCATCTTCATCAATATCCTCATTGCCATCACTATCATCCCCGTCTCCACCACCAGTGCTTCCATCACCTCCACCATCTCCACCACCTTTGCCATCTCCGTCACCATCGTGGCTCGGGCCTGAGCAGGCTATACCTCCACCCTCACCTCTGACTTCACCTTTGTCCGCACCTAGGCTTGCCACCATCTCAACCCCTTTGCCTCCCCCTAAACACATCACCACTCCCATTGAAACCTCCATGCCATCTAAACCGATTCCTATCCCCATTCCTCCATCCACTTATCCCCCACGAAGCGGGTGCAGGTTACCCATGGTGCCCCACGGGTCTAATCCCCAGGGAGACAATGAGCCGAGTCAGGATGATTCAGTGCCGACCGTGCATTTCAAGATTCAGGATTTTATCTGTCGGATGCCGGTTCGTGTCCTCGTCCCTGGTTATTTTGGGGATGGTGCGCCTCTACTTTCAAAGATGAGAGTTGCTAAGAAGAGTTCCCTTGAGTTGACGCCAATTTCTTCCCAAGCGAGGCCGGTGGCAATCTCCTTGCTCGCCGGAGAGTTCACCATTGATGCTATTATTTCTCCTCGCTCTATTGCTATTCAGATGACAAGCCAAGAAGGGTTCTCTACCCATGTTATGCTAACGCATACGGCCGCCAAGCAGATTATGGATTCTATGTTCAAGGGGCAATTGGCCGTATCTTCTACACTTTCCAAGGATATTCTGCACTTGTTATGCAATCTTCCTCGGTTTATTAGCAAACTGGCCATGTCAACGCCGTGTATTACTCTCCCTCAGCTTCACCCATCTCTTTCATCAAGGGAGTTGTGCTTCAAGGCTGAGTTCCGAGTGGAGTTGCTGAATCTCATGCTACTTGTGCCAAGTAACAAGACTCCATGGTTTTATGATATTCAGCATTATGAGGAGTTAGTTGTTCAAGAACGTCCTACTATTGTTAGCTCCGGGAGTCTAGGGGCAACCGCTCTGATGAAGCTGTATGTTCATAGCCGGGCCAGGCCATCTGCCAGATGGGCTTGCTATTTGAGAAGATGTTGCAAGGCAAGGTGCCCAAGGATTCGAGCCCGCGCCAGGCGAGTCCATGTTCAAGAAGTATCAACTAAGAAGAGGCGGCGGCGTAAGTTTAAGGGCCGTCAGTTGTACACTAAGGGGTCCACTTCTCTTCCTTCTTCATTTTACTCATCATTTCTTCTGCTTGGTTCCCACCCCTGGGTGGTGTATCTACCCTCTCCTAATTCTCCCTCCACGATTCTCTCCTCCTATCTCGAGTCTGTGAATCCCCATTCTTCCTTTTCCTATCTGGGACCTCCAGACTTTCCATCTCCTCACCATTCCTGGCCTCAGTCTATGTCCTCCTTTGATTCTTCTCCCCCGGTACCCTTGGGTTCGACTTCTCATTCTCTTTCCCCGACCCTGTCGGGTGACTCTCATTCTCCTTCCCCGACTCTGTCGGGTGGTCCTAGTTCCTTTTCTCCAACCATGTCGGATGATCACTCCTCTTCCCCCTTACCTTTTCCGCAATCCTCTCACTATCTTTCTATTCTCTCCTCTTCTCCATTTCGGGGTCTTCGCCCTTTCTCTTGCTGTTTTCGAGGCTTTAGCCCGCCTTGATCTCGGTTAATCTGGTTTCTTCTGTAATTGGTTCCTTGTTATCAAGGTCTCTACGCCTTAATGAGGGAGTTCTAGCCCTCATCTCTCTTCCTTTTTATCCTTCTTCATCCAGTGTCGTGTCTGCCGCTCCTCCGTGTAGAGGAATCTTTGATCCTTTGCTATCCTCTCCCTTTCGTCCTATCAAGCAAGGAATACAAAGCTCGTGCTGAACGAAGCTCGATGATCAAGATCACGTCAGGATGCTACTTCCACTCTATGGATTTGCAAGGTATCATCATTTTGTGCAAGAAAATGTTATCTTCGCTAGTTATCTCTCTTACTCATGCACACGCTTATAATGCTATTCCTTTACATGGTTAAGTGGCTTTTAGAAATTTGCTTAGTTCATTTAAAATGAGTTCGCTTCTGCAGCATCCTTAGCCTGGTGATAGCTCCGTGCTGGGAGTCTAGTTCTTTCCTTGATTGTTGAGGGTGACCTTTGAGCATGGGTTTTTCACACACTACACGGTGAGCCATAGCCGACCCCTCCAGTGCAACAACGCTGCTGCTTTAGCCATACTTTGGGTATGCACGAAGGTCTTTCTCTCTTCTCTGCTCGGCCAAGTGCAAGGGGCAAGAGATTGATGGATAAGATGACCAACCTAGGTGCTCTCCAATACGAGAGAGGTCTCAAATAGGGGCAGTCTTGACCCTCGAAAGTGAGCTTTCATGCAATATCTAGCCAACAAGGGCTGTCAAAAATCAATGATGAATCAAAAAGAAGATTATGAAATCAAAGGCATGGCAAGAGTGGCGAAGCCCCGCGGGACATCAAGAGCCCGGTCGTATGCGTGCTTGATAAATATGGGTCTCAAAATCAAAGACACAAAGCCCCGACGCAACAGACCTATCTCTTTGAGGGGTAGTGCCCTGGAAGGAATTCAAGTCCTGATGTCTCCCATCCTGCATAAAGCTTGTCTCTAATTTTTCTTCTATTTCTCCCTCTTAGGCTGGGTTGTATCCCGGGTATGGCCTTAGTAGGGGCACCGTTCTTTAGAGGCGGTTGGTTACGGTAAGCCACTCTCACATGCACGCCCTGCTTAAGGGAAGCCTTTAATGAGAGGGGAGGAGCGACGATCCCTGGCCAGTAATTCGAGCCTGTCTTTCGGTGCTGCAGATTGATATTGTCAAAATCCAAAAAAATGAAATATGTCAAAATTCCAAAAAAATTAAATATGTCAAAATTCAAAAAAGAAATCAAATATGTCAAAAAATCCCAAAAATTTGAATATGGCAAAAAAATCAGAAATACAAAAATCTAAAATACTTCTCTTCTGTTCCTGTTATTTTTATCTTGAGGACAGGTACGTAATCTTTTTGCTAAGTGTGCAGGCTGCAGGTTGTAGGTTCAAGCTTTCCTTGCTCTATCATTTCGCTCTGCCTCTACGCATATTCTTTGATATATTCTCATCTCTTTAATATCTATTCTGAAGCTTATGGCCTTCTCAGCTTTCACTTATCTGCTTATGAGTTTCCATGAGAGGCATTGTCTCACGATTTTGAACCTGGCGGTTCCGCTTCATCTTATCTTGGGCTTTGATTGAAGAATGTGTTTGTTGTCTTTATCATGTCTATGGTCCTCCATATCTTTTGTCCCGTTGTGTCCTTGTCATATGTGTCTATGTTCTCTCGTGATTGGTCGTATCTTTTGTCCTGCCGTGTCATTTATCACGCGTGTCCCCATCCTGCCATATCATTCATCACACGTGTTGTCCTCCGTGGTATTGTCATCCCACGTGTCTTTGGCCCACCATGTCCTTATCTCACCGCGTGTGCTGTCCCACCGTGTGCGTATTGTCTTATCCCACCGTGCCTTTAGTCGCATGTATGCTTGCCATTTGTTCATTTGTTATGTTTCATCCATCTTCGTTATGTTTTGTTGTGCCATGTTTCATTCATATTTCTCTTATTATGTTATGTTCATGTCATGTTCATATTCGTTCAGGTTCACATCATGTCATGTCATGTGGTTGTTGTCTTATTTGAAAATCCATAAAAAGTAGAAATCTGAAAAATCTAAAAAGGTGCCATTTCGCTTGACAGGTAAGTCAGGTATGGCTCTCTATCCTTCTCATTGTTGCATTACTATACGGCATCTACATTATTATAGTCTCTCAAGGACCGGCTGGTTGCCCGTGTGTTCTAGGATCTGATGTTCCCCTTTAACAAAAATGATGATGATCTAGGAACATACGGTTAATCGTTGGATAGGCCGCTTGGTTAAGTCGGGTGGGGGACGATGGACTCTGTCTCGCACGCCGTGGTTGCAGGAAGACTCTTGACCCCGTCTTGGCTCAATCTAGCAATATTATCCTTGAGTACTTTCTATTTTTATCTTTGTTTGCATTCGTTTTAATGATTTCTTTATTTTAACTCAGCATGCATCATGTCATTTTGAGCATTCATGCCTCGTGATCCATTCAATGATTTCTCCTCAGCAATGGTTGATTGCACTTAAGCTCTCTTGGGTAAGAGATTCCTCATTCCACTCTGAATTTGAACGATTTCTTTTATCTTGCTGCTTGGTCTGGTTGGCCAGTGTGATTCCTATCTGGATTTTATCTCAGTCTTATTCTCCTTTCCAGCTCTTATGTTGTGTTCTTTCCGACCCACTCATTGTCCGTGGATTGTGTCCCCGATGAGGTTGGTCGTGTTTCCTTTTCCTCCCTTAGTTAGTTATCCAGACATGTCTCATCGTTGTCAATCATTCCTTGTGGTTAGTTCGGCATTTTCGGGAGAATTCCCATCGCTTGTTGGTTGTGACGGGTGTCTTTTTGCCTTGATGCCCGATTATCAGTTCTCTCCACTTCATCTCCGCTTCATCTCCATTTCACGTCGCTGTCGCTTTTGCTCCATCTCCTTTCCATTTCACCTCCGCGTCGCTTTCGCTCGTTCCCTTGCAAAGCGGACATCAAGGAGGGGCATCTGTTGACACCCGTTTTAGCCCACAAGTTGTGTCATTTCTCTTATTCATCATTTTTGATGTCCCGAATTAGCCATTGTTTTGGAGCTTTCTTGGATAGATTTTGAGCCCATTTTTACCATTCCATATCCTTTGAGTCTTGGAGATCATGATTTCTTAGAGCCCCGGAGCTTATCTTTTCAAATTCCGGCTTCTAAGTCAACTTTCGGCCCATTTATGCAGGCTCCCCTCAAGTAATCGGCTCTCTCTCATTGCACAGTCCTGCAAGTGGTTCGTTTTAACCTTCTTCCAATCCTCTTTTCAAAACGTTGTCTTCACCAAAGTTGTTCATCTTTCAAAGATATACAATTTCTTCTACTACACCGTTGGCCAGTTCTGCCCCGATTGTGAGTTATTCACGTTTTTCCAGCAGGCTGTGCTGTTCACCTACATTCCAAAATTTTCTTCTCTCTTCCAGCCCCATTTTCTCCATCTTCCAATCATTTTCTAAAATTTCTTTCTTCATAAACGTTGTTCCTCTCTCCGTTATCTACAACTTCTATGTTTACCACTTTGTCTAATTCTCCACCGTTTGAGAGATATGCTTCAATTTCCAAAGTCGTGCGCAGTCTGCCCGGAATCTGCCTCCATCAAAGTGACGGCCCTACATAGGTGCGTTACTTCAGTGTGACGGTCCTACGATAGATCGTCACACCGAAACTTTCCCGAAACACCCTGTTCAACCCCCAGAATGTGGCGGTCCTACCCTAGACCGTTACAGTCCATGTGACGGTCTAGTATGGGTGCGTTACACCGAAACTTGCCCGAAATCGTCCCGTTTGACCTCTAGAGTGTGACAGACCTACCCTAGTCCGTTACATCACTCTGACGGTCCTACGATAGACCGTTACATGCACCAGAGAGTCCAATTCATGCTGGACTCTGCTCCATTTTTGTGCGCCGTGGCCCTCTTGAAGAGTCCATAACTTCTTGAATTCTTATCCAAATTGATCCCCATTTTTTCCTACTTCTAGCCCTTGGTATTATCTTGAATTTGGTTCATAGGAATAAAATTTTCATTGGCAATATCTCTTGGGATCTGGGTCGCAAGATCAGGATTTATGTTTCCTAGTTCAACTCAAACTCTGCAGATAAGGCTCCGGGGCTGCCTTCCAAGATCCATATCTTCTAGAATCCTCCTCCGAATTGATCCCCATTTGTTCCTATCTCTTGTCCTTAGTATTATCTCGAGTTTGATCTAAAGAACTCGATTTATCTTGGACTCTATCTCTGGGGATCATGATAAGAGGATGAGGCTTTCTTACAAAACTCTATAAAAACTGCCCAGTTCGCAGTCGCGACGGGGGGCTCTTTTCGGACGTGGGGCGAAGCCATGCTGCACCGCCGACTCAATCCTTCGACCCTGACTTGAAGAGGGAAGTATTAACTTTCAATTTCATCCTTCTGGGCTTGATTTCATGATCTCCACTCTTAGTTCTCTTCCTCTCAAAATCAGAAATCATCACAGTTTCCTGCACTTTCTGCTACACATGTGTTTTTCTCCATTTTGCATCATTGATTTCTCTCTACTCTCTCAATCAAATCTCGTGATTTCAAATCTCATGCATGCACAACACACCCACCTATTATTTCCACCCTTCCACAGGGGTTAAAAACCCTCCCCCGGTGAGTTTGCCCTCAATTTCTACCCCTATTTTATCACTGCGGGATTGATACTACACATGCATGTTCTAATGGGTTTTTACCTTTGTGTTTCATCTTTGTTTTACAGGAGAGCATGAATACAATGTGAGGCCCTCTTCCTCTAGCCGGCTGGAAGGAGAGGAGGTTTGAATCCACAAGTTCCCCGCACCCCGTTTCGAGCGCGATCAAGTCTTTAAGTTCCAAGGTACACGGCGTCGTTGCACTCCTTTCTTCATCCTTGCGGCGTTGTTAATCCTTGGTTGCGATCACGGTTAGTATTTCCATCCTTTCATCCCCCTTGTCTTTGATTCACATGTTTATGCATATATGTATTTAAAAAGGGGGCGGGATAGGAATCTAATCTAATTAAAAAACAAATCAACACAGCTCCAAAAAATGGTATATCTGCTTCGATCTGACATGCTTTAGGCTAAAAACATGCTCAAAGGCTACAATGAACTTTGCCACGAAATCTGCCAGAGGGGGTGAGACTAGAACATCGTCGCCCACTCCGAAGTCCACCAAGACAAGGTTGAACCCTACAATTGATAACTGGCCATCAGCATCTTCTCATCCTCTGCGCACTCCATGGAGCGAAACACCCTCTCCTTGGCATCAATCCAAGCTCTCGTTGCATCTGGAGCTGGCTATCCCTCAAACTAGGGTGGGTGGAACTGTAGAAACTCCTTCAAAGTTCGCCCATGACCTCCTTGAGAAGATGAGCCATCTCCATCCTCTCTACCATGCTGCCGAAGATAAAACTAGTACATCCCCTCAATGAACTCCTTTCGCCCTAGCGCTCCTACTGTTGCAACCGAGGGAGGTGATGTCCTACTCTGCTCCTCCTGCGACTCCACTAGCAGGTACTGCTGATGGAGATGGGTCCTCCTCCTAGGTGCCATCAATCTTCTATCTAGAAAAGATGGAGAAATAACAGAATCAATAAAACACATGGTGCTCTATGCCAGTTGTCAACTGTACTAAATGCGATGGACTTTATGGACTGCTGTAATTAGTTTAGGTTCTTATACACCTTCACAACCACGCTCTGATATCAACTGTAACGACCCAAGATCTGAGTACTGGAAAGGAACTGGTGCAACCCGAATCCTGGCCCGCCACCCATGAGCCCCTACACTCAGAAGGGTTATTTGGACGGTGTGGGAGTGTACAAGAATCTAAATAATTGCAGGAAAATACAGTGCACAATTTAAATAATACAAGAATTGAACAACTATATAATTAAATAGTTATATAGTCCAAAATTTCAAGTCCAAAACAAGTACATTCAACTAAAAGAAAAGTACAAGACCATGGGGTATACCCCATCTTTGGCAAATTGGCAACTTGACCTAACCACCAGCACCACAAGGAGCCTCAAATGCACTATGCATAACCCTTTCTTCACCTAAAAAAAAGGGTGAGCCTCATCTCATCAGCGCAGTAGGAATCTTGCAGTTCCCCACCTCACGACAATAAACACAGTAGAGCGGTAAAAAACTAGCAAGATTAATAAATAACTAGTAGGAACAGTAAATAACCAGTAGAAGAGGTAGTAAATGACAGATAAATAAATCTACATGCCTCATGGGTACCACGGTACAAGAAAGTAACACTACATCACGATCACGTATGATTGGTATGCTCTCAGCCGCCTAAACACTAAACTGTGATAGTAGGAAACTGGAGTCGCTACCACTCAAGTGATAGGAGTACTACCCACTAGAAGCAAGGTTGGAGGTATCCACTAATGTCTTAGTCCGCGCCTCATGTGTCTCCCTACTCACCCTAGGTAGAAACTGAGACATCGTACAAGTAACCACAGAACAAGAGGTAGCTGGGGCCGCACTCGTCAGCACGAGTCCGAAGTCCCCAACCACGTGTGCACACATAGACTATCTACTCTAAGTTAGGTCCTCTAGCTGGTTTTGCCCCCAGTCCGGACTCAGGCTGTAAAGGTAAGGGGCCCTATGGAAAACAGCCTAAAAATCATCTTATCGGGTCTAGCTCTCCACTACTCCTGGTGGGTCGACATCCGCGTGCCCATGAAAGCTATGACCAGTGGGAAAGGTCACTCAAGGTAAGAAGTCACTGTAGGATAAGAACCACCAAAATACCGTTGGTTACACATATGCACACCCGTCTTATAGGTCACGTATCACGAGGTGACTGATCGACAGGCTAAACTCAAGAACAAGGAGCCAGACAACTAAACTAAGCTATTGAGTCGGAATCCATGTGAAACTCGCATTTCCCTACTAAATACTCGAATTCATGACTTAGAAACTGTGTCATTCGACGTTCATCAATATGACGGCCCTCACGGGGTTGGCACGACCAATTCACCCTCTATTTATCATTAAATACCTTGATTTATATTTCTAGGGCAGAAATCTAGTTTTTCGGGCCGAAATGGCCACGAGGATAGTGGGTCGGTCGACCTTTTGCATGAGTCAGTCGACCTACAGGGGCATCGGTCGACCGACCAGAAGGGGGTCGGTCGACCTAAATTTGCAGTACCCAAGCTGTACAGGAATTGGTCAACTGATCCCTGGGGTCGGTTGATCGTTCCACCAGGTCAGTCGACCGATTCCCAGGGTCAGTCAACCGAACCTACTCTGCACCTCTGCCATTCTCTCTACCAAGAAAAGGTCAACCGAACCTTCAAATTGGTCAACTGATTCTGGTGAGACACGAACGCGACCACCCTCTAGGGGTCCCATTCCATGCCCAACTCGCCCCATTGCGAGCAGGAAGCATGGGGAATCGATCCCCGACACCTAACACACCCATTTACATCAATTAAACTACAAACAATGATCGAATCGACAAAACTATCGCTCACTTCAGAATATGCTTTTATCCTGAAATATGAATGAAACCCCCCCAGTTCTCGCCCAGATTCTACTCTAATCGGTGAGAAAACACGCAGGGAGGAGGAAGGGTCCATCCCCCTACCTGAAACACGGCTTTTACCACTCGAAAATGCTCCGATCCTCGCTAATCCATGCCAAAACCCGGCTAAACATGGAAACCACGACCCACTGGCTCGAACCGCCACATTCTCACCCTCACAAATTGCCTTCCGCTACTGCCGTCACCCAGCCGAGTCTCCTCGCACTCCACCGTCTGCGTTCGGGGGAAGAGAGGAGAGGAAAGGGGGTAGAATGGAAGAGGAAGAAGGAGAGACAGAGAGAAAGAAGCGGGTGCCCGGGGGTGTTTGAAATGGGTTTCTTGGGTTGGTCAGAGCACCCAAAAGAGGCAAAATCATATGTATGCCCAATCTCTTGTTGATTTAATCAAATAACCAAGGAAATTCTACAATAACTCGATAATTTCTCCCAAAATTGAAAAATAATAATTTATAATTTTTAAAATACTCACGGAAACCAATCTGACACTTATTAAAGTAAGATCTGAAACCCACAAATATAGGATCTGAAACGGGAGGTATTACAATACCCCTCCAACGACGCTTAGCCAAGTCACAAGTCTTGTGAAGGATGTCATGTAAAAATAACAGAAATAGCTTTGTGGTTATGTAAAGACGCGGGAACAGCCAAGAATGCGGAAATATCCCGTGGCTGCTACAAATCTTGTAATCGGGCTTATAAAGCCCCCATTTGAAGACTTATATTACGATCATCAATGGAATGCTTTGGGGAATTACAAAAGTACCCCGAGATGGCAAAAAACCTTGTGGTTACTCTTCTGTTGCCCAATTTGTGCCAATGTTGAGGTCACAGATTAACCCAACCAATGGGATGGGCCAAACCCCTCAGCGAGTGCCAAGCAAGACCAAACCCCTCAGCCAGTGGCAAACTAGACCGAACCTCTCAGCCAGTGCCAATTGGACTAACCCTTAAGCCAGTGCTAAACTGTGCCTAAACCCCACCTTCATTAACTTGGGGCCCATATCTTCATCAGTGTCAAACTACGAGTGGTCCTCAAATCTCATCCCCAAATGCTTGATCGATGTTGCTCCTGTTGGCCTACTCTCGACATCGCGGCCTCTAAGTCAATGACTCTTTTCTTTCGACAGTTAAACAAGAGTGTTCAGATTACGTCCGATGTAAATAAGCACTTGACTGTGTCAGTGGGGAAGTGTCCTACACTTGAAACTTAAAACATTTAATAAACCCCAAACTTGCGAAATTAGGAACATGGATGCTATTTAAATAGCTAATAAATGTCCAGACCCACCAATATGAATCCCGCACGTTGCGTAAAATAGATTTGTAAGCATGGTGGGACACTTCTTGCCCTTCTTCTTTCTACCGAAGAAGAGTCATGGTGTGGACACCAGAGCACACGAGCGGCACGGGTCGGTGAGCCACCGGTACCGTAAGCGGAGCACCACTCGAGCCTCCTCAGCGTCCATCTAGCTCGGAGACAGCCTGGAGACTCCCCCTTGAGTCTCGACATTTATCATATTTGTCTAGACTTTATTTGAGTGTAATGTGTGTTTGTTTCATTTTATTCGGTTTGTAATTTTGATTGTAAGAGGGGTTTATTTGTAATATGGGACCCCTGGGTCCCACGGGCCCCCCATCCCTCCTCCCATTGATCCACCTCACTCCTAGGGCCCATGTGCGGTCAGTCAACCATTCAAATGGAGGCTTCTAGAAGGGTGGGCCAAGTGGGGGACAAGTGTGCTTAAGAGTCATGGTTGGCCACCAACCATGACACCCTAGTCAAGGGGGCGCCCCCCTCTCACCATCACCCCATTTAATTTTTGTAAAAATTTGTGTAGAACTAATTAGTTCTACTCATTATTCTATTCCCCAAAATCCTAGGTCCAAGGGTATTTTGAGTCTTTTGCCATTTCATATAAGTACCATGTATTAAGCATTTTAGTAGAATTAATGCATTTGAAATCTGAAATTTGCTTGGAGCAGCCTTGGGCGCCCCCCTCCTCTCTCCTCCCTCTCCCCCTTGCAGCTGAGACGGTTGCCATTCTGACGTGTGACGCCTCCGTTATCGTTCCGGTGATCGCCGCCGCCGCCATCGTGCCGCCATCGCACCGCCACGGTTCTCGTCGGTATTCTGTCCGTGCAGTGTAGCAGCAGCTTATCCGAATTTTGCAGCTCTCCCTCGTGATCTTATGGGCACCAAATTTGGAGGGGATGTTCTAGGGATGTCAACCACACCACAAAAAATTCGGTTGGCCTTCTAGTTCACTTTTTATAATTTTCCATTTTTGTCCAACTTTCAATTTCAGTTCTGCCAGTTTCAGATCTGATTTTCATCTTTTCTGAATTTCCAGTGTTCGACCCATATTTTGATTTTTTCAAGAGCTCCCAATTTTACTGGTAGTTCTATTCACCAACCCCATCGTCCCCACTTTTTCTTGGAATTTCGTGAGGCCATCTCATATTTTTAAAAATTCATCTTCTGATCCATCTACAGTACTGTCTGCCAGTTTCCAGATCCGACCGCTCTCCAGTGTTAAAATCATAACAAATCATAGCCTCCACGAATCCTTCCACAAAAATTAGTGCCGTTTTCCTTGTTCAAATCTATACAACTTTGGTGAAGAGCTCAGGAGCTGAATCGGACTACTACCTCGCGATCAATGGTAGTTCTCAAACAACTCACCTGCAGATCTGAGAGTTCGGATACTGTACAACAGAGGCTTCAAAAATAGTTTAAGGCCAGATCCGTGCCGATCCAGCAGATCTCTCTGGGCCTAGATTGAAGGTTTGCAAGAGAGCTTTCCAACGATAGCTCCTGTGCCTCGATCCGACATCGGGATTGGTCGCAGCGGCCGATCTCGCCGGAGCGCGCGCCGGAAAATAGAAACCAGAATCTGTGGGCAGCCACTTCACAACGTGGAGATCAGAGCCGATCGGCCACCGACCGGAGTTTTCGGCCGACTGCCATCCAGGGAGGCGCTCCACCAGGGGTCCCCATCACAGCGGGCCCCACCCCAGCAGGTCGGGAGGACAGCGCCATCCGTGGGCCCCACGGACCCGTAGATCGCGCCGTCCGGACAGCACTTTAGACGCGTGTTCGGCACCGCCGGGCGACATCAAGATGCTGCCCGTCAACCCGATTCGCGTGATTCCCGAGCCCCGCATGTGACCTTTTACCTCCCTGCGTGGAGTGGGTCAAATATTTGTACCGCTGTAATATTGTTTAACCGGGAGTCCGTAAATCGGCCGGGGTTGTCTTCGCCACGCCGGGTGCGTGGAGGTAACGGTCTAAACTTCTCGGCGTTACTTTACTTATCTAGTATACGGTCTTATGCCGCTGCAAGAGTGTAGGTTCCTAGCCCGTGTGTTCATGTCGCCGCTGTGAGTGTGAGAGTGACCCGTCCCGCGACTCGATCCGAGTCCGGAAGTTGAGTCAGACTACCTTAAACTCTGCCGGTTCCTTAACCGCGCACGATCCACGCTTTCCCTCGCTTGGGACGACGAGTGAGTTTGCACTTCTATTAGCGACGTGTAGCCCATAGGAGCTCTTAGTGTCGAGCCGAGGTTGCTCTAGTAGTCGTGTCATTGCTGGTCGAGTCGTGTCCGTCTCATATAGCGTCGTCTCCTCAGTCTGTCCCGCATCAGTTTGGTATCAGAGCGAGTTGAGTCTAGGGTAGTCTTGCATAAGTCTTGCATGCATCATGGTCTAAGTCGAGTCTAGGATCATCATTATTTTCAAAAAAAAAGTGTGTTTTAAAATTACATTTTTCATCCCGATAACCCGGTATATCAAAAGGTGTTGTCCGAACGTTAGGCTACGCCTATCGGGAGGGCCGCACACTTGCGCGAGTGATCTTCGGATCGGTTATCTTCGCCACGTATCGGATATTGGTTAGGTCTAAGTGCATCATCTAGTGTATGTTTGCATTAGTCAGTTTGTCTTGTCTCTTGTCATCATGCCCATCTTGTAGTTCCGAGTTTCCAATGGACTCCCGGTCGCCCAGGCGATATGACCGTTGGCCCACCCATGGGCTTGGCAACCATCCTCTCCGCTTCTATAGGCCTGAAGCCTCAGATTTTTTTGGCTCCAATGACCTGGGCATCTACCTCAAGTGGGAGGCCACCATGGACACCTACTTTGATTGTTATACTATGTACGAGGCAATGCAATTCTCTTTCGCCAAAGAGCGGCTTCTTCATGAGGCTGCCGAAAAGTGGGATTACATCGAAAGAATGAGAGAGGTTAGGAGGCAATGACCCATCGAGTCATGGTGGGACATGAAGAGAGAGCTTAGGAAGGTCTACGTGCCCCAACCGGTCACCTCCAACCGGCCCCACCCAATCACTTCCAACCAAGTGGGTCCTAGTCGGAGGCAAAGAGCCCCACACGTAGATGAGCCAAGACCCAATCCTAGGACGGTTGACTACGGGCGAGTCCACCATGATATCCCTATTCCAACCCACTCCGTTGCCGAACTTATGCAAATAATTTTGGATCGGTTGGATGGGGTGAATAGGACACGTACTCCTAGTGATGTACTCCTACCCGAGCCTAAGGAGGTCATCGTCGGTAGTCTTAACCCGGCCCCATCAACGGAGTCCCCAAGCCCTCTCCCCATCATGGAGGATGCCCACTCCCCATCCGAGGGCGACAATTCATCAAGACCTTCACCCATGGAACTCCATACGGAGCCCATTGTGCTCCCAAAGGGTGAGGTAATTATTGAGGAGCCATTAGCTAGTTGGCTAAGGAAGGGTTTATTCCTAGATACCACACTCCCTTGCTACCCTCCCATAGAACCAACCCTACAGATAGTGTCCACCACAGCTTTTAGCACCACTTGCCAATCCTCTTACTTTGTGGACACTATGAATGACCTACTTAAGGGATTAAGTAGGCAAATAGAGCTGACCAGTCTGTTGGCTCTCAGGCCCGACCCACCTAGGTGCCTTAGCTTCATATACCCATCCTTGCGTTCTATCACCTCTGTCTGCACGGTGGGTCCCTTCACTAGTGAGCTCATCTTGCTCTTACCTCTACCAGACGAGCTCCACCACTGTCCCTTCCACGACCCCTTCTCTCCCATAGGAAAGTCCCACCATCCTAGGGAGACAGCTATTTCCCTGATCCCCTCAGGTGACGAGGGGTTGGCTTACATTGGGGATTTCTACCCAGGGTCAAAAGAGAGCCACATCACTGGATCCATAACTCTTCTTGATCCTTTTGATCCTTTTCCATGGGAATTCATCACGGTAGGTCACACTTTCCTCGATCTTGTCAACCCCTTCCCTAGGGAGCCCCGTGACCCACCACTTCCCATCCACGCCCTTTCTCCATGGGCCAGCCCTTCAGTTCACTCGAGAAATGGAGAAAGTGAATTTGGCTTCCCGGGTCCACCTAGACCACCCGAACCACTCGACCCTCCCACACCCAAGTCTAATAGGACGTCATTGCCAGGCTGGTTTATACTTGGGTGTCTTGGAGCCAACCATGACGTCAACCTCCTGTTACGTCAAATGCATGAATGGTACACATTCGGGTGTCCTGGTCCGCCGTCACATATGTACAGGTGGGACTAATAGTAGGTTTGTCTAGGGTCTTGTGTGTCTGTACATACATGTGTCCAGCATATTAGGAGAGCATAGTGAGTCTGCCGAGTCGTTTGCTAGGCATGTTAGGAGTTTGCATGACGACATCCGTCGTCACATTGAGGCCAGCAATGCACGGTATAAGGAGCTAGCCGATGCCCATCGACACCACCGAGAGTTCCAAGAGGGCGAATATGTCATGATCAGGGTAAGACCTAAACGGTTTTCCTCTGGAACCGTTAAGAAGTTGCAAGTTCGCGGAGCCGGTCCATTTAGAGTGTTGAAACGCGTTAGATCCAACGCGTATGTTGTGGACCTGCCTAATGAATATGGTATAAGCTCTACTTTCAATGTATCGGATCTAGTTGCATATAGGGACCCAGCGGTGATCCCTAGTGAGCCTTTCGAGCCATCTCCTCCAATTGAGAGTGATCCTACACCTGAGTGTCCACCTCCAGCCCCTTTGTCACGGCAGCGTGAGCATATAGATCATATACTGGATGAGCAGGTGACAGTTACCAGGAGTGGATCCTACCCGCACTACCTAGTGCGCTGGAGAGGGTGACCCGCCACCGAGGACACGTGGATCACCCATGGAGAGTTGCAGCGGATCGATCCGGACCTACTGGAGCGGTACCAGAGTGACGCGGACCCTTACTCGACAGGGTCGAGTTTCTCCCACCCGGGGAGAATTGGTGCGGACACCAGAGCACACGAGCGGCACGGGTCGGTGAGCCACCGGTACCGTACGCGGAGCACCACTCGAGCCTCCTCAACGTCCATCTGGCTCGGAGACAGCTTGGAGACTCCCCCTTGAGTCTCGACATTTATCATATTTGTCTAGACTTTATTTGTGTGTAATGTGTGTTTGTTTCATTTTATTCGATTTGTAATTTTGATTGTAAGAGGGGTTTATTTGTAATATGGGACCCCTGGGTCCCACGGGCCCCCCATCCCTCCTCCCATTGATCCACCTCACTCCTAGGGCCCATGTGGGGTCAGTCAACCATTCAAATGGAGGCTTCTAGAAGGGTGGGCCAAGTGGGGGACAAGTGTGCTTAAGAGTCATGGTTGGCCACCAACCATGACACCCTAGTCAAGGGGGCGCCCCCCTCTCACCATCACCCCATTTAATTTTTGTAAAAATTTGTGTAGAACTAATTAGTTCTACTCATTATTCTATTCCCCAAAATCATAGGTCCAAGGGTATTTTGAGTCTTTTGCCATTTCATATAAGTACCATGTATTAAGCATTTTAGTAGAATTAATGCATTTGAAATCTGAAATTTTCTTGGAGCAACCTTGGGCGCCTCCCTCCTCTCTCCTCCCTCTCCCCCTTGCAGCTGAGACGGTTGCCATTCTGAGGTGTGACGCCTCCCTTATCGTTCCGGTGATCGCCGCCGCCGCCATCGTGCCGCCCTCGCACCGCCACGGTTCTCGTCGGTATTCTGTCCGCGCAGTGCAACAGCAGCTTGTCCGAATTTTTCAGCTCTCCCTCGTGATCTTATGGGCACCAAATTTGGAGGGTATGTTCTAGGGATGTCAACCACACCACAGAAAATTCAGTTGGCCTTCTAGTTCACTGTTTCTAATTTTCCATTTTTGTCTAACTTTCAATTTCAGTTCTGCGAGTTTCAGATCTGATTTTCATCTTTCCTGAGTTTCCAGTGTTCGACCCATATTTTGATTTTTTCAAGAGCTCCAAATTTTACTGGGAGTTCTATCCGCCAACCCCATCGTCTCCAATTTTTTTTGGAATTTCGTGAGGCCATATCATATTTTTCAAAATTCATCTTCTGATCCATCGATAGTATTGTCTCTCAGTTTTCAGATCCGACCACTCTCCAGTGTTAAAATCATAACAAATCATAGCCTCCACGAATCCTTCCATAAAAATTATTTCCGTTTTTCTTGTTCAAATATCTACAACTTTGATGAAGAGCTCAGGAGCTGAATCGGACGACTACCTTGCGGTCAATGGCAGTTCTCAGACAACTCACCTGCAGATCTGAGAGTTCAGGTACTGTACAACAGAAACTTCAAAAATAGTTTAAGGCTAGATCCGTGCAGATCCAGCAGATTTCTCTGGGCCTAGATTGAAGGTTTGTAAGAGAACTTTCCAACGATAGCTCCTGTGCCTCGATCCGACATCGGGATTGGTCGCAGCGGCCGATCTCGCCGGAGCGCGCGTCGGAAAATAGAAACCAGAATCCGTGGGCAACCACTTCACAACGTGGAGATCGGAGCCGATCGGCCACCGACTGGAGTTTCCGGCCGACCGCCATCCAAGGAGGCGTGCCACCAGGGGTCCCCATCACAGCGGGCCCCACCCCAGTAGGCCGGGAGGACAGCGACATCTGTGGGCCCCACGGACCCGTAGATCGCGCCGTCCGGACAACGCTTTAGACGCGTGTTCGGCACCGCCGGGCGACATCAAGATGCTGCCCGTCAACCCGATTCGCGTGATTCTCGGGCCCCGCATGTGACCTTTTACCTCCCTGCGTGGAGTGGGTCAAATATTTGTACCGCTGTAATATTGTTTAACCGGGAGTCCGTAAATCGGCCGGGGTTATCTTCGCCATGCCGGGTGCGTGGAGGTAACGGTCTAAACTTCTCGACGTTACTTTGCTTAGCTAGTATACGGTCTTATGCCGCTGCAAGAGTGTAGGTTCCTAGCCCGTGTGTTCATGTCACCGCTGTGAGTGTGAGAGTGACCCGTCCCGCGACTCGATCTGAGTTCGGAAGTTGAGTCAGACTACCTTGAACTCTGCCGGATCCTTAACCGCGCACGATCCACGCTTTCCCTCGCTTGGGACGACGAGTGAGTTTACACTTCTATTAGCGACGTGTAGCCCATAGGAGCTCTTAGTGTCGAGCCGAGGTTGCTCTAGTAGTCGTGTCATTGCTGGTCGAGTCGTGTCCGTCTCATATAGCGTCGTCTCATCAGTCCGTCCCGCATCAAGTCACTCATACTTTTAGGTCGTGATGCCCTTTCTCATTCTTATAGGAGAGGAAGAGGAGGGTCGCCCGTGTTGCGACAAGCGACTGGCCTACGTGAAGCAGCCAACTTTTAGTAGCAACCAAGCAACGATGGTGGCTGTGACATACGAACCACTGGTCATCGCTTCTCACATCAGGTGTGGGTACCTGGGAACGCCCACGGCCTTCGGCAACTTTATGCTGATCGTCGGCTCGCCCTACTTTCTGGGCGTCATCCCTGTGATCGTGGTGTAGCAGACCACACCAAGCCCCAACAAGGGCATCAAGCCCCGAGCTCGACCACTCCAACTCCCACTAAGGGCACCAAGCCCCAATTTTATGCCATATCAACCCCCAACAAGGGCACTAAGTCCTAGGTTTTGGCCATTTTAACTGCCATCAACAGCATCAAGCCCCAGGCTACTACAGATCGGGTAGTCTCGAACTTCTATATCGGTGCTGACTCAACCCTGACCCCACAAAAGAAGTGCCAGAGTGGCCATAGGGGCAGGAGCCTTGTCACTACCATCTCCAACTCTGGTAAAACAATGGTTGTCAGGGATCTGCACGTGGGGTTCGATGGCGGTGAGCCTACAGTCACCTCCTCCAACACCTTCAGACTCATGCGATGAATGCAGAAAGATCAGGTGGAGCTCAAAGAAACCGACGCACTGGTATCAAACCCCAAGAGCTATTTAAATAACTAATAAACGTCCAGACCCACCAATCTGGATCAGGTGCGTCGCGTAAAGCACCTACGTAACTGCTGGCCTGCATATTGTATAGATTTTTACGTGCATAATAGCTAGATGTTGAGCAGTTAAACTAACTTTCCCTCATGATTTTAGTTAAAACTGTGATGGAATGTCTTATCACGGTTTTAAAGAAATAGCGATGATAAAAATATTTAATCATAATTTTTATTAAAACCGTGATGATTTTTCATCACAGTTTTAAAAAAATCGTGCTGGATATAAGTCATCACGGTACAAAATAATCGTGATGGATAAAAAATGTTTAATCATGATTTTTAATAAAACCGTAATCACTTTTCATCCAGGTTTAAAAATGTTTAATCATGGTTTCCATGAAAACCATCATGACATTTCATCAGGATTTAACCGTGATGGATAATAACCTTTACTCACGATTTTTATTTAAACCATGACTTTTAATCACGATTTTAACATAACCATGATGGATAAATAATGTTTAATCATAGTTTTTTTCCCTGTGATAAGAAATTTAAAGTTTCAATAACGGTTTTATTTAGTAATGTGATGAAAAGTATAAACGTTCAATCACGGTTTTATGCTCTGTGATGAAAAGTGTAAGATTTTAATTATGATTTTATTAAAATCGTGACGAAGAGTCCAACACTTAGGTATATATGGTTATTATTAAAATCGTGATGAAAAGTGTAAAATATAATTACGGTGTTAGTTTAAATCGTGATCAATAACTTCACCAATGCCACCCTAATTAACTATTTTATCATTTTTTTATCTCAATTTATTAACCGTGATAAAAATGTTGATTTTCTTATTATGCTTGGATTTATCACGATTTAGTAACGTGATTAAAAGTATTCTAGTGGATAATAATCATGATTAACAGCATTTTTTTACTGTAGTGCTAATTATATCTTGTAAATTTTAATCCTATTATGGTAAAATAATAAAGCTCTACATCAAATGTAATACATGTAAAAAAAATGATGTACAGTACGCCAATCACCAGCTCGGGTAAACGAGTGGCCCTTGCTTGGAATTCGGATAAAACAAAGGGGAGTAGGATCAAATTAATTAGAGCCTCACATTGCATCACAAATATCACCTTCCGGAATCTCCAATTTTGATTGTGAGAGTTGGAAGGGAACACCGCCTTCCCACTTTTCGTTTTATTAATTATTCCCCTCCAAATAACATCCTTGATATTCCCTTTACATCAATATCAACACTGATATTAATTACATACTCTAAAAATATTATTAACATCAAAATTAATACCCCAACCGTAACCACATAATATAGGGCTTTGTAAACCTAGCGTCGTTTTGTAACATTGTGTAAGCTTTGACAGCTTCCGGCAGGAAAAGTTCGGGATAGGGACGGTCCACCAGATTTCCGGTTCCACGGATGTAGCAGCCTCCCTCCATCCTTCCACGACCTTCCAAAGCCCGTGCACGGTTGGGGGGGGGGGGGGGGGGGGGCGTGTGGCCGTCTCCGTGTCGACCGCATCCTCTTGTTCAGGTGTGGCTAGTTGTTGACTGTTAACATTTGCGTTGTTTTCATTGGGGGTTGTCATAAATCGATTTAGGATTCAATCTGAATATCGGGCATCTTCAGTTCAATATTTAATAGGTCCACTTTGTGACGTATTACCTCTTTATTACTAACGTGTCACTCGAATTGTAAAGTCAGGAGCTTGAAATTGAGAAGAAAAATAATAATATTTGTTTTAAATTTAAATATAACGATCAAATCGTGATCTAAATAAATTTAACGTCAGATGTTGATTGGATTTTAATTTAACAGTAAAATCTTGACGAAGAACAAACTCAACCACGTCCGTGTAAAGTAAATTTAACTGTCCAATTGTGACCTAACATTGTCACATAATTAGGATCATATATGCAACTCATAAAAGATATGTTGTAAAATATATAACACATTTGAGGGCTAAAATCAATAATTTTTGTTTACAAATAATATATGTATCTAACGAGTGATCACGTCCATTACACATAAATCATAATATCACAACATATATTTTGTTAAAAGTTTAATAGATTCTTTGACATGTAATCGAAGGCGTTCTAACTTTACGTCGATATATATTAACATTGATTACGATTGATGACAAAAAGTCAAACACATGAATCTTAATCGTCTGGTAATTCGAACTCACGTAAATAAGTGTGCACGATAATTAATTAGAATATATATATACACATCTTTATTCAACAAACTTACACTCCTAAACCCGTTTATTCATTTGTTTCTTTAATTTTTAAGTCCACGGTCTAACAGAGTTATTTTTATAAATGTTTGAAAGTAAAATTGCGTCAAAATCTATCCATCGAATATCCATGGAATATCCACTCTCTCTGTTTCTCGAACTTGAGTTTGCAAGGGAGCACTTGAAGGGTTGGGGGTAAAGTTGGTACCCCCTCTTGCCACAAGGGCATACATGCATGAGCTCGTGGCGGTGGAGTTGATACCACTTTTACCGTGGGGGTAGCAGGGAAGTTGCATGTTGCATCTCGCCATCCCTGTGAACGTAAACTCACGGCCGGGACGCTTGATGGGTGGGTGGTGGGTAGGCCCCCCCGTACGTAGCATATGGCGGGGAGGTTGCTAAGAAGGGAGGTGAAGGGTATCGCAGTCGCGACGGAGGTGTGTCCCAAGTGGGGCTATCAATGTGTCGGACTCCGGTTAAAGTTGAGATCATCTAGACTCGAACATTCAGTACTTTCAAGGCCCGAGCATCACCTGGGTCCGGGTTATATCGGTTTGGGGCAGGCCAGGGTCAACTTCTTCACATGGCCGACTTAGACTTAATTTGACTTGATCCGATTCAACTCTAAAAATTAAATAAAAAATAATATATATATATAATGTAAAATTTATAATCTGATTAAATTAATTAGAGTTTGGATGTTAATTTATTTACAAATAGAAATTTTATTTTTAAATAAATAAAATAAGATGTTCTTAACTTTTAATTAAATAAAAATAAAATTTTAAAAGGAGAAAAAAGAACGTGTTAGATCGACCTTCCAGACGAATTCAAAGTCCGAGTCTGAGATAGAATCCTTGTGAGGCCGAACTTTTAAACTCGACTAAGAGTTCGTGAGTCAAAATAGGCATAATGATCCAACACAAAATTTGGGTAGACCCACCACGAGTCCGTTGGGCCGACTTGACCCATTGACAGTCTCATAATCTCCTTTTCTCTCTCACCTCTCACGGTCACATAATATGCGAGTATCTTACTAATTTTCTAACCATACGTAACTATTAACCATATGACCAAGTTAGATATTTTAAGAGTGTACTAAGAGAACGTAATGACAAGCGCACAGAGAACATCAAATTCACATATAATGGAAGGGTATACATACAATGTAAATTAAAAGTTAGAATTTCTACAAAATTTCACTTTTAATAAGGCATAAAAGAAAAAAGAGATGCTTCCGTGAAAAAGTTGGTCTCAACTGGGGTTTTACAGATCGTTCTGATACTAGGCGAATTGCACGTATCAGATCGTACCAAAGGTACGTGCGGTGCATAGTATGCAACCAATTTCTTACGTATTGTGCATAGAATCATACGTCCCACTGTGTACTGAACTAGTTCAGGACGATACACTCACTGGTACGTGCGAGGCGAGCGATTCGGTTCGATTTTGTGTTAACATCTATATATTACTTAATATACTTTACATAGATAAAATATATAAGATGGTTCACAATTTAGTCTGTTAACATGGTCATGTGCAATGGTGAGGTTGTGTGTTCAATATTTAGAATGATCATATTTTTTTAAAAAAATTAACTTCCATCTACTTCATTCGGTAATCATTCTAGAGGGGTTATGAGGAGAAGAGATCAAATATTTTTAAATATTTTTAAATTATTATATTTAATATAAAAGTAAATTATGATAAAATTCATTAAAGTAGTTGTTTATAGTTTCGAAAAATTATGTGATAGATCCGTCAATTAGGATTATCAATTGGTCAGGTCGGCCCGATAGGCCTATAGGCTTGGCTTCATTCTGGGCCTGGCCGCCAGGCCCTTTTCGGCCTGTGGGCCCTTAATTGGGCCGGTGTGAATAAATGTAACGTCCCGAGATCTGATTCCCAATTTATGGACATATATTTTTTTTCGTTTCTTCCATCGGACCTCAAGACATTACGTCGTATGTATCACGGAAGCACCAATAGATAAATATTCGCATGAGAGAGAGAGAGAAACCATAATCACATGAAATATAAATAGCATCTCAACCATTCATAATCCAAAAAGATACATGTCCATTACCCTTTTACATATGAGTCCATACATGATCACCAATCCACAACTAGCCATAATATGAAATATAGATATCTATAGCTTACCCAGACGTAGGCAAGACTAAACTACTCCTCGGCCGCAGCCTTCTCCTCAACCACCATCACTGTGTCTCCTGAAAGGTGTGTCACAAGGGGGTGAGTGTGACGCTCAGTAGACAGCCTAAACAAATCAGGGTTAACTCGCATTCATATATCCGATTCATATATATAATTCAATGATCACAATACAAGAGTGTAAAAACTCATATAATCTTTCCATAACCCTCCAAAAGGACCCTAATAGGTCCGTCAAGAAGCCAAGCATAAATGGTAAGGGATGGAACCCAAGTGGACCAAATTGATGGGTTACATGAAATTGGAGCGGCCATCGGTCGACCGAACTAGGCCACCGGTCGACCGAACTGTAACAAGTTACAGACCGACCAACACTAACAAATTCAGTCGACCGAAATGCCCAGGTCAGTCGACCGAACTCTGCTACAATCTATATAAACAACATTTCAGTCCCAAAGGTAAAAACCCAATGTTACTCAATAACCCATTCATTACCATCTGCCTAAAATAATTCATACGAGGAAAATACATGTTTATTAACTAACATATAAGATACCCATGCATGCACCAAAACCACGGTGAATGATTAGTTACATATTATCACATTTTCATGAGTTACACATTCTCGTTATTCATGGAACTAAACAGCTGCCGCAAAACAGGAGGCCCACACACTCACAACGAACGAAAGAGTATTACGCAGACCCGAGAGCAACACTATCAGAAAAAGCGGGATTTCAGACGGCCAGTATCCGTCTGAAATCCGTCTGAAAATCCGTCACAAACCACGTTTGTGACGGATTTACGACAGATTTCAGACGGAAACCGACCGTCTGAAATTCTTAGTCACAAATTTGTGACAGTTTATTTTTCCGTCGGAAATTACGTCTAAAAATAAGACAGAATTTAATCAGTCACAAATTCTGTCTGAATTTCATACGAGACATTTCCATCTGAAATTTGAAATTTTCCGTCTGAAATTTACGACGGATATATTTGCCGTTTGAAATTCCGTCTGAAATTTCAGACGGATATTACGACGGAATATAGTTACCGTCTGAAATTAAGCCCAACTCTTAGTCTTAAATCATGTTACCGTACGAAAACTCGTCCGAAATCCGTCGCTATTTCAAACGGAAATTACGACGGCTGTAATTACCGTCTGAAATTCAACTCAACTCTTGTCCGAAATGTGGTTTGAAATCCGCTTATATTCCAAACGGATTTTACGACGGCTAATAGACGGACTTTATTCGTCGTAAATCCCGTCTGAAAATCCGTCTGAAATCTACGTTTCTATTTTTTGTAAATCTTAAATTATTTTAAAAAACCTGTTTAATCATACATAAACATCAAGAAATTCTACATGTTGAAAAAAAATATTGGGAACCTGCTAATCAAATAAACACCACCGAAAAATTAAATTCAACACCATGCTGATCAAATAAATACCACAAAAAAAAGACATTAACCCTGTTGATCCGTCTGAATATCATCAAATATCAAGAAATATCCGGTACATCGTCCATATCCTCATCGTCTGTATCCTCACCGCCCTACTCATCTCCTCTGTCACCGCCCGCAGAAGGATCCCCCTACATTAAAAAAATAATAACATTCATTTATAGATAAAAAAATTAGTGCGAAGAAATTAACATAAATTGAAAGCAAACATATCAAATTGATAACTGCATATTTTATAAATCAACTACTAGCCTGAAACAGTATTTAAACTAAGTGTATTTTAGAAATGAACTTTGATTCCGTCAGTTCTGACAAGTCACTTTCATCTCCCCGGTCGTGTTGGAACGATCGGCACGGCCATCCGACCGGTATTTCAAGTTTTAGACCCCCCGGACCCGACCTGGCAGTTCATTTAAACTATGTGTATTTTAAAAATGAACTTTGAGCGCCGAGCTCAAACCGGACATCCGATTTAGATTCCGTCAGTTCTGACAAGTCACTTTCATCACTCCGATCGTGTTGGAATGATCGGCATGGGCATCCGGCCAGTATTTCAAGTTTTAAACCCCCGGTCCCGACCTGGCAGTTCATTTAAACTAAGTGTATTTTAGAAATGAACTTTGAGCGCCGATCTCAAACCGGGCATCCGATTTGGATTCCGTCAGTTCTAAAAAGTCACTTTCATCTCCCCGGTCGTGTTGGAACGATCGGCACGGCCATCCGGTCGGAGTTTCAAGTTTTAGACCCCCGGCCGCGACCTGGCAGTTCATTTGAACTAAGTGTATTTTAGAAATGAACTTTGAGCGCCGAGCTCAAACCGAACATCCGATTTGGATTCTGTCAGTTCTGACAAGTCACTTTCATCTCCCCGGTCGTGTTGGAACGATCGACACGGGCATCCGACCGGTGTTTCAAGTTTTAGAGCCCCTGCCATGACCTGGTAGTTCATTTAAACTAAGTGTATTTTAGAAATGAACTTTGAGCGTCGAGCTCAAACCGGGCATCCGATTTGGATTCCGTCAGATCTGACAAGTCACTTTCATCTCCCCGGTCATGTTGGAACGATCGGCACGGCCATCCGGCCGGTATTTCAAGTTTTAGACCCCCGGCCCCGACCTGGCAGTTCATTTGAACTAAGTGTATTTTAGAAATGAACTTTGAGCGCCGAGCTCAAACCGGGCATCCGATTTAGATTCCGTCAGTTCTGACAAGTCACTTTCATCTCCCCGGTCATGTTGGAATGATCAGCATGGGCATCCGGCCGGTATTTCAAGTTTTAGACTCCCGGCCCCGACCTGGCAGTTCATTTGAACTAAGTGTATTTTAGAAATGAACTTTGAGCGCCAAGCTCAAACCGGGCATTCGATTTGGATTCCGTCAGTTCTGACAAGTCACTTTCATCTCCCCGGTCGTGTTGGAACAATCAGCACGGGCATCCGACCAGTGTTTCAAGTTTTAGACCCCCGGCCTCGACCTGACAGTTCAGTTAAACTAAAGTGTATTTTAGAAATGAACTTTGAGCGCTAAGCTCAAACCGGGCATCCGATTTGGATTCCGTCAGTTCTGACAAGTCACTTTCATCTCCCCGGTCGTGTTGGAATGATCAGCACGGGCATCCGACCGGTATTTCAAGTTTTAGACCCCCGGCCCCGACCTAGCAGTTCATTTAAACTAAGTGTATTTTAGAAATGAACTTTGAGCGCCGAGCTCAAACCGGGCATCCGATTTGGATTCCGTCAGTTCTGACAAGTCACTTTCATCTCCCCGGTTGTGTTGGAATGATCGGCACGGCCATCCGGCCGGTATTTCATGTTTTAGACCCCCGGCCCCGACCTGGTAGTTTATTTGAAGTAAGTGTATTTTAGAAATGAACTTTGAGCGCCGAGCTCAAACCGGGCATCCGATTTGGATTCCGTCAGTTCTGACAAGTCACTTTCATCTCCTCGGTCGTGTTGGAATGATCGGCACGGCCATCCGGCCGGTATTTCAAATTTTAGACCCCCGGCCCCGACCTGGCAGTTCATTTGAACTAAGTGTATTTTAGAAATGAACTTTGAGCGCCGAGCTCAAACCGGGCATCCGATTTGGATTCCGTCAGTTCTGACAAGTCACTTTCATCTCCCCGGTCGTGTTGGAATGATCGGCATGGCCATCCGGCTGGTATTTCAGGTTTTAGACCACCGGCCCCGACCTGGCAGTTCATTTGAACTAAGTGTATTTTAGAAATGAACTTTGAGCGCCGAGCTCAAACCGGACATCCGATTTGGATTCCGTCAGTTCTGACAAGTCACTTTCATCTACCCGGTCGTGTTGGAACGATCGGCACGGCCATCCGGTCGGTATTTCAGGTTTTAGACCTCCGGCCCCGACCTGGCAGTTCATTTGAACTAAGTCTATTTTAGAAATGAACTTTGAGCGCCGAGCTCAAACCGGACATCCGATTTGGATTCCATCAGTTCTGACAAGTCACTTTCATCTCCCCGGTCGTGTTGGAACGATCAGCATGGACATTCGGCCGGTATTTCAAGTTTCAGACCCCCGGCCCCGACCTGGCAGTTCATTTGACCTAAGTGTATTTTAGAAATGAACTTTGAGCGCCGAGCTCAAACCGGGCATCCGATTTGGATTCCGTCAGTTCTGACAAGTCACTTTCATTTCCCCGGTCGTGTTGGAACGATCGGCACGGGCATCCGACCGGTGTTTCAAGTTTTAGACCCCCGGCCCCGACCTGGCAGTTCAGTTAAACTAAAGTGTATTTTAGAAATGAACTTTAAGCGCCAAGCTCAAACGGGCATCCGATTTGGATTCCGTCAGTTCTGACAATTCACTTTCATCTCCCCGGTCATGTTGGAATGACCAGCATGGGCATCTGGCCGGTATTTCAAGTTTTAGACCCCCGGTCCCGACCTGGCAGTTCATTTGAACTAAGTGTATTTTAGAAATGAACTTTGAGCGCCGAGCTCAAACCGGGCATCCGATTTGGATTCCGTCAGTTCTGACAAGTCACTTTCATCTCCCCGGTCGTGTTGGAACGATCGACACGGCCATCCGACCGGTATTTCAAGTTTTAGACCCCCGGCCCCGACCTGGCAGTTCATTTGAACTAAGTGTATTTTAGAAATGAACTTTGAGCGCCGAGCTCAAACCGGGCATCCGATTTGGATTCCGTCAGTTCTGACAAGTCACTTTCATCTCCCCGGTTGTGTTGGAACGATCGGCACGGCCATCCGGCCGGTATTTCATGTTTTAGACCCCCGGCCCCGACCTGGTAGTTTATTTGAACTAAGTGTATTTTAGAAATGAACTTTGAGCGCCGAGCTCAAACCGGGCATCCGATTTGGATTCCGTCAGTTCTGACAAGTCACTTTCATCTCCTCGGTCGTGTTGGAATGATCGGCACGGCCATCCGGCCGGTATTTCAAGTTTTAGACCCTCGGCCCCGACCTGGCAGTTCATTTGAACTAAGTGTATTTTAGAAATGAACTTTGAGCGCCGAGCTCAAACCGGGCATCCGATTTAGATTCCGTCAGTTCTGACAAGTCACTTTCATCTCCCCGGTCGTGTTGGAACGATCGGCATGGCCATCCGGCTGGTATTTCAGGTTTTAGACCCCCGGCCCCGACCTGGCAGTTCATTTGAACTAAGTGTATTTTAGAAATGAACTTTGAGCGCCGAGCTCAAACCGGACATCCGATTTGGATTCCGTCAGTTCTGACAAGTCACTTTCATCTCCCCGGTCGTGTTGGAATAATCAGCACGGGCATCTGGATGATATTTCAAGTTTTAAACCCCCGGTCTCGACCTGGCAGTTCATTTGAACTAAGTGTATTTTAGAAATGAACTTTGAGCGCCGAGCTCAAACCGGGCATCCGATTTGGATTCCGTCAGTTCTGACAAGTCACTTTCATCTCCCCGGTCATGTTGGAACGATCGGCACGGGCATTCGGCCGGTGTTTCAAGTTTTAGATCCCCGGCCCCGACCTGACAGTTCAGTTAAACTAAAGTGTATTTTAGAAATGAACTTTGAGCGCCAAGCTCAAACCGGGCATCCGATTTGGATTCCGTCAGTTCTGACAAGTCACTTTCAGGTCGTGTTGGAATGATCAGCACGGCCATCCGGCCGGTATTTCAAGTTTTAGACCCCCGGCCCCGACCTGGCAGTTCATTTGAACTGAGTGTAGTTTAGAAATGAACTTTGAGCGCCGAGCTCAAACCGGGCATCCGATTTGGATTCCGTCAGTTCTGACAAGTCACTCTCATCTCCCCGGTCGTGTTGGAATGATCGACACGGCCATCCGACCAGTATTTCAAGTTTTAGACCCCCGGCCCCGACCTGGCAGTTCAGTTAAACTAAAGTGTATTTTAGAAATGAACTTTGAGCGCCAAGCTCAAACCGGGCATCCGATTTGGATTCCGTCAGTTCTGACAAGTCACTTTCATCTCCCCGATCGTGTTGGAACGATCAGCACGGGCATCCGGCCGGTATTTCAAGTTTTAGACCCCCGGCCCCGACCTGGCAGTTCATTTGAACTAAGTGTATTTTAGAAATGAACTTTGAGCGCCGAGCTCAAACCGGACATCCGATTTGGATTCCGTTAGTTCTGACAAGTCACTTTCATCTCCCCGGTCGTGTTGGAACGATCGGCATGGCCATCCGACCGGTATTTCAAGTTTTAGACCCCCGGCCCCGACCTGGCAGTTCATTTGAACTAAGTGTATTTTAGAAATGAACTTTGAGCGCCGAGCTCAAACTGGGCATCCGATTTGGATTCCGTCAGTTCTGACAAGTCACTTTCATCTCCCCGGTCGTGTTGGAACGATCGGCATGGCCATCCAGCCAGTGTTTCAAGTTTTAGACCCCCGGACCCCGGATTTTCTCAATTCTTCTAAAGTAAATGAGTTTTAAAATTAATAATGAACATAATTGAGTAATTCCATCAAAAGAAAAATATAGTAAACACTCACCTGTGCGGCCTGTGCTGTGGTGGTGGTGGATTGCTGAGGGACCATTCCCCTCTGGGAGAGGAGGCCACTGATTGCCTGCAAAACCACTGACACTTGGCTAGAGATCTCTTGCTGGAAATGTTGCTGCTGCCGCTGCATATCAGAAATCTGCGATCGGACCATGTCCATCATGTCGCTGGCAGAAGCGCTGGGGGCAACGGAAGGTATAGTGAAGGCATTGCGACTGGAAGAAGTATAGCTAGAACTCGCACACGCTGATGTCACCGGGCTTGCGTCTAGGCTCTCCCCAAAACCATATAGTCGGCCTTTCTTCGGTACGCCAGCTGCTGCCACCCACTCCACCGGATCGAACTCCGGCTGCTGCGTGTCTCCCTCCCCGTACTTCTCTGTCACTGCTTTGCTATATGTTTCCTACAAATTGAATAAAATAACTAGTCAATTTCATATGAATTACATGCCGATTTAAATGAACGGTACAAGTTACATATGTAGATAAACTTACCGCTGCTGACTTAGCTGTGTCACTCACAAAATCATTAGTCCCCTTCTTTTTGTGTGTTCTGTCGAACACCTCGAGGAACGACGGAGGTCGATTAAGCTCCACAGCCTGTTATACAATTCATAGTAAAAAAAGTCAAATATTGGGATAAATTGTAAGAAGATAAATTGGTATATTACTTACCAATTTTTGTTTATGAGCCGCATAAGAGATGGACCCACTCGTATGCAAATTTGAACCTGTTTTGACGCCCTGTTTGCTTTGGCTTTTTCGGACTTTTCTATCCACTTGGGGTCGGCAAAATGGTCACAAGATATCTCCCAATCCTCCTGCCTCATCCATAGAGGGCGATGCGCCTTCCACAATTGTCGGTCTTCACTCCCCCCACTCAATTTTTTAGCGTGTGCTCGGGCCTCATGTATTTTCCTCTTGTAACTTGAGAGCATAGTAGACTCCCAGGCACGACGACATCTCGCCGCGTCATGTCCACATGTGAATTGAAAAGACCGCTGTAAATCAATTGCTTTTCACACTTAGTATGAAGTTGTAAATTGACTTTGGGAAATACTTGAATTAAATGACGTAATTACTTACTAAGAACATGTTGTACAATGAATCGCGGACGGACATCGGAAAATCTCTGAAAGTGGAAGCTGCCCCGGGCACATGTGCCAACATGAGTTCGGTGGAATGATGGACAGCGCTGTGGGGTTCAAATTTCATACTGCAATTGCAAATGTCAAAATATTCATATTAGACAGTTGAAGGCTAATTAATGTAATATAACCTTATAGATTTACCCGGATACCCGACACGGGCGACGTCTATCATGGGCCGTGCCTCCCTCGTGACAACTGCCGGCATCGTCAAGGGGCTGACTGGTGGGGGTGGGCCCTGTACAAGTGGGTGGTGGTGGGAGGGCACTGAGACCTGTAAGAATTTATTGTCATGTGGAGTGATACATATACTGCGAACATATAATTAAAATATACATACCTGCAGCGGGAGGTGGTGGGGGTGGCGTATGCACAATAGGTGGGAGGCCACTGAGACCTGCAAGAAGTAATTTTCATAAGTAGAACAAATATTGAAGAATTTAAATTAAAATATACATACATGATCCTCGAGGTGGGAGGCCACTGAGACCTGCAAGAATTTATTGTCATGTGGAGTGATACAAATATTGTGAACATATAATTAAAATATACATACCTGTAGCGGGAGGTGGTGGGGGTGGCGTCTGCACAAGAGGTGGGAGGCCATTGAGACCTGCAAGAATTTATTGTCATGTGGAGTGATACATATACTGCAAACATATAATTAAAATATACATACCTACAGCGGGAGGTGGTGGGGGTGGCGTATGCACAACAGGTGGGAGGCCACTGAGACCTGCAAGAAGTAATTTTCATAAGTAGAACACATATTGAAGAATTTAAATTAAAATATACATACATGATCCTCGAGGTGGGAGGCCACTGAGACCTGCAAGAATTTATTGTCATGTGGAGTGATACAAATATTACGAACATATAATTAAAATATACATACCTACAGCGGGAGGTGGTGGGGGTGGCGTCTGCACAAGAGGTGGGAGACCACTGAGACCTGCAAGAATTTATTTTCATAAGTAGAACAAATGTTCAAGAATTTAAATTAAAATATACATACCTGTAGCGGGAGGTGGTGGCGTCTGTACAATTGGTGGTGAGCCGACACTTGCACCTATAAATAAATTCTTTTAAGTTTGTAAATAATTAAAATATTTATATAGCTACCTTATTGATCAAATATACCTGTGTCTGAAGAAGATGGTAGCGAGGAGGGAGTAGCGCCCCTCTCACTGCTAGGTCTCCTCCCACCCCTAGTACGACCTCCTCGCACCATTTCCTTATTAATAACAAAACAATTAATACATATTAATCCACAATTATATAAGGCTAGACAAATGTTATTTAAAATTATGCTTAAAAGTAAGAATCATCTTACTAAATTATCAAAACATGCCTCCCTCATGTTGATATATCTAGCTCAACTTCATCATCTTCGTCATCCATAGTAGTCTCATGAGATTCAAAATCTTCGTCTTCATCTGATTCTTCCTCCCCTCTAACATCAACATTTAGCTCCGTCGGATCGACTTCTTCCACTCCATCTCGCGTACGTAATGACAGTGGCTCATCAGATTCGTCCAGATTAAACCTAGAGGAACCGACAACAGCCAACTTCGTCTGATTGATAATATTCAGCACGAGCAACCTCTGAGACATCTCCACTCATAGTTAACTCATAAGTGGGAAAGAGTTTTGAATTAACCTTGCAAACTGCCCACCAATCTCTATTCTTGGATGATGGATAGCTTGAATAGTACACTTGCTGGGCTTGTGCGGCTAAAATGAACGGTTCATAGGTCTTAAGTTTAGACCTATGCTTGACATTGACAATCCCATAATTTGTGTCATGTAGAACAGAATTAGGATCAAACCATTGACACTTAAATATGTATACATGATTGTCTTGTCCCAAATACTGAAGTTCTAAGACTTCTTCAAGAATACCATAGTAGTCCAATTCCATTTCATTGTATAAACTTCCCTTCACACATACGCCGATGTTCATCGTAGACTTATTTCGCCCATAATCCCTTGTATAAAATTTGTATCCATTCACAATATATCCCGGATAGGCACGTGTCTGATTCGAGGGGCCATAACTTATCTGTTGTACTCTTTGATCAGTAATGAGACCTTGTTCAACCTATATTCAAATTAGAGTAGTTAAAATAATAACAATTACCTCAACATACGTAAATACAAACATATATATTCAGAGTTCACACTAACTCGGTTTCTTAGCCATTTGGAAAAAAATTTCTTGCGTTCTTTTTCAATCTCCACATCCTGGATATTTGGACATTTTTCAATTAATTCTGAATCAAATTGTCTGCAATATAAATGTAGCACCCCGTATAAAAAATGATTAAAAAAATTTGATAAAGCCAATGTATAGACTTTGTGAAGTCAATGTTGTATAGACTTTGAGGAAGCTAATGTATAGACTTTGAGGAAGCCAATGTATAGACTTTGAGGAAGCCAATGTATAGACTTTGAGGATGTATAGACTTTGAGGAAGCCAATGTATAGACTTTGAGGATGTATAGACTTTGAGGAAGCCAATGTATAGACTTTGTGAAGTCAATGTTGTATAGACTTTGAGGAAGCCAATGTATAGACTTTGAGGAAGTCAATGTATAGACTTTGAGGAAGCCAATGTATAGAATTTGAGGATGTATAGACTTTGAGGAAGTCAATGTATAGACTTTGTGAAGTCAATGTTGTATAGACTTTGAGGAAGCCAATGTATAGACTTTGAGGAAGTCAATGTATAGACTTTGAGGAAGCCAACGTATAGACTTTGAGGAAGCCGTTGTATAGACTTTGAGGATGTATAGACTTTGAGGAAGCCAATGTATAGACTTTGAAGATGTATAGACTTTGAGGAAGCCAATGTATAGACTTTGTGAAGTCAATGTTGTATAGACTTTGAGGAAGCCAATGTATAGACTTTGAGGATGTATAGACTTTGAGGAAGCCAATGTATAGACTTTGTGAAGTCAATGTTATATAAACTTTGAGGAAGCCAATGTATAGACTTTGAGGATGTATAGACTTTGAGGAAGTCAATGTATAGACTTTGAGGATGTATAGACTTTGAGGAAGCCAATGTATAGACTTTGAGGAAGCCAATGTATAGACTTTGTGAAGTCAATGTTGTATAGACTTTGAGGATGTATAGACTTATGGAGTTGCTGGAAATGTGAATTAAGAACTTACTCAACATAAGGTTCAATCTCGAGGTAATTCAAAAGAATATATATCTCAGCGGCGTGCAACTCTCTATCTTCGAGCGTGCGAGTCAAGCAACGTCCGAACGCACGTCCATGATGTTTAAATATGGAGAGCCGATCGGAAGATTCATCCACTCCCCCATCATCATTACGTGGAGGTCGAGTACGACGAGTTTGAATCTCTGGCTCAAAGTATATAGAACAGAAGTTTGAAATTTCTTCAAGAATGTATGCCTCAGCAATCGAACCCTCCACCTGTGCCTTGTTGCAAACTTTCATTTTTAATTCATGCATGTACCTACAACAACAAGTCAGATGGCAACGATAAGTAGCGGCTATGGACGACTTATAAGTTAACAAAAATTGTCACATACCTCTCAAATGGATACATCCATCGAAATTGTACGGGCCCTCCGACGATAGCCTCATATGGCAAATGAACGACCAGGTGCTCCATCAAATCAAAGAATGCCGGAGGAAATATCTTCTCTAGCTTGCAAATGGTTGTGACAACTTCTTGTTCGATAGTTTGTACATCCCGAAGTCCGAGTTCAGATGCACATAAAATCTTGAAAAATTGACTCATCTCAGCGAGTGCTCCCCATATCTGCTTTGGCAACAAATCACGAAATGCAATGGGCAGTAGCCTCTCCATGAACACATGACAGTCGTGACTTTTCATACCATATATTTTTCCCTCATTAACATTCACACAACGGGCTATGTTGGATGCATATCCATCTGGGCTGCACAGTTTTGCCATCTACATTTTGTAGTTCCAGTTCTGGACGTCTACAAAGCATCTTTAAATCCATACGTGCTTTGGCGTTGTCCTTTGTTTTCCCTTTAACATTCATGATCGTATTGAACACATTATCAAAAAAATTCTTCTCGGTATGCATGACATCCAGATTGTGTCGTACAAGAAGAGTTGACCAATAAGGTAATTCCCAAAAAATGCTTTTCTTGACCCAGTTGTGATCCTTTCCAAAATTAGGGAGTTGCCGTGTGCTACCAGATAATTGAACTACATCTGGTAAATTGTGCACCCGTGATGCCATATGTAGACCCGACACCCGTTGCAAGTCAGTTTCATCCATTTCAATAGTATTTTTTTTAAACGAGTCTTTTTGCCTTCGAAAAGGATGGTCACTTGGTAGAAATCGCCGATGGCAATCAGACCAGCAGGTTTTCCCCCCGTGTTTCAATACAAATGATTTGGTATCTTCCATACAGTAAGGACATGCTAGCCTCCCATGTGTGCTCCAACCAGATAGCATTCCATAATAAAATTTTGCTTCCTATATGCATCATAAGTAACAACTCCATCAGTCCATAAAAATTTGAGCTCATCAATCAACGGCCTGAGATATATGTCCAAATTTTTTTCGGGACTTTTTGGACCAGGAATTACTAGGGACAAAAATAGATTTTCTCGCTTCATGCACATGTGCGGCGGAAGGTTGTACGGTGTCATGAACACTGGCCAACAAGAATAAGCTGCCACTGAACCACCGAATGGATTAAAGCCATCTGTGCATAAACCCAATCGAACATTACGTGACTCCCTTGAAAAGGTAAGATGAGTACGACTAAAGTGAGTCCAAGCTTCACCGTCGACAGGATGACTGATTATATCATCGGCACGACGTACTCTTTCGGTGTGCCATGTCATATGTCGAGTCGTCTTTGAGGACATATACAGTCGCTGCAGCATAGGCACAAGAGGGAAGTATCGCAACGCCTTGTAAGGTACATCTTTTGCCTTTGAATTGACCCCCCCCTTAGGTTTGAATCTGTCATGGCCACAAATGGAACATGATATCTTATCTGCATCATCTTTGTAATATAACATACAATGATTCGGACATGCATCTATTTTCACATATCCAAGTCCTAAGTCATTGACCATCTTTTTTGCACGGTAAAAAGTTTCTGGCAACTTCTCGTCTCGAGGCAACATACTCTTGATCAAGAGGAGGAGACGGTCAAAACAAGTCTCACTGATGTGAAATTCAGATTTCAAGTTCAACAACTGTGACACTGCAGACAATCGAGTGTGCTTTTCACAACCATCCCACAGCGGCTCATCAGCATCCCTAAGTAGTTCATAAAATCTTCCGGCTGTCTTATTCGGCGCTTCATCGTGAATATTAAAACTAGGACCAGCAGCATCTACAACCATATCCACGTACCCACTTGTGCCTGCAATATTGTCGGGCTCATACCTCAAGAATTGCTCACCATGACACGTCCAATTCGTATAACCATCCACGAACCCTTTCGTGTACAAATGATGTTGCACATCCCATGTTGAACACCACCTCAAGTTTCTACAACTTGAACAAGGGCATCGAATGTGACCGTCGCGATCTATTGCTGCATTTGGATTCCCCAATGCAAATTGAATGAAACTCTCAACCCCAAGCTTAAAGTCATCTGACACCACCCGGTCAACTATTCTACGATACATCCATGAACGATCTGTCGACATTTTGCCTGCACCCAATAAATGACAATACACATCCTAACTTTCAAATCATTACTCATAATATTACACCCGACCCTTTCCTCACATCGTTCATCATAGACCATTTGCAGTTGGAAGAGGAATATTGATTAGATTATCACTTTTTAACCCATCCATGAAGGTTTGATCGCACAATCACTTACTATATGTGCTGCACGATTTGCTGAAAATTTCGCAGCATCTCTCCACACTTCTCCGATATACCAAATATATTTATTGATTTTGAAATTTTCTTAAACACTTACAAGTAAGTGGTTAAGAAAACACTCAAAATCAATAATGTATATCAGAGAAGAGTGAGGAGACGCAACCGAAATTCTCAACAAACCATACAAACACATATAGTAAATGACTGCCTAAGTGCGATCAAACATTCACAGACTGTCCAAACGGGACAATTCAAGACTTTGAGGTAGATATATACATTCTCATAAACAAATGAGAACATACACATCAAACCCAAAGTCTTGAACAGGAAGGCACATTGACACGGTTTTAACGCGCTCTCCTGAGGTGCGTGTAATGTTAGGTCGCACCCACGCACCTCAGCTCACAGGGAATACCCTATGCATTTATATAACATAAAATTAAATAACAACGCAATTATCATTATGCACATATCAAATTAAATAGCACCTAAATTACAAAATTTTTCAAATGAAGAACATCGAAGCTAAACAATCTACATTTTTTAGTCAAATTAACATCAAATTTCTATTAAAATCAGATTTAAAAATATATTTACATGCAATTAAAATCCACAAAGCTTTAAATCACAAAACGAATTTTTTGGGTATTTACCTATTGCTAAATAGAGAATTCTGATTTCTTTGCATTTATCAACATCTTTGTATATATGTACTACTTAAGATATGTGGTCATTCCATTTCTCTATATCTTCTTATCATCATAAGACAAGGTCATTCCATTTCTCTATATCTACTTAAGATATGTGCTTTCCCACCCTGTATGTTCTTGTTATTGATCTTTTCTTTCTCCTTTCTTCTTCCTCCTCTGCTGGTTGTCCATCTCTGAAGGTATTGCGTTTCCTAACAAGGGTGCAGCTAAAATTGGAAGGTTGGCAGTCAAAATTTCTATCTCAAGCTGGTAGAGCCGTATTGATTGACTCAGTCATATATAGTATGCCAGTTTTCCTTGCCTAAGTCACTTTTATCCCAAAGAAGGTGATCAGTTTCATTGACCGGCTATGTGCAATTTTTTTTTGGTATGGAGAGAAAGACACCAGAAGTGTGGTAGCACACTAGACTCCATCAAGATGTTGTTCACTGTCATGAACAATGCCCAAGTGATCCTATTTTTCACATGCTGCTGCGCAGGAGCTGTTATGAACAGAATTGTGAGGTCATCAATCTCTTCACCTCCTACAATGCCTTGTGCCCGTAATTGTTCAATTGTAGCTAAGAGAACAAGGTACAAAATTACAGAGTGGAAGAAGTATTCTGCGTAGGGCGGTGGCTTGGGAGGTGGGTGACATCGAAAAATTAATCTGACAGATGAGCAATTGTGCAACTTAACCAAGGATGGAACAATGTGGCAAAGCACCTTCATAACAACTGAGGGTGCAATTTGCAGACTAATCCCAATCTGAAATAATGATGATTTCAGCTTAGATGTGAAATTTCTAAGCATGACCATAATTGGTACAACAATTTTACTCTTGTCATCATCATCAACTAAGATATCTTTCTTGTGATCCACATATACTAGTTTCCAATCTATCCTCTGTATGCTGAACAGTCGAGCAAGATCCTGCTTCAACTCATCATTGCCCGAAGACCGAGTGATATCTATTGATCTACCAATCAAAAAGCTGCTATCATTAGTGGAGTCACTAGAATTAAATGCCACATCTGGAACCCCAAAAGATTGAGAAACAATTGATGTTGAGAATTCTGCTTGAGTTTCCTTGGAGCCACTGGAATTGGAAATAATGTTGTTTGAAGTGAGATTAGTCTGATAGTCTTTGCCAGAGCTTATGTTTTTTGCTAGTAAAGGATCACTAGGCATTGGTATCCCAAGAGGGTTATCAATGTCAACTCCAAAAAGGACATTGTTTCTCGGATCAGAAGCTGGAACTTCACTTTTCTGCATACCATCTGAACTAAAAATTAATGATTGTTGATTGAATGAAGGTTCTTTGATGGTTATGCTACAATATGCCTTGTTCATGAGTGCATGAGGAATGATAGGACAATTGTTTGTTGAAGGTGATGTAGAACAAGATGGGTTATCTTCAGCCCGGGTTACGGATACATCCTCATTGTCCAAACAGAGTTGCTGCAAGCTAACAGCAGTACATGAGACAGCCATATTGATAGCATTTTCTTCATGATGCTCAATGTTCTGCATTTGAAACTGGGAGGAATTCATGTCATCATTAGGGCCTCCACCCAAACCAGATTCTTCATCTGGATTATCCATCTGTTTGTGTGTGCCAGATCCTGTCACAAGTCTAGTGGAATCTTCTCCCTGGATATCACCATCTACACTTCCCTGTATGGCATATATCTCATCGATCGGCAAACTATGATGCAAACTAACTCCATTAACATGAGAGCTTAATGATGTAGATCTGTCAGCATAAGCAGCTTGCTCAATATCATCGTGTATTAAGGTGCCGTTTGATAGGCTGTTAAGGAGGTGTTTGATAATCGTGCTTTCGTAGATAACCTCGGCTAATCCGATGGGTGCGAGGAGGTTAGTGGGGTCCACGTCACTCTCTATCGTCACTACTTCACTCTAATTCATTATCAAACCGGCCCTAATATCATAACATGTTGCTTTCAATGATGTTTCCATGTTTGATGCGCCATAAGATATTTAAAGTGCCTTGGCATTTGTTTCTCATTTTGATTTTTAATTCAAACATATCAAAACTAACCAGATTGATAATTTTAGAATGGAAGGACTATGCTGTTTTGCAGTACCTCACATACCTCACATGACATCTAAGAAAGATATTGTCTTCTTAGATTAAAAATTATTTGGAGAGAAAAAGGTCTAGGGATTGGAACAAATAGATAGTTCTTCAACTATAAAAACCAAAGAGATCTCAAATATTTTTATTTAACTAGAGAGTTTTTTATAAGATCATTCTATCTAAATGAATAACATTTTTTATGACGGAGAATCTAACAAAACTAGCAAATGTCAAGAAATGAATAATATTTTTGTCTAATTAGGTGACTAATGTAGATTCGGAAATCTCACCCCAAAGAATAAATCTTCTATGAATTCTGCCACCTGTGAAATTTAGAATCTAAGGAGGAGGTATTAATAGCGAGGGAGCATGGGTAAGTATTATAGTATAGATGGAGCCAATTGATGGTGGAAAATGTTGAGTATTGCCCGTTACAGTGTGTGTCTGCGAGGGGGAGGGGGGCCACGGACAGGGGAAGAGAGGGCGGTGGAGGGGGTGGGGGAGGGCGGCCGGAGGGAGTGAGGGAGCGAGAGAGGGGGGCTGAGGTGTGTGCTGTGCGTGTGTGTGTGTGTCTGCGAGGGGGAGAGGGGCCATGGACAGGGGAAGAGAGGGCGGTGGAGGGGGTGGGGGAGGGCGGCCAGAGGGAGTGATGGAGCGCGAGAGGGGAGAGGGAGTGAGGGAGCCGGACAAGGGAGAGGGATTGAGGGAGGGGAACATGATCGGGAGAGGGAGGCCACTTACCGGTCGGCGGCGACGGCGACCGTGGGAAGAGGATGATGGCGGCGACGGCGACCACGACCGTGAGAGGGAGGGAGGTTGGCGAATGGCGGCGACGGCGAGGACGGCGGGGCCTCCGGTGACGGCGAGGACGGTGGCTCCGGCGGCGAGGACGGCTCCGGCGGCGACGACTGCAAGCAGAGGGCAGAGGAAGGAGAGAGTGAGAGGGAGAGTGGGGGAGTGGAATGGGGCCGGGTGGAAGAGGTGGGAGGGAGGGGTCGGAGGTGGCGGGAAGTGTGGAATTTTACGATGGAAATACGGACGGAACTTATTTTCGTCTGAAATTTCAGACGGATTATTTCCGTCTGAATATCCGTCCCAAATTTGCGACGTATATAAAGACGGAATATATTCCGTCTATAATTATAGACGGATCTTCATACAGACTATAGTATGTCCTTAATAACAACGGAATTTGTGACGGAAACTAATCCGTCACAAATACAGATGGAGTTTAAGACGAAAAATATCCGTCTGAAATATCCGTCTGAAATCCCGCTTTTTTTGGTAGTGCAAACTCCCACCTAAACTCCTGTCGCCCGGGATGTTACGTCTCGCTGTCCCCCAGGTTCTGTGGCGTTACGTATCGCCGTCCCACAGAACGAACCAGCCGAATCATAAGATTTCAACCAGGGCATTACGTCTCGCTGTCCCCTGGGTTCTTTTACTTCTGCGGTGTTACGTATCGCCGTCTCGCAGAAGGGACCGAAGTCCAACCTCACAAAATGTTGTTGTTTTTCATTCATAATATTCACATCGTATTCACATTCACATTCATATTCATATTACATTACTAGTATCATACTTTTATCATAACATAAGCATGCTTCCATATGATTAAAGTGGTCTAATCATACTCATAAATTTACTATTGTGGAACAGAACATGATCTAGTTACCGGCAAGGTTTCCATTTTAAAAGAAAACATGTTTATTTTTAGGGTACACATGCATATAAAATAAATCATAACTATAAGTGCAGAATTTTTGTGAGCACGAAATTTTTACCGCGAGTTACTAACTTAGTCTTCCATCATTTTTCAATTTTTTAAAATTTTCTGAATTAGAATGGTCTCTCAAAACTCTCTTTTTCTCGGTTTCTGGAAATTGGGACAGAGCCCCCGCTACATCAACCCGGTCAGTGGCTGGCTCGAGGTAGTCATCCTTCCAAAAGAGGCTGCGTCGATGCAGCTCTTTGGCTGCCTTGACGCAATCAGCATTATGAAGAGACTGCATCGATGTAGCCAAGTGCTGCGTCGACATAGTCAATGTAGAGACCTTGATTTTTGATAAAAACTCAGTGGAACCTCACGAAAGTACGTAATTTGATGGAAAACCATAAAATAAATATAGTAGTTGATCCTACATACCCTTAGTCCCTCTTTAACGTATAGAAACTAATTAGATATCGTTCTAATGCTTTGTTGACCTCTATATTTGAGGATAGGTGCCTACCTTCAAAGTGTTAAACCGACGATCCGGGGATGAGATTGTCACGTCCCGAGCTTTTAATACAGCGGAAGGAATTTCGGGAACGTGAATAGTCGGCATGGTAAGCCTCTCGCAAGCGAGAAAATCAGAACGCAAGATAATCACATAAAAATAATTACATAATTAATTAATCCCAAATTTTGCTTTATTCATAATAATGATCCAAATATACATAAGATCATGACTTTTAACATCCTTACATCCTTTGACTCAAAAAAATAGAAAATTACAATCTGACTCGACTAAACACTTGATAACAAGGCTTCTCTCATTCCAATAGACCTTCAATCGCTCTCGGACCCGCTACTAGCATAATCCAAAACCGATCCACTAGTATTTCCTGAAAAGACAAGGAAATAGGTATGAGCACACTTGCCCAGTAGGTATCTTCGTATCAACATGAATGTAACATTTAAGTGATTAATATTTTAGCTCTAGAATTTGGGTAACAATGAGAATGCGGTAAATAAGCAATGTAACCCTAAAGTAATAGAGTCAAGACATGATCGAGTATATGAACAAGTAAGATTCGACCATGTAGATGTAAGTTGGCCTTTCATAAACAAGAATGTACGAGTATGTAACTAGAAAGTACTTACACAACCTTGTAAAGGCTATGTACTAGGAAGTCATTAACAAGCATGTAAAAGAACCTCGTAGATTTCACTCATTTATAAGAGAAAGTACTCTCAACGTAATGCGACGTCAGTATCATCGCACCCCATGGTTTATAGCACGTTTCCGACCATCGGCCGTGGGGGCTAGCATGGAGCCCTTGGACACAATCTGTGTCCAGTCTTGCATCTTCAAGTTATAAATCCAGCTACTTCCACGAGATATAACAATAAAGTATGGCCAATAATGTAACAAGTTCAATGATAGCTTCACGATACAATATCAAGGTAAAAATGCTTCTAGTAAGAATATGAAAGTTCAAAGATTTGAGTTAGAACTAGGTTATGCTATAAAGAAAATTCGGCAGCATAACGACATATTCTTTTCTTTTCATAAGTTATAAATATCTTAATTGACAAGTGTTAAGTTCCAAGCAATCATCAGACCAACTAGGAACTTGGAAAACTCAACCTAAAGGTCAAACCCCGGGTTAGACAGGATCAGGAATAAAGCGGTCGTTTACTGAACCGTTCATGCAGAAAGCGGTCAGAGTCTAGACTGTTTCATGAATAGAGTCGACGCATGAAAAAGAAGTGTCGACGCAGTGAAACCTTCTGGAGCTCTGCGGTCTTGGCAGGGCCGCTTGGTATCTTCTAGCGGTCTGGTGAATTGCCGCTAATAGAATCTGGCGGTCATCCATAGGGCCGATAAGGTCCAGAACACATAAAACACCGGTAAAGTACTTTCTAGACAATTGACTTTAATGGTACAACCAGCTCGGCATCCTAGTGAGAATCCCATGCTCGCGGAGTCTTACGGAGGCCTTGAAACATAATCCCCTAGTCCGACAGAAGGAATATCCGGCGGAGAGATTCATAAGTCCAAGACAGTGTGCCTATAAGTACAAAGTGTAACTAATGGTCACATACCGGAGTATATGCCATGTACTTATGAAAATGACTCTAGAGAGGAGAGTGGATCATGTGAAAACAACGATCAAAACAACGTTTTAAATACCACCATGAATCATGTTTCATAAATATAAGAGGAAATGTTTAATTATAAAACTATAACGTTTAGGCATGAAATTACATGATAACGAAAATAACGTTTAAAATCATGCACATGCTAAAACAGTGTATTTAATAGAAAAATAAATAAAATTTTTTAATGAAAAATAACATAATTATAGGGTTTCTAATATGCAAAATTCAACTAGGTTCACAGAACCAAATAGCGGTCGTCATATGGCCACATGGGTTATAAACGGTCTCGCGATAAACCGCTGTTTAAATGGGGCGGTCAAGTTATGGACCGTTTCTGTCTGATAGACAGAAGCTGTAAAATAGTGAAATAAAACGCTAACCTAGGGCATGTCATGCATGGAAACGATATAAAATATGTAGTAAAATATGCTAGAAGGTATTTAGGCCATGAACATGCATTGGTTGTGAAAAATAGACAAGAATTTCTATTATTATTTATTAGGGCTAGGTGCATGTATGGAATATGAACTTACTACGCAGTCTCAATGAAACATAAAATACTCCACGTACAATGCATGAAATCGACTGGAAATTGAGGACTTTTATTCCTAACATCATGTTTAAGCTGCTCATGAGATAACCTACCTCGAATCAGAGCTCTAAACGTCGAATTTAGGGCTGGAAGTTAACTCTAGTTTCTGCTCGTTTAGAACCGAACCAGCAACTTCGTGGGCTTCTAACTTTTGATCCTCTTCACCTATGACCATGAAACTTTGAGGGTAAGAAGAGGGTACTAAATGGAAAAAATTGTTCAAAAGAACCACTATCTAATTATCTCGTTTAGGGCTTCCATTTTGCTGATCAATCTGACACGGTCGCATAGTCTCCTGAGTTTCTTGTACCAAACCTAGCGTCTTTGGAAGCCTTGTTCTCCTGACGGCTTGATCTCCTAAGATGAAATTTTGAGGGCAGTTAGACCTTAGTATTATGAACGAAATATTCTAAAGAACCTACCTCAAATTCGTCCTACCTACCTTAGTTCCACGCGAGCCAAACGTAAGGGTCGCGCAGTTGAAACTTAAGGTCTATTTATAGGGTTAGCTAGGGTTTTGGAGATTTGACGAACCTAGAGTCCTAATTAGGGTTCTAATTCGATCCTCAAGCATTCTAGACTCTTCTAACTAAGGATAGCATCGATCCTAGGTGATTAGGATGCCAAAGTTCCCATCTTTTCATGCCTTCCTCCATTCACGGAATCTGTAGAGAGTAGCGGTCCAGTTGGGACCATTTCTTGCCTTAAGCAGTCGCCCGATAGACCGTTTCTATCCTTTAGCATCGAATTTCAAATTATTCAAACTCTTTGTTATATATCCGTTGATTTATCTGATAATTGGTATACTTATCCTCTAAATTTCGTAAATAGCTATTTTAGGCTTCTAGAATGTGGGCCAAACCTTGTGGGCTTGGTTTTGGGTCATTTGAGCTTATTTAAAAGGGCTTGATCAACCAATAAGTATTGGGTCTTATTATATTACTTTAATTAACCCAAATTCATTTAATAGTCTATTTATTTCTAGAAAAATCTAAGAAAATCAAATAAATTCTAGAAAATTCTAAAATACTATATAAAATTTTGGGCGTATTACACCCTCCCCCACTTAAGAGAATATGGTCCCAAATTCAATGTATGAATTTTATGGAGAGTGTACTTACAGTTGAATAATCAGGAAATCTCCTGCGCATAGCTTCTTCCGTCTCCCATGTTGCTTCATGTGGACATAAATTGGTCCACTAGACTTTAACCATGGGAATGATTTTATTCCGAAGTTGACGTACTTCTCGTTCAACTATTCTGATTTGCTTTTGCTCGTACATCAAATCTTTTTGAATTTCCAAATTATCATAAGTGATAACGTGGAATGGATCATAAACATATTTCTTTAACGTAGAGACATGGAATACATCATGAACTCCAGCCAACTGTGGAGGTAATGCTAGGCGATACGCCACTTCTCCCACTCTTTCAAGAATTTCAAAAGGGTCAATGAATCTTGGTGTAAGCTTACTTTTAATACCAAACCTGCGAATACCACGACCAGGAAAAACCTTGAGAAATACATGATCTCCCACTTGAAATTCCAAGTCTCGTCTTCGATTATCAGCATAGGACTTTTTGCTATCTTGAGCCATCTTGAGTCTTTCTCTTATCACTTTCACCTTGTCAGTTGTATGTCGAACAAGATCAGGGCCTAGAATTTGTCTTTCACTGACCTCGTCCTAGCATATTGGTGTTCGACAATTTCTTCCATATAATGTCTCAAACGGTGCCATTTGAATGCTAGCTTGATAGCTATTGTTGTAGGCAAATTCTACTAAAGATAAATGATCGTGCCAGCTTCCACCGAAATCTATGACACATGCCCTTAGCATATCTTCCACCACTTGATTGGTCCTTTCGATTTGTCCATCAATTTGTGGATGAAACGCAGTGCTAAAATTCAATCGAGTCCCTAAGGAGTATTGTAGCCCCTTCCAGAATTGTGAAGTAAATCGAGGGTCTCAATAAGAAATAATGGTGACAGGGGCACCATGTAATTTAACAATCTCCTTTATGTACAAAGTAGCCAAGATATCCACAGATCATCGACTTTTAATAGGTAAAAAGTGAGCCGATTTTGTTAGACGGTCTATGATCACCCATATTCCATCATGTCCACTTCTTGATTTAGGCAGTCCCATGATAAAATCCATTCCTATACTCTCCCATTTCCATTCCGGGATTTCCAAGGGATGTAGTTTTCTAGCAGGCCTTTGATGTTCTGCCTTAATTTGTTGACAAGTAAGACAACGTGATACGTAGTCTGCTATTTCTCTCTTCATATTAGGCCACCAATAATTTCTTTTAAGATCTTGATACATCTTGGTAGCACCAGGATGAACAGTATACTTAGATTTGTGAGCTTCTTCTAAGATCACCTTCTTAGTATCAGCATGATCCGGAATACAAATACGACCTCGAAACAATAACCTCCCGTCATTTGCAATAGAGAAATCGGTCGTTGTTCCATATCAGCCTTAATCTCCACTAGTACAGGGTCATTCTCTTGTAACTTTACTAGATCTTCAATCAATGTAGGTTGTGTCGGATATTGGCTATAAAACAATCTTCTTTCTTCATATCAACGTCTACATTCAACTGAGAAAATTTAGAAATAAGATTTGTCATACCTTTCAAACTTGATAGCTTCCCATCGGTTTTCTGTTAAGCGCATCGGCAACAACATTTGCCTTGCCAGGATGGTATTGAATAGCAAAATCAAAGTCCTTGAGATACTCCAGCCATTGCCTTTGCCTCATATTCAACTCCTTTTGAGAAAAGAGGTATTTCAGGCTCTTATGATCAGAATATACAGTAAATTTCTCCCCATAAAGATAATGACGCCATATTTTAAAGGCGAATATGACTGCAGCCAGCTCCAGATCACGAACAGGGTAATTCTCCTCATGTCGCTTGAATTATCTTGAAGCGTAGTAAATTACCTTGCCATTTTGCATGAGTACGCACCCTAGGCCAATACCGGATGCATCTGTATAAACTTCAAATCCACCACCTTCAACAGGCAAAGCTAGTATAGGTGCCATGGTGAGATATTCCTTAAGGGCCAAGAAATTTTCTTCGCATTCCTGTGTCCACTCGAAAGGATTTTCCTTTCTAGTGAGTCTTGTCAAAGGAGCGGCGATTTGGAGAAATCTTTGATAAATCACCTATAGTAACCAGCCAGCCCAATGAAACTCCGAACTTCAGATACGGTGTTCGGTCGGCTCCAGTTCTTAATCGCTTCAACTTTAGAAGGGTCTACTGCAATGCCTTCTTTAGAAATAATGTGGCCAAGAAAAGAAACCTCCTTAAGCCAAAATTCACATTTGTTCAACTTAGCATAGAGTTGGTGTTCTAGTAAGGTTCACAAATAATCCTTAGATGTTCCTCGTGTTCCTCCTTTGTCTTAGAATAGATAAGGATATCATCAATAAACACGACACGAATTGATCAAGATAAGGCCAGAACACATTGTTCATTAGTTGCATAAATGCTGCCGGGGCATTAGTTAACCCGAACGGTATTACCACAAATTCATAGTGTCCATATCTGCTTCAGAAAGTAGTCTTGTAAATGTCTTCCTCCTTGATCCTCAGTTGATGATAGCCCGATCTGAGGTCAATCTTGGAGAAATACTCCGCGCCAGAAAGTTGATCAAATAGTTCATCAATACGCGAAGTGGGTATTTGTTCTTGATGGTGAGTTGATTCAGCTGTCGGTAGTCGATGCATAACCTGAGGGAACCGTCCTTCTTCTTGACAAATAAGACTGGCGCACCCCAAGGGGATGTGCTAGGTCGAATGAAATCTTTTTCTAGCAGCTCTTGAAGTTGCTTCTTTAATTCCTTCAACTCCGTGGGGGACATCCTGTAAGGAGCTATTGACACAGGTGCTTGCTCCGGGTACGAGTTCAATGGTGAAGTTAACCTCCCTTTCGGGCGGTAAACCAGGCAACTCGGAAGGAAAAACATCAGGAAATTCCTGCACTACGGGGATTTCATCTATCTGAATTTCTTAGACTCGGTAACTACTACGGAGGCAAGAAAAGCTTTACATCCTTGTGAAATGAGTTTGCAAGCGTGAAGGGATGAAATAATGGTAGGATGTTTCAGGTATTTGATACCAAGGAAGGAAAATCTTGGAAGACCTGATTTCGGAAAGAGATTATCCTATTGCGGCAATTTATATAGGCGTCATGGTCTACAAGCCAATCTACACCTAGGATAGCATCATAGCCCTCCATATCAAGGCATACTAGGTTTGCCGAAGATTATGACCTTCTACAATTACCTCACTATCGGGGAAATAAGTTGTAAGTTTAGTTCCAGACCTAAGGGTGTGGTAATAGCTAGGTCTGCTGGTAAAGGAACTGATGAAATTGGCAAAGTCTTTGCAAAAGCAGTTGATATAAAGGAATGAGAAGCACTAGTATCAAATAACACGAATGCAGGATGTGAATAAATTTGAATGGTACCTTCCATCAACCCATCATCCTTGGGTGCTTCATCATCATCTAGAACAGCGTTAAGACGAGCCTGTCGCTTACGTCCACCACTAGAAGATTGATCATTCATAAGGGGGCAATCCGGCATGCGGTGCTCCGACTACCACATCTTAAGCAAGCGCCGAGACGCTTCCAGCATTCCTCGGCTGAATGGCCGAATTTTTCACAGAAAGAGCAAGCAGTTGTGAGAACCTTTTCTTCTTCTTTAACCTTCTTGTTCTTGCCGTTGCCATGCCCGTTACTATTACGGGATCTCTTCTTGTTATCCCGGGAGTGGTAGGTGATACTGAATTTTTCCTCTTTTCTTCCTCGCCGATCAGACTTTCGGCTCGGCTCCTCTCCTTTGCCTTTAAGTTTGTCAACCTTCTCCAAGGTTCGTTCACACAAGTGTGCCCGTTGGACCATTTCTGCATAGGTCCGAATATTTTATGGGCCAAGTTGCTGAATAAAGATGGGTCGCAACCCGTCCATGAAGCGATTTGCTTTCAGAAGATCAGTGCTCACTAGATGTTGAGCATATGGTGCTAAACGAGAAAATTGTAATTCATATTCTGCTACCGTCATCATGCCTTGACGTAGCGATGCAAATTCTGCCGCCTTTCTCTCCTTGACATGCTCGGAGAAGTATTTGGCTCGGAAGAGAGTGAGGAATCCCTCCCAAGTGTGCGGAGCATTCAGAGGCGGTGCCAGAACAGACTTCCACCAAGTACGGGCATCCTTGTTAAGTTGGAATGTAGCAAGACGAACCTTTTCCTGACTGGTGCATTGCATAACGTCAAATATCCGGTTCATCTCGTCGATCCAATTCTCTGCTTCATCTGGATTGGAAGAGCCATTAAATCATGGAGGATTTAAACTCTGAAAATTGCTGTGCAAGCTACCCGCGCCAGCCCTTGCACCAGCTTGGGCCACGGTCTGCAGGGCTTGGGTAAGACCCGCAACAGTTTGCTGCATCTCGTCCCAGTTCACACGATGAGCCATTGAGAATTCAAGGTACCTGAAAAAGTGAACCTTTAGTTATTTTCCTTAGAATCGGAAGATTTACCCTAAGATAATTTCTATATAACTATCTCACCCCGGTTTCTACCCAATTCTCACATGGGTTCGGAATTCTTTCCTAGTTCATAGGTACGGGTCCTTAAACCTTGGACTTAGCCTATGACGTGTCATTTTCCTAGGACTTTCTTAGACCTAGGCTCTGATACCACTTTAACTGTCACGCCCCGAGCTTTTAATACAGCTGAAGGAATTTCGGGAATGTGAACAGCCGGCATGGTAAGCCTCTCGCAAGCAAGAAAGTCAGAGCGTAAGACAATCACATAAAAGTAATTGCACAAGTAATTAATCCAAAAATCAAATTTATTCATAATAATGATCCAAATGTACATACGATAATGACTTTTAACCTCCTTACATCCTTTGACTCAAGAAAATAGAAAATTACAATCTGACTCAACTAGACACTAGATAACTATGGCTCCTCTCGTTCAATAGATCATCAATCGCTCTCGGACCCGCTACTAGCATAATCCGAATCTGATCCACTAGTATTTCCTGAAAAGAAAAGAAAATAGGTATGAGCACACTTGCCCAGTAGGTATCTTCGTATCAACATGAAGGTAATATTTAAGTGATTAATATTTTAGCTCTAGAATTTGGTAACAATGAGAATGCGGTAAATAAGCAATGTAATCCCAAAGTAATAGAGTCAAGACATGATCGAGTATATGAACAAGTAAGATTCAACCATGTAGATGTAAGTTGGCCTTTCATGAACAAGAATGTACGAGCATGTAACTAGAAAGTACTTACACAACCTTGTAAAGGCTATGTACTAGAAAGTCATTAACAAGCATGTAAAAGAGCCTCGTAGATTTCACTCATTTATAAGAGAAAGTACTCCCAGCGCAATGCGACGCCAGTATCATCGTACCCCATGGTTTATAGCACGTTTCCGACCATCGGCCGTGGGGGCTAGCATGGAGCCCTTGGACACAATCCGTGCCCGGTCTTGCATCTTCAAGTTATAAATCCAGCTACTTCCACGAGATATAACAATAAAGTACGACAATAATGTAACAAGTTCAATGATAGTTTCATGATACAATATCAAGGTAAGAATGCTTCTAGTAAGAATATGAAGTTCAAAGATTTGAGTTAGAACTAGGTTATGCTATGAAGAAAATTCGCAGCATAACGACATATTCTTTTCTTTTCATAAGTTATAAATATTTTAATTGACAAGTGTTAAGTTCCAAGCAATCATCAGACCAACTAGGAACTTGGAAAACCCAACCCAAAGGTCAAACCTTGGGTTAGACAGGATCCGGAATAAAGCGGTCGTTTACTGAACCGTTTCATGCAGAAAGCGGTCAGAGTCTAGACCGTTTCATGAATAGAGTCGACGCATGAAAAAGAAGTGTCGACACAGTGAAACCTTCTGGAACTTTACGATCGTGGCAGGGCCGCTTGGTATCTTCTAGCGGTCTAGTGAATGGCCGCTAACAGAATCTGGCAGTCGTCCATAGGGCCGCTAAGGTCCAGAACACATAAAACACCGGTAAAGTACTTTCTAGACAATTGACTTTAATGGTACAACCAGCTCGGCGTTCTAGTGGGAATCCCAGATTCGTGAAGTCTTACAGAGGCCTTGAAACATAATCCCCTAGTCCTACAGAAGGAATATCCGGCGGAGAGGTTCATAAGTCCAAGAGAGTGTGCCTATAAGTGCAAAGTGTAACTAATGGTCACATACCGGAGTATATGCCATGTACTTATGAAAATGACTCTAGAGATGAGAGTGGATCGTGTGAAAATAGCGATCAAAACAACGTTCTAAATACCACCATGAATCATGTTTCATAAAATAAGAGGAAATATTTAAATATAAAACTATAACATTTAAGCATGAAATTACATGATAATGAAAATAACGTTTAAAATCATGCACATGCTGAAACATGATATTTAACAAGAAAATAAACATAATTTTTAATGAAAAATAACATAATTATAGGGTTTCTAATATGCAAAATTCAACTAGGTTCACAGAACCAAATAGCGGTCATGATATGGCCGCATGGGTTATAAACGGTCTCGCGATAAACCGCTGTTTAAATGGGGCGGTCAAGTTATGGACCGTTTCTGTCTGATAGACAGAAGCTGTAAAATAGTGAAATAAAACGCTAACCTAGGGCATGTCATGCATGGAAACGATGTAAAACATGTAGTAAAGTATGCTAGAAGGTATTTAGGCCATGAACATGCATTGGTTGTGAAAAATAGATAAGAAATTTCTATTATTATTTCATTAGGGCTAGGTGCATGTATGGAATATGAACTTACTGCACAGTCTCAATGAAACATAAAATACTCCACGTACAATGCATGAAATCGACTGAAATTGAGGGCTTTTATTCCTAACATCATGTTTAAGCCGTTCATGAGATAACCTACCTCGAATCAGAGCTCTAAACGTCGAATTTAGGGCTGGAAGTTAACCATAGTTTCTGCTCGTTCAGAACAGAACCAGCAACTTCGTGGCTTATAACTTCTGATCCTCTTCACCTATGACCACGAAACTTTGAGGGTAAGAAGAGGGTACTAAAAGGAACAAATAGTTTTAAAGAACCCTATCTAATTACCTCATTTAGGGCTTCTATTTTGCTGATCAATCTGGCCTGGTCGCACAGTCTCCTGAGTTTCTTGTACCAAACCAGCGTCTTTGGAAGCCTTGTTCTCCTGATGGCTTGATCTCCTAAGACAAAATTTTGAGGGCAGTTAGACCTTACTATTATGAACAAAATATTCTAAAGAACCTACCTCAAATTCGTCCTACTTACCTTAGTTCCACGCGAGCCAAACGTAAGGGTCACGCATGTTAAACTTAAGGTCTATTTATAGGGTTAGCTAGGGTTTTGAGATTGAACGAACCTAGAGTCCTAATTAGGGTTCTAATTCGATCCTCAAGCACTCTAGACTCTTCTAACTAAGGGATAGCATCGATCCTAGGTGATTAGGATGCCAAGTTCCCATCTTTTCATGCCTTCCTCATTCACGGAATCTGCAGAGAGTAGCGGTCCAGTTGGGACCGTTTCTTGCCTTAAGCGGTCGCCCGATAGACCGTTTATATCCTTTATCGCCGAATTTCAAATTATTCAAACTCTTTGTTATATATCCGTTGATTTATCTGATAATTGGTATACTTATCCTCTAAATTTCGTAAATAGCCTATTTTAGGCTTCTAGAATGTGGGCCAAACCTTGTGGGCTTGGTTTTGGGTCATTTTGGGCTTATTTAAAAGGGCTTGATCAACCAATAAGTATTGGGTCTTATTATATTACTTTAATTAACCCAAATTCATTTAATAGTCTATTTATTTCTAAAAAAATCATAGAAAATCTAACTAAATTCTAAAATATCATATACAATTTTTTGGGGTATTACAGAGATCCACACCCCAGATCCACCTAAAGCTTCTCCCCTTCGTCCCAAGGCGCTGCTGGATCATCCTCCACGCGGTGGCTCGTCCACCACGTACCGGATCGTCCACTCTTGCAGAGTCAAGGTCCCTCACCCTTTCTCACTCAAGAAGGATAGAAATGGTGGAGAGTTGAAGAGAATGGTTGCTAAAGGCTTACTACCCACAAAACTCACCTCCTTATATGGTTTTTAAGCCTCCCAGGGATTTGCCCACAACCTACAAGGCTCAGTCTAGCTCCCAAGGTCGTTGGTTGGAGGGATGTAAAGGCCATACACCTATTCGGTTTGAACAATCGCGATCCTTCGTCTACCTGGTCATAAATGCGAGTGGGCTCATTCTTCTATTGAGATTTTTGGGACGTCTTCATATGAAATGAAGATGACTTCTAGATCTAACTTTGGGACCTGATTTGATCGAGTTTCATCAACCCTAACATGAGTTATGATTTTTCCAAGATTAACATTCATGCTCCCGTGTTTCAGTTGCGACCTTTCGGTAGCCCGAGATAATTAGGGGATATCTCTAGTATCCAGGAAGAATTTGGCCTCGACCTCAACATAGAAGAAGTAGCTAACATCCCATTCGAGATTATGGGGTTAGTTTCAGGTCATTTACTTGTCTGGAAGCAAAGTTATGAATTTCTAATTATTTACGCGCGGATTCTCCCAACAGTCACACATCTCCGTGACAGCTGGTGACAAGGGGCTCAAAATATCGGGTTCTGGTGCGAATTGGGTTTCCATCTCAACGGAAGAGTTCGGGTTAAGGGCCCAAGCTTTCTAATGGACCTAGCTTCAGCCCATTTGGACAACTATGGGCCAAGATATCCTTATTTCAACAGATGACAATATTTTCTGTAACTGTTTCGACCTATTATCATAAACTCTATCTTATCTCCTATTAGGCCTATTTTTTGAAAGTTATAATCTTCATCCAAATTGTTCCTTACCCAATGGCCGTCAAATGGGCTTTGGTTTCACCTAATTCCTTTCTTCCTAGGTTGAGTTATGAATTCTCTAATGATCCTTCAATATTCTGTTTAAATTTCTAGTTCATTGTGTTATTGGGTTTGAATTGTACCCAATTGGACCAGTGCCCAAATTGGTGGTCCTAACAATAAATAGACCTGTCAATTAGGATTGTCAATGGGTCAGGTCACCTGATAGGCCTGCAGTTTGGCTTCATTCTAGGTCAGGTTGTCAGATTCATTTTGGCCTGCGAATTCTTAGTTGAGCCTAAAAGTCCAATCCAACTAGACCCGCGGGTTGGACCCGAACTTTAAATTCGGCCCACTAGCCAACTCTACACATTCTTCTTTTTTTCTCCCATCATTTTTTTGTTTAATCAAAAATAAAAATATCTAATTTTATTTAAATAAAAATAAAAGTTTATTTTAAAATAAATTAATATATAAATTTTAATTACTTTAATAATATTATGAAATTTATATTCATATATATATATTGTTTTATTTAATTTGTCGAGCCTAGTCAAGTGGGGCGGAAGTCAGGTTTGTAAAGAAGTTAGACCTAACTCGGTTCGACATAGCTCAAGATCGGGTCCGAGATAGGGTTTAAAATTGATGAGTCGGACATGAATCGGGTGAACTTCCAACTCGGCCTGACCCATTGATAGCTCTATCACTAAGTAGAAAATATCACGTACCTGAGCACTATTCATCTTCGTCTCATTTCTTTTTACTTTTTTTAAAAATTAATTTTTTCTTAAATTTTATTAATTAAATATATTATAATTAACTTAAAATTATCTTTAAAAATATTAAACATGTAAACTAAAATTTAAAAGTGAAAAATATTTTAAATGTGAAGAATTTTTAAAAATCTAATTTCTTTACGAAATTGAAGAATCTCCCTCTATTATTATTATCAAACAAATTAAATCAAAGAGACAATATTTTAAAAACATGCCTAATGTATGTTTTAAACATGAGTCAGACATGAGTCAGGTGAACTTAAGCCCGACTTAGTCTGACCCATTGACAGCTCTACCGCTAATTACAAAACACCGCATATATACCTGAGCACTATTCATCTTCATCTCAATTCTTTTTATTTATTTTCAAATTAATTTTTATTAAAATTTTTAAATTAAATATATTATAATTTACTTAAAATTATGTTTAAAACATATTAAAATTCTAAACTAAAGTTTAAAATGAAAACATATTTTAAATGAGTATAATTTTTAACAATCTGATTTCTTTACGAAATCAAAGAATCCCCCTCTATTATTATTACAAAAATGAATTAAATCGAAAAAAAATAGTTTAAAAACATGCCCAATGTAAATTTTGAACATGAGATCTCACCCATTTAAACACACACCTTAACCAACTAAGCTAATAGATAATATTAATTTTAATAATTCTATTTATATAGACATCAAAAGTAAATATTTTTTTATTTTTCTTATCTCAATATGCAATGGTACCATATCATACCGTACCATACCGACAAATGACCAATATGACTGGTACGGTCGGTACGACAAATCTTGATCTCACATTAAAAATTTAGGAAACTAAATTATTTTACAGAGCTTGTGTTCTTTGGATATGAGCATCACTCACAAAAATTTCGTGCTTCTAGTTCTAGACCTATCATTTTTTCTTTGAGTGGGGAAAAATAAACTAAGCTTCTTTCTCTGGATCTTTTTCTTCCCCTTCTCTCACCGATGCTGAAATTTATCTTCAACTCACAAGGAATTTAATTTAATTACAAATGCTTATTTATTTAAAATAAATATTTAAGGGGAAATTTTTTATAAAGACTTGAAAACTTTTAGGGGATGGTCAGTTTCCATATAAAACATCGTTATCAATATCAATTTTTGATATTGATATTAATTGTTAGTGAGTGTTTGGTTATGCTAGATAAATTCTAATACTATTATGGTAAGAGAATAAGGTTCTACGTCAAATTTAATACATGTCAAAAGAAAAACATCTCATTCCGTTTCTCCACGTGTAATGTTACTATTCCTCTTCAAATTCCATACATATGATATTCTCTTTATATCAATGTCAATACTGAGATTATATACTCTAAAATATTGAAGGAACAAAATTAATACCCCAACCAGCTGATCACAGGGCCCCTGCTGTGATCTTTCCTTTCGTTTGTCCTCCTGCTGTGATATTTCCTTCTTGGAGAGCTCCCCCTGTAAACCGTGACGTTTTGTTTAGCTACCGGGGAAACTTCCGGCAGGGAAAGTCCAGGGTATCTCCGGACGGCCCACCAGATTTCCGTTTCCACGGACCTACCAGCTGCCCCCCTCCGTCCTTCCATGAACTTCCAAATTAAGCCTTCACATTTAGGGAGGGAGGGGGGGGGGGGTCGACGGGGAATCCTCTTATCCTGGTGGGGTTAGCTGACGGCTAACATCTGCACTTTCGCTGAAAAAAGAATAATAGTACTTGTTATAAATTATCATATTATATATTAGTTCATATAAGATTGATATGATGTAGAAGATGAAAAAAAGCGTAAGTAAGTTTATATGACAATGTTTTGAAAATAATAAAAATTTAACATCTTTAAATACCTCTGTATCCAATGACCACCTCTGATGGGTCCTCTAAGGCTTTCCCACAATCCCAACTCGTGCCCGTAATCTCTCTCTCTCTCTCTCTCTCTCAAGCACAGACGACAGAGATGGCGACCACACCGGCAGCGTTGGCCCTCATCCTCGTCCTGGTGACGACGGCGACTACCCTCATCCTGCTGCCCATCCAGTCGATCGCCACCTCGTCACAAAACTCTACCGAGTTCATCCGCCGGAGCTGCAAGTCCACCCTCTACCCCTCCCTCTGCTACACCTCCCTCGCCGCCTACGCCAACACCGTCGCCCGGAACCCCACCCACCTCGCCCTCGCCGCCGCCAACGTCACCCTCACCACCGTCCAGGCTGTCCACTCCTACGTCGCCACCCTTCGCCGTACCTTCGGTAACCGGACGGTGGAGAAGCGCATGGCGGCGGCGCTGTGGGACTGTGCGGAGGCCCTAGATGACGCCGCCGACCTGACCCGGCAGGCGGCGACGGAGTTGTGGATGCTGCCGGCGGCCGAGGGGACCGAGGTGGGGTGGCGGGTGAACAATGCGCAGACGTGGATGAGCGCCGCCATGACGTACGAGGACACCTGCACCGACGGGTTCGAGGCGGTGCCGCCGGTGACGGTGAGCAGGGGAAACGCCGCCGCAAGGGGGTGGTCGGTGAAGGAGGACGTGAGCAGGCGGGTGGAGCTGGTGGAGCGGTACACGAGCAACGCTCTGGCGCTGGTGAACAGCCTGGTGGGGGCGAAGCGGTAGATCATTGCCGGCGGGCGTCCTCGTAACATCACCGCCTCCGTTGGGCGCATATAAACATGGGGGACTCGATCGGCTGTCATATATATAGCAGTAACAGGTCCTACGTACGTAGAAGATAACCTTCTATTACTGCCAAAGATACGTAGCTTCTACTAATACCTATGAGAATTGTGAATATGTTACAAAATGATATGAGTTGAAATAAACATATGAATGATATGACTGGTCGTATCAGATATATATTGTTCACAGGAGTTTTATCTAACGCAGCTGGTTTCTAGGAAAATATATGGGTTTTCAAGAATAATAAGAATCAGTGAATAACTATGGAAAGAGAGTAGATATTGATGATTGTTCCCTGAAGATGGAAAGAATTAGGTTTCCAAAATCAAATAGTCTACAATGTCCATGGGATCAAACTCAGTCAATGCATAGCTGCTCCCGCAACACTGAGTTGAGATTTTTTTCTCTCTAGGGAAATTTATTTCTGGTCCTATATTTTTGGACCATGGAATTAATTTTGTTTCTATTGACTAAAATTTATTATTTTAGATTTATTAACTATGCATTTCATCATTGGAGACTCATTTTCGGCAGCTCCCCTCTACAAGAATTTTGAACTCCTCGGAAAGCACCTCACTTCCTTCATCCAATGGATCCCCATGAATATCTCTTATGAGTTTCCTCTCCCGTGATGAGAAAGAGGAGCTTTTTGTCGGGTTGGGATGTGTTGATAACCTCTTCTTATTATCTCTAAAACCTCTCTTCCAATAACCTCTTCCTCTTCTCTTCTTTCTAACCTCCTAAAACCTCACCCCCCTTGGCCCCTTTACATAGAGGATGAGAAGTGAAGAGGAAGGAGGTGAGAGACAGTGGGTATCGAGATGGATAAGAAGGAGGAAGAGGGAGGTGGAGGTGGATAAAGAGATTAGGATAAGGTGGAGAAGGGATAAGGGAGAAAGGGACTGTGGAGAAGGGAGGGGTGCTTGCGAGAAGGTTCATAAGTGCCCCTAGCTACTAGCGTGCTCGCCAGCGCCTGCACATGCACAACCCCACTAGGTAGCGCCAACGTACAGCTGTTTGGCACCCAATATATAGGCCTAGGGCCTAGTAATAGCTCCCACTAGGCCATTAGGGTTGACAGTGCATGTCTCACATCTTAAGGTTTTTAAAACTTCAACAGTCATACATGAAATGAAAAATGTGACTTCCGTGAGATTCTTCAGAACATGGGCGAAGCGATATGTTAAGTCATCATCATACTAACGGAACACTAAAACTATCTCAGCATGTACCTTAGACTCTTAGAAACCACTTTACTTGACACTCTAGATCTCTTAAAATAGGTAGTGTCGAATCCCAACCGTTCGGCACTCATGACTCTATCATTACACAAGTGACCAAGTCTCCATAGAAATGAGCTACGAAACATGGTGTGATACTAAGATGTCTTCCCTATGCTACTCATGCCAATCCACCTCGACCACTTCTGTAACAACCCAATATCCAGATATCGAGTCAGACCCGATATCATTCAGATCCTACGCCGCCACTCATGAGCTGTTAAACTCAGAAGAGTTATTTGGAGTGTTGTGGTCATACATTGAAATTCTAAACAATAGCATGAATTAAATTATAGAGTTAAAAATAACTGGCAAAATTTATATATTTTATAACAATAACATAACTATAGAGTCCAGTCCACAGGTACAGTCAACTAGAAAGGAAACGTATAGTATTATGGGGCATACCCCAGCACTGACAGGCTGGCAACTAAAGGTCCCTCGACTGAGACGCACCACCTCGAGAAGAAGCGCTACACCTAAAAAAATAGGGAGTGAGCCTCATCTCAGTGGCTCAGTAGAGGTCCCGTAGATCCCCATCATGTCACATCCCGAGCCCAGAAGGAACCTGGTACGTGTGACGAGTTATATCATTCATGTCAATCAGAGCATAGGGAATTCGACCTTATAGACAGAGTGCGCAAGAGTAAAGATAAAAAACCAAATCCTTTATTCCATTAATAACACCAACATACAAAGTATGACCATTATGTGAACCATTGATGACTAGACTTAAATAAAGAGAAAGATACAATGATTGACTCAAGAAATGGAAAAGACACAACTAGATAATGGCATCGATAGTTGGAACGGCTCTACGCTCTTCACTCATGTCCATTCCCATCCGAATGAGCTTCGTCATCGGAGTTACCTGAAAAATAGGGGGAAAACTAGGGTGAGCGAACGCTCAGTAGGGATTATATCTCAAGTACAAGTTTACTTTAAGTAAATTATATATTCATGAATGCATGTCAATCTATGCATGTATACATGATAACGATGAGAGAGAGTGTATCAAGAGTTAATGAACTAGTAAGATTTCAAGATAATCATGTAAGATGTATCAAGATGGTCAAGCATGTAAATATATCAAGTCATATCATGTGAATTGGCTATTATAATATCAAGCAAGTAAATATCCATTCCAGGCCACGCAAGTCATGTCATGTCAAGTCAAGTATGAGTCATGGAATGACAACAATCAAGCAAGTAAAGCACTTCGGTGTAATGCCACACCGTGATCAATATAACACCCATGGGCACAAGTACTTTCTGGTGCTCCTCCCAAGACCAGATCGGGCCCTATATGCACAAGTATTGAGTCATGTATATTTTAGACATCCATTATAGTTATAGGCAATATAGAGTTCCAAAGGAATAACCATTATAGGATGATAATGTAGATTTCATGAAGGAAGGAGTTCAAGGACAGAACTTGAACAAGGATATTTATTCTGATAAAATCATATGAAAATCCATGGCATGTCATAAAACTGGGTAATTGATGTCCAATCAGTCGCCATCAATTACAGAAATAGCGCCCACTGTATGGTCGCTAATTCCTGTGAACAGTTCAGGCTCGATGAAATAGCATCCATACTCTGGTCGCTAAATCAGTGAAATAACGTCACTAGCCTGGTCGCCAATTCCTTCTGGCACCCAAGGCATAGTCGTTAATTACTAACTGAAACAGACTTCTTAAAAGTGGCAAGAAATAGCGCTCTATGAGGACTAAGCATCACGTTTCTTCAGAGTGACGTGACAAATGAGGGTCCTGTGATTTTTATAGTATAACATGCTTGGCTATCTTGAGGGAATTCAAGGCTAGCGTAGACTTACGGATGTCTCAATAAAGAAAGTACCAATTCAAAGGAAGGAATATCCCGTGGAGGGTCCAATCATCACGAAGAATTGACTGTGTAATCGATAGAAATAAAAATAGGGACTCCATCTACGGATGTGAGATGGGAGTGCCAAGTAAACCCGCGATATGGGCCATAAAATGCGATAAAACTGAGAGATAAGAATTGGTGACCATTCAGACGAGGGCTCAATCATGATTGTGCGTCCGTGTGAGGTGTCGCTCAATCAATTATCTTACCTGAATTTCAAGAAAAATCATTGGAATTAGCGACCCTGTGAACGGGCGCTCATTCCACTAAATTCCAGAATGAATAACAATTTATTTTAAATAGTCGATCCTTTACAATTAAGGGCGCTCAATCTTGAAATAACGTCTAATGTTTTGTCGCTGTTTCATGATTTTCGTGCATTTTCTATTTTATTAGTTCTTTTACAAAACAACGCCTTCTCAGAAGGGCGCTCAATCAAGAGTAGACGACTGGGTGACAATCGTTCATTCTTTGTCTGATGCTGCGTATCGGGCAAGTACACTCCTAGACACATAACATTGTTCATATAATTTGAGTTACATAATCAGGGAAAAGAAGACATGGATAGACAGAGAAAAATATCAGGAATCTAGAAACATGCTCATGCAATAATTTTGATGTTAGGTTACATAGATATTAAATTTTAAGCATGTGGTATTTATTAAATACACTAAAGAATTAGTGGCTGGGCTAAGGTCGCTTATTAAACTGCGCCCTGGTAACTGTCGCAATTTCAAGAAAATTGGCGACTGCTCGCGCGAGCGTTCATTCAATAAGCGCCCTTGACCCGGTCGCTATTTACTGAAACTCTGTCAAACTTCGTGAAACTTAACAGAAGTCATGGAATCAATGGTATTCGACCTATATGCATGAATTTACTTTGATTATCATGTTGGGCTTCGTTTCTTAAGAACACCTACCTCTTTGGGTTGATTTCATCGTCGGACAAAGAAGATAAAAGATTAAGAAGTGCAGCAGCAGTAGCACTGCAGTACGTGGGAGGATGAAGGACAGCAACTCCTCCTCTTCACATACGGCCAGCAGAAGAGTGTAGCTTCTTCACGGCGGCAGCTCGAACGGCAATCGAAGGAAGAGCGGAGAAGCAAGCTTCTCTAATAGCTACAGCAGCTGCAGGATGCACAGAAGGAAGAAGAAGAAGCTCTTCATCAACCGGTCGTCATCGAATAGAAGGAATAGCAGCAACAGGCTTGCTCGATGGAAAAGAGTGTTTATTTATAGGGAGAGGGACCTTTGATGGCTTTAGAATCCTAGTGGGAACTATGTTTCCCATGTAGCAATCCTAAAGAGTTAGAAATTCCTATATTAAATCTTCCTATTGCTGTGTTTGCAGCCACCATCCTAGTAGGTGTTAAAAACCCTAATTCTTCATCCTATGCATGTTCGAACGTGATACGTCTTGTGTGCTTTTGCATTCGTATATATATCTATATATATATATTATGTATCCTATCTTTTCTTAAGACGTGGGAAGGCCGTGGGCCTTCTTTGGCCAAATTAAGCCCATATATAATCAAGGCTTTGTGTATGGGTTGAGGCCCATAATTGATGTTTGTGGTTTGGGCTTTATAATTAATTTGGGCCCTTTGGTGGTTTTATTTATTTAGGAAAATTTTTATTCCTATATTTTATCCGGGTTGCTACACCCTCCCTCACTTTAAAGAATTTGGTCCCCAAATTCATTTCATATAGACATGGAGGGCGTAGAGTACTTACGAATTTGGAATAAGTCCAGAAATCTCTTCTTCATAGATTCTTCGGTCTCCCATGTGACTTCTTGTTCTGAACACTTGCTCCATTGAACTTTTACCATGGGAATCCTCTTGTTCCTTAGCGTACGAACCTCATGATCAAGGATCTTTAACGGTTTTTGCTCATAGGTGAGATCCTTTTGTATCACTAGGTTGTCATGATCTATGACATGGAATGGATCGTGCACATATTTCTTCAACATAGAAATGTGGAACACATTGTGGACCTCAGACAGTTGAGGAGGCAAGGCGATGCGGTAGGCAACCTCGCCAACTCTTTCTAACACCTCGAATGGACTAATATATCTTGGTGTAAGCTTTCCCTTAACACCAAATCTTCGGATACCTCATCTTAGAGAAACTTTAAGAAAGATGTGATCTCTAGCTTGGAATTCGAGGTCTCTCCTTCTAGTATCGGCGTAAGTCTTTTGCCTAGACTGAGCCATCTTGAGTCTTTCTCTAATGAGTTGGATCTTTTCAGTGGTGTCTCTTACCATGTCCGGGCCTAGAAGTTGCTTTTCCCCAACTTTGTCCCAACATATTGGTGAACGGCAGCTCTTTCCGTATAATGCTTCGAAAGGTGCCATTTGAATACTTGCCTGGTAACTGTTGTTGTATGCAAACTCGACCAAAGACAAGTGATCATGCCAACTTCCACCAAAATCAATGATACAAGCTCGTAGCATATCTTCTATAACTTGATTTGTTCTCTCGGTCTGACCATCCTTTTGAGGATGAAAAGTTGTACTAAAGTTGAGTCTCATCCCCAAGGAGTGTTGTAGACCCTTCCAGAAATGAGAAGTGAAGCGCGGGTCTCGGTCAGACACGATTGAAACAGGAACTCCATGTAGTCTAACCACCTCTTTGATGTATAAGGCAGCTAGAACATCAACTAACCATCGGCTCTTTATAGGCAAGAAGTGTGCCGACTTGGTCAATCGATCAACAATGACCCATATTCCATCATATCCTCCTTTAAATTTAGACAGACCTATAATAAAGTCCATACCGATATCTTCCCACTTCCACTTGGGAATGTCTAGAGGATGTAGCTTACCGGCAGGCTTTTGGTGTTCCGCCTTGACTTCTTGTTAGCACGTGAGACAAAGAGAAACAAAGTCCGCCACCTCCCTTTTCATGTTGGGCCACCAAAAGGTCCGTTTCAAGTCTTGGTACACCTTGGTAGATCCGGGATGAATTGTGTACCTTGATCGGTGAACTTCTTCTAAAATTTCCTTCTTTAATTCTGGACAGTCCGGTACACAAGTCCTTTCTCAGAATAATAACCTTCCATCTGATGCTAGCTTGAAATCGGGTTGCTCTTCTAACTTGTCTTTTATTTCTACTAGCACCGGGTCATTGTCTTGAAGCTCCTTGATCTCAGAGAGTAAATCAGGTTGTATCTTCATGTGTGATAGAGTAATACACTCTTTCTCCTTGTCCATGCTTATATTGAACTTAGTGAATTATTCTAGCATCTTCCATTATTGGATCATACAGTTGGCCAATAACGCTCTCGGCTTTCGACTAAGGGCATCAGCTCCGGGATTACCCTTTCCAGGATGGTATTGTATAGTGAAATCGAAGTCCTTGAGGTATTCTAGCCAATGCTTTTGTCTCATATTCAATTCTTTTTGAGAAAATAGATACTTGAGATTATGATCGGAGTACACGATGAATTATTTTCCATAGAGATAGTATCTCCAGATCTTCAAAGCAAATACTACCGCGGCGAACTCTAGGTCGTGTACCGGGTAGTTCTCATCATGCTTCTTTAATTATCGGGATGAGTAAGCAATGACTCTCCCTTGTTGCATTAACATACATCCGAGGCCAATGCCAGACGCATCAGTATATACCTCAAACTTCTCTCCTTCAGTTGGTAATGCCAAGACTGAAGCAGTTGTCAGATGATCCTTCAAGGCTTGAAAGCTCTTCTTGCGTTCTTCATCCCACTTATAAGGAATCTCCTTGCGGGTCAGCCTAGTAAGAGAGACAATGATCTAGGAGAAGTCCTTGATGAATCGCCGGTAATAGCCAGCTAGACCAAAGAAACTTCGGATCTCGGTTGCATTGGTTGGTCTTTCCCAATTCTTCACGGCCTCGACTTTTGACGGGTCAACAGAAATCCCATCCTTCAAGATCACATGCCCTAAGAAAGACACTTTCTCGGGCCAAAAGTCGCACTTGCTAAGTTTGGCGTAAAGTTGATTATTCCTCAATATTTGTAATGCAGTCCTTAAGTGTTCTTCATGATCTTCTTCGGTCTTTGAATAAATCAATATGTCATCAATGAAAACCACGATAAATTGATACAGATGAGAACTGAATATGAAATTCATCAACTGCATAAAGGCTGCATGGGCATTCGTTAGTCCAAAAGGCATAACAACAAATTCGTAGTGCCCATACCTGCTCCGAAATGTGGTCTTATGAATGTTCTCATCCTTGATCCTCAGTTGGTGGTATCCTGACCTGAGATCAATCTTTGAGAAATATTTGGATCCAGATATTTGATCAAATAATACATCGATCCTTGGCAGTGGATATTTATTTTTGATGGTAAGGTGGTTCAACTGCCGATAATCGATGTAGAGTCTCATCGATCCATCCTTCTTCTTTACAAATAACATTGCTGCTCCCCACGGGGAAGTGCTCGGCCTGATGAATCCTTTCTTCAAAAGCTCCATCAATTGCTCCTTTAATTCCTTGAGCTCGGCGGGGGACATCCTATAAGGTGCCTTAGAAACCAGACCAGCACTAGGGACAAGGTCGATGGTGAAGGCCACTTCTCTTTGTGGGGGTAATCTGGGCAAATCTTCCGAGAACACATCGAGAAACTCCCGAACTACGCGGATGTCTTCTGTAACAACCCGAGAATCCGATTACCGGGAAGGCCCGATAACCCGAGACTCGCACCGCCACCCACGAGTCCGAAGACTTGGAAGGGTTAAAAGGATGGTGTGGAGACTACACAAGTATCACAAATAATTACAGAAATTAAACAGTTATATAATTAAGCAAAAAATAAATTAACATTTTACATGATCATGGTCCACAAGATAAAACAAAGCAAACAACAGCAGTAGTCCAAAACTAGTACAGAGACAAGAAAGAAAAATACAGCTACACGGGGCATACCCCAGCTCTGACCTCTAGCACTAACGCTGGGCACCTGAACCACGCTGAGCCTCAAACGCGCTCCCCTGAAGCCGCGCCTCGCCTGAAACACGGTAAAAACATGCAGGGAATGAGGCTCGGAACAAGACTCAGTATGGATCACTCGAACCCTACCTCGCAAACGGAGAAACCGCTACGCTAGCAGTAAGCGAGAACCTCGGAAAGGGAAGCCCTGCAATCTACAAAACACCGATCTCACGGTATGAAAACTGACACCCGTGCCACGGTGTAACGACCGAAACACCACGGTCAACATGATAAAACCCGAAGGTCGAAGTCGCACGATTGACAGTCTGTCACTCCCGACTTGACAGGAGTACCTCCCACTAGAAGCACAGTCAGTAGCGTCCCCTGACGTCTTACACCGCACCGCAGGTGAACTGCCTAACGTGGTAGCTCCTACCAGAGGCACGGACATCGAACAAGTAACCACAAACAAATGACTAGCTGGGGTCATGCCCGTCGGCGTGGGTCCAACCGCCCCCAACCACGTTTGGACACGCAGACCGCGCGTCCTTGGTCTGGCCCTCTGACCGGTTTTCCCCTGAGCCGGACTCTGGCTGCAAGACATGGGGCCCGGCGGAAATCGGTCTACAAACCATCTCTAAGGGTAGCCTCTCCACCACTCCCTGGGGGGACCACACGCGTGTAAGCAGGCTACGACTAATGGAGGGTCACTATGGAGTAGACTCTCAAGTCAACAGAAAACAACGCCCGCATCCGACGACGTACGGGGACCATCCCACGTACCAGCACCGTCGCACGGTGACCACGGTCGGAAAAGAAACGGGGTTGCAAACCACCCGGGACAACCCTGAGCCTGATGGTCTACCATAGACGCGTCACAGGTCCTGACGGTCTAAGGCTGGACCGTCACAGCCATCTGACGGCCCAACACAGGGGCGTCAGGTTCTCGGTGCAAAAATGACTGTGACGCGCCTACCCTGGTGCATGACAGGCCCTGACGCACCTAGCCTGGTGCGTCACAAGGCACGAAGGAACAAACTTTGATGCGTGCCACTCGGTGCGTCACAGACTGTAACGTACCAAGTCTGGTGCGTTACAGGGTGGGAATGCGTCCGCTCTAACGCACCCACACAGGGGCGTCACAAGGCTGTGACGCGCCAAGCCTGGTGCGTCACATGCCTTGACCCCCAACGGTCAGAACCAACGGTCAAAAGCCAACGGTCGAACGTCCCTGACGGTCCAACCCAGGTGCGTCACAACACCTGTGGCGGTCTATCGTGGGACCGTCATAGTCCACAGACTCTAGTTGGGTGAAAACAAGACTGTGACGCACCCATCCAGGCGCGTCACACCGGTCCGACGGTAAAACGGCGTGAAACGCCCAAAAATTCCAACCACACCCCCATGCCTCCATAGGAGAGGGGCAAATCAAAGGGGAAGACCCCTGGGGACCCCTAGCATGCTTTTAAGCCATCAAAATGTGAAATCGCGGCCTAAAAACATAGATCGGGCGAACTCTACCAAAATCATGCTTTTGCCCAAACCCGCTCAAAGACACCCCTCTCGGCTCCCATTCGGCCTACAAAATGCGGGGGATGACGGGATGAGCATAGGGATTAATCTCCCTACCTCAATGGAGCAAAAGCCTTGCCGAATCAAGCTCAAATCACGAAGAACGCTTTTGGAAACCCCGCTCCTTCACGCTTCCCATGAACACCGCACGCCCACGAGATCGCCTCGCCGCCGCCCACGTCGCCGCGCCGTCGCCCCGCCGTCGTCTGTAGCCGGAGAGAGGCCCGCCGCGTCGAAATGGGAGAGAGAGAGAGGGAGAGGGGGGGCGGTCACGGTGGGAGGAAGAAGAAGAGGAAGAAGAAGAAGGGTGGGGGAGAGAGAGAAAAGAGAGGGTATTTATAGAAAATCTGGAAATTCCAAAAAAATACCAAAAAAATCAAAAATTACATTTCTGCGATCCTCGGAACGCACCGATCGTAACGGTACCACTTTCGCCTAGGTGAACGACTCGGTTCACCCACAACGAGGTTCCGAAGGAATTACCGAAACACACACCGGTAATCAGAAAACACGGGCAGAAAAGTCGCGGAACGCTTCTGGGCCTCCGAAACAACTCCGGATCGCGCCGATCCGAACACGAAAGATGTCCAAAATGGAATTTCGGACACAACGGAGCTGGACACTCTGAGAAACCAGATCTGAGACCCACGAAGAGAGATCCGAATGGTACGAGATATTACATCCCTCCCCCCTTAAGGAATTTCATCCTCGAAATTGAGAACAACCCAAGGGGAAGAAAAAGGAAAACTTACTCAAATAGGTAAGAAAACTGCTGACGCATCTCGTCCTCACGTTCCCAAGAAGCCTCACCACCAGAGTGCCGCTGCCACACCACCTTAACCAAGGGGATGACCTTGTTCCGCAGCGCTGCTCTCTCCTATCCTCCACGCGGACTGGAAACTCTGGGAGAGAAAGATCTGGAGTCACCCCGGGCCAACTAGAATCCTCAAGCACATGAGAGTCATCGGGCATATACTTCCGCAACATCGAGACGTGGAACACGTCATGCACCGACGCGAACTCAGGGGGTAACTGCAACCGATAAGCAACCTCACCGATGTGCTCCATGATGAGAAAGGGACCAACATAGCTGGGACTCAGCTTCCCACGTCGCCCAAAATGCATCACCCCCTTCATCGGAGAAATTCTCAAGAACACGCGATCGCCCACGGCGAACGCGAGAGGCTGCCGCCTACGGTCAGCATAGCTCTTCTGCCGACTCTGGGCCGCCAACATGTTCTGACGAACCAAGTGCACAACATCCACACACTGCTACACCAACTCCAGTCCCGTCAAAACACGCTCACCAACCTCAAACCAATCGAGTGGAGTCTGACACGGACGCCCAGACAACGTCTCATAAGGAGCCATGCCGATGCTCGAATGATAGCTATTGTTGTAGGCAAACTCCACCAACGGTAGGTGGTGAATCCAACTCCCCTGCCACTCCAGGCAGCAGGATCTCAGCATGTCCTTCAAAGTCTGGATGGTCCTCTCTGAATGACCATCTGACTGAGGATGATACGCTGAGCTAAATGCCAAATCCGTGCCAAGAGCTCACTGGAAACTCCTCCATAATCCAGAAGTGAAGCGCGGATCCCGATCCGACACGATGGAAATAGGAATCCCATGCAACGGGATGATCCGCTCCACATAAAGACGAGCTAACTTAGGCACGCTCCAGTTGACTTTGACCGGTAACAACCGAGTCACCTTCGTCAGCCTATCCACCAGCAACCAAATATTGTCCTGCCCACTCTAAGTCCTCGGTAATCCCACCATAAAATCCGTGGTCACGTGGTCCCACTTTCACGCGGGAACATCCAAGGGCTGGAGAGTACCTCCCGGTCGTTGATGCTCTGCCTTCACCTGCTGACAGGTCAGGCACCTGGCCACAAATTCGGTAATATCTCTCTTCATGCCAGGCCACCAGAACTACCTCCGTAAGTTCTGATACATCTTCGTCGCACCTGGGTGTAGGGTGTACCTACTCCCATGAGCCTCGCGCAACACCGCACGGCGAACCTGCTCCTTGGCTGGGACGTACAGCCTACCGCGGAACCTCACAGTTCCGTCCCTGCCGAGCTCCACATCAGCCAAAGCCAAAATCTGGGGCAACTCAGGGTCTGCATGCTGAGCCTCTGTCACCTGACGGCGGATAGCAGGCGTGACAGTCAGACTCGCAAGCACCGCTAACCCTGGCTCCTGGGGAATCTTGAGCCTGAATGAAACTTCGGGCACTTGTTCCCAGAGCCTCCACTTCCTCAACATCAAGGCACTGACCGCGACCTTCCGACTCAAAGCATCGGCGACGACATTCATCCTGCCCGGCTGATAAGACAGGGTGAAGTCATAATCCTTCATGAACTCCATCCAACGCCTCTGCCTGAGGTTAAGGTCCCTTTGCATGAACACATACCTCAAACTCTGATTGTCAGTGAACACCTCGAACCTCTCACCGTACAGATAATGCCTCCAGATCTTGAGCCCGAAGATCACAGCCGCCAACTCCAGGTCATGGGTAGGATAGTTCTCCTAGTGGGGCTTCAGCTTTCGAGATGCATAAGCCACCACTCTACCATGCTGCATTAACATAGCACCCAATCCATCCCCGGAAGCATCTGTACACACCATAAAACCTCCCGATCCAGAAGGTAAAACTAACACCGGAGCCGAGGTGAGCAATCTCTTCAGTTCCCTGAAACCCTGCTCACACTCCTCAGACCAGATGAAAGGCACATCCTTCCGCGTAAGTCTAGTCGTCGGGGCCGTAATGCGAGAAAAATTCTGAATAAACTGCCGATAATAGCCCACAAGCCCCAAGAAACTCCAGATCTCCGTCACAGATCTCGGCCTCGGCCACTGCATTACTGCCTCGACCTTGGTGGGGTCCATGAAAATACCATCACCAGAAATCACGTGCCCTAAAAAGTGCACCTCACGAAGCCAGAACTCACACTTACTGAGCTTCGCATACAACTGGTGATCTCGCAACGTCTACAGCACCACACCCAAATGGTACGCGTGCTCCTCGGTAGACCGCGAATAAATAAGGATGTCATCCACAAATATGACCATGAACTGGTCCAGATACGGATGAAACACCCTCTGCATCAAGTCCATGAATGCTGCGGGGGCATTGGTGAGCCCGAACGGCATCACCAAGAACTCATAATACCCGTACCTCGTACTGAACACAGTCTTCTCTACATCAGACTCGCGAATTCTAAGTTGATAGTAACCGAACCGCAAATCAATCCGTGAGAACACTCGCGCAGACTGAAGCTGGTCGAACAAGTCATTGATCCATGGCAACAGATACTTGTTCTTAATGGTCACCTCATTTAGCTGCCGGTAGTCGATGCACAACCGCAAGCTACCGTCCTTCTTCTTCACGAACAACACGGGCGTACCCCAAGGGGAAAAGCTAGGACGAATGTACCCCTTGGCCAACAGTTCTTGCAACTGCACCCTCAACTCCCTCAACTCAGCGGGGGCCATACGGTAGGGAGCCTTCGCCAAAGGTCCCGTACCTGGCACAACCTCGATAACGAAATCGATCTCCCGCTGTGGAGGCAATCCAGGTAAGTCCTCCGGAAAAATATCGGGGAACTCGCACACCACCGGGATGTCCTCGACATCTGGCTCCATCCGATCTGCCACAACCATGGAGGCGAGAAAATCCTGACAACCCGCATCAAGCAAACGACGAGCTCGAATCGCAGAAATAAGAAAGCGGGAAGAGGAAGACCTAATACCTTGGAAATATAAGGTGGGTCCATGAAGTTGCCGGAAATAAACCCTCTTCGAGCAGCAATCCACCAAAGCATGATGTGCCTCAAGCCAATACATGCCCAAAATCACATCAAAGTCCTGAAGCGGCAACGCATAGAGTCTAGCCGGCAAACTCCGCACTTCCACCCACACAGGAACCTCATCGAAGCAATACGGAGTGATCATAAAATCACCGGAAGGCAACTGATGTGGGACGGACCGCGGACTCGACTCCAAATGGATATGCGATCCTCGGACTCTAAGCAAGCTCGTGATTGTCCCTTAACGAGAGAAGCATCGGACGTGCACGGTTGAGAAACCGACAAGAGCTAGGGTGGTCAATTCGCACTTTCGTGCCCGGATCGGATCATGGGATGATCTCGCTCTCTCTCGCAGCAGCGGTGAATATCAGTATATAGCGAGCTAGACTAACCTAACATGCTCTCAAGCAGCGGCATAAAGAAATATATACGAAAATAAAGTAAAGTGCCAAGCAAGGAGCGAATACGATACCTCCACGCTCTCGGCGTGGGGAAGACGATCCCGGTCGGATTCAGTAACTCCCGGTAACAACAATGAGTTAGATTACAGCAATGAAATATCGCCCACTCCACGCAGGGAGGTAATGGGCTACACAAGTTGGCCCGGGAGGACCGATCTCGGGTTGACGGGCTGCACTTGATCACCCCGTCGGCACGGTTCGGACGGCGTATGCTGCTGGTTGTGGGGCCCACGCGCTGGTCGGTGGGGCCGTGTGGGACCGAGGTGGCACCACTGTGGTGGGGACACCTGGGGAAGCGCTTCCTGGGATGGCGGCACGATGGTTCGCCGGCCGGAGGCCGGGCGGCTCTGATCATCACCGATCGGAAAAGGTGCCCACGGATATGTTGGTTCTGTTTTCAGGAGCGCGACCCGGCGAGATCTGTCGCTGTGATCACTCCCAACGTCGGATCGACGTACAAGATGTATCGTTGGAAAGCTCTCTCGAAGTCCTTCGACTCTGTGGGACTCAGAAAAATTCACCAGAGCCGTATTTTGGATGGCCGATTTTTGAAGCTTCCTGTACTCAGTCTCAGATCTGATCAGGAAAACTGAGATCTGACTGAGAACCAGCGTTGACCGTAAAGGAGACTTCCGATTCATATCTTGAGCTCGTCTTCAAAGTTGTAGAGAATTGAACAAGGAAGATGTGAATATTTTTTGCGAAAGGTTTTGTGGAGAATTGAAGTTTTTGGAGGTTTTATACTGCACTGTGGTCGGATCAGGACTGATGAAGATAGAACTATTTAGGATCTAAAGGAGATTTTTAGAAAATAGCTGGAGGTCTTCAGGAATTCTAAGAAAATTTTTGGATAGAGGGGATGGTGGACAGAACCTCTAGTAAATTTGGTGATTCAAGTCAAAATCATTTAGAGGGTCGAAGTTGATGATCTTAGGCCTGCTGCCACAGTGAACAGAAAGCTGACAGATCTGGGAGGACTTGAAGACCAAAAATGTAAAAATAGAAAAAAAAGGATTTTGGATGTGAAATGTTTTGTGGAGATGGGGAATCAAGATAAGAACACACTCTGAAATTTTTTAGCTCCAGAAGATCTCGAGGTGGAGAGCAGAAATTCTCATAGTGGACCTCTGTTCAGCAGGACAGAACCTTAGACAGCACCTCGGAGATGGCTTCACGGCGGCTCGATGGCGGCACGAACGGCGGCGGCGGCACCAGAGATGAATATCAGAGATAGGGGAGAGGGGATAGAGAGGTTGTACACTCTAGAAAGAGGAGGAGGGGGAGGGACCTAGAGGAGAGAGGGGAGGGGGGCGCAAATGGCTCTCTTGCTTCACAAGCTTTTTTTCTCTTCATTAATACACAAATAATGGAAATACATAGCTTATATACTAATTGGGAAAATGACACCTAATACCCTCAGATCTAGGGTTAGAACTAATTAGTTCTAATCCAAATTTTACAAAAAATAAAAATAGAAAATAGGGAGGGGGGCGCCCCCTTGACCAAGGGGAGACAAGGTTGGTAAGGTAGGTAACCTACCTTTGAATTTTTAACCCACTTGTCTACCCATGTGTCAATTGACATTCAAACCTTCTAGATGGCCACCTAGGATGGTTGACCAGCCCCACATAGCTTAGGTGGCCCAATGGGGAAGGGCTGGGGGCCCCCTAGCAGGTCCTACTGGCATTTTACATATAAACCCACTAAGACTTACAATTACGTACCCATATAACACAAGGGTATACATACAAATATGAAAGGACATAAATGCAAACAAAAGGTGGACGGTCTTACTTCGATGTCTCCATCAGCAACTCCACTGTCAAATCACAGGACAACTGGATCACCGGCTCCTCAATACTCAGTGCGAAATCCTCCGAAACAAACGAATGAGAAGCGCCAGAATCGAACAAAACTCGAGCCGCACGACCCAAAATATGAACGGTACCTTCCACGAGCTGCGACGCCACTACCTCTGCCCTGGTCATGTGTGTGATCTGGCCTCGAGCTCTCTGCCTACCTCCCACACTAGCTGACCTGGGTAGCGACGGATACTGTCCCTGCTGCTGCCTCTGCTGCGGGGGAACCTACTGCTGCTGAGGAAACTGCTGTTGCTGCTGCCTCTGAGGACAGTCACGCGCCATATGCCCTGACTGGTCACACCGGAAACAAACTATCGGCGTTGTGCACTGTCTGTCTGGATGAAACTCGCTACACTGTGGACACGGTCCTTGCGATCCACCCACTGATCCCTAACGCTGAAACGGGACCGGCTGCTGTACACTGCCCGATGATGCCTACCCCTAATCCTTGGGCTTCTTCTTACCAAACCCCTTCTTGAAAAACTTTTTGACCTTAGAGCCAAAAGACACAGATCCTGTCGCTGACGCTGCCGGTGCCGGCGCTCCTGAACCACCCGACGCATGCTGAAAGGAACCCTGTTGCTGGGTAGCCGACTGCTGGCTGCGACCCGAAAAAGACTACCCCTGGCTAATCGATCCCCGAGTCCTCTGCATATCCATCTCCAAAGAAGTCGCAACACGAGACGCTATCTCCAGATCAGTGGCCGCATTCGCGATCAAATGGTGCCTCAACTCCTGCCTCAAGCCTTGTACGAACTGTGCGGTCTTCACCTTCTCATGCTCCATGATATGAGGTGCATACCGACCCAGCTCAACAATTCAGGCCATGTACTGCAACGCGGACATGTCTCCCTGAACCAGCCCCAGAAACTCACGCATCTGTTGCGTAGCAATATACTCTAGACAGTAGGTACGCTCGAAAGCACTGACAAAGTCGCTCCATGCAATCTACTCAAGTGGATGAAGCTAGAAAGACGTCTTCCACTCGGAAGACCACCACTCCCGAGCTGTACCCTGCAACTGGTTGTAGGCCAACATCACTCTGTCCTCCGCAGCACTCCGCGCAGAACTGAACACCCGCTCCATCTCGTCGAGCCAACTCCGAGCCACATCAGGATCTGGCTGACCGCCGTAGTAAGGTGGATGGAACTACATGAAATCCCTCACTGCTCGGCCTGGCCCACCCCTGGTCGACGAGCCCTCACCAGCCTCTCCGCCGAACTACTGCGACATAAGCTGGTACATGCCACGGAAGAAATCCTCAGCCCCCGGAAACCTCGCAGCATCCGCTGCCTCGGTGGCCGCAGGTGGCGCTCCACTATGCTCCTCCTGCTCCTGCTGAACCTCCTGCTGAATCTCCTGACCTCCAGCCGACTGCCCCTGCTGAGAGCGAGTGCCCCGCCTCGACACCATGCTCGCTCCTGAAGCAAAAGACAGGAAAAACGGAAACAGGGAGGTTAAGCAAAACACACGATGCCCAATGCCAGCGTCACCTGTACATCATCGCTGTGGACTAGTGGATCACTACAATTACTTATGATTTTCGTATAATCCCACAACCGCACTCTGATACCAACTGTAACGACCCGAGAATCCGATTACCGAGAATGCCCGATAACCCGAGACTCGCAACGTGTAACACCCGAGAATTTTAAAATAGAAATATACAAAAAAATTTTATATATATATATAATAATTATTACACTCATATTCTGATTCTATTGATTTAACCAATTAAAATATTTAATTACCAATAGATGCTTTAGAAGATGCCAAATTATATTTTAGGAAATGCCAATTTATATTTTCAATCACTTAGGAAATTAATATTACACTATTCCAAAGAAATAGGAAATAGGTTATATAGATAGTGTTTTAAAGGATAAACATCACTTTTACAAGATGCCAATTCATATTTTCATAATTTAGAAAATTTCATATTTCGACTTTTTCATTATATCATTATTTTGAAGAAATAAGGGTATATATATGAAGTGTTAAAGGATAAACATAATTTAGAAAGTGAGAAAGGGTATATAGACAATTTTGGTTAGTGTAGAGTGAATACAAAAAACTCCGTTCAAAATAACGACATATGTTAAGTCATTATTTCCTAAACGTGAATAGTGACATGAATAGTGCCACTTTTTATTTAAAAAGAATTTTTCAAAAAGAATTATATGTTAAAATAGAGAAAAATGTAAGGGTCTCACCCCTGAAATTTCACAAACAAATTTTATCAATTTTTAAAGATAAAAATCTTTGAAATTTTATATGAAAATCTTAACTTATGAAATACACGACCTTCTTTGGCGCGTCATTTCTTTTCCGACAATTATCACGATCATTCTATCCCTCCAGCCTATGTAGGCTGTCAACCCACTAAATACCATATAATTCTAGATCTTGTCTCCCATCCTGTCGACCCTAAGGTTATAAAATACACTCTATTCTCTCTATTTGGTTAGTTCGACGGCTAGATATGGGAACAAGTTCTGAAGAGTTGCAGAGGAAGGGAAGGACTGCTTCTTCCTCTCCTGTCAACTCCTGTCACTTCACAGAGGTAGGTGTTCTCAAATCTTTGCCTAACTAGTAGCTAATAGGTTAATTGAGTCATGTTTAGAGTTCGATCAACTAGTCAACCATGCTATATATATCATCTGGCTTTACCGTAATCAAGCAATAATCATGTATGTATCATGTTATTTTGATAGCCTGTTACATATCACTATGACCTTTAAGAGTTTAAACTTAGTTTGTTAATATGATTTTTATGAGTTTTTGAACATATTTTATCACACTAGTTTTACAGTATTAATAACCATGTTTTAAACCTTAATATATAGTCTCTGTTAACATAATATGTTCATAGTTTAAAGACACGGAGGCTCCCAGCCCTCTGGTAAATGGCGCCCCTGACCAGGGTGCCAATTTCAAAATTGAAGACTGTTCGCACAGTCGTCATTTAAATGAAGACACCACCAAGGTCGTCAATTCAATTTCTGGAATTTTGAGTAATTGATAATTCAACACATTCAAAAATCCATAACTATCAAACTAAAACACGAAATTTTTTGCATGAATATGTTTCTGGAATCCTGACATTTTTCTCAACACATTTGTGCCATTACTTCCTGATTTGGAGTTTTTTTTACACTGATGAATAGTGACACCTCTCTATAATTGGCGCCCCTGACTAGGGCGCCAACTTCAGAATTGAAGACTACCCGAGAGGGCGTCAACTAATTGAAGACATGCACCATGTCGTTAATTCCGTTTCCTGGAATTTTCAGAAATCAATAAATCAACGCATTCAAAAGTCTATAACTAATAAACCTGACCTTGAAAATTTTGACAGAATATACTTCTGTGACCCTGAGATTTTTCTCCATCTGACCATGTCTTTAGATTCTGATTTGGAGAAACTTTTTCGAAATGAACAGTGATTTGAGTCACAAAACGTATCTGCTAGGTGAAAATCACTGAATTGAAGACGACCCTTAAGTCTTCAATTTTAGAATTGAAGACGGCCCTTAAGTCTTCAATTACTGAATTGAAGACGGCCCTTAAGTCTTCAATTTCAGAATTGAAGACGGCCCTCAAGTCTTCAATTAATTGAAGACTGGGTAAAGGGGCGCCAATTTCATATATATATATATATATATATATATATATATATTTGTAAAATTAAAATTTTGAAAGATTGGGTAACCCCCAGGCGCCAATTACTCAATTGAAGACGGCCATTAAGTCTTCATTTTCTGAATTGAAGACGGCCCTTAAGTCTTCAATTTTAGAATTGAAGACGGCCCTCAAGTCTTCAATTAATTGAAGACTGGGTAAAGGGGCGCCAATTTCATATATATATAGTTTTTTTGAAAAATCAAAAATTTGAAAGGTTGGGTAACCCCCAGGCATCAATTCTTTGAATGACTACTTCTAGGACGTCTTCAATTAAATGAAGACATCCTGAGGGGCGCCAATTTGATATATACATATATAAATTTCTAAAAATTGAAAATTTGAAGGATTAGCAAACCCTCAGATGCCAACTCAGTAATTACAACTTTTGATCTTGATTTGTCTCGAGAATTGTGCAAACACAACCCTAATCCATACTCCTACATATGATGAGTTATTAAAATTCCGTTCCATGAAAAATCTACTTGTGTATACCCTACATGTTCAAACCTTGAATCTCTTAAACTACCATTTGTGAGTGTAGGAACTAAGTGCCATGCAGGGTAAAGTGCTACGTTGTGGGAGCCACCTCTTGAGCCCGTATGGCGCAAAGTGCTACACGACGGGAGTCACCTCTTGAGCCTGTAGGGGCCACTTCTAGAATCCTCCATAACCAAATGACTAGTAAATCTCGTCTGAAATACTACGTTTCTAAATTCTTAAAATTCCATATTGGCTATAAATGAGAGTGGATGTCAAAGGTAATACATGAAATGCTGTGCATATGGGGCCCGGTCTGGTCCTGGGAGGAGCACCCCGAAGGTACTTGTGCCCCATGGGAGTTTATTGACCACGGTGTTTAGCATTGCACCAGAGTACTTGCTTGACTTGAGACACTCCACCCCTACTCTCTCTCTCCTTACTTACTTGACTTGCGTGGCCCGAAACGGGCAATACTTGACTTGTGGCTCGAGAAAGGGTAAAATACTTACATGATAATAGCCAATTCTACTGATACATACTTGACAATACTTGCTTGAATTGAATTTTTACTTGATATACTTGTACATGAGTTCCTTCTCATACCTGCGTTCATACTTGTACATGAATCCCCGCTTGCCCGAAGTGGCATTTACATATGTAAGTTCTTGAAATACTACTTGTCAAATACTTGAAATCTTGTTATACTCTCTTTATACAGTTCTTGATCTCTTATTGCTCATCATGCCTACATTTACCTGTATACCTGATTTTTTTATTATACGTACATCATGCATAGCCATACTGAGAATACATGTAAATTATAAATCACGTAAAGATTGCTCGTATTTGAGATGTAATTCCTACTGAGCGATTCGCTCATCTAGTTACTTCCTAACATTTTCAGGTGATTTGGATAGCGACAAGAATGGGTTTGAGGCCGAGTGAAGAGTGCCAGAACGCCATCCATTTATCTTTAGCTAGTCGAGTCTTTGAATTTATTTGAGTCTACATTGTATTCCCAGTTATGTCAGTTAGTGGTATAAACTTTGTGTTAAGTCGTGTAGTCTAATGTTTGGCTTTCTAAATTTGGAAATTTTCATGGACTATCTTTATTTCCTTTGATTAATCAAATAAACATCACTTGGACTATTGGAATTTATTAGATTTTTAGTCATTTGCGCACTCCGAAATTTTGTATGTTAAAATTCTTATCGCTCTAATGACACGATCTATATAGACGCGTCACGCATCCGAGTATCTTACGCGCTCGGGACGTGATAGTCTTCGTGGTATCAGAGCCTAGGTTTTCAAACCTAGGGAACTAGAAGAAATAAAAGGTTAAAAATTGAAATCTAAGTAAAAACTTGAGTCCAAGGATAGGTAAAACCCGAGTCCAAGGATAGATATACCTTACCCGATGAGATGGATAGAGCCATGGGTTAAGTTCTATAATGACTTTTGACCTTACAAGTAAACCCGATCTTTATCATACTTAACTCTTTTGTAGGATCATGGCTGCGGAAAGAGCACAATGGCGCGAGATGCATAGCACCGTGCAAGGCCTTACACAGGCATTACAGCAAGTGGCCCAAGGCGGAGCAAACCGTGGAGCGGGAGATCTCCACCGAAGTTTCTGTAACATGAACCCACCGAGGTTCACGGGTTCGTCCGACCCCGAGGATGCCGAGAATTGGCTAAAGGAGATGGAACGAATCTTCTGTGTAATGCAATGCGCGGACGAGGAGAAGGTTTTACTGGCCGTATTCGAACTAGAGCGGGACGCTCGATGTTGGTGGGAATCCATAGAAGTAACACTGCCAGAATATCATGTCACATGGGATGAATTCACGGAGCAGTTCAACAACAAGTACTTCTCCGACCATATCCAGGAGAAGAAGGCCACAGAATTCGCCATTCTAAAACAACGGGGCTTGAAAGTGGCCAAGTATGAGGCCCAGTTCTCAAGATTGTCAAAGTATGCACCCCACTTGGTGTGTATGGAGAAGATGAAGGCAAGAAGATTCCTCAACGGGCTTCGACCCCATTATATCACACAACTTGCCCTGATGGACATCCAAGTCTATTCGGAGATGGTTCGGCGAGCTCAACTACTAGAAGACGCCACCGAATTATCCGAGAGAATTCGAGGAAGAGATAAGAAGGAACCCGTCACAAGGCCAGGAAAATTCAAACAATCATTTAACAAGAAAAGGTTCTTCATGGGAGGGGAGCCCTCCAAGGCAAAGAAATTCCAGAAGAATGACAGGCCATTCTCCACCACCACACCATCAAATGAAATTTGCAAGTATTGTGATAAAGCTGGCCATAAGACCGAGGAATGTTGGAGGAAGTTAGGAGCTTGTCTTCGATGTGGGAGCCGAGAGCATCGGATCCCAGACTGCCCACTGATGAAGGAACAAGACACCAATGATGAGAAGCGTCCGGTAAAGAAACAAGGTTGTCTGCAAGCTCTCCGAGAGACGGAATCCACTGAAGATGGAATTGTGGAAGGTACTCTCACTATTTGTTCAAAAACTGCTCAAGTTTTATTTGATACCGGAGCAACTCATTCATTCGTTTCCAAGAACTTTGCTGCTTCATTTTCTAAGAAACATGAACTGTTAGATTTGGTCATATCTACACCTCTTGGGAATGAGTCTGATATCACCTATCACTATCCAAATTGTGAAGTGATGATTAAGGGAAGCAATTTACCTGCTGACCTGATATGCCTAGATATGAAGGGTTATGACGTCATACTAGGTGCCGACTGGTTATCCACATACCAAGCAACTGTAGATTACCGGCATGGCAAGGTAACTTTCGTGGATTTTCTAGAGCTAGTTTACAATAGCCCTCGGAGTAAATCACTTCTTATATCAGCACTCGAGCTAGTAAACTTATGAATAAGGGATGCATGGCTTTCATAGCATTCGTGACTGCCACGGAAGTCGAGAAGGTTAAACTTGAAGACATCCATGTAATTCGGGATTTTCCCGATGTTTTTCCAGAAGATTTAACCGGCTTACCCCCGGAAAGAGAAGTGTCGTTCACAATCGACCTTGTCCCTAGTGCTGGTCCTATCTCTAGGGCACCATACAGAATGTCCGCTGCTGAGCTGAAGGAACTAAAGGAACAACTAATGGAGTTATTAAAAAAGGGTTTCATCAGGCCGAGTACTTCCCCTTGGGGAGCACCCGTGATGTTCGTCAAAAAAAAGGATGGATCGATGAGACTATGCATCGATTATCCGTAGCTAAATAACCTTAACATCAAGAACAAATACCTGCTGCCAAGGATTGACGAGTTGTTCGATCAGTTATCAGGAGCTTCATATTTCTCCAAGATTGATCTTGGTTCTGGTTACCACCAATTGAAGATCAAAAAAGAAGACATTCATAAAACTGCATTCCGAAGCAGGTATGGGCATTACGAATTTACTATTATGCCTTTCGGACTAACAAATACCCCCGCAGCTTTTATGCAGTTAATGAACAGCATATTCAGGCCCTATTTAGACCAATTCATTGTGGTCTTTATTGATGATATTCTGATCTATTCCAAGACCGAAGATGATCATGAAGAAGATCTCAAGAAGGCACTGCAGATATTAAGGGAAAACAAGCTATATGCCAAATTCAGTAAATGCGAGTTCTGGCTCGAGGAAGTATCCTTCTTAGGCCATATTATTTAGAAGAATGGAATTGTTGTTGACCCGTCCAAGGTCGAAGCCGTGAAGAACTGGGAACGACCCACAATTGCAACGGAAATTCGAAGCTTCTTGGGTCTAGCTGGTTACTACCGGCGTTTTATCAAGGACTTCTCCAAGATTGCCGTTCCTCTGACCAGGTTAACCCGCAAGGAAGTGCCTCATGAGTGGAATGAAGACTGTGAAATGGGTTTTCAAGCTTTGAAGGATCTCTTGACCACTGCTCCAGTCTTATCATTACCAATTGAAGGAGAAAAATACGAGGTATATACCGATGCTTCGGGTATTGGCCTCGGATGTGTATTGATGCAGAATGGAAGAGTCATTGCATATTCTTCCCGACAATTGAAGAAACATGAAGAGAACTACTCGGTTCACGACTTAGAACTGGCCGCGGTAGTATTCGCTTTGAAGATCTGGAGGCACTATCTCTACAGAGAACAATTCACTGTGTACTCCGATCATAAAAGCCTCAAGTACTTGTTCTCCCAAAAGGAGCTGAACATGCGTCAAAGGCGTTGGCTCGAGTATCTCAAGGATTTCGACTTCACTACACAGTACCATCCTGGTAAGGGTAATTCCGTAGCTGATGCCCTTAGTCGAAAGTCGAGAACAATATTGGCCAACTACATGATACAAGAATGGAAGCTGCTGGAGAAATTCTCTAAGCTTGATATCAACACAGATGAGAAGAACATGTGTATTATTCTATCTCATATGAGCCTACATCCAGATTTGCTACCTGAAATCAAGAAGCTATAGGAAGAAGATCCCTCACTTGTGGAGATAAAGAGTAAGCTGGACGACAGACTGGATTTCAAACTGACACATGATGGCATATTGCTATTTCATGAACGGACATGTGTGCCCGACTGTCCCGAATTGAAGTAGAAGATTCTTGAAGAAGCTTATCGATCGAGGTACACGATCCACCCTGGAGCCACTAAGATGTACAAAGACTTGAAAAGAACTTTCTGGTGGCCTAACATGAAAAGGGAGGTAGCAAACTTTGTGTCTCGTTGCCTCACATGCCAACAAGTGAAGGCGGAACATCAAAAACCCCGCCGGAAAGTTACATCTGCTAAAATATTCCCAAGTGGAAGTGGGAAGACATTGGCATGGAATTTATCATGGGTTTGTGTAGTACCCCAGAATTTATATATATATAATTTTTGAATTATAAAATAGTTTCTTGGAAATTATAAAGGCCTAAATAAATTAATGAAGGATTGTTGGATTAATAAGTCATTATAAGGCTCAATTAGGCTAATTAGTTAACCTAGCCTATCTAATTATTATCCAAAATATTAATGGACTAAGCCTATTAAGTTTGGCCTATATTCTAGAAGGGTAATTGGCTTATTCACATATTTTAAGGATAAATACTAATTATATAAGATAATTATATGGATAAACGAATAAAAGAGTTTTATCTAATTGATACTCTATATACGTTACATGTAACGGTCTATCGGGCGACCGCCACAGCCCTGTAACGCACCTAGACACGACCGTTACATCCTGCAGATTCCATAAGGTGAGGAAATTACAAAAAGATTGGAACTTTGAAATCCTATCTACAAGAGATCGACTTAGGGAAGCTTATAACATTACTAAGGACTCTTAGGGATTAGGTTCTGGCAAATTAAGGACTCTAGAATTGATCTAATCTTCAAACCCTAGTCAAAACCCTATAAATATGACCTAGTTCTGAACTGAGCGACCCTTACTTTTGGCTCGTGAAGAATCAAGGTAAGGAGTCATAAATTTGAGTAAGTTATTTAGAAGCTTTTGTTTAGTATACTTTAGACTAATGGTTCTCCAAATTTCGTGCTAGGAGATCAAGCAACCAAGGAGATAGAAGCTTCCAAAGTTGCTGATTCAACCTTAGCAACCCAGGAATCTGAACGCAAGTCCCCTGAAGATCCAGAGATTAGGATGACTAAACGAGGTAATTAAAGTAGGATCCTATAGAACTTTTTGTTCCCAATAGTTTTATCTTTTTACCCTCAAAATTTCACATCCTTAGGTCAAGAGGCTGAGGAAATAGAGCAGATTGAAGTTGCTGATTTATCACAAGAAGTACAAGGGACTAAGGGTAGCACCTAGCATCAAATTTGAAGTTTTAAGGTTCTAGAAGAGGTAGGTTATCTCATGATTGACAATAACAACTTGTTAGGAATAAAAGTCCTCTGATTATGCTTGATTTCATGCATTATAGACTAAGAATTTCATGATTTCATACTTTTATACATTCATGCATTTCTTAGCCCTAAATGGAAATTTAAAAGATATTATCATATTTATTCACTAAACATATGCATATAGTTGGCCTATGCATCGTTATCATGACTAGGACAGTGGTAGTATGTTGATTTCCAGGCATGTTATGTTTTCATAAACCTTTACTTAGTTTACTGCCAGCAGGTTCTCTGACGCACTAACGTGAGACCGTCACATGCATGTAACGGCCTTACGATAGACCGTCACAACCTGTTATGCTCTATTGTCTCTGACGCACCCTAGAAGGAGCGTTACACCATTGTAACGGCCCCTCGATAAACCGTCACACACTGTAACACACCTATCCTAGACCGTCAGACACATGTGTTCTGTCAGCCCAAGGCAGAATAATAACCAGTTAAGTTTACTTATAAATAAGCTTAGATAGCTAAGTTTGGACCTATTATCATGACTTTGAGTTTAGTTTCTGATTCATAATCAAATTACATGATTAATGTGTCTTAGGTTATTTTAAGTTATGCTAATTTCATTGGCTAAAACTCTATAGTTTTATATTCTAAATCATGATTTTTCAAGTTGTATTGACGGAGTTTTATCTTGGTTTCATAATGTTACACATTCTTTTCTATCTATCGAGTCATTTCTTTAAGTATATGGCACATATTCCGGTATGTTGTCCATTAGTTCACTTTGCACTATAGGAATACTATTCTTGGACATGAGGACCTCTCTATTGGATATTCCTTCCAATGGATTAGGAAATCTTGTTTTAAGGCCTCCATAATTCTCCGCGAGCCTGGGATTCCCACTAGGACGCCGAGTTAGTTGTACCATTAAAGCCCATTGATTAGATTACACTATCGATGATTTTTGGTTATCAGTAATGTAATGGCTCTATGTTGGACCGTCAGGCACAAGTAACGGCCCAATATACGACCGTCACATTCCACAGTCCGATTTCTTAGTTCTGGTTCCAGACCAATGTAACGGCCCAATACTGGAGCGTCACATCATGTAACGGCCCAGTACACGACCGTCACACTGCTTGAGTATTTTAACCCAAGGATTGACCAAGGGTTGATGCTCCAAGGTTCTAGATAGACTCTTGATGATCTAGAACTTATCATATTGATCAAGAAACCTAATATAATGAATGGAAGATAAAGAACGTATCGTTATGCTGCCGATTTATTTCCATAAGCATAACCTTGCTTAAATCATTCTTGATTTCTCATGATTCTTATTGAAGTATTCATTCATTGAATTATTGTTATCATGAGCTTATTGAACTTATTACATTCTTGGCCATATTTTATTGTTAACATGCGTGGAAGTAACTTGATTTATACTTGAAGATGCGATCGAGCACTGATTGTGTTCAAGGGCTCTATGCTAGTCCCCTCGGTTGATTGTCGGAAACATACTATTTTATAAACCATGGGGTATGATGCTACTGGCGTCGCATTGCGCTGGGAGTACTTTCTCTATAAATAAGTGAAAATCCATGACACGACATGACATTCTTGTACATGACTTTCTTGCTTGATATTCTACAGAAATTCACGAAGTACTTGCTCATAAGCAAAAGATACTGGAGTGATGATTATGTGGCTTGCTAGTACATTCTCGATACATTCTTGTTCATGAAAGGCCACTATTATGTTCTTGTTACATTCTTGCTAGTTCGTACTTGCTCTCATTCTAACTTACATGATCATCTTGTTACTTTATTTTAATCGCATGATTGATCGCATTCACATGATTTTTACCTTATTCTTTAGAGCTAAATTATTAATTACTTTAATAGTACATTCATGTTGATGCGAAGATACCTACTGGGCAAGTGTGCTCATTACCTATTTCCAATCTTTTCAGGAGATGGAAGTGATTCGAATTCGGATTCGGGTTATACAAGTAGCGGGTCCGAGAGCGAATGAAGGTATTGTCAAGATGAGAGTGAAGACTTAGGGAGTCTAAATTATTTAGATGGAGTCTATGTAATTTTCCTATTTCTTGAGTCTAGTGCATAATGAAAAATTGAATTAGTGATTGTAATTGAGGGTTCAATTTGATTATCAATGAAATAAAGTTAAAGTTTGAATATATATTATAGAATTGCATCTTTATGTGTGATTGCCTTGCGCTCTGATCGTTCTTACTTGCAAGAGGCATACCATGCCGGCTGTTCGCGCTCCCCGAGTTAGTCTTCCGCTGTAATAAAGGCTCGGGGCGTGACAGTTAAGTTGGTATCAGAGCCTAAGTCTCAGGACTTAGGAAGAAGAATCTTGTCATAGGATAAGTCCAAGGTTTAAGGACCCCTACCTATGAACTAAGGAAGAAATTCCATACCCGTATGAGAATTGGGTAGAGCCCGGGATAAGATAATTAATTTTCCTTAAGATCCGATTTTTCATTCCAATTTCATGATAAATAACAAGTTGTTATTTTTCTCTCAGGTACCTCATTTTACAAATGGCTCATCGTGTTGATTGGGATGGTATGCAACAAACAGTAGCCGGCCTTACTCAGGCATTGCAAACCATAGCGCAAGGTGGTGCAGGGGCAAGGGCTGGTGACCTACATCGTAATTTCTGGAGTTTAAATCCTCCGCGATTCTATGGTTCGTCTAATCCCGACGAGGCAGAAAACTGGATAGCTGAAATGAATCGTATATTTGATGTCATCCAATGCACCGATCAGGAGAAGGTGCGTCTCGCAACCTTTCAACTCAAGAAAGATGCTCGCACATGGTGGAAGTCGGTTCCGGCACCTCCGGCTAATGCACCTCATACATGTGATGGTTTTCTTACCCTGTTCCGTGCCAAGTACTTTTCTGAGCACGTAAAGGAACGAAAGGCTATGGAGTTCGCCGCTCTTCGACAAGGAATGATGACGGTTGCCGAATATGAACTACAATTCTCAAGGCTTGCACCTTACGCACCGCATCTTATCAGCACCGATCTACTCAAGGTAAATCAGTTTATGGACGGGTTACGACTCGGTTTCATTCAGTAGCTCGGGACCCAAGACATCCGTACTTATGCGGAGATGGTTCAGCGGGCGTACCTATGTGAAAGGACCTTAGAGAAGGTCGAACAATTGAAAGGGAAAGGAGAAGAATCAAGCCGACGCTCAGATCGGCGTTATAAGAAAGAGAAATTCAGCATCATGGAGCCTTACAAAAGCTGTGATAGTAAGAAGAGATCCAGGAATGGGAATGGTGGAAGTTCCCATAAGCAAAAGAAAATCAAGGAGGAGGAGGAGCAGGTTGCCACGGCTTGCACATTTTGTGAAAAATTCGGCCATTCGGCTGAGGAGTGTTGGAAGCGTCTCGGCGCTTGTTTACGTTGTTGAAGCAGGGAGCATCGCATGCCGGAATGCTCCCTTATGAAGGACCAGTCATCTGGTGGAGGACGCAGGAGGCAGGCTCGCCTCAATGCTGTTCTAGAAGGAGAGGAAGCGCCCAGGGATGATAGGCTTATGGAAGGTACTCTTCAAATTTGTTCTCGTCCTACATTTGTGCTATTTGATACTGGTGCCTCTCATTCTTTTATCTCCACTACTTTTGCTAAAACCTTACCAATCGCATCAGTTCCCTTACCTTCAGATCTTGCTATTTTCACACCCTTAGGTTCTGGAACAAAGCTTACCAACTATTATCCTGATAGCGAAGTGATGGTAGAAGGTCATAATCTCCCCGCTAACCTAGTATGCATTGACATGAAAGGTTATGATGCCATTTTAGGGGTAGACTAGCTTGTAGATCATGATGCTTATATCAATTACCGAAATAGGATGATATCCTTTCGAAAGCCCGATCTTCCAAGATTCTCTTTTCTTGGCATCAAGTACAAGAAACACCCCACTATCATATCCTCACTTCACGCTTCTAAACTTATCTCGCGAGGATCTAAAGCTTTTCTTGCTTCCGTCATTATCACCGAATCCAAAGAAATTATCTTAGCAGACATTCCTATTGTAAATGAGTTCCCATACGTGTTTCCATCAGAACTACCCAGTTTACCGCCCGAGAGGGAAGTGAACTTCACTATTAAACTCATTCTGGGAGCAGCACCTGTTTCTATAGCCCCTTACAGGATGTCCCCGACAGAACTCAAGGAATTAAAGAAGCAGTTGCAGGAACTTCTGGACAAGGGTTTCATCAGACCTAACACATCCCCTTGGGGTGCGCCGGTTCTATTTGTCAAGAAGAAGGATGGTTCTCTCAGGCTATGCATCGATTACCGGCGACTGAATCAACTCACAATTAAAAACAAGTATCCATTTTCGCGTATTGATGAACTCTTCGATCAGCTTTCAGGAGCAGAATATTTCTCTAAGATTGACCTCAGATTAGGTTATCATCAGCTTAGAATTAAAGAAGAGGATATTTATAAATCGACTTTTCGAAGTTGTTATGGCCACTATGAATTCGTAGTGATGCCGTTTGGGTTAACTAATGCCCCAGCAGCATTCATGCAACTTATGAACAATGTCTTCCAGCCATATCTGGACCAGTTCATCGTCGTCTTCATTGATGACATCTTAATATATTCCAAGACGGAAGAGGAACATGAACAACATTTGAAAATAGCTTTACAAACACTTAGAGAACACAAGCTTTATGCCAAACTCAATAAGTGTGAATTCTGGCTCGAGGAAGTCTCATTCCTAGGCAACATTATTTCAAAAGAAGGTATTGTTGTGGATCCTTCTAAGGTAGAAGCTGTCAAAAATTAGAGTCGGCCAACGACTGTATCAGAAGTAAGAAGCTTTCTTGGTCTAGCTGGTTATTATAGGAGATTCATTAAAGACTTCTCAAAAATTACGGTTCCTTTAACTAGACTCGCAAGAAAACAAAATCCTTTTGTCTGGTCAGAGGAATGTGAGAAGAGTTTCCAAACTCTTAAGAATCATCTTACAACAGCTCCTATTTTATCACTACCAATGGAGGGTGGTGGATTCGAAGTGTATACGGATGCGTCTGGCATTGGCTTAGGATGCGTTCTCATGCAGAATAGAAAAGCAATCTGTTATTCTTCAAGACAATTGTAATGTCACGAGGAAAACTATCCCGTACATGATCTGGAATTAGCAGCGGTTATTTTCGCCTTGAAAATTTGGCGTCATTATCTTTATGGAGAAAAGTTCACGGTCTACTCGGACCATAAAAGCTTGAAATATTTATTCTCTCAAAAGAAGCTTAACATGAGGCAGAGGAGGTGGTTAGAATATCTCAAAGACTTTGATTTTGCTATTCAATATCATCCTAGCAAGGCTAATGCTGTAGCAGATGCACTCAGCAGAAAACCAATGGGTATGCTATCAAGTCTTATGATAAGTGTAACAAACCTTATTCCTCAATTTGCCCAGTTGAACTTAGATATTGACATAAAGGAAGAAGATTATTTTATAGCTAATATCCGAGCTCAACCTACATTGATAGAAGATCTGGTCAAGCTGCAAAATGATGATCCTATATTACTGGAAATTAAAGCCAATATGGAACCAAGGCCGGATTTTTCTATTTCCAATGACGGAAGATTGTTATTTAAGGGCCGAATATGTGTACCAGATCATGAGGCTACGAAGAAACTAATCCTAGATGAAGCGCATAATTTCAAATACACAATTCATCCAGGAGGCACAAAGATGTATCAAGATCTCAAAAGAAATTTCTGGTGGCCCAATATGAAGAAAGAAATCGCTGATTTCGTGTCTCACTGTCTCACCTGCCAACAAGTAAAGGCAGAGTATTTTAGACTCGCAGGTAAATTACACCCCTTGAGTATTCCCGAATGAAAATGGGAGAGTATAGGGATGGACTTTATTATGGGTTTAACCAAGACCAGAGGTGGACACGATGAAATATGGGTAATCATAGACCGATTGACTAAATCCACACACTTCATACCAATAAAGAGTCGATGATCTGTGGATATTCTAGCAGGATTATACATAAAGGAGATTGTCAAACTACATGGTGTCCCCGTCACTATTATATCCGATAGAGATCCTCGATTCACATCACAATTCTAGAAGTGTCTACAACATTCACTAGGGACTAGATTGAATTTCAGCACAGCTTTTCATCCACAAACAGATGGTCAAAAGGAAAGAACGAACCAGGTAGTAGAAGATATGCTAAGGGCTTATGCTATCGACTTTGGAGGTAGTTGGCATGATCACTTGCCTCTAGTAGAGTTTGCGTATAACAATAGTTATCAGGCTAGCATACGAATGACACCTTTTGAAGTTTTATATGGGAAAAGTTATCGATCACCAATATGTTGGAATGAAATAGGGGAAAAATAATTTCTAGGCCCCGATCTTATCAGGGATTCTACAAAAAAGATCAAGCTCATTCAAGAAAGAATGAAAATGACACAAGATAGGCAAAAGTCTTATGCTGACAATGGAAGACGTGACTTGGAGTTTCAGGTAGGAGATCATGTATATTTAAAGGTTTCTCCAGGTTGTGGTATTCGAAGATTTGGCATTAACGGAAAGCTAACTCCAAGATTCATTGACCCGTTGGAAATTCTTGAACGGATTGGTGAAGTGACTTAAAAATTGGCTTTACCTCCACAGTTAGCAGTAGTTCATGACGTATTTCACGTCTCTATGCTAAAGAAGTATGTATATGATTCCGACCATATTATTACTTATGACAATCTGGAAATTCAGAAGGACATGACATACGAACAAACGCCGATAAAGATTCTGTAACGGGAAGTGCGTCAACTAAGAAATAAAGTTATTCTTATGGTCAAGATTCAATGGAAGAAAATATGGCCATATGAAGCAACTTGGGAAACCGAAGCAGCCATGCGGAAAAGATTTCCAGAATTATTTAACTATAAGCACACTCTCCGAAATCCATATATTGAATTTGGGGACCAAATTCTTCTAAGTGGGGGAGGGTGTAGTACCCCAGAATTTAAATATATATAAATTTTGAATTATAAAATAGTTTCCTAGAAATTATAAAGGCCTAAATAAATTAATGAAGGATTATTAGATTAATAAGTCATTATAAGGCTCAATTAGGCTAATTAGTTAACCTAGCCTATCTAATTATTATCCAAAAGATTAATGGACTAAGCCCATTAAGTTTGGCCCATATTCTAGAAGGGTAATTGGCTTATTCACATATTTTAAGGATAAATACTAATTATATAAGATAATTATATGGATAAACGAATAAAAGAGTTTTATCAAATTGAAACTCTATATACGTTACATGTAACGGTCTATCGGGCGACCGCCACAGCCCTGTAACGCACCTAGACACGACCGTTACATCCTGCAGATTCCGTAAGGTGAGGAAATTACAAAAAGATTGGAACTTTGAAATCCTATCTACAAGAGATCGACTTAGGGAAGCTTATAACATTACTGAGAGCTCTAAGGGATTAGGTTCTGGCAAATTAAGGACTCTAGAATCGATCTAATCTTCAAACCCTAGTCAAAACCCTATAAATAGGACCTAGTTCTGAACTGAGCGACCATTACTTTTGGCTCGTGAAGAATCAAGGTAAGGAGTCATAAATTCGGGTAAGTTCTTTAGAAGCTTTTGTTTAGTATACTTTAGACTAATGGTTCTCCAAATTTCATGCTAGGTGATCAAGCAACCAAGGAGATAGAAGCTTCCAAAGTTGCTGATTCAACCTTAGCAACCCCGGAATCTGAACGTAAGTCCCCTGAAGATCCAGAGATTAGGACGACTAAATGAGGTAATTAGAGTACGATCCTTTAGAACTTTTTGTTCCCAATAGTTTTATCTTCTTACCCTCAAAATTTCACATCCTTTAGTCAAGTGGCTGAGGAAATAGAGCAGATTGAAGTTGCTGATTTATCATAAGAAGTACAAGGGAGTAAGGGTAGCACCTAGCATCAAATTCGAAGTTTTAAGGTTCTAGAAGAGGTAGGTTATCTAATGATTGGTAAAAACAACTTGTTAGGAATTAAAGCCCTCTGATTGTGCTTGATTTCATGCATTATAGACTAAGAATATCATGATTTCATATTTTTATACATTCATGCATTTCTTAGCCCTAAATAGAAATTTAAAAGATATTATCCTGTCTATTCACTAAACCTATGCATATAGTTGGCCTATGCATCGTTATCATGACTAGGACAGTGGTAGTATGTTGATTTCCAGGCATGTTATGTTTTCATAAACCTTTACTTAGTTTACTGCCAGCAGGTTCTCTGACGCACTAACGTGAGACCGTCACATGCATGTAACGGCCTTACGATAGACCGTCACAACCTGTTATGCTTTTATTTGTTCTATTGTCTCTGACGCACCCTAGCAGGAGCGTTACACCACTGTAACGGCCCCTCGATAAACCGTCACACACTGTAACGCACCTATCCTAGACCGTCAGACACATGTGTTCTGTCAGCCCAAGGCAGAATAATAACCAGTTAAGTTTACTTATAAATAAGCTTAGATAGCTAAGTTTGGACCTATTATCATGACTTTGAGTTTAGTTTCTGATTCATAATCAAATTGCATGATTAATGTGTCTTAGGTTATTTTAAGTTATGCTAATTTCATTGGCTAAAACTCTATAGTTTTGTATTCTAAATCATGATTTTCCAAAGTTGTATTGACGGAGTTTTATCTTGGTTTCATAATGTTACACATTCTTTCCTATCTATAGAGTCATTTCTTTAAGTATATGGCACATATTCCGGTATGTTGTCCATTAGTTCACTTTGCACTATAGGAACACTATTCTTGGACATGAGGACCTCTCTATTGGATATTCCTTCCAATGGACTAGGAAATCTTGTTTCAAGGCCTCCGTAATTCTCCGCGAGCCTGGGATTCCCACTAGGACGCCGAGTTGGTTGTACCATTAAAGCCCATTGATTAGATTACACTATCGATGATTTTTGGTTATCAGTAATGTAACGGCTCTATGTTGGACCGTCAGGCACAAGTAACGGCCCAATATACGACCGTCACATTCCACAGTCCGATTTCTTAGTTCTGGTTCTAGACCAATGTAACGGCCCAATACTGGAGCGTCACATCATGTAACGGCCCAGTACACGACCGTCACACTGCTTGAGTATTTTAACCCAAGGATTGACCAAGGGTTGATATTCCAAGGTTCTAGATAGACTCTTGATGATCTAGAACTTATCATATTGATCAAGAAACCTAATATAATGAATGGAAGATAAAGAACGTATCGTTATGCTGCCGATTTATTTCCATAAGCATAACCTTGCTTAAGTCATTCTTGATTTCTCATGATTCTTATTGAAGCATTCATTCATTGAATTATTGTTATCATGAGCTTATTGAACTTATTACATTCTTGGCCATATTTTATTGTTAACATGCGTGGAAGTAACTTGATTTATACTTGAAGATGCGATCGAGCACTGATTGTGTTCAAGGGCTCTATGCTAATCCCCTCGGCTGATTGTCGGAAACATACTATTTTATAAACCATGGGATATGATGCTACTGGCGTCGCATTGCGCTGGGAGTACTTTCTCTATAAATAAGTGAAAATCCACGGCACGACATGACATTCTTGTACATGACTTTCTTGCTTGATATTCCACAGAAATTCACGAAGTACTTGCTCATAAGCAAAAGATACTGGAGTGATGATTATGTGACTTGCTAGTACATTCTCGATACATTCTTGTTCATGAAAGGCCACTATCATGTTCTTGTTACATTCTTGCTAGTTCGTACTTGCTCTCATTCTAACTTACATGATCATCTTGTTACTTTTGTTTAATCGCATGATTTATCGCATTCACATGATTTTTACCTTATTCTTTAGAGCTAAATTATTAATTACTTTAATAGTGCATTCATGTTGATGCGAAGATACCTACTGGGTAAGTGTGCTCATTACCTATTTCCAATCTTTTCAAGAGATGGAAGTGATTCGAATTCCGATTCGGGTTATACAAGTAGCGGGTCCGAGAGCGAATGAAAGTATTGTCAAGATGAGAGTGAAGATTTAGGGAGTCTAAATTATTTAGATGGAGTCTATGTACTTTTCCTATTTCTTGAGTCTAGTGCATAATGGAAATTGAATTAGTGATTGTAATTGAGGGTTCAATTTGATTATCAAAGAAATAATGTTGAAGTTTGAATATATATTGTGCAATTACATCTTTATGTGTGATTATCTTACGCTCTGATCGTTCTTACTTGCAAGAGGCTTACCATGCCGACTGTTCGCGCTCCCCGAGTTAGTCTTCCGCTGTAATAAAGGCTCGGGACGTGACAATTTGCCCAAGTCTAGGGGCGGATATGATGGAATTTGGGTAATTATCGACCGGCTAACTAAATCGGCCCATTTCTTACCCATCAAAAGCCGATGGTCAGTCGACGTACTTGCTGCCCTGTATATTAAGGAGATGGTTAGATTGCATGGAGTTACCGTCTCGATCGTATCTGACCGAGACGCACGCTTCACCTCTCATTTTTGGAAGGGTCTACAACACTCTCTGAGGACGAAACTTAATTTCAGCACTGCTTTCCATCCCCAGATAGATGGTCAGACTGAAAGGACAAATCAGGTTGTTGAAGATATGTTAAGGGTATGTATTATTGGTTTCGGTGGAAGCTGGCACGACCACTTATCCCTAGTCGAATTTGCCTATAATAACAGCTATCAAGCTAGTATTCAAATGGCACCTTTCGAGGCGCTTTATGGCAGGAGTTGTCGTTCTCCAATATGCTGGGATGAAGTCGGTGAAAGATAAATTCTAGGCTCGGATATGGTTAGAGATTCGACTGAGAAGATACACCTTATCAGAGAGAGACTCAAGGTAGCTCAGTGCAGGCAAAAATCTTATGCTGATAATAGAAGGAGAGATTTAGAGTTCCAAGTTAGTGACCATGTATTTCTCAAGGTATCTCCTGACCGAAATATTAGAAGATTCGGTGTTAAGGGCAAGCTTACACCAAGGTTTATCGGTCCATTCAAGGTATTGGAAAGAGTGGGCGAGGTGGCCTACCGTATTGCTTTACCTCCTCAACTCTCGGAAGTGCACAATGTATTTCTTATATCTATGCTGAAGAAATATGTGCACGACCCTTCTCACGTCATCGACCATGCTGATTTGGTGATTCAAAGAGATCTTACTTATGAGCAAAAGCCGATGCGGATCCTCGACCGCGAAGTCCGAGTTCTAAGGAGCAAGACGATCCCTATGGTGAAAATCCAATGGAATCGATGCGCGGAACAAGAAGCAACTTGGGAGACCGAAGAATCTATGAAAAGAAGATACCCAGAATTATTCTAAACTATAAGTATTTTATACTTTCCACAATATCCTTATACAGTTGAATTTGGGGACCAAATTCTTTTAAGTAGGGGAGGGTGTAACAGCCGAGAATTTTAAAATATAAATATATAATATATATATATATATATATATATAATTATTGAACTCATATTCTAATTCTATTGATTTAACTAATTAAAATATTTAATTATCAATAGATGCTTTAGAAGATGCCAAATTATATTTTAGGAAATGCCAATTTATATTTTCAATCACTTAGGAAATTAATATTACACTATTCCAAAGAAATATGAAACAGGTTATATAGATAGTGTTTTAAAGGATAAACATCACTTTTACAATATGCCAATTCATATTTTCATAATTTAGAAAATTTTATATTTCAACTTTTTCATTATATCATTATTTTGAAGAAATAAGTGTATATAGATGAAGTGTTAAAGGATAAATATAATTTAGAAAGTGAGAAAGGGTATATAGATAATTTTGGTTAGTGTAGAGTGAATATAAAAATCTCCGTTCAAAATAACGACATATGTTAAGTCGTTATTTCCTAAACGTGAATAGTGACATGAATAGTGCCACTTTTATTGAAAAAGAATTTTTCAAAAAAATTTATAAGTAAAAATAGAGAAAAATGTAAGGGTCTCACCCCTGAAATTTCACAAACAAATTTTATAAATTTTTAATGATAAAAATCTTTGAAGTTTTATATGAAAATCTTAACTTATGAAATACACGACCTTCTTTGGGACGTCATTTCTTTTCCGACAATTATCACGATCATTCTATCCCTCCAGCCTGTGTAGGCTGTCAACCCACTAAATACCCTATAATTCTGGATCTTGTCTCCCATCCTGTCGACCCTAAGGTTATAAAATACACTCTATTCTCCCTATTTGGTTAGTTCGACGACTAGATATGGGAACAAGTTCTGAAGAGTTGCAGAGGAAGGGAAGGATTACTTCTTCCTCTCCTATCAACTCCTGTCACTTCACAGAGGTAGGTGTTCTCAAATCCTTGCCTAACTAGTAGCTAATAGGTTAATTGATTCATGTTTAGAGTTCGATCAACTAGTCAACCATGCTATATATATCATCTGGCTTTACCGTAATCAAGCAATAATCATGTATGTATCATGTTATTTTGATAGCCTGTTAGATATCACCATGATCTTTAAGAGTTTAAACTTAGTTTGTTAGTATGATTTTTATGAGTTTTTGAACATATTTTATCACACTAGTTTTACAGTATTAATAACCATGTTTTAAACCTTAATATATAGTCTCTGTTAACAGAATATGTTCATAGTTTAAAGACACGGAGACTCCCAGCCCTCTGGTAAATGGCGACCCTGACCAGGGCACCATTTCAAAATTGAAGACTGTTCGCACAGTCATCATTTAAATGAAGACACCACCAAGGTCGTCAATTCGATTTCTGGAACTTTGAGTAATTGATAATTCAACACATTCAAAAATCCATAACTATCAAACTAAAACACAATTTTTTTTGCATGAACATGTTTCTGGAATCCTGACATTTTTCTCAACACATTCGTGCCATTACTTCCTGATTCGGAGTTTTTTTCACACTGATGAATAGTGACACCTCTCTGTAATTGGCACCCCTGACCAGGGTACCAATTTCAGAATTGAAGACTGCCCGAGAGGGCGTCAATTAATTGAAGACATGCACCATGTCGTCAATTCCGTATTCTGGAATTTTCAGAAATCAATAAATCAACGCATTCAAAAGTCTATAACTAATAAACCTGACCTTGAAAATTTTGACAGAATATACTTCTGTGACCCTGAGATTTTTTTCCACCTGACTATGTCTTCGGATTCTGATTTGAAGAAACTGTTTCGAAATGAACAATGATTTGAGTCACAAAACGTATCTGCTAGGTGAAAATCACTGAATTGAAGACGGCCCTTAAGACTTCAATTTCATAATTGAAGACGGCCCTTAAGTCTTCAATTACTGAATTGAAGACGGCCTTTAAGTCTTCAATTACTGAATTGAAGACGGCCCTTAAGTCTTCAATTTCAGAATTAAAGACGGCCCTCAAGTCTTCAATTACTGAATTGAAGACAGCTCTTAAGCCTTCAATTTCAGAATTGAAGACGGCCCTCAAGTCTTCAATTAATTGAAGACTGCTCACAGAGGCGTCAATTCTGTTTCTTGAGGAATTAAAGTTATAACATTAAAAAAAGTCATATCTGTGAAACCGAAACTCAGTAATTATATCTGAACATGTTTCTGGACTCCCGAGTAATTATACTAAGTATTCATATCTTTATTTTCAAATTTCGAGAAACTTTTTTGAAATGAATAGTGCTTTGAGTCACAAAACGTATCTGCCAGGTGAAAATCACAGATTTGAAGACGGCCCTTAAGTCTTCAATTTCAGAATTGAAGACGGCCCTTAAGTCTTCAATTTCAGAATTGAATACGGCCCTCAAGTCTTCAATTAATTAAAGACTGGGTAAAGGGGCGCCAATTTCATATATATATATATATATATATATATATATATATATATATATATATATATATATATATATATATATATATTTGAAAAATCAAAATTTTGAAAGATTGGGCAACCCCCAGGCGCCAATTGCTGAAGTGAAGATGGCCCTTAAGTCTTCAATTTCTGAATTGAAGACGGCCCTTCAGTCTTCAATTTCAGAATTGAAGACGGCCCTCAAGTCTTCAATTAATTGAAGACTGGGTAAAGGGGCGCCAATTTCATATATATATATATATATAGTTTTTTTGAAAAATTAAAAATTTGAAAGGTTAGGTAACCCCCAGGCGTCAATTCTTTAAATGACGACTTCCAGGACGTCTTCAATTAAATGAAGACATCCTGAGGAGCGCCAATTTGATATATACATATATAAATTTCTAAAAATTGAAAATTTGAAGGATTAGCAAACCCTCAGATGCCAACTCAGTAATTACAACTTCTGATCTTGATTTATCTCGAGAATTGTGCAAACACAACCCTAATCCATACTCCTGCATATGATGAGTTCTTAAAATTCTGTTCCATGAAAAATCTACTTGTGTATACCCTACATGGTCAAACCTTGAATCTCTTAAACTACCATTTGGGAGTATAGGAACTAAGTGCCATGCAGGGTAAAGTGCTACGTTGTGGGAGCCACCTCTTGAGGCCGTACGGCGTAAAGTGCTACACGACGGGAGTCACCTCTTGAGCCTGTAGGGGCCACCTCTAGAATCCTCCATAACCAAATCACTAGTTAATCTCGTCTGAAATACTACGTTTCTAAATTCTTGAAATTCCATATTGGCTATAAATGAGAGTGGATGTCAAAGGTAATACATGAAATGCTGTGCATATGGGGCCCGGTCTGGTCCTGGGAGGAGCACCCCGAAGGTACTTGTGCCCATTGGAGTTTATTGACCACGGTGTTTAACATTGCACCGGAGTACTTGCTTGACTTGAGACACTCCACCCCTACTCTCTCTCTCTCTCCTTACTTACTTGACTTGCGTGGCCCGAAACTGGCAATACTTGACTTGTGGCCCAAGAAAGGGCAAAATACTTACATGATAATAGCCAATTCTACTGATACGTACTTGACAATACTTGCTTGAATTGAATTTTTACTTGATATACTTGTACATGAGTTCCTTCTCATACCTGCGTTCATACTTGTACACGAATCCCCGCTTGCCTGAAGTGGCATTTACATCAGTAAATTCTTGAAATACTGCTTGTCAAATACTTGAAATCCTGTTATACTCTCTTTATACAGTTCTTGATCTCTTATTGTTCATCATGCCTAGATTTACCTGTATACCTGATTTTTTTATTATACGTACATCATGCATAGCCATACTGAGAATATATGCAAATTGTAAATCACGTAAAGATTGCTCGTATTTGAGATGTGATTCCTACTGAGCGATTCGCTCATCCAGTTACTTCCTAACATTTTCAGGTGATTCGGATAGCGACAAGAATGAGTTTGAGGCTGAGTGAAGAGTGCTAGAACGCCATCCATTTATCATTAGCTAGTCGAGTCTTTGAATTTATTTGAGTCTACATTGTATTCCCAGTTATGTCAGTTAGTGGTATAAACTTTGTGTTAAGTCGTGTAGCCTAATGTTTGGCTTTCTAAATTTGGAAATTTGTCATGGACTATCTTTATTTCCTTTGATTAATCAAATAAACATCACTTGGACTATTGGAATTTATTAAATTTTTAGTCATTTGCGCACTCTGAAATTTTGTATTTTAAAATTCTTATCGCTCTAATGACACGATCTATATAGACGCGTCACGCATCCGAGTATCTTCTGCGCTCGGGACATGACACACCGCCACCCACGAGTCCGAAGACTCGGAAGGGTTAAAAGGATGGTGTGGAGACTACACAAGTATCACAAATAATTGTAGAAATTAAACATTTATATAATTACGTAAGAAATAAATTAACATTTTACATGATACATGGTCCACAAGATAAAACAAAATAAACAACAACAATAGTCCACAACTAGTACAGAGAGAAGAAAGAAAAGTACAGCTACACGGGGCATACCCCGGCTCTGACCTCTGGCACTAACGCTGGGCACCTGAACCACGCTGAGCCTCAGATGCGCTCCACTGAAGCCGCACCTCGCCTGAAACATGGTAAAAATACGCAGGGAATGAGGCTCGGAACAAGACTGAGTAGGGATCACTCGAACCCTACCTCGCAAACGGAGAAACCGCTATGCTAGTAGTAAGTGAGAATCTCGGAAAGGGAAGCCCTACAATCTACAAAACACCGATCTCACGGCACAAAAACCGACACACGTGCCACGGTGTAACGACCGAAACACCACGGTCAACACGATAAAACCCAAAGGTCAAAGTCACACGACTGATAGTCTGTCACTCCCGACTCGATAGGAGTACCTCCCACTAGAAGCATAGTCGGTAGCGTCCCCCGACGTCTTACACCGCACCGCAGGTGAACTGTCTAACATGGTAGCTCCTACCAGAGGCATGGACACCGAACAAGTAACCACAGACAAATGACTAGCTGGGGTCACGCCCGTCGGCGTGGGTCCAACTGCCCCCAACCACGTGTGCACACACAGATCGCGCGTCCCTAGTCTGGCCCTCTAACCGATTTTCCCCTCAGCCGGACTATGGCTGCAAGACGTGGGGCCCGACGGAAACCAGTCTACAAACTGTCTCTAAGGGTAGCCTCTCCACCACTCCCTGGTGAGACAACACGCGTGTAAGCAGGCTACGACTAGTGGAGGGTCACTACGGAGTAGACTCTCAAGTGAACGAAAAATAACGTCCGCATCCGATGACGTACAGGGACCGTCCCACGTACCAACACCGTCACACGGTGACCACGGTCGGAAAAGAAACGGGGTTGCAAACCACCCGGGGCAACCCTGAGCCTGATGGTCTACCATAGACGCGTCACAAGCCCTGACGGTCTAAGGCTGGACCGTCACAGCCATCTGACGGCCCAACACAGGGCGTCAGGTTCTCGGTGCAAAAATGACTGTGACGCGCCTACCCTGGTGTGTCACAGGCCCTGACGCACCTAGCCTGGTGCGTCACAAGGCACGAAGAAACAAACTATGACGCGTGCCACTCGGTGCGTCACAGACTGTAACGGACCAAGTCTGGTGCGTTACAGGGTGGGAATGCGTCCGCTCTAACGCACCCACATAGCGGCGTCACAAGGCTGTGACGCGCCAAGCCTGGTGCGTCACATGCCTTGACCCCCAACGGTCAGAGCCAACGGTCAAAAGCCAACGGTCGAATGTCCCTGACGGTCCAACCCAGGGGCGTCACAGCACCTGTGGTGGTCTATCGTGGGACCGTCACAGCCCACAGACTCCAGTTGGGTGAAAAAAGGACTGTGACGCACCCATCGAGGCGCGTCACGCGGTGTGACGGTCACTGGAAGGACCGTCACACCAGTCCGACGGCAAAACGGCGTGAAACGCCCAAAAATTCTAACCACGCCCCCATGCCTCCATAGGAGAGGGGGAAATCAAAGGGGAAGACCCCTGGGGACCCCTAGCATACTTCTAAGCCATCAAAACGTGAAATCGCGGCCTAAAAACATAGATCGGGCGAACTCTCCCAAAATCATGCTTTTGCCCAAACCCGCTCAAAGACACCCCTCTCGGCTCCCATTCGGCCTACAAAACGCGGAGGATGATGGGATGAGCATAGGAATTCATCCCCCTACCTCAATGGAGCAAAAGCTCCGCCGAATCGAGCTCAAATCACGAGGAACACTTTTGGAAACCCCGCTCCTTCACGCTTCCCACGAACACCGCACGCCCACGAGATCGCCTCACCACCGCCCACGTCGCCGCGTCGTCGCCCCGCCGCCGTCTGCAGCCGGAGAGAGGCCCGCTGCATCGAAATGGGAGAGAGAGAGGGAGAGGGGGGGCGGTCACGGTGGGAGGAAGAAGAAGAGGAAGAAGAAGAAGGGTGGGGGAGAGAGAGAAAATAGAGGGTATTTATAGAAAATTCAAAAATTCCGAAAAATACAAAAAAATTAAAAATTACAATCCCGCAATCCTCGTAACGCACCGATCGTAACGGTACCACTCTCGCCTAGGTGAATGACCCGGTTCACCCACAACGAGGTTCTGAAGGAATTACCGAAACACACACCGGTAATCAGAAAACACGCGCGGAAAAGCCGCGGAACGCTTCCGGGCCTCCGAAATAACTCCGGATCGCGCCGATCTGAACACAAAAGATGTCTGAAACAGAATTTAAGACACAACGGAGTAAAACACTCTGAGAAACCAGATCCAGGACCCACGAAGAAGGATCCGAAAGGTCCGGGATATTACATCTTCTATCTTGGACTCCTTAGTCTCTTTTATGGTGACAAAAGCAAGGAAGGAAATGTAACATTTCCTTAATAGCTTATGGGCTCGAAGAGCCAAAATAAGAAGTGACTTGTTCCGACTCCGTGGACTAGTGTAAACTAATTTCGGACAACCAACAAAAGTTACTTTGCCGTTCCAGAAATCTACAGTCGCCTTGTGTATGGATAGCCAATCGGCTCCTAGTATGGCATCATACCTATCCATATCTAGGCATATCAGATCGGTAGGTAGATTTTTCCCTTTTACCATAACCTCACAATTTAGATAATGGTGTGAATTCTCGGATTCGTTTCCGAGAGGAGTTGAAATAACTAAATCTATCCACTTCGGTTCCATAGGTAATGGATCAACAAACTTCTTGGAAAAAAAAATGTGACGCACCAATATCAAACAAGACACAAGCAGACTTAGAGAAAATCTTTAATGTACCTTCTACCAGTCCGCCTTCATCTTGCTCTGCCTCTTGAAGAGCTTGAAGACGTGCTTGCTTCTGTTGTGCCCCTTGTGCTTTGATGAATGTGGTGTTTTAATGATAGCAACACGAATGAGTCACCATTTTGTTTTGCTAATAGCTTGACATTGAATCATTGAATCATAACAATCTGAATGCATATAACTGATATATTCTGTGGAGAATGCATGAGAGTGCATAAAGTGTTTTGTGCTTGTATTAAGATCGGTGCATTGCAGCCTCTGTATGTTCTATTCATTTCGCAAGTCATGCAGCGTCAACGCAGCAAGTGTGTCTCATGCATCATGCGTCGACGCCCCCAGACTTCAAAGTCTGTACAGCCTTTCATATGAAAGTCCATACATCGCCCTTGGAGTCCAAAGTCTATACATCATGTTCATTCAAGTTCACTTCATGTCTGTCAGCCGTGTGCATTGGTTTCCAAGTCTATACAGCCTCTGTGTGTTCTATGCATCTCACAAGTCTAGACACTCAGCATAGTCTATACATTGTGTTGTGTTTGTGTTTCGTTGAGAACACAAGTGTATACAGTCATGCATTGTTGCTGAAGTCTATACATCGTCCGTCTCATGCATTGTCTCAGGCGAAGTCTGCACATTGCATTGTTGCTTTGGTCGCTTGAGTTGAAGTCCATACATTGGACCGTCTCCTTCAGCGTCTCAAGTGGACACAAGCGTGTACACTGCCTGCATTCGCTGTGAAGACTAAGTCCATACATTAGACCGTCTCACTTAGCGTCTTATGCATAGGCTAAGTCTCCATGTCTATACATCCGAGCGTCTCATGCAAGTCTAAGCATTACTGTTCATGCATCAGTCTTCATATGCTAAGTCTGTACAGCCTACGTCTCATGCAGCGTCAACGCTGTGAGCATTCTCAAGTGTACAGCGTCAACGCATGAAGTCTGTACATCAGTCTTAATATTCTAAGTCTGTACAGCCGTTGGCTTTGAACCTCAGAGTCTGTACATCCGAATTGCCCTTGATCTGGTCAAGTGTGTACACTCATTCACTGTAGCTTTCACATATTCAAGTCTTCACATTGAAAGCCTATACATTGCTGGATGATCAAGTCTGTACATCCACAGTGGATCTTCGAAGTCTGTACACTGCTTGAGCCTCAACAAGTCTGTACAACGCCTTAAGCGTTTCAAGTCTATTTATTGGCTCTTACTTACAAGTCTGTACACTGGTTCAAAGTCTACACAGCGCCTGCCTTCATCTGAGGCTTATGAAGCCTTTGTATTCATTAAGTCTATACACTGCGTTGTGCATACTTTACATTGCTTTCGCCTTCACAGCAAAGTCTATACAATGCAAAGCATAGACTTAGAACTAATGACTTCGTTTCATCTGTCTGACAGGGACTGAAGAGGCTAATGAACCCCTTAACGCAAGAGGGCTGAAGACATCCAATTTCAGCTGCTGAACACACCAATGCGTCAACGCCTTGATCAAGTGGCGTGGACGCAGTAGTTCAAACAATCAAGAAAGAAGCTGGTGGATTACTCTGGTGCGTCAACGCATTGATCAAGCAGCGTCGACGCAACAGCTAAAGAGACGCCAGTATACAAATGTACATGTTCGTGCGTCAACGCCACCAACTGGCAGCGTCGACGCAGCAGTTCAAGAAAGGGGCAACTTATCTCTGGCTGTCTTCAATGCGTCAACGCAGCAGGCTGATGGAGTCGACGCAGCAGTTAAAAAGGTTGAAGATCTCTGATGGCTGCGTCAACTCCTTGGAGCAAGTGAGTTGACGCCATCTAACTCCAGTTGCTGAGCGTACTGGTGCTGGGCACGTGATCCAAGGATAAGGAGAATGCCCAGATGAGGACACGTGTATTGACAGCCTGCTGGATGCTGCCACGTGGTCCGAATTCTTAGGGCGGGAACTGTGGAAGCCACACACGCCCTGCTGCTGCTGCTGGTATATAATGGAGCCTTCGTCTTCAGATGGAGGCTGATCGTGATCGAAACCAGGGAGCAGAAGCTGAGAGAAGAATTAGAAGGAGAGAGAGCTTCCACGATCCAGCAGAAGAAGAAGAAAAGAAAGAGAGAAGAAGCAGAAGAGAAAAAGTGAGAGATAGAGAGCTCGAGCAGAGTGTGAAGAAAAAGAAAAGAGGAGAGAAGCAGACGTGAAGGAGTTGAGAAGAGAGAGAGTGAAGAAAGAGAGTGAGATCGAGGGAGATCTGTTCTTGCTGGAAGTTGGATCAGATCCACTCCAGTCAGCTCTTTAAGAGCCATATTCTGTGCTTAGTGCTTACAGCTTTCCGATGCTGTTTACTCCCATCTTTTGTTTTCTTTTGAACTTCCTTTGTCAAGCTGTTAGTCAGCGGATTGCAGAGGTGCTGCCTCTGGACGGCTAAGCTGTATTGCCCAGCGGTTTGCAGTGGAGGAGTCCACTGGACAGCAAGCTGTGTTGCTCAGCGGGGCGAGGAGGATTCCTCGGACGGCAAGCTGTGTTGCCCAGCGGTTGTTGGCAAGCTGTGTTGCCCAGCTGTTAGTGAAGCCACACTCGGGTTGAGTGTGGGGTGGATGTAGGTCTGGAGGACCGAACCACCTAAAAACCCCTCTTGCATTGTGGTTTGATTGCTTATGGTTTGCTTCCGCTAGATGTTTGCATAGGGGCGCTCCAAGTGGTTGATCACAGGTTCATTAGATGACTTGATCTGATTTTGTTCTAAGTGTTTAATCTGTTGAGTGAGCGAAATTCTAATTGAGCTATAGTTTGTCTAACTTGTCTTGTTAGAATGCTCACTATCTGTTTGTTTTATTCCGCATCTGCTAATTAGTCTTCCAGATTTGATAAATCTGTCTAGTTAGCTTTCTAAATAGTTAGTGAGCCTAATATGTCAATTGGGTGAAATTTTTATAGGCCATATTCATTCACCCCCCTCTGAATACTAGCACCGAATACCAACAATTGGTATCAGAGCGGGTCTCTGACTGAACAGATCTAACAATCTGCAGAGGATCCTGCTAATTGTTGGTGCATTTCAGAGTGGGTCATTTGGAATCGTCTTGATTTACTGTCTTAGTGCATTTCTGTCTGGTGCATTTCATAAGTGTGCCTCTTGTGTTCTGTATTTAGCTTCACTGAGTTAGTGCCGTGTCTTGCTTATCTGGTTTTATTGTCTAGTGTTTTGTGCTTTGAATTTGGTTGTTATCTGATTCGATGGCTAATCCTCCGATATTCAGAGGTGATAACTTTGACTCTTGGTTCGAAAACCTCCATCGGTATGTAAAGTCTACTGATCCAAAACTGTGGAAGGTAATGACTCACGGCCCATACAAACTGTCGAAGGATAAATCTAAATGGACCAAGAAGGACAAGCTGAAAGACTCTGTCAATAATAGAGCTGTAGTTTTATTAAAAGAATCAATTGACAGATCTCTAATTGAATGCATTTCATCTTGCAGGTCTGCCAAAGACATTTTGGATAAACTGAAGCTAATCAGGAATCACAGCAAGTGCTTAATGGCTGATCATAGAAATGCTGATGATGAAACTTCATCCGAGGTAAGTTCTGAATCAGAAGGATACTCTTTCGATGAATTGATAGAGATGTATGAAAACTTGTTAGAAGTTTCCAAGAAATTGAAATCTGAAAATAAAAAATTGAAAAAGAAATGTGATAGAATAAATCTGAAAGATTCATGTGAAAACTGTCCAAATACGAAAAAGTCTTATGATGCTTGCATGCTAGATGTTCAGAATCTTAAGAAACAAAATGATTCTCTAAAATTTGAAAAACAAACATGGTTGGATAAAATGTCAGAAATAGAGAATCAGTTGAATGATAAGAAAAAGGAGTATCTAAAAGGCATGCAGGAACTCACTAAAGTTAATTCTGAATTGGACAAAATGAAATTGGAGAATGAAGATCTTCAAAAGAAGAATAAAACTCTTATGGTCAGAATGAATGAAATCAATGAGGTTTCACAGTCCTCTTCTGCTAAATCAAATTGTAAAACATGCTCAGCTTTAAGAGAACGTAATGAAGATCTCTTTAGTGAGAATGAATGGCTAAATAAACAAATTGCCTCACTTAAAGATGATCACAAAAATCTGCTCGCTGAGAAAATTAAAGCAGAAGAAAGAGAAGATGAACTGATTGAAAAATTGGAGCACATGTCTGGAAGAGAGAGATGTGCTAATAATGAAATTCAGGATAAAAATCTTGAGGAAGAAAACACTGAATTAAAAGCTGAAGTTGAAAAACTAAAGTGGTTGAACACTGGCTTGTCTGAAAGACTTCTCACTATAGAAAAAGGAAAAGCTGTCTATGATGGAAATTCAGAAATCTTGAACAGTCTAGAACAAGAAATTGAGAAGTATAAAACTGCAAACCAAGTTCTAAGCGAATGTGTTAATTGCAGTGAACAGGAAATAGCCAGTTATGAACTTCACATTGCTAGCTTGGAAGATAGAATTCATAATCTGGAAAATTCAGCTATTGAGTCTGCCAAGATTAAAAGAAAAATGAAAACTGTTGGGAAGAGGAAGGATGATAACTCTGAAGGGGGAACAAATTGCTGTTCTGATGTTAAGAAAATCACTAAAAACCAGCTATATACAACTTTTGTTCAAAGCACTGATGTAGCTAGTACTTCAAAGCAATCCCCAAAACAAAATGAAAATCAGAAGTCACCTTCAAAATCTGTCTTTCAGTTTAAAGCTCAGAAAATTGAAAAACAAACAAAACCTGTTGAGGATAATCAGAAATTGACAAGAAAGAGTCAAACAAAAAGGGCAAAGAATAATTCTGGTTATACTCTGAAATTTGTTAGCTCTGCTGAATCTGATGGGTCAATGCAAAATGCTCATGCTTCTTGTACTCATTCACATGCATCTGTGAATTCATCTGATAGAAACCATGCCCCTAGGAAATCTGATGCTTCATGCTATTATTGTGGTAGGTATGGTCATTTAATGAATGAGTGCTATGCTTTGAAATCTGATGACAGAATGCATGCCAGATACACCCCAAATCATCATGAGTACAAAAGAAACAAACTCAAATTCAATCAGCATATCATTTGTTTCACTTGCAACAAGCCTGGGCATAAGGCTAATGAGTGCTGGTCAGGAAATCATTGGGGTAAAAATGAATCAAGAAGAAAGCATCTTAAATGCTTTGAATGTGGTAAGCATGGGCATGCAGTCAAAGATTGCTGGCATGCTCAGGGAAATAGATTAAACTCTAAATCTGTCAAATTCCCTGCTTTCTATAATTCTGTTAGAAATAACTTGAGAGATAAAAAGAAAAACTTTGCATGTTTTGAATGTGGTAAGCTAGGCCACAAAGCTGCCAACTGTCGGCTGGCTGAGCATGGAAAGAAAAATTTTCAAGTCAATAAAAGAAATACTCATGCTCATACACATAATTTTCATACTCATATGCATGCACATGGGCATCATGTTTCTGCTAACATGAAGAATAAAAACAAAAATTCTCTGGCTTCATGTTATTATTGTGGAAAAACTGGACATTCAATGGTTGAGTGTAAACTGATGGAATATGATGATCATGTTGCTAAAAGATTGTTTAGAACACCTGTTAGGGCTCATACAGGACCCAAGGCAGCTTGGGTTCCTGCAGGATCAAAATAATCCAGTTGTTGCAGGTGTGCCTTGGAAATGAATAAAGGGGGTTAATCAACCAAGGCACTCAAGAATGAAAACCCCATGACTACATTTCAGGTTAGTTCTGAAAACTCTGCTAAAATTCTGTCTTCTAAATTTGTGTGCTCTAAATGCCTGCATATCATGATTAATTCTTTTGTGCATCATCTAACTGAATCTAATTGAAAATCTGAAATGCACATGGAAATAATTGTAGTTTACCTTTGAATGCATTACATATCTATGTCATGATGCATGATATGTCAAACTCCCTGTATGTCGTATTGCACTGATTTGCATGACCATCATGGTATATTAGATGGAACAGTGCTGAAGGGCAGATGGAGTATGTCTGGATGCTACTGCCATGTGTGAGGTGGTCCTTGGACCAAGTCCTCCGCCCAGTACCATGGGTCAAGTCATATAGAGCAGTGTATTGCATACCATGTTGATCTGTTGGTGCTAAACTGAAGTTTTCTGAAACATGAATTGAACAATCATGCTTATAGTAATTCTCTTCTGTCTAACTTGCATGAATCATATCTGAATGCTAAATTTGATATCATGTGATGTGATTTCAATACATTTCATGCATATAGTCAGGGGGAGTCCAACTGTTTTTGATCAATGCATATCATAATAATCTGTCTGTGCAAAATTGAATTATCTTGAAGAGTTGATTGCTCTAGCATGATGCTCTCTGAATAAAGAATGCTCTGACGTTTGAATAATCATCTTGCATAAATTGCATCAATTCAGGGGGAGCTTGTTGAGTCTTATGTGAGTCACTGCATATAGACAAGGGGGAGCATTATCACATTGTTGACACTATTTGAAATTCTCACTCTACACTCTTTCAAATCATCAATTGACTATTTTGAATTCATACCTTCTTGAATCTGAGAATTTGGCTACTAATCCTCAATCTGTTGAAGAAGGAGTGTCTCCTTTTGTCTGACTGAAATTCAACTCTGCTATTGGCTTTAAACTTTTATTCTCTCTTGCTGATTGATTCTTTCACCAGCTAGTACTTTTCCTTCATATACCTCTCAGCTGGTGTGACTGAATTGGCTCTACTATTGATTTGTTGGTCAGCTAAACTTATTTTTCTGATCTGAGGAACTTAAGCTGCATGTCATGCAATTCAGTCTGAGAACATTGTAGAAATTTCTATCATATAGGTTTAAGAATTATCACTGAATCAGACTGATATAAGATTAATGTATTCTCAGATTTGTAGTTAAATGAATTGAAAATATCTGAATGATAAGGTTTAATAAACTTTAACCACATGTTTCATGTAAACCTTAGACTCTCTCATCAGATATCTAAAAATTTGAATTCAGGGCTTCTTTGGCTAAGATGCATATAGTGTGTACTGTTGTTAAACATTAATTTGAAAATGTTGACTAAATGAAGAAATTGTGAATTCAGAGCAATGACTCGGTCTCTGAGAAACTGAGTTCTTTATCAATGAAATAAAGCAACTCATGTCATGAGGTGCCATAGTTATCTCTGATAAAAATTTAGTGAAACAAAACCTGACGGAGCAATAGCTTATCTGTGTTGAGTAGCTGGGGAGTCTGGCCTCTGATAAAGGTGTCTTCTCATGTAAAAAGACACTCATATTGCTAACTCTGCTCTCAAAGTGAGAGGCAATGACAGTTATCACACTGAGTAACTGGGTCACTTCAACTAAGACTTGTTGTGCCTCATGTAAAAAGGTGTTGATCAACTTAAATTGCTCAGGAAAAATATAATGTGCTTCAAATGAAATTATCTTGAAAAATCTGTCAACTCATGTTCTTGAAAAGTGTTTAACTTCTGTACTAATCTGTGTATCTTTCAAAGGTGCTATTGAGATCATATGTGTAAGATAAAAGATGATTGATTTTGGGTGTTATCTGAATATTTGGTTCACCTTTATTAAAACTTGGATTCAGATATGAGTATTGAGTTTAACTTGACGAATTTGGTATACATCAAAATTAAATCAGATTGGTTAAGTTGCCACTTCATAACCCTTTATGATAGAAGAGTCTACATCTTCTAAGACTTATTGAAGTGATGTATGCATTAAAATCCCTCATGATCAGATTTTCCAGATAGCCTGATCAGATTCAGTCTGATTATTCATTGAGATGTCTTGTGATGATTGTTGTCTATTATTGCCCTTCTATCACCAATCACTTTACTCTCCACACTGTTGGAATCTTCCATCTTGTTCTGCAATAAGTTCTGATTATGTGGTCTTTTCACCAGAATTCAGATTCTTTGTAAAGGCAGAATTCAGATTGATTTATTGGATAACCTGAATCCATTCCTGTGCTTCAGGGGGAGTTATGGTTTCTTTGCATTTAGGGGAGAGTAGTCAATCTTGCATGCTGATAGGGGGAGTGATGTTTCATTGTCATAAGTGTCTTTGTGTGTTGCATTGTGTCTCTCAAACCATTCCCTTTCTTTTTGATTATGTCAAAGGGGGAGAATAGTTTGACGAGTCAGTGTGACTCATTATGTTGCCATCATCAAAAAGGGGGAGATTGTTGTGCCCCTTGTGCTTTGATGAATGTGGTGTTTTAATGATAGCAACACGAATGAGTCACCATTTTGTTTTGCTAATAGCTTGACATTGAATCATTGAATCATAACAATCTGAATGCATATAACTGATATATTCTGTGGAGAATGCATGAGAGTGCATAAAGTGTTTTGTGCTTGTATTAAGATCGGTGCATTGCAGCCTCTGTATGTTCTATGCATTTCGCAAGTCATGCAGCGTCAACGCAGCAAGTGTGTCTCATGCATCATGCGTCGACGCCCCCAGACTTCAAAGTCTGTACAGCCTTTCATATGAAAGTCCATACATAGCCCTTGGAGTCCAAAGTCTATACATCATGTTCATTCAAGTTCACTTCATGTCTGTCAGCCGTGTGCATTGGTTTCCAAGTCTATACAGCCTCTGTGTGTTCTATGCATCTCACAAGTCTAGACACTCAGCATAGTCTATACATTGTGTTGTGTTTGTGTTTCGTTGAGAACACAAGTGTATACAGTCATGCATTGTTGCTGAAGTCTATACATCGTCCGTCTCATGCATTGTCTCAGGCGAAGTTTGCACATTGCATTGTTGCTTTGGTCGCTTGAGTTGAAGTCCATACATTGGACCGTCTCCTTCAGCGTCTCAAGTGGACACAAGCGTGTACACTGCCTACATTCGCTGTGAAGACTAAGTCCATACATTATGTAGCAACCCTGATAAATGAATATTTGAAATGAATTAAAATATATATACTACAGAAGTAATACAGATAATAAGAAGAGGGTTAAATAGATGAAATAAAACAAGATACAAATAACGCCTCTTAGTAAGGCGTTAATTTAAAAAGGAACGCCTCTATCTACGGCGTGACTAAAGAAAGGACGCCCTCACCTGACGGCGTCAAATTCTAAACGCCAAAAAGGGCAAGGCCAAGAAACGCCCTTTACTTGGGCGTGTTTTAAAAATAAGGAACGCCCTTATACAAGGTGCTTCTTAAGAAACGACCTGTACAAGGTCGTCAATTCAGGAATCGACGCCCTGACCTAGGTCGTTAATTCCATTCGTGAACCGTTCGAACCCAGAGCTTATCCAGGGAAGGATCATGTTAATCTAGTAAGTGTTTAATAGGGCAAGGACTCTAATAGGGATATATTACCCTCAATTAACCACTACCTTTGTTAGGATTCTAAATCCTATAAATAATACGTTCGATCCAAACCTAAACCTATTTGACCAATCGACTGCAGAGGTACGTGAAGAACCAATAGTTCTTCTTATTCCTTGTTTGTTCTGTTCCCTTTTCTTATGTACGTAGCACATGAAGAATTAACGATTCTTCATCCCTTCTTACAGGTTAAGAAGCTCCTACGAAAGAACCAGGTGATGTTCTTTCTTCCTTAAATCCTCATCGTTTCCTACTATACGATCATGTATTGATCTTCTCTTATGTGTAGGGAGTTTGTTCTTCATCAACCGGTTACTCCATCTGACCTTGCTACTGTGGATATTGGGTTGACAAAACTCAACTTCCTTCCTTACGAGAAGGCTCTGTTAACAAATAGAGTTTTTCACCTTCATTCGTCCAGCTTCAGACAGTTATTAAAGTAGGTCTTCTCAAGTTACGGTAGCCCAAATGAAATTAATGCAAGATATATATATATAAGCATGTCATGCATACGGTTATTATAGTTTCCATGCGTTTTCTGCAATATTCTGAAAGAGACGCCCCTGTCAAGGGCGCTAATTCACATGAAACGACCCTTCCCAGGTCGTTGATTTCATATTTAACGCCCTGTACTCAGGCGTTAATTTCTTTAAACCGTTAATCACCCATCTTAAGAACTGATTATCTATGAAATCATGATTATAAAATAATGCATGATCCTCTGTCTTCAACCTGCTAACTTTACTGTCATGATATTATATTCGTTCCTCTGTTATCATGAAATTATTACTGTCCTTAAAATTTCTGAAGAAACTTGAATTAACGACTTGGACAAAGTCATTTTCCATATGTTAACGCCCCAGAACAGGGCGTGAATCTGAAAGATAACGCCCCTTCCTAGGGCGGGTATCGGTTAAAATCCTGAAATTTATATATTCTGAAAAATAGAATTAAATAGTAACGCCCCTGCCCAGGGCGCGTTTTTGATAATTCCTGAAAATTATTTATATTCTGTCAAATATGTAAAGAAGAAGACGCCTTCGGGTGTAGTCGTCAAATCTTGAAGAAACGACCCTGACAAGGGCGCGTTTTAGATAAATTATTGAAATAATGAAATTCTGCAAATATGGAAAATATATGAGCGCCCTTCTGTTAGGCGTTAATTTCTTGATAAACGACTTTACTTAAGTCGTTATTTTACTGTAAAATTGATTTTTCCACTGTTTCTGTTAACCGATAGTTTCATATTATACCTATACATATATATCGGCACTATTCTCTACTCCGTGAGTATAGTCCCACTTTTCACGATTGTTTTATCGATCACACTCAACTCTCATTGACCTACAAGCTCTCCATTGGACATTCCGTTCCTTTGGACTAGCGAGTTAGTCATAGAGACCTCCGTAAGACTCCTCGTAGCCTTGGATTCCCTCAAGGCCGACTGAGCTGGTTGTACCCTAAAAACCCATTACACTATTTTGCCATGTCACTCTAAAGAAACATGGTATGCCGGCCCTTATGATTATACAAAGAGTATATCATAAGAAATTCTTAATGGGATGATGATATCATGCCATATCATGTCATTCTTGTAAACCTCAATTCTATGATAAGAATGAGGGTATCTTACCTTTAATATACTGTTCATGTGGACCTCAATTCTATATAAAGAATGTCCATATCGATTCGTCATGGTACCCAAGTTAAGGGAACCATATTCTACCTAGTTTTATCGATACCGTGATTATTCCGTCATTATCGCCATCCTATATTTTTGTCATATTTTTGGACTCTATTCTGTCAAAGTTGTCATACATGTCTACAAGCTTGATTATTGAAATTCAAAAGTTGGCTATATAAACAAGAGTGGATGTCAAAACACATGATAAATGCTTGTGCATATAGGGCCCGATCTGGTCCTGGGGGGAGCACCTGAAAGTACTTGTGCCTATGGGAGTTAAAATGATAAGGTATCTGGCATTATACTGAGTACTTTACTTTCTAGATTGGACATTCCACATAAATCTTGTACTTGAATCGTACTTGACTTGACATGAAATGCGTGGCCCGAAAAAAAAGGGTAATTTACTTGCTTGCTACATGATAGCCAAAGTTCTTGACATGACTTGTTAAATGTACTTGCTTGAATATCTTGAGTATCTTGTTGAAAGTTCATGATTAGTTCATCTTATTCTTGATATTACATTCTCTCTATCTTGTCATTTTATGCGAGCATGCATAGCTTTATTGCATTCATGAAAAATGTAATCACTTAAACCCCTTGCTAGTACTTGAGATATAATTTCCTACTGAGCGTTCGCTCATTCCGTTTGTCCCTTTTGTACTTTTCAGGTAAGTTCGACGACGATGGAAGTCAATCGGATGGGAATGGTCAAGAGTGAAAGTGATAGAACTTCTCCAAGTGTCGTCTAGTTGTTTCTATAGTTTTCTTGAGTCAACTATGTACTTTTCTTTTTATTAAACAGAGTATTGGATTTGTAATAGCCTATTATGAAATAAAGGATTGGGTTATCTTGCTATTTGCGCATCTCTGTCTTTGTGTCGAATACACGACTACTCTGATTGACGTGATTGATATAAACTTGTCGCGCATCTCCGGGTATCTTCCGCGCTCGGGGCGTGACACATTAGACCGTCTTATGCATAGGCTAAGTCTCCATGTCTATACATCCGAGCGTCTCATGCAAGTCTAAGCATTACTGTTCATGCATTAGTCTTCATATGCTAAGTCTGTACAGCCTACGTCTCATGCGGCGTCAACGCTGTGAGCATTCTCAAGTGTACAGCGTCAACGCATGAAGTCTGTACATCAGTCTTAATATTCTAAGTCTGTACAGCCGTTGGCTTTGAACCTCAGAGTCTGTACATCCGAATTGCCCTTGATCTGGTCAAGTGTGTACACTCATTCACTGTAGCTTTCACATATTCAAGTCTTCACATTGAAAGCCTATACATTGCTAGATGATCAAGTCTGTACATCCACAGTGGATCTTCGAAGTCTGTACACTGCTTGAGCCTCAACAAGTCTGTACAACGCCTTAAGCGTTTCAAGTCTATTTATTGGCTCTTACTTACAAGTCTGTACACTGGTTCAAAGTCTACACAGTGCCTGCCTTCATCTGAGGCTTATGAAGCCTTTGTATTCATTAAGTCTATACACTGCGTTGTGCATACTTTACATTGCTTTCGCCTTCACAGCAAAGTCTATACAATGCAAAGCATAGACTTAGAACTAATGACTTCGTTTCATCTGTCTGACAGGGACTGAAGAGGCTAATGAACCCCTTAACGCAAGAGGGCTGAAGACATCCAATTTCAGCTGCTGGAACACACCAATGCATCAACGCCTTGATCAAGTGGCGTGGACGCAGTAGTTCAAACAATCAAGAAAGAAGCTGGTGGATTGCTCTGGTGCATCAACGCATTGATCAAGCAGCGTCGACGCAACAGCTAAAGAGACGCCAGTATACAAATGTACATGTTCGTGCGTCAACGCCACCAACTGGCAGCATCGACGCAGCAGTTGAAGAAAGGGGCAACTTATCTCTGGCTGTCTTCAATGCGTCAATGCAGCAGGCTGATGGAGTCGACGTAGCAGTTAAAAAGGTTGAAGATCTCTGATGGCTGCGTCAACTCCTTGGAGCAAGTGAGTTGACGCCATCTAACTCCAGTTGCTGAGCGTACTGGTGCTGGGCACGTGATCCAAGGATAAGGAGAATGCCCAGATGAGGACACGTGTATTGACAGCCTGCTGGATGCTGCCACGTGGTCTGAATTCTTAGGGCGGGAACTGTGGAAGCCACACACGCCCTGCTGCTGTTGCTGCTGCTGGTATATAATGGAGCCTTCGTCTTCAGATTGAGGCTGATCGTGATCGAAGCCAGGGAGCAGAAGCTAAGAGAAGAATTAGAAGGAGAGAGAGCTTCCACGATCCAGCAGAAGAAGAAGAAAAGAAAGAGAGAAGAAGCAGAAGAGAAAAAGTGAGAGATAGAGAGCTCGAGCAGAGTGTGAAGAGAAAGAAAAGAGGAGAGAAGCAGACGTGAAGGAGTTGAGAAGAAAGAGAGTGAAGAAAGAGAGTGAGATCGAGGGAGATCTGTTCTTGCTGGAAGTTGGATCAGATCCACTCCAGTCAGCTCTTTAAGAGCCATATTCTGTGCTTAGTGCTTACAGCTTTCCGTTGCTGTTTACTCCCATCTTTTGTTTTCTTTTGAACTTCCTTTGTCAAGCTGTTAGTCAGCGGATTGCAGAGGTGCTGCCTCTGGACGGCTAAGCTGTATTGCCCAGCGGTTTGCAGTGGAGGAGTCCACTGGACAGCAAGCTGTGTTGCTCAGCGGGGCGAGGAGGATTCCTCGGACGGCAAGCTGTGTTGCCCAGCGGTTGTTGGCAAGCTGTGTTGCCCAGCTGTTAGTGAAGCCACACTCGGGTTGAGTGTGGGGTGGATGTAGGTCTGGAGGACCGAACCACCTAAAAACCCCTCTTGCATTGTGGTTTGATTGCTTATGGTTTGCTTCCGCTAGATGTTTGCATAGGGGCGCTCCAAGTGGTTGATCACAGGTTCATTAGATGACTTGATCTGATTTTGTTCTAAGTGTTTAATCTGTTGAGTGAGCGAAATTCTAATTGAGCTATAGTTTGTCTAACTTGTCTTGTTAGAATGCTCACTATCTATTTGTTTTATTCCGCATCTGCTAATTAGTCTTCCAGATTTGATAAATCTGTCTAGTTAGCTTTCTAAATAGTTAGTGAGCCTAATATGTCAATTGGGTGAAATTTTTATAGGCCATATTCATTCACCCCCCTCTGAATACTAGCACCGAATACCAACGGCTTCTTCACTGGGCACTTCTCGTCTCCGGCTTGATCATTAAGTAGAGGGCAGTCGGGAATCCGATGATCACGGCTCCTACAACGGAGACAAGATCCCAATCTACTCCAGCATTCCTCGGCCTTATGGCCGACCTTGTCGCAATGTTTACACACCTCTTTGGAAGGTGTGGTAGTAATGGAGAAGGGCTTGCTATTCTTCTTGAACTTCTTTTCTTGAGAGTAATCTCCTCCATTACTAGTTTTATTCTTGTTAAAGGTCGGCTTGAATGTGCCAGAGCTCGTAACATGCTCCTTCTTGTCCTTCCCACGGATCCGGTCGGACAACTCCGTGGCATCTTCTAATAATTGTGCGCGCCTTATCATTTTCGAGTAGACTTGAATGTCCATCGGCGCTAATTGAGTTATATATTGTGGCCGAAGCCCATTGTGAAATCTCCTAGCCTTTATCTTCTCGATACCCACTAGATGCGGTGCGTACCTTGACAGACGGGAGAATTGTGCCTCATATTCGGCCACAGATAGAGTTCTTTGTTTTAATGCGGCAAACTCCGCAGCCTTCTTCTCTTATATCTGGTCTGAGAAATACTTGCTATTCAAGTGTTCAACGAACTCGCCCCACGTGATATGTTCATGGGGTAATGAAGCTTCTACCGACTCCCACCAGAATCGGGCATCCCGCTCTAGCTGAAAAGTCGCTAGTAGGACCTTTTCTTCATCCGTGCACTGCATGACACGGAATATACATTCGATCTCCTAAATCCAGTGTTCAACATCATCTGGGTCGGTCGTGCCAGTGAACTTTGGTGGGTTCATATTGCGGAAACTACGGGGGAGATCTCCTGCTCCACGGTTTGCTCCGCCTTGTGCTGCTTGTTGTAACGCCTAGGTAAGACCTTGGACGGTACGTTGCATGTCGCGCCATTGAGCAAGTTCGGCTGCCATGATCCTACAAGATTTAAGTAACTACATTAATATATGATTAATTCAAGGGTCTAAGCTCTTAACTTAACCCATGGCTCTACCCAATCTCATCGGGTAAAGGTATAAACCTATCCTTGGATTTGGTTTCCTAAGAATTGAATATCCTAGGCTCTGATACCACAAAAACTATCATGCCTCGATCGCAGCAGGAACCTGGTACGCGTGACGAGTTATATCATTCATGTCAATCAGAGCATAAGGAATTCGACCATATAGACAGGAGTGCGCAAGAGTAAAGATAACAAACCAAATCCTTTATTCCATTAATAACACCAACATCCAAAAGTATGACCATTACGTGAACCATTGATGACTAGACTTAAATAAAGCAAAAGATACAATGATTGACTCAAGAAATAGAAAAGACACAACTAGATAATGGCATCGATAATTGGAATGGCTCTACGCTCTTCACTCATGTCCATTCCCATCCGAATGAGCTTGGTCATCAGAGTTACCTGAAAAATAGGGAAAAAACTAGGGTGAGCGAACGCTCAGTAGGGATTATATCTCAAGTACAAACTTACTTTAAGTAAATTACATGTTCACGAATGCATGTCTAGCTATGCATGTATACATGATAACGACGAGAGTGAGTGTATCAAGAGTTAATGAACTAGCAAGATTTCAAGATAATCATGTAAGATGTATCAAGATGGTCAAGCATGTAAATATATAGTGTCATGTCACGTGGATTGACTATTATAATATTAAGCAAGTAAATACCCGTTCTGTGCCACGCAAGTCATGTCATGTCATGTCAAGTCAAGTACGAGTCGTGGAATGTCAACAATCAAGCAAGTCAAGCACTTCGGTGCAATGCCACACTGTGATCAATATAGCTCCCATGGGCACAAGTACTTTCAGGCGCTCTTCCTAGGACCAGATCGGGCCCTATATGCACGAGCATTGAGTCATGTATATTTTAGACATCCAGTATAGTTACAGCCAATATAGAGTTCCAAAGGAATAACCATTGTAGGACGATAAGGTAGATCTCACGAAGGAAGGAGTTCAAGGACAGAACTTGAACAAGGATATTAACTCCGATAAAATCATATGAAAATCCGTGACATGTTATAAAACTGGGTAATTGGCATCCAATCAGTCGCCATCAATTATAGAAATAGCGCCCACTGTATGGTCGCTAATTCCTATGAACAGTACAGGCTCGATGAAATAGCGTCTAGACTATGGTCGCTAAATCAGTGAAATAACGTCACTAGCCTGGTCGCCAATTCCTTCTGGCGCCCAAGGCATAGTCGCTAATTACTAACAGAAATAGACTTCTTAAAAGTGGCCAGAAACAATGCTCTATGAGGGCTAAGCATCACGTTTCTTCAGAGTGACGTGACAAATGAGGGTCCTGTGATTTTTATAGTATAACCTGCTTGGCTGTCTTGAGGGAATTCAAGGCTAGCGTAGACTTATGGATGTCTCAATAAAGAAAGTACCAGTCCAAAGGAAGGAATATCCTGTGGAGGGTCCAATCATCACAAAGAATTGACTGTGTAATCGATAGAAATAAAAATAGGGACTCCATCTACGGATGTGAGATGAGAGTGCCAAGTAAACCCGCGATATGGGCCATAAAATGTGATAAAACTGAGAGACAAGAATTGGTGACCATTCAGACGAGCGCTCAATCATGATTGTGCGTCCGTGTGAGGTGTCGCTCAATAAATTATCTTACCTGAATTTCAAGAAAAATCATTGGAATTAGCGACCCTGTGAACGGGCGCTCATTCCACTAAATTCCAGAATGAATAACAATTTATTTTAAATAGGCGATCCTTTACAATTAAGGGCGCTCAATCTTGAAATAACGTCCAATGTTTTGTCGCTGTTTCATGATTTTCGTGCATTTTCTATTTTATTAGTTCTTTTACAAAACAACGCCTTCTCAGAAGGGCGCTCAATCAAGAGTAAGCGACTGGGTGACAATCGTTCATTCTTTGTCTGATGCTACGTATCGGGCAGGTACACTCCTAGACACATAACATTGTTCATGTATTTTGAGTCTACATAATCAGGGAAAAAAAGACATGGATAGACAGAGAAAAATATCAGGAATCTAGAAACATGCTCATACAATAATTTTGATGTCAGGTTACATAGATATTAAATTTTAAGCATGTAGTATTTATTAAATACACTAAAGAATTAGCGGCTGGGCAAAGGTCGCTCATTAAACTGCGCCTTGGTCACTATCGCAATTTTAGGAAAATTGGTGAGTGCTCGAGCGGGCGTTCAATCAATAAGTGCCCTTTACCCAGTCGCTATTTATTGAAACTCTGTCAAACTTCGTGAAACTTAAACAGAAGTCATGGAATCAATGCTATACGACCTATATGCATGAATTTACTTTGATTATCATGTTGGGCTTCATTTCTTGAGAACACCTACCTCTTTTGGTTGATTTGGTCATCGGACAAAGAAGATAAAAGATTAAGAAGTGCAGCAGTAGTAGCACTGCAGTACATGAGAGGATGAAGGACATCAACTCCTCCTCTTCACATACGGCCAGCAGAAGAGCGTAGCTTCTTCACGGCGGCAGCTCGAACGCCAATCGAAGGAAGAGAGGAGAAGCAAGCTTCTCTAATAGATGCAGCAGCCGCAGTATGCACAGAAGGAAGAAGAAGAAACTCTTCTTCAACAGGTTGTCGTCGAACAGAAGGAATAGTAGCAACAGGCTTGCTCGATGGAAAAGAGTGTTCATTTATAGGGAGAGGGACCTTCGATGGCTTTAGAATCCTAGTGGGAACTATGTTTCCTAGGTAGCAATCCTAAAGAGTTAGAAATTCCCGTATTAAATCTTCCTATTGCTATGTTTGTAGCCCCCATCCTAGTTGGTGTTAAAAACCCTAATTCTTCACCCTATGCATGTTCGAACGTGATACGTCTTGTGTGTTTTTGCATTCGTATATATATATATTATGTATCGCATCTTTTCTTAAAACGTGGGAAGGCCATGGGCCTTCTTTTGCCAAATTAAGCCCATATATAATCAAGGCTTTGTGTAAGGGTTGAGGCCCATTATTGATGTTTGTGGTTTGGGCTTTATAATTGATTTGGGCCCTTTGGAGGTTTTATTTATTTAGGGAAATTTTTATTCCTATATTTTATTTGGGTTGCTACACACCACAACCAAAACGGTAAGCAGTAACAACAATAACAACAATAATAACAACAATAAACAATAGCGGTCGGAATAATAAGAACGGTAAACGGAGGGAACACGAAGCCTCTACACTGACCCGACTCTCGCAGTCGGACAATCCGTCCTCGCCGACTGTACCTCTAACAAGGCCACGCATCCCAACATGCAATCTCCACCCTCAGGAGGACACCTAGACACTAGAAACCCTCGATCTCGAGCTAGGACTAGGAAAAGAACCATGCCCTCTACACATGGTGACTCCGGCTCATCTGCCGTAATGGCCATCGACAATGTTGTCGGTACGTTAACCTTACCGGCATAAGGTCCGCTAATCATGTATACACAACATGGCCATATGCATCCACTGACATCTTATACTATGCCAAGGCCTCATATGCGTGCACACTAGCCACACTCGGTCTCGAGAGGAGTAGAGGAGACACACACACACCACACCCTGGGACTGGCTCGGATCCGTGCCACTGCATCCCACACCACAGCCGTGTCTAGCTACCTGACACGGGGTATACGTCAATGCACCTGACAACGATGTACTCTTGTCCTAACTAAGGTACATAAGCTGAGGTGATCTCGCTTCTGCACAAGGATCATCGTGCACACTAGGCTGCCTCGCCTGGTCCGACCACGGTAGGACACTAGGTTATCCTCGCCTAGCCTGACACGAAATGCCCTCAAGGTAGTGTAACCGCAAAACACGATCTTCTGCGATCTAGCAGGAATCCACCGTATAAGTCTATCATCCCCGGTAGCATGGGAATCTCGAGAATGGGCGTACACACACGCAAACCACTGTAAATCACGGTATGACACCCCAGGTGTAGAGAAAACTACCCATAACCTGATGACAGAAGCTTATGGATATCATCCCACTAAACTCACACAAAGACTACCCGCCGCGATCATAGAACTCACGTGGATATAACCCTCTCAGTCACAGGACTCACGCAGTATATAAATCATCACGGGCACACAAGCCACGTGGAAACTACACTATACGTATGCGGTCAAACCCACCATAGGGAACCCATAAAACTCGCACTACGTAAACCCATTCTCGGGCGACCACCACCCTCACAGGGTCGAAATGGCCCAATTTCAGTGGGTTTCCTTGTTTATAACATTAATTTTCGTATTCCGTGGTGAAAACCTAATCAAGGGAGTCAACCGAGCTGAACAGGCCCCAAATCGGTCTACCGGTAGTGCTGCTAGGTCGACCAACGTGGACCACAAGACAGGGTCGGTCGACCAGCGTGTCCGGTCGGTCAACCGGATGGGTGGGTCGGTCGAGCGATCGGCCCCTGGTGGTCGACTGAAACCCCCCAGTGCAACCTGATCGGAAAGGATGCCCAATCGGTCGACCGAACCTAGGGACTGGTCGACTGATTTTGGCATGTCTGGGATAGGATCCTCTTCGTGATGTCTCGTTCCACGGCTCACTCACTCCGCACGAGGGGAAAAACAATGGGGAAGCATTACCCAACATCCAAACCACCGGAAACCACATTTTAAACTACAAATTGCCGCCCAAATTGGCGGAATCGTCTCTCGCCCTAAAACATGCTTTTTAACCCCAACAAAAGGGAAACCCGCTTGAACTAGCTCTAATCAGCACGGAATCGTGGGAAACAAAAGTACAAGGGTCATGGATCCATCCCCCTGCCTTCTCCGAAGAAACCACACAAGTTTGGGGTCGATCCATGCCAAAAACGCTTCGTTCCTCGACCGGTTCTTCACGAAAATGGGAAAACTCTCCACCATGACATCGCCTCTCGTTCCACGCTCCTGTCCTTACCCCTCATCCCCCGCGCCACCCCTCACCTTGCCCGCAATTCCTCCCCGTTGACTGCTAGAGGAGAAGAGGGAGAGAGGGAGATACGTGAGAGTGAGAGGGAGAGAACGAGAGAGAGAGGGGGAGATGAGTTACGGGAGAGAGGGAGAGAAATGAGGGGAGGGGGGTTTAAATAAAAGAAAATTTTATTTCTTTTCCTTTTTTTAAAAAGTCACCTGAAGTCCTTAAATTCTCAAAAAATATATTCTAACTCAGAATAAATCCAGGAAAATGCAAGGCCACTTAACACGCCGCCACGGACCCAAAATAATTCACGTAAATACCATCTAAGGGTCCGAAAATACAATATTAAAGTCTGAAACCAATACGGACACAATCCACAACCTACGGAAACACGGTCCGATACCCGGGGACATTACAGTCCTTCCCCCTTACAGAAATGTCATCCTCAAAATTTGGGATAATGCACAGAACTCATGGGGAAGAACTCACCCAACGAGTAAGACCTCGTGATCAGTGCACAACCATTCTACTCACCACACAACATTCTCTAAGGAACACCGCCAAACCAATATAGCCAATAAAGCCCTCTCACTTTATCACGATAATTCACGCTGATCATTAGACCGATCGGGTACAAAAAATCAACAAGTCTGACGTTACCCTAGCTTCCTTGAAACTCTCAAGGGTACAAATAATGTCCGATAGACTCCGCATGCGGAGGAAACACATGATCCTTAACAAGGAAACCACAGTTAGCCACCTATTCAGGACATCAGCTTCTCAAGCTACTGGACACTGTGTACTCCTTACATGGAGCACCATCACACTTCATGCCCAGATGATGACCTCACCGTCAAACCCGACTGGTTACAACTCTTCCATCGGCTCCTCACCACCAGCGATACTCATCTCCAGACCCGAATACCTCAAAGCTCACCGGTCAACATCGGTCCCAAGGCCAATGTCTCATCGGTCACTAACAACATCTGTGGAACACATTACGATCAACTACCTGGGACTTCACAGTCCAAAATCCTCATCACACAATAACTAACTCATTGGGCACACATCGCTTGGCACCATCTTGGTCCTCCTTGGCCATCTGGCCAATTCCAGTGTCACGCCCCGGAGCGCGGAAGGAACCCGGTACGCATGATGAGTTTATATCGATCATGTCAATCAGAGCGTATGAACTTCGACAAAAAAAAGATAGAGTGCGCAAAATAGCAAGATAGATAATAACCAGAATTAGAATTTTTCACAATAAAAACCAAACATTCCAAAATAACGATAACTCAAAAATAGACACACAAGTTTCCAAGTTCCAAACAACTTTCCAAAACACTTGACCAAAATAAGGGAAAATTCCAATGACTAGGACTCAATAAAGGGAAAAAGACGCGTCTAAGTGACAGCTCGATAATCGGGTGGCTCTACTCTCGTCACTCGGTGTCAGTCCCATCCGGAAGGTCCTCGCTATCAGAGTTACCTGAAAAATGTTAGAATAAAACTGGGTGAGCGAACGCTCAGTCCTTGTTTAAAAAGGCGGTGCCTCAAGGCACTAAGGCTTAAGCCTCAAGGTGAGGTAGTAGAAAAATACCTTGAGTTATGCGCCTCATGTCTTTTACTTGAGGCTTATGCCTTTTTTGATTGAGGTGGTACGCCTCACCGCCTTCACCGCCTCAAGGTATTTAATTGAGACATGTGCATCACTTGAGAAGATGACGTAATGAGGTGTTATAGGGTACTCCCAAAATTTATGTTTCTTTTATTATCCTTAAAACATAATTTAATTTTTGTTTCTTGGTAGGTACTTTTTTTTAACAAAGAGGGGATAATTGAGCTCGAAGTCGGGCCTTCCCCCATATGGGGAAGAGTGACAAACCAACCGTACTAGACAATTGGCTCATAATTTAGTACTTTTGAAATTACATGAATTTATCATTGAGTTGATATAACATTAACACATGAAAATCACTATTATTTTTAGCATTTTTTATGGTTTTAAGATTATTTTCTTTTCGATTAAGGCTTACGCCTCGTTGTGCCTTAAGGCTTACGCCTTATGAGGCATACAGAAAGCGCCTCACAACCGTCTCAAGACCTTTTAAACTATGCGCTCAGTAGGAATTATATCTTAATAACAAGCTATCTTTAAGTAGATTACGTGTTACGTGCGATGCAACTACGGTGATGCATGAAAGATGACAGGAATATCAAGAACATTAAAGATGCACTATCAAGATTCAAAAATTTAACAAGAGAAGCTATCAAGAGATTTGCAATTATATCAAGGAGAGATGCTATCAAGCATTCTGAACATGTAATATCAAGTCATGTCACGAGTATTGGCTATGTTTCATTCAAGCAAGTACACATCCATTCCGGGGCACGTAAGTCATGTCATGTCATGTCAAGTCAAGCACTAGTAAGATATGTGGAAGGCCATTGATTAATCAAGCTAGTCTTGCACTTCCGTGCAATGCCACACCGTGGTCAATCAACTCCCATAGGCACAAGTACTTTCGGGTGCTCCTCCTAGGACCAGACTGGGTCCCATTAACACCAGGCATTGAGCCATGTAAAGCATCTCAGACTTCCACTATAGTTATAGCCAATAGAATTCCAAAGAATAAGTTAATGTAGGATGATAAGGTAGATTCATGAAATTTGAGAAGTTTAAGGGCAGAAGGTTACGGAAAGATGGACTATGATGAAATCCACGCAAAACACATGACCAGCCAGAAAATTGGGTGGAATTGGCACCCTTCTAAGTTGCCACAGATTCCAGAATTGGTGCCCTGGCAGAGGGCCGCCCATCCTGTGAACAAGACAGGGACAGAGGAATTGGCGCCCATGGACAGGGGCACCCATTCAATTGATGACTTTTGTGATGGTCGCCCATTCCAGAAGCACATGAAGAGTTTCTCACCGAGGTCGGGACAGCATCATGTGAGAGGCTAGACCGCCACATTTCTTCAGATTGGCGTGGCATTCAATAGTTCTATGGTTTTTAAGGTACAACCTGCTTGACTATCTTGAGGAAATCCAAGGCTAGCGTAGACTTACGGAGGTCCCAATGATGAAATCACCAGTCCGAAGGAAGGAATATCCCGCGGAGGGCTCAAACATCACCAAGAGTTGAGGGGTATGTGAGAAACACCGTGAAACAGGGACTGCATCTGCAGACTGAGATACAGTGCCAAGTATACCCGCGGTGTGGGCCAGAGAACTTGATAGAAACTCAGAAACAGGGAATTGGTGCCCTCTTAGAGAGTCACCAATTCCAGAATTGGCACCCTATCAGAGGGTCACCCATTAAATCAATTTCAGTATTTACAGGACAACCCTAGAATTGGCGCCCTTGTACAGGGGCCCCCATTTCAGTGGGTTGACTAGTCAACAGTCAATGGGTGCCCTCTCAGAGAGGTGCCCATTCATTTCAAATTATTTTTCTTTCTACTGTTACAAATTTTTCCTCGGAAACATACGTCTCTATACAGGGTGATTTGTTCATATGAAAACGACTGCGTTACCATTCGACAATTATGTATTAATCAGAGTACATGGTTTGCATGAACAGTAACTTATGTCTTGGCATCAATAATATAGTGAAGATCGCATCATGTGGAGAGAATTATAAAGGATCCATTTACATGCTTTTACGTTAATATCAGAGTCAAGATATAAGCTTTTACTCATGGGTTAATCTTAAACTATGCAGGTCAGAAATTGGTGCCTTACTATGTGGTCATCCATTAATGGATGACTCTGTGGATGGGCGCCCATTGTAGAAAAATGGCTCCTAACCTCATGGTCGCCCCTTAATTGATGTCCATAGACCAAAGCTAATTTCCATGCGGATAGAACGAAAAAGTTAACACATGTTCGATGAGGAAATGGTGGCCAGGTGCAAGGTCGCCTATTAATGGACGGCTAGGTCCCGGTCACCCATTCAAGAATGGGCGCCCTGTCCCTTGGTCGCCCATTAATGGGCGCCCAGTACACTGGTCGCCATTTATCTGTGCAAGGGAAACTAAAAATGGTAGCAGGGTTTATGTAATCAAGAGTATACTAGATGTACTATCACTACTCATGCATGCAGCCAGTATTTTACTACGTATTTGGCTTAGCCTTGAGAAAACCTACCTTTGTTTGGTGAAGAAGGACGAACATGAGACAAGGAAGCAGAGGAAAAAGGAAGCAACAACAACAAGAAGAAGATGTAGGAAGATCCTCTTCTCATTCACGGAAGTAGGAGGAAGACGAGGACACGGCAGAGGCTCTCTTCGCAGCGGCAACATTATCCTCTTTACGTTCGATGGGGCAGGGTCTTTATAGAGGAGAAAACCTAATGGGGGGTCGAGTGCCATCGAGAGCAAGGTTTTAAACCTTGCCATACGTTGCTCCACCCCTTCAAAATGCCAGTCGCCTGCCATGTTTTAGTTTTTAAAAACCTAAAGCTATTACCTCATGAGAGGTTATGGGTTGGCCATAGAACGTGGGTTAGGGTCCTTTGGAAACTAACACCTCAAAGATATATTTATATATATTCTTTAAGACCCATATATATATCGGTTGGGCTTCTAAATGCTCAACGCATATACAAGTATTGGGCTTTATTTCTGGGAGGATATTTTATTGAAGTTGGGCCCTTATCCTATTTACTTATAAAATTTATTATGTTTTAATTTATTTAAGATATTTTATTCCCTATAATTTTATCCGAGATGCTACACCCTCCCCCACTTAGAAGAATTTTGTCCCCAAATTCAATTGCATACATGGAGACATGGACGGTGCAGTGTACTTACAATCTAGAATAATTCCAAAAATCTCTTTCACATGGATTCCTTGGTTTCTCACGTGGCTTCTTGTTCCAAACACTTGTTCCATTGTACTTTCACCTTGGGGATGGTTTTGTTCCTCAAAACTCAGACCTCTCGATCAAGGATCTTCATCGACTTTTGTTCATAGGTATGGTCCTTTTGAATCACCAAGTTGTCGTGGTCGATGACGTGAAAATGATCATGCACATACTTCTTTAACATAGAAATATGAAACACATTGTTCACTTCCGATAATTGTGGAGGCAAGGCAATGCAATAGGCTACCTCTCCAACCCTTTCCAATACTTCAAATGGACCAATATATCTCGGTGTAAGCTTGCCCTTAACACCGAACCTGCGAATACCTCGTCCAGGAGAGACCTTGAGGAAGACTTGGTCTCCAACTTGAAACTCCAAGTCTCTTCGTCTAGTGTCAGCATACGCCTTCTGCATGGCCTGAGCTATCTTGAGCCTTTCCCTGATAAGTTGGACCTTTGTCGTTGTATCTCTTACCATATCCAGACCTAGAAGTTATTTTTCGCCGATTTCATCCCAGCATATCAGTGAGTGGCAACTCCTGCCATATAGCGCCTCAAAAGGTACCATCTGAATACTGGCCTGATAGATGTTGTTATAAGCAAACTCGGCCAGAGGCAAGTGGTCATGCCAGCTTTTGTCGAAGTCGATGACACATGCCCTTAACATGTCTTCAACAACTTGATTTGCTCTCTCGGTCTGACCATCTATTTGGGGATAAAAGACAGTGCCAAAATTGAGTCTTGCCCCCAAGGAGTGTTGTAGACCATTCCAGAAATGAGAAGTGAAGCGTGGGTCTCGGTCAAACATGATTGATATGGGCACTCCATGCAGTTTAACGATCTCCTTGATGTACAAGGTGACTAGGACATCAATTGACCAACAGCTCTTGATAGGCAAGAAGTGAGCCGATTTGGTCAAACGGTCGATGATCACCCAAATTCCATCATGTCCGCCCTTAGACTTAGGCAAGCCCATGATGAAGTCCATGCCGATATCTTCCCACTTCCACTTGGGTATATCGAGAGGATGTAGCTTTCCGGCGGGCCTTTGGTGTTCCGCCTTCACTTGTTGGTAGGTGAGACAACGACATACGAAGTTCACTACCTCCCTTTTCATATTAGGCCACCAGAAAGTCCTTTTCAAGTCTTGGTATATTTTAGTAGCTCCTGGGTGAATCGTGTACCTTGATCGGTGAGCTTCTTCTAGAATCTTCTTCTTTAACTCGGGACAGACTGGTACACATGTTCTTTCATGGAATAGCAGTCTTCCATCAGACGCCAACTTGAAGTTGGGTCGATCCTCTAGCTTGTCCTTTACCTCTACCAACACAGGGTCTTCTTCTTGTAGCTTCTTGATCTCAGATAGTAAATCCGGATGCAAACTCATATGTGACAGAGTAATGCACCTTTTCTTCATGTCTATGCTTATGTTAAGTTCAGAGAATTTCTCCAACAACTTCCATTCTTGAATCATACAAGTGGCCAATATTACGCAACGTTTCTTCAGAGTGACGTGTCATTCAATAGTTTCAGGGTTTTTAAGATACAACCTGCTCGGCTACCTTGAGGGAATCCAAGGCTAGCGTAGACTTACGGAGGTCCTAATGATGAAATCACCATTCCGAAGGAAGGAATATCCCGTAGAGGGCTCAAACATCACCGAGAGTTGAGGGGTATGCGTGAAATGCCATGAAACAGGGACTGCATCTGCGGACTAAGATACAGTGCCAAGTAGACCCGCTGTGTGGGCCAGAGAACTCGAGAGAAACCCAGAAACAGGGAATTGGCTCCCTCTCAGAGAGTCACCAATTCCAGAATTGGCACCCTATCAGAGGGTCACCCATTAAATCAATTTCAGTATTTATAGGACAACCCTGGAATTGGCGCCCTTGTACAGGGGTGCCCATTTCAGTGGGTTGACCAGTCAACAGTCAATGGGCGGCCTCTTGGAGAGGTGCCCATTCATTTCAAAATTTTTTTTTCTGCAGTTACAAATTCTTCCTCGAAAAAATACGTCTCTGTATAGGGTCATTTGTTCATATGAAAACGACCGCATTACTAGTCACCAATCATGTATTAATCAGAATATAGGGTTTGCATGAACAATAACTTATGTCTTGGCATGAATAATACAGTGAAGATCACATAATGTGGAGAGAATTATAAAGGATCCTTTTACATGCTTTTACGTTAATATCAGAGTCAAGATACAAGCTTTTACTCATGGGTTAATCTTAAACTATGCAGGTCAGAAATTGGCGCCATACTGTGTGGTCATCCATTAATGGATGACTCTGTGGATGGGCGCCCATTGTAGAAAAATGGCTCCTGCCCTCATGGTCGCCCATTAATTGATGTCTACAGACCAAAGCTAATTTCCATGCAGAGAGAACGAAAAAGTTAACACATGTTCGATGAGGAAATAGTGGACAGGTGCAAGGTCGCCTATTAATGGACGGCTCGGTCCCGGTCGCCCATTCAAGAATGGATGCCCAGTCACCTGGTCGCCCATTAATGGGCGCCTAGTACACTGGTCGCCATTTACCTGTGCAAGGGATGTTGTGCCCCTGTGATTTTGATGATAGCAAACACTATGAGTCAGCATTGTATATCATGAACATCTCTGTCTAAATGAAAGTCCTGCTTGAGCATATAGGAAGTCAGTGCATTTGGCTATTTCATGCATACAGCAAGTCTGTACAATCGTTTATGCATATACAATGTCTTGCACGCAAAGTCTATACATGGTGCATTCATGCATATAAAGTCTATACACTCTGTTGCATACAGATGTAAGGCAATGTCATGTACTCAAAGTCCATACATGCACACGCATAGTCTGTGCATTGTGCGTTCATGCATAACTCTAGACTTAGCAAGTCTGTACAGAGTTCTGCATAGTTTGCATCGGTCAAGTCTGTACATCGCTACATGCATCACTTAAAGTCTGTACAGAGTTCTGCGTAGTTTGCATCGGTCAAGTCTGTACATCACTGCATGCATTTCTTCAAGTCTGTACATGGTCTTGGCATATGCACACACAAAGTCTATGCGTCTCATATTAAGTCTATACATCGTCTGCCAGCAAGTGCATCATTCTCCGTCTCACTTAGCGTCTCATGCTAAGTTTGTACATCGCATCGTTTGTTCATCGCACACACACACACAAGTCTATACATTCTTTGCAATTCTGGGTCTCATGTTGTGTCTCACTTAGCGTCTCATGTTGTGTCTCAACATACACTCCATCGTCTCATGTTGTATATCTAAGTCTATACACTTCCTTGTGACATGTCTGTACATCGGTTGTTTCATTCATGCATAAAGTCAGTACATAATGCTTTATCTCTGCTTGATCGACTGAAGTAACTCTGTCATTAAACTGGCAGATGACTGAGCACGTGATCCGAGGTTGGTGCTTAGCACGTGATCCGAGGCTGGAAGGGCTGACAGGATGATGACATGTGGAGGAACCTTCTAGATGGGAAGGCGTGGGAATCACACGCCCAGTGTTGGTCCTGCTGGAACTGCTATATAAAGAGGACTTCTCCATCTGGAGAAGACTGATCGTGATCGAAGCAGAAGGGGCAGAAGCAGAGAGTGAATTAGAGCCTGCACGATCCAGTGAGAAGAAAAAGAGAAGCAGAAGAAGAAAGAGGAGAGTGAAGAGAGAGAGAGAGAGCTTGTGAAGAAGAAGAAAAGAGGAATACGTTGAAGTGGTGCTATCTGTTGGCTCTTGGATCAGATCTAGACCAACTTGCTCCTTGAGAGCTATTTTGTGCTATATTGTATACGGCTTTCTGTTGATGTTTTGTTTTCCATCTTGTTTTTCTTTTAAACTTTTCTTCAAGCTGTTTGTCTGCAGAGCAAGCTGTGTTGCTCAGCATTTGCAGTGGAGGATTCCACTGGACAGGTTAAGCTGTAGTCCCCAGCGGATGGCTAAGCTGTATTGCCCAGCGGAAGCAAGCTGTGATGCTCAGCGGTTGTAGGCAAGCTGTGAGGACCAGCGGTTTAAGCTGTGTATCAGCAGAATCCACACTCGGGTTTGAGTGTGGGGTGGATGTAGGTCTGGAGGACCGAACCACCTAAAAATTCATTATGTTTGTGGTTTGTTCTTCTATCTGATTGGTGCTAGATGCATGCATAGGTGCGCTCCACATATTTTCTTACTGGTTCAACAGAAGATTTAATTAGCTTTTCAGATTGTTTAAATTTGTGAAGTGAGCAAAATTTTAAGGGGAGGTTCATTCACCCCCCTCTGAATCCAACGCACCGAACCCAACACTTGGTATCAGAGCGGGTTGCTATGCATAGGATCAAACAATCCGTAGCAGATCCTGCATCTTCTGTGGTGCATTTCAGAGTGGGTTTCTTATGCTCGGTATTTTGTTTCACTGATTTAGTGTCTTGCTTTGCTCATCTATTTTCGGTGCATTTATCATCTCTTGATGGCTCATCCACCGATCTTCAGAGGTAATGACTTTGACATATGGCTGGAAAAGCTGCATCGGTATGTGAGGACAATTGATCCTGATCTTTGGAAGGTGATAACTCACGGTCCTCATAAATTATCGAGGGATGTATCTAAATGGACCGATAAGGATAGATTGAAAGACTCTGTCAACTCTAGAGCATTAGATTTAATGAAAGCATCACTTGACAGAGCTCTAATTTCATGTGTTTCTTCTTGCAGGTCTGCCAAGGAGATTTTAGAGAAACTGAAGCTTACCAGGAATCGCAACACATGTCTGATGGTTGACGATGATGGACAGCAAGAAGAAAATGAAGAAGAAGATGAAGATGAGGTACCTTCTGAGTTTGATAATTATGATATGGATGATTGGATTGTAGCATACAATGATTTGCTTGATTCTTACGAAAAGTTGAAAAAACGAAATAAATATCTAAAAAGGAAGTTGAATGATCATGTGAATGTTAATTCTGGAGGTGAGGATATGGAAATTCTGAAGACAGAAAATGAGATATTCAGAAGACAACTAAAAGAGTTTGATTCTGTTACTTCAGATCTAGATCATTTGAAATCTGAGAAAGAAATGCTTTTGAAACAAATTGGTTTACACAAAAAGGAAAATCAAGAGCTTGCTTGTGAAATTGCTGAACTAAAGGAAAGATTTAGCTTGATTGATGATGATCAGGCTCATAACGATAATGTAGTTCAGAATAAAAAACTGGTAAAAGATTTAGAGTGTGTTAGCTCTGAATTGAATGTCTTAAAATCTGAGAATGAATCTCTTAGGAAACCGAGCTCAAAAGTCAATGCTGAAATTACATGTGAATCTGCTTGCAAGGATTGCTCAGGTCTGAAAGAAGTTAACGAGAGCCTTCATATTGATCTTGAATGGTATAAGGATCTAGTTGCCTCATTAAGAGATGAGAATAATTAATTGCTCAATAAAAGTTTGAAAGATGAACAGAGAGAAGAAGCTCTAATAGAACAACTAAGTTCCATTACTAATGACGAAAATTCTGCTGAACAAATCCAAAGTTTGAAATCTGAAAATGAAAAATTGAAACTGATACAAAAGGGGAATGAAGAGTTGAAGCAGTTAAACACTGCTATGTCAGAGAGACTGCATGCTCTAGAAAAAGGAAAATGTGTTGTTGATGGAAATCAATTTGAAAATCAGCTCAAACTCAAACAGGAAAATGAAACATTGAAAAGTCTGAATGATGCACTGCATAACCAGGTCATTTCCTATGAAACTAAAATTGTTGGCCTAGAACTTAATGTTTCAAAACTTGAATCTGAAATCTCTGACTTGAAAAAATCTCTTGAAAAATTTGTGAGTGGAAAGGATAATTTGGATAAGCTCCTTGGTTGCAAAATTAATTTCCAACGTGAGGGTCTGGGTTTTAACCCAGCTAATAAAAAGTGCCTTGACAGTAAGCTTCACACTTCATTCGTGTATAGTTCTGAGCCAACTAGCACATCTAGTGTACCTATCTTCGAATTCAGTGCTCAGAAAAATTAAAAATCCACTGCCAATTCCAAATCTGCAGAACAAATTCAGAAACTGAAAAGGAATGAAAATCTTCAGAAAAAGAACAAAAACACTCCTGCTGGTACAAAGAAAGCTGCACACAAGACACATGATCTCTCACACACTCATATTAAAAAAGGGTCATGTTATTATTGTGAGATGGTAGGTCACATAATGGAACATTGCAGATTGTTGTTAAAGGATGAGCATGCTAGTGAAACATTGCATTCTAGAAAGTCCTTTGATAGAAACCATGCTACTAGGAAGCCTGATGCTTCATGTTACTATTGTGGTAAGCATGGTCATCTCATGAATGCATGTTTTATCATGAAAGAAGACAATAAACTGCATGCTATGTCTTCCATGCATTTTCATGGTCCTTACGGAATTAAACCCAAGTCCAGTCAGCACACTGTGTGCTCTAACTGCAATAAGCCTGGCCACAAGGCTGTTGAGTGCTGGTCAGAAAATTACTGGAATAATTCTGAATCAAGCAGCAAGCACCTCAGGTGCTTTGAATGTGGCAAGTATGGGCATATAGTCAGGGACTGCTGGTATGTTCAGGGAAATCACATAAATTCCAAATCTGCTAAATTCCCTAGAGCAAGACCTGCAAATATTTCATGCTTCAACTGTGGTAAGCAAGGTCACAAATCTGCTGAATGTTGGCTGATTAAGAATAAGAAACAAACTGTTCATGCATACAATAGAAAATCTTATGATCATGTTTATAGACCTTATACTGCTGTTACTATGCATCATAAGAACCAGAAATCAGTCATTTCATGTAGATATTGTGGAAAATTTGGACATTCTATGGACAACTGTCACCTGATGGATCATGATGATAACTTTGCTAAAAGATTATTCAGAACACCTGTCAGGGTTAACGCAGGACCCAAGGTTGCTTGGGTCCCTACAGGATCAAAATGATCAAAACGTTGCAGGTGTGCCTTGGAATGAACAAAAAGGGGTAATTTAGCCAAGGCACTCAAAAAGGAAAACCTCAGGATTCTACTCTTCAGGTCAGTTCTGAACACTGTTTAAATTCCATCATCTGAAAATTGCTTGTTTGAGATGGTTGAGCATCCTATTGATCTGATTTGTGTTTAATTGAAACTTTCTAAAAATTTGAAATGAACTTGATGCATTTGATAGTATCTCTTTCTGATTGAACAAGCATGAATTCTCCTTGAGCATAAACTTTAAATTCATGAGCAGTGCTTTAATTGCATGTCATGCACTTTGTCAGGGGGAGTTTGACTGTTGTTGCATTTGAAGAGTAGTGCATGTCATAAAATTTGAAAAACCTAAAAGGATATTCCATTGCATCTAGACAGGGGGAGCATTCTTGTTTGATCACTTCTTCACCTCTTGAACTCATTCTGTCTAGCAACCTGATCCATTCTCTTGGCAAATGTGTGGTTCACTTGAATTCACTGCTGTCTCCACTTGTGTAGCTATTCTATCTGTACTCCAGACTCAGATATTAATTTCTAAACTGCACTGCTCTAATGTTCAACCCTTGTCTCATCATGATTGCTTTCTGCTATTCTCTCAATAAAAATGCTTTGTTGACTCCACTGATTTGCTACAATGTCAATGTTGATTCATCTGAATGAGGAAAGATTTTAGTCAGTGCACCCTAATCATAAATCAGAAATATTATGAAAAGAAGAATCTTCTATTATACTGGCTTAAGAATGTCTGATGAATCAAATTGATTTAAGACTAAAGTATTCATTAAGTTTTGATCTAAAAAACTTGAAAGTATCTGAATCATTTGTTTAATAAATCTTAACCAACTATCTCATGTAATTTCATGCAAAACCTTCTGAAATCTGAAATTTTAAAACCATGGCTTTCCTTGGTTAAGATACATGTAGTTTGTATTGTTCTTAAACTTTTCAGTGACCTGAGAAATGTCTGTATAATCTAAAAATACTTGAAAGAAATCTTGGTCAGAGCAATGACTTTGGTCACAGAGAAACTGGGTTCTCTATCAAAGAAATAGAGCAAGCCCATGTCATGAAGTGCCATAGTTACCTCTCTTATAAAAATGATTGAAAATCTGGCAGAGCAATGGCATAGTTGTGTTGAGTATCTGGGGATTCTGGCCTCTGATCAAGGTGTCTCCTCATGTAAAAAGACACTCCAAATTACTACCTCTGTTCTCTTTGAGAGGTAATATGGTTGTCACACTGAGTAACTGGGTCACTTCACCTAAGACGTATTGTGCCTCACGTAAAAAGGTGTTGAATTAACCAAACTTGCTCAAGAAATAAGTGCTGATCAATAGAATATTCTGAAAAACTAAAGACAAGTTCAGACACATTTATCTCTGTTTAATCTCAATACTATCTTGTGTAACTTCCAAAGGAGTCATTGAATTTTAATTGAGTAAGATGGAGGGAGATTAAACATGAATATCAGATGAGTTTTTGTTTGATTTATTTCTATTAAAAGATGTTTCAGATATGAGTAATGAATTTTCTTGATAAACTTTGGATTCATCATTGTTAAATCATGATAGTATGTTGAAGATCAGTCATAATCTATTATAATTGAAGAGTCTGAAATCCGTTTATCAAGATTTATGAATTTGGTGTGCTGATAAAAATCCTTCTTCCTCATCCATTCATTGGCATCTGAATCAAATGCACTGTGCTTACAGATTGAGGTATTGCTTGATTATCCCTGTGCTTTTGTTGATATCTCCTTTCATCATAATTGGTTTCAGCCTTCAGAACTTTTCTGATCTTTATTCTCAAAGGGGGATATTATTGCCAAAGGGGGAGACTTTCATTCAATCATTGCATGCATATTTGTATTTCTCATCTCAAACTATTTTCTTTTTGATGAAGTCAAAGGGGGAGAATAGTTTGACATGAGTCAGTGTGACTCGTAGTGTTGCCATCATCAAAAAGGGGGAGATTATTGTGCCCCTGTGATTTTGATGATAGCAAACATTATGAGTCAGCATTGTATATCATGAACATCTCTATCTAAATGAAAGTCCTGCTTGAGCATATTGTAGACACGCCAAAATTGACGTTATGTTGATCAAGTCTCATGTCATTATATAAACGCCCCAAGTGGACTTCAATATTCCTATAACATGAAGTTTTTCTATTTTTGTGAGTTTTATGCATTTTTCCCACATTTTTTGTGATTCACGACCTAACGAAGGGCGTTACTTTCAAAAGTCGCGACCTGTCATAAGGCGTTTCAAAAGAAGGGACGACCATAGGTGAGGGCGTCAATTCCTGGTATTATACGTTAATTTCTGGAATTATCTATTTTCAAAATAAAAAGCATTTTATGCGTAACGTCCTACCTCAGGGCGTGTTTTTAAGCAACGCCGTTACCTCAGGCGTTTTCCAGGAATTTCTAAACAAAGAAAGTTTTATTTCCAAAATTAAATCCAGGAAGAAACGGCCTTTCCTAGGTCGTGTTTCAATAAACGTCCTGCGTTAGGTCGTCAATTCATAAATTGACGCCCTGGCTTGAGTCGTGTTTCATCCAGAGTCCTTCCTTTTTCCATCTTTCCCTCACAGTTCCCTACCATCCATGGGACTCTTGCTCGATCTTGATCCTTCCCTGGATGCCTCATTGCCTGTTCTTATCATTTCCTTGGTTTGATCATCCGATTGAAGCATTATAAAAGGAAATATCATTCGATCGTGAAAAAGGTTAACCGGGTTAAGCATTCAAAGCATTTGAAGTATTCAGAAGGTTGAACGCCTGCTTCCACTCCATCCCTCTGCATCAGGGGCGTGCTTCATCCATCCCTCTGCATCCATTCAATACCTTCACGGCTTCCCTTTACTCTCGTCAGGAAGAGCAGGGCTATCGTGCTTATTTCATTTGTTTTCTAAGCATATTCATCATCACTGTCATCCTATCATTAGTTTTCTTATTGCATTACATATCAACATATCATATCCTTTCCCTAGTTCTCTTCTAGGGGTTTTAAAAAAAAAAACAAAAAAAAGAGGTAATCAACTAAGAAGACCCACTTCATCGGCCGGCCGATTGAAGTTGGAGGAGGAAATCCACATCCATCCCGCATCCTAATTTCCATCAGGTACACGCGATCTCCTTTTCTTCTTATTGAGGTAACCCCTCTGGCGATCACATCATCTCCACTTTAGCACCTCGTGTTATTTTTATTGCATTCTTTTGCATTATTTATCCCATTGTCATATTTAATTTCCCAAACAAAGAGCGGATTTTAATCCGATCTACAAATTGGTGATCACGGTGGGACTTCCACTGTTTTCTTTATTGATTACCATCTCCATTGGCACCCTCGTGTGCCCTTTCCCCTTGACACCCTCGTGTGTCCTTTCCCCTTAGGCACCCTCGCGTACCCTTTCCCCTCGGTACCCTCGGTACCCTTTCCCTTGTGCCCCTTGGGCACCCTCCATTGTGCACCCTGCACACTCCTGGGATCAGTCAATTGTTTTATTGATTAACGCCCCCTTTCAGGGCGTGTGTTTATCGCATCTGCTGGCGTTTGGTTTGCTCATTATATCGTCTGATATTTAACGCCCCTCTCAGGGACGTGTTTCGTTGATGAACGCCCACTTCCAGGGCGTCTTTTACCATAACTGTTGTCTGCTGCATGCTTATCATATTGTCTGTGGATTAACACCCCTCTCAGATGCGTTTCATTTATTATCAGCGCCTTTCATTAGGGCGTTTCTCTTTTATCATAACTGCTATCTGCTGCATGCTTATCATATTGTCTGTGGATTAACGCCCCTCTCAGAGGCGTTTCATTTATTATCAGCGCCTTTCATTAGGGCGTTTCTCTTTTATCATAACTGCTGTCTGCTGCATGCTTATCATATTGTCTGTGGATTAACGCCCCTCTCCGAGGCGTTTTATTTCTTATCAGCGCCTATCATCAGGGCGTTTCTCTGAGTTATGACGCCCTCCTGTGGAGGCATCCTTTCTTTATAACGCCTCACCTAAAGGCATGTTTTCCTACCGTCTGTGAGCCCCTCACAGAGTTTAACGACAGCCACGCTGCCGTGTCTTCATCTTGTCACGACCTACCGCAGGGCGTGTCTTTCCTCCTGCTGTGAAAATGACCTTTCCCAGGTCGTGTCTTTACTGTTTCCTTCTCACAGATACTGCTTCCTGTGTTTAGTTCTTATTCATTGCTTGGCATCTGTCTTGATATTATATTGCTGCTTGGATTATCTTGTTTGATTGGCTTGGTTGAGAGACCTCCTCTCTCTACCCTAGGATCCACACACCCTTCTTGGAATCGGGACGACCCTCCATTGAGCATTCCGTCTCTTTGGACCGGAAATCCCTTTTCCAAGACCTCCATAAGTCTCCGCACCCGTGGATTCCCTCACGGACGCCGGGCTGGTTGTACCCTTGAAGTACCTGGAGTTTAGAGAACCTATGCGTTGTTAAAGAGATGGAAAAACTTAGTTGACCCGGAGGTTACACTTGGATCAAACTAGGTCTCATTTGGCAAAAGAGTGAACTTTCACAAATAATCCACTCTAATTCAAACATCAAACATTAAAATCTTACGTTTCTTGTCAACCTTGTTTGCATAAACATAGTTGGGTGAGTTGATTGCTTTGTTTGGATTAAATATTTTGTGATAGTTCCTTCATTAAACACTCTCTCTCTTAAGAATGAAACTCCGTTCAGGTAAAATCATCAACATGTCAGGCAACGGGTACTCTTATGATGATGAGAATGAGAACATATTTGGTCAATATGAGGACCCTCTCCAGGATTCCATTTATTATGAAGGGAACTACCTCCCTCCTCACCCCCATTATTCACAAGTTCATGTGGTTGATACCACTAATCATGAGGCGGACCCTTCGTCTCAAGTTCCATCTTCCAACACTTCGGGGAACCCTTCCCCATCCATTAATGTCACAGATTTGATCCAAGCTCTCTCCCAGTTGGATGACTCCCAGCGGCAAGCCATTCAGGCCGCCTTGAAGGGGAAATATGTCCCTTCGTCTTCTTCTAATCCCCCTCCGGCCGTGAGTGGCCATCAGATTGTTAATGACCAGGCAGTCTTGCATCTCCCCTCCTCTCGTCCACAAACGCCTACTGCGGCCATGCCGGCCTAGCAGGCGAGCTATTCAGCGGTTAGGCATCAATCTTCCCAACCTCCTCGGATTCTACGAACGCCTATACCGCATTCTTCTGCTCAGAATTAGGCCCCGGTCGAGCCCGATACCAACACTCTCTTGCTTCAGAAGCTGGCCAGCATGGAGGAGCAGCTCAAGAAGGTTACATCGACTAAGAATGCTCCAAAAATTTCTCTTCCTACGTTACCGGTGTTCCATTTACCACCTTCTGAAATGCCGAATTTTCGGCGATATAATGGGACGGGCCACCCATTCATTCATTTAAAGGATTTCCGGTATGAGACTTCCTTTTGGCAAGACAATAAGGCCTCCCTGGCCTACTTATTCAGGCGATCTCTTGAGGGGCCAGCCCTCGAATGGTTTTATTCTTTGGAGCCAGCTGATGCCGGCGATTTTGATGTTATTCAAAGAAAATTCTTGCAAAAGTACAGAGACCGGGTGGGACCTTCCCTTTCTGTTACAGATTTAGTTGCCGAGAGAATGAAGCCCGAGGAGGACTTCATCGTATTTGCTGATAGGTGGCGGTCTATGGCCGAGAAATTGAAAGACACATTGTCGGAGCAGGAGCAAGTAAAAATGATTTTTTCTAATGCAACTCCTCAATTCCGGCACATTTTGGCCATGAATCGGCTGACAACTATGGAAGAGCTCTATGAAAGAGCTCGTTATATACAAACATAAATGAAGGATTCGCCCATCATGGGCATGTTTGAGCCGAAGCCTCGGCTATTTAAAAAGAATACGGATGTCAACAGCGGGCCCACGACTGAAGGCACTGTCACAAATGAGCAGGTTGGCGTAGTTGGCAACCCCCATCATCAAGCTAACCTATGTCCACCACCGCCTCCATGACAGAACCCTCATTTTAACCCTACTCCACCACCCCAATTCGCACCTCAACGCTCCTTCGCTCCACCGCAAAACCAAGCCCCCCGCATAGACCTTCCAGCTCCACCACAATACCATCAAGTGCCCCCGCCAGCCAACTACGGCCAACAACAACAACGGAGACCGCCACTTGGCCCCAAAAGGGACCACTATCCTCCACTCCCTGAAAGTCTCCCCGATATTTTTAATGCCCTGATGGCTGCCAACTTGCTCGCCTTACCAAGGGAAAGAACCGTGTGGCCCGCTAATGTTGACACATCCCGTTATTGTGCCTTTCATCGCGGCCCTGGTCACAACCTGGATCGTTGCTTCCACTTCAGAGATTACATCTACGATCTAAATGACCAGGGTGACATCAATTGGGATGAGATGAGACAATTCATAGCCGCTATGAAAGAAAGAAGGGCTTCTCGGCAACAGCAAAATCAGCAACAACAGCAGCCAGCTCCGCAGTAAGATCAGCCACAGCAAGCTCCAGCACCCCAGCAGGATATGGGGATCGTCCGTAATCCATTGCCGGAGCACGCTCCTAATCAACACGTGAACCCTGTCACGTCTCTGTACGAGGTGGAGAGAGGGCAGGGATGGCACGAAGAAAACGCCTCTGTCGGGGCATTTCACCATGATCCAACTCAAAATCAAACTCCGCGCCTTTTGCGCACCCTCCCTTCTTCTTCTATTCTTCAATCGGGACGTTCTCTTTTACGCCCCGTCAACCCATCTACCCCCATCAATTCTACGGCCTTGCCGGCTCGCTCCCTCCTTACCCGCTTACCACCCCCGCAACCTGCCACTCCTTCATCCATCACCAACTCTATACCTCCGCCATCCAGGCCACTCCTACTTCGCTCACCGCCAGCACCCGCTACCCCCTCTACCACTCCTACACCGGCAAGGGTTCCTCCATCATCAGTTCAACCACCTTTTGTACCACGATCTCTTCTTATTCCACCACCTTCCAATGCTCCTCGCATTCGGGTATCCCTCTCTTCTCCCACGCCTCCTGCGGGGGTGTCTCCGTCAAATTTTCCTCCTACACCTCCTACGGAGGCGCCCTTTTTATTGAATTCCCCTTTGATATCCCCTAGCAGGGTTTCTGCTACCAACATTCCTTCTTCTTCTTCCAACCCTCCTCCTAATGTTGCCCCGACAGAGGCGCGTCAAGGCGTAGCGCCACTCCGCAGTGGACGGATATTCCACCATATTTTCCCACAGAGAGAGCTAGAGCCTGTGCAGGGGCCACAAGAGCAAGAGCAGGAACAAGATTCAGTGCCGGGGACTCAGTATGATTTATTAAAGCACTTGGACCGCACTCCAGCCAGAATCTCCATTCTTGAATTGATCAAGAGGTCCACCACTCATCAGCTGGCCCTGAAGGAATACCTACAGAAAATCATGGTCAATGAGGACCTTCCGGTTGAACAGATAATTACGGTCTTGACCCCTGCTAGCAGTCAGCCGGCAATCACATTTCATGAACATGAGTTAGCACCTCTACCGGCAAGAAAATATGCCCTATGTATTACGGTTGATATCAACAAGGTGGCTGTCAAGTAGTGTTTGGTAGACACCGGTGCATCTATCAATGTGTTGCCACCGAGCACTATGAAGTTATGCGGTATCTCTGAGAGCCAGATTCGGCCATCTACTATTACTATCACGGCATATGACAATACAAAGAAACCCCCTCTGGGTATGATTACTCTCAAAGTCAGTTTGGGTCCAGCCACCATTACAGCAGATTTTCATATTCTGGATATGGATCCGACCTTTAATGGCATTCTGGGTCGCCCTTATATTCAGTAGCTTGATGCAGTGCCCTCTACAAACCATCAGTGCCTCAAGTTTCCACACAAGGGCCGCATTATCAAGGTGACCAGCGTGCCGATCTTGCCAGAGGAAGACATTCATGTAGCTTCATCAGTTCCTTCCATATGGCCTGCCAACAAGCCGTTATTATCTGTGCTGGACCTTCCCCGTCCACGGCCGATGCTATCTGAGACTGTTACCACAGTTGCTATGACACCCCTGCCTTCTAAGGGGAAGAAGAAAAAGAACATGATTAAAACCCTTGGTTGGAACATTCTATTAAAAATGGGATATTAAGACGGCAAAGGCCTGGGTATCAATTGTCAGGGCAGGATTAGGCCCATTAAGCCTCAAAAGATGATTGCACGAGGGGGCTTAGGCTACAATGCACCGGGCAAAAATGAAGGAGAGCCGTGGGCTGTTATGACGTCCACCTTCAAGCCAGATCGCCAGCCGCTCACCTGGACTTTAAAGACACATTTTGTTACCGGTGGCATTCAGAATAATGAGCAGACCACCGTCATTACTTCATTGCTTGATTGTCAAGATGTGCACGCCAGACAGTTTGCTCGTCACATTGCCCCACTGGCTACCTACAAAGCCCTGGAGTCTTTGAGCCAGATAAAAGAAGAAAAATGGGTGATCCGGAATGTGACTGGTACAGGTGGTTTGACATGAATGACATCACAATCTCTCTGAGCCGCCTGTTCATGCCAACAGATCCAGAGTGGCCGCCGCTGATTCAAGAACTGATTGAAATGCCAGCAGTAATCACATATAAAAGGCAGATGTTAAGTGACTACACAGATACTAGGGAGCCAGATGTCCCCTTTGAAGAAGGATTTTCTGTGGACAGGCTGTGGGCCGGCCTCTTTTCTCTCACTTTTCATGCATCCCACTGTTCTGGCTTCCTTATACTCTTGCTGGTTTGGTCGCGTGCCACGACCACCTCCGATTACCATCAATTTTGCTCCAAACTCAGTCCAGTTCTCTCTTCCGATACCTCCTTCGCTCCTCGAGCGATTTGCTGAAATCTCCATCACGCCCCCGAGAGGGCCATCTTTGATTAAATCTTTCCCCTGATCTTGCAATTTCCACTCCCCCTGCTACTCCCCCTTCACATTGCTTCCTACTGGAAAAAGAAAATAAAAATAAAGGAAAAGATAAAAACGAAAAAAAAAACGCCAAATCTCCAACATTCCAATCCTCCATTTCTATTGAGGAGACCTCCTATTTTTCTCCCAAGTGCGTCCCGACCCAGGGGCCACGCCTTCAGGATTCCTTGATCAATCTTTTCTCCCCCTCTGGTGAGGGGCCTTCCTCTGTATCACCTCCTGTATCCGCTTTTTCGTCTCCTTCCCCTGATCAAGCTAGTTGTTCCTATTCTTCCTCCTCTCCCTCTAATAATAAAAATCAGGGGATAGTTCCACATAAGAAGGCCAAGGGTAGGCAGATTCCCCGAAGATTTTTGTTGGAGTTGGCCATCAGATGCCAAGCTTGTTTAGCTCTCCCGGAGTTTGTGGAAGATCCAATTATCCTGCCAGAGTTAGAATATGAAGATGTTATTGCTTCTTATGAGGGTTTGGGCGTTTATGAAATATTGAATGATGAAGACCCTATTGAAGAGGGGGACGAAAATTATGAAGAATATGAGGACGAGGCTGATGCTTTTGCTAGTGGAATGAGAAGATTCGACGAACTATCAGCCTCCGTAGAAGAACCTACAAAAGAAATTAATCTGGGTACCGAGAAAGACCCTAGGATTGTCCTCATTAGCAAGAATTTGCCGCCCTCCGAAGAGGAGGCGCTCATTTTAGTTCTTCAAGAATACAAGGATACGTTTGCTTGGAGTTATGAGGATATGCCTGGATTAGACCCTGCGCTCGTTGAACACCGCCTTACACTTAAGCCAGGGTCTGTCTCGGTCAAACAACGGTTGAGGCGTTTCCACCCTAACATGGCTTTGAAGATGAAAGAAGAGGTCGATAAGCTCCACAAAGCTAGATTTGTTAGAGTTGTCCTTTACCCCAATTGGGTGGCTAACATTGTCCCGGTTATGAAGAAATATGAGAAGGTTCGGATTTGCATAGATTTGCGGGACCTCAACCGAGCATGTCCTAAAGATGACTTCCCCCTCCCTCATATTGATGTTCTAATTGATAATACGGCAGGATTTGAGACTCTTTCTTTTATGGATGGATTTTCAGGTTATAATCAAATTCGACTGGCTGAGGAAGATCAAGGGAAGACTTCATTCACAACACCATGGGGCACTTATTGTTATGTGGTCATGCCCTTTGGACTTAAGAATGCTGGAGCCACTTATCAGAGGGCTATGATGGCTATTTTTCACGACATGATTCACATCTATATTGAGGTGTATGTGGATGACCTGGTAGTGAAATCAAGGACAAGGATTGAGCATCCTGGGGTTCTAGCTAAGGTTCTACAGAGGTCGCGAGAATATCAAAATAAAAATGGACCCCAAGAAGTGCGTATTTGGCATTTCTTCAGGGAAGTTGCTTGGATTCATTGTCAGTAAGAGGGGAATTGAAGTCGATCCCAACAAGGCGAGAGCCATTAGAGATATGCCTCCTCCCAAGAATTTGAAGGAAGTTCGAGGATTAATAGGGAGGTTGCAATTCATTCGCCGCTTCGTCTCCCAGCATTCACAAAGATGCAGGCCGTTTTACGAGCTTACCAAGCCGGGAGTTAAGTTTAATTGGGATGACAAGTGTCAGGCAGCCTTTGACGGATTGAAAGATTATTTGGCCAATCCCCCTGTCCTGAGACCGCTAATTCTAGGTAAACCACTTATTCTGTATGTTTCAGTCCTGGATGACTCTGTAGGTGCTGTCTTGGCTCAAGTGGATGAAGAAAGTAAGGAGAGGGCAGCATACTACTTGTCTAAGCTTCTTAACCCCTGTGAGCAGAGGTACTCAGCCATGGCGAAGACTTGTGCAGCTTTGGTTTGGGTAGTTCAGAAATTAAAACATTATTTCCTAGCTCACGAGGTTCACCTCATTGCACGCATGAATCCAATCAAATTCCTCCTTGAAAAATCTGTCCTCACTGATCGATTAGCACGTTGGCAAAGCTTCCTCTCCCAGTTTGATATCACTTACATTCAATAAAAAGCTATCAAAGGTTATGCCATCGCCGAACATCTTGCTCATCACCCTCTACCTCATTTTGATCCTATCAATTCTGAGTTCCTAGATGAAGAATTAATGTCCATTAATCAACCCCTTGATCCTATGTGGACGTTACATTTTGATGGAGCTCTTAATTCGCAAGGAAGAGGGATCGGCATGGTCCTTTTAACACCTGAAGGGGTCACCATTCCATTTGCTGCTCGGCTCACTTTCTCTGTCACCAACAATATAGCCGAGTATGAAGCTCTTTTGGCTGGTCTGCAAACCGCTCATCAATATGGTGTCACCCACTTGAGGATTGTCGGTGATAGTCAACTCATTTTGCGCCAGGTGTTGGTCAAGTGCCGCACTATCAATCCTAAGCTTAAGCCTTACCAGGAACTCGCTTCAGCTTATGCCAAACTCTTTACCAAGTTAATCTTCGTTCACGTCCCTCGCAGTCAGAACATTCTAGCTGACGCTCTTGCTTCTTTAGCTTCTGCTTTAGTCTTCCCCCCTGAGCGTGATTTCCATGTCCCTCTGATTCATCAGCGTGACACTCCAGCTATTAAGGATCGTGCTTTCCTTGATATTAGGGATCAGGTGCTCGAGAAGGCCAAGCAGAAAGAAACTCTTAAAGGCAAAGAGGTCATGCTTTTGGACTGGGAAGAAGAGTTGGCTGACGAAGAGAAGCCTTGGTATTACGAGATTGCCAGATACTGTAATGATCAGTCTTATCCCGAGGAAGCCACCGCAGAAGAAAAGAAAGCAATTAGAAGAGTGGCTCAACGTTATACTTTGGTTGGAGGTGTGCTCTACAGAAGAGGGCTCACCGGTGTTTTATTGAGATGCCTCGATGATGATGAATCTTGGAAAGTTGTGGAAGAGGCGCATTCTGGTGTGTGTGGTGGTCATGTGAACAGCCAGATGCTAGCTAAGAAAATCCTTAGGCTAGGTTTCTATTGGCCCACTCTAGAAGAGGATTGCTCTATCTATGTTCGTAGGTGTGTTAAGTGCCAACTGCACGCCGACAAGATTCATTCTCCTGCTTCTTCGCTCCATCCTACGTCCTCCCCATGGCCTTTTTCCATGTGGGCTTTTGACATCATTGGACCTCTTGGTGATTCGAACCTCCTGACCAAACAAAAATCATTCATCCTCACGGCAACGGAGTACTTCACCAAGTGGGCGGAAGCGGAAGCTTACGTGGAAATTAAAGCATCAACTGTCTGCAAATTCATCATGAAGAATATCATCACGAGGTTCGGCATCCCGAGCACCATCGTCACCGACAACGGACCTCAATTTATCTCTCAAGAGCTCAAGGAACTCTGCAGCAGGTATAACATTGCATTGCATCATTCTTCTCCCTATTATCCGCAGGGCAATGGCCAAGCAGAGGCAACTAACAAAACTTTGATCAAAATCGTTAAAAAGACGTGTGAGGCTAATAAATTTTCGGACTGGCCAGACAAGCTGGTTGAAGCTCTTTGGGCCTACCGCACTTCCATTCGCACTCCCACCGGGCAAACCCCTTTCGCCCTCACTTATGGGATGGAGGCAGTAGTCCCTTATGAGATTCTTATTCCCTCTCTGCGAGTACAATTGGATGAGGAACTTTCTATTGATGAACGTCGTGATTCACTCCTTGCCCAATTGGAACTCCTAGATGAGAAGCGTCTGGTCGCCGCTGAGCATGCGCGCGTTTATCAAAATAGGCTCTCACGTTTTTACCAAAAGAAAGTAATAGAGAGAAAATTTAAAGTCGGTGAGATGGTAATCAAGAGAATTTTTGTTAAGCCGGGTGGCCCCCGCTCAAAACTCCAACCAAATTGGGAGGGACCGTTCGTTATAAAAGAAGTTTTTCCTGGCAATGCTTATAAACTAACTAATGCTGAAGGTGAAGAGTTAGCTCACCCTTGGAATGGTTTGTATCTTAAGAAATACTACCCCTGATTTCCCAAAATCCACAAAAAAATGAATATTTTCCAAAATCCAACAAAAAAAAATGATGATGAATATTCTTCAAAATCCAACAAAAAAAATAAATATTTTCCAAAATCCAAAAAAATGGAATATTTGCCAAAATCCAAAAAATATATATATAAATTACGAAAGCAAGCAAAGCAAAAAAAAAAAACAAAGAAATTAAAAAAAAACAAACTAAAAAGGCTTTCAAAATTATTGCCATGGCACACAAAAGACCAAGGCCCGAAAGGTCAAAATTCAGAATTCATTTATCAGTCTTGGTAACTTAAAAATGGGGTTGATTCCCGCACACACTACACGCTTTATTCTTGAACTCAAGCAGTGCAAAATCTGATGGAAAGTCAAAAACCTGACTAAAAGTAAAAGACAATACCCGTTCTTTTCTTCTTCGGTCCATAAGGGAGGAAGGGAGACCTCGAGGCAGATGCGCCAAGCCTGTCCACCGCCCTAGTAGGTGGAAGTCAAGGCCCAAAAGGGAGCAAATGTCACAAAAAGCCCAAGTACAATTAGGTTTATTTTTCATCAATGCAAATCAATTCCAAAGTGAAAGTCAAGTTATGAAAAGAAAAGCATGTCAAGAGGGCAAAGTCCCCGCAAGGAAAACCTTGGGCGTATGCATGCATTATAAAAGGGCAAAAAAAGGCAACAAATTTCCCTACGCCAAAGACCGAACCCCAACAGGCATAGGGCAGGGGAGGTAACTTTACCTTGAGCATCCCAGAACCCCTTATGGGCTTCCCTTATATTTTCTTCCATCCTTTCTATGTGGTAAAGTCGCGAACTGGCAGGATGGTCAAGACGAACTTAAGAAATTGCACTGTGCGAAATCTCGAATATAAGTCAACTTCGAGCACGTCGACTCCCTTTTAATTATTCAAGAAAGATTAATGAATCCTAGAGGGTGACCGTGTAGGGCCCGCGATCTGGATAGCCTTGTCAATCTTTTTTGAAAATTCATATAATTCACGCCTTTCCTTAAGGCGTTTTTAATTTAATTCACGCCCTTGTGAGGGTCATCTTTATAAAATTAACGCCCTTGTTCAGGTCGTCTTTTCACCAAATTCCAAGATCCTTTCAAAAGTGCACGCCGTCTGCGAGGGCGTCTTTCACCTGAGTCACGACCTAATCTAAGGCGCGTTTTTCAAGAAAATAACAAAAAAAATATAGAAAAATACATTCTTCGTCCGTATGCTTGCATTCTGCCTGTGCATATTTCTTTTGTTTGCATATGTGTGCTCGCATGATGCATCTCCCCTTTTATTGGTTATTTCATTTTACCTTATTTGATTAAAGGCTTGGCCCCTTGACCCGTCATTAAGGTCAGAACATTGCCACCCTTTGCTTATTGGGCAAGGGGCCAAGTCGAACAGATGAATTAACCTGTTTTATTCAAGTGAAAACCGCAGCTGCAGATACAGGCAAAAGTAAAGCAAACACGAAGAACGTGGAAAGAAGAAAGTACACAAACACAAGGCCACAACCACACAAAATGCTCAGGTAACAAAAGAAATCTCGATCTCATATATATATACATCATGAATGTCTAAGTACAGGTGTGAGGGTGGAGGAGTACAAGTAAATCTCTCAGCTCTCGCCTCCACCCTCCTCTCTCCTACTCTCAACCTCCTCCTCGCCATCCCGAGCTGGTGCTGGTGGAGGGGGCATGGGTCCCCGAGAAGAAGCTGGAACTCGAGCCTGGCCCCCTGCCTCACTCCTCTCTCGAAGAGAAGAACCCGCAACAAAAGTGGAGCTAGTAAAGGAGTATCCCGCAGCACGAGCTCGCTCACGCCCTCGCTGGAGACGCTCCTCAGCAACTCGTAGCCGCTCCTGAACAAGGACCAGCTGCGTCCTCGAGTCTGCCAGCTCACGCTCGTGTGCTACCACCAGCTCCTGGTACCGGGCACGCTCTGACTGCTGTAGCTCGTGGTGACGGGCACGGTCCGCCAAGTGCTCCTCCCGCTCTCGAGCACGCTCACGTCTCTCCATCTCAAGAGCCACCCGCAGCTCGGCCACGTCCTGAGGAAGCTCCTCTCGTCGCCTCTGGGACCTCTCAAGCTCTGAGATCCGCTGGTCACGGATCGCCAACTCGGTACGTACGGCCTGAAGCTGAGTCACCTGTAAAAGGGTAAGCAAATCATCAATTCCACAATAAATGCAATAATTCAATAATTTAACGATGCATGATTGAATTACTCACATGTGAGCTCGTCGCTCGGAAGCTCTCGTCTACGCAGATAAGAGCGGCTCGAAGCTCTTCAGTCTGTAAAAATGAATTTTTATCAGTACACAATGCTATATTTAATCAATAATTGAACTGATTGAGTTTGAGTTCAGAATTTACCCGTGAGACGAGGTCCCGCTCTGCTGCCTCGGCCCGTGCAACCGCTCTAGCTAGCTGCTCTGATAGCGCGGTCACCTCCGCGCTAGGTCCCCTCGAGCTAGAGGCCTCCCCTGGATCTCTCCTCACTACTCCCTGCTGGGCACGCTGCATTCATTGAGATCGTCAGTGGCTAATCATCAATAATTCAACAAAAGATTCATTTGCATATAGAAGTAATTTAAGCACTCACCAGGGTCTCTAGGTCGGCCCGTGTGGCGGCTAGCTGGTCCTCTAGGCTGTGTAGGTGGGCCTGGGCATCTATCGCCCCTATGTCCCTCGCATCCTGCATCCATTACATGTTAGTCACATGATAGAAACATAAGCATTTGCATTCAATTTAGAAATAAGTGCATTCATACATACCCCTAAGACCCTCATCTGGGGTCGGCTGGCGTATACCTCCCAGTAGCGCCGGAGGTACTCGGAGCTGTCAGTCGCGCGAGAGGTGACTCTGGTCCCGCCACGCTGCCAGTCGGCGTACTGCTCCTCAAAACGTACCCTCCAGTCGATCGCCTTGGTGCGACCGCGGGTCTTCTTTCCTATGCCTCGAGGCTCTCCGACCTCGATCCACTCCTGGGGCAGGCCCAGGGTCCTCATCACCAACCGAGCCGTAACGGCTCGATCTCGCTCAGGCAGTGCAGCCACAGCTCACGCCCAAAGCGAGGTCGCCCCGATACGACCCAAGGTTGGCCCTCATCTGTCATATCCTCGTAAGGCCTCCACTGCACCTGCATTCATACATATCATTATCATTTCATCATAATCAATTCAAATCAATTCAAAAGAAATGCATATCATTCATTCATACATACCAGCGAGGGAGGGAAGTCGTGGAACTCTCTCCGTAGAACCCACAACTCATAGTCGAGTGGGGCACCAAAGACGACTGGTAACCAGCGTCGCGCCAGAGGAAAAGATCCCTCAGCTCCTGGCCGTGGGTCAACGTGCCCCATCGGCATGTATAAGTGGCTCCACACCTGCATCCATGCATTACATTAGTAAGGCATTCACATGCATCATAATAAGAAGAAAAGAAAAAGAAAAAAAGATATGAAAATGAGAAAATTGCATACCTGAAGAAAAGGTGAGAAGCCACTGACGGTCGTCTCTCATCCGGTACCCGTGGACAGATCAGCTATCAAATGTGCCAGCAAGGCTGCACCCCAAGCGTAAGTGCCAACTGTCTCCAGGTCCTCAAGGATGCCCAAGAAGCGGCAGTTGATGACGTCGGCTTTCGTCCCCAACAATAATCTCCCGAGCAGCAGCAGCAGGAACCTCCTCAGGTCTCGATCTGCTCTCTCATGGTCAGTCGGGTCCTGGCAGCATACCGCTCTCACCCCGTCGGTCAGCCTCTGTGCAAACTCACCTAAGGTCTCCCCTGACCTGTGCCTGGCATCTCCTAAACCCATCACGTAGTCAGGTCTGTACGGAAGATGGTCCTACACTCGCTCGGCACCACATAGACCATATCCAGCCCTAGTAACCTCTGGGCCATCTCCGTGTAGTCAGGATAGGTGAACCCACTCACAGCCTCACCATCCACCCTCAACCCCGTAATCCTAGTCACATCCTCTAGGGTAGGAACCATGTGCCCCCAGGGCATCAGAAAGGACCGACTCACCCTATCCCAACGTTCCCGTAAAACCTGGATAAGTGCTAGGTCGGGTCTAAATGGCTCGATGGATAGGAAAGCCCCGAACCCCATAGCATCTACCCTAACCCTCTGGAAGTCGGGGAGACCCTGGTATGCTGCCCAGACCATGACCCATGAGATACGGGTCCTCATCAGCCCCTGCACGCATTAAAAGAGAAGAACTTTGCTCAATTGTTTGGTTAATCTTGTGTAATTGCATTTGGTTTTGCCTGGGCATTGATCTTAATGTTTTGGAAGTCACGACCCTCCTCAGGTCGTTTCTTAGTAAATTCACGCCCCTAAAGGGGGCGTTTTTCTATTAAAGTAACGTCCTGGCTGAGGGCGTTTTCATCTTTGAAACGCCTCTGTGTAGGGCGTGAACATGTTGTTAATTTCTAAAAATCCTAAAATGTTTTCAAATCACGCCGTTGGCTGGGGCGTTTTCCATTTTTAGGACCGTTCAGTTTAAATGGAGAGTTATTGAAGAGACGCCCTCTGCTTTGGGCGTTTCTTGTTAAATCACGCCCTGGTGAGGGGCGTGGCTTTCATGATTTTCAGATAATTCAAATAAAAATGGCAGCATGCGAAATAATTAATGAAAACATTTAATGGGCATGGAATTAATGAAAAATCATAATTTTTGAAGAAACGACATGCTTCAGGGCGTTTTTCATGAAGGTTAATTAATTTTCAGAAAATAAAAGAAATTTACGCCCTGGGTCAGGGCGTTTCGTTTGTGATTAACGCCCCCATGGGAGGCGTTTCTTTTCTGAGTTGCAGGTTTCGCGCCCGAGGGCCATGAAAAATCAGGAAAAATAAAAATTAAATGAAAATAAAAAAAATGGAATTGGGGAGGGGGAACCTACCTTTTTGTGCTTCTGGGGTTGTGGTCGAGGCAGTGGCCGTCTGGGCCGCCGGAGTTGACCCCGGGGAGCGACCGCCACCGTGGGCGGTGGTCCACCGTCTTCTTCTTCTTCCTCTCCCTCTTCTTCATCATCTTCTTCTTCTTCTCCTCCACCTTCGTCTTCTCCTCCTTCTGTTGCTGCTCCTTCGGCCTCGTCGCCGCCGGCAACCACCACCGGTTCTTCAACGGCCACGATGGCGAGCTCCTCCACGGCAGGTTCCTCTTGGGCGTGGGCGGCGTCGAGGTCAACGACCTCTGGGGCGGCTACCCTCTGGTGCTTGTGTCCTCCACCGGCCATGGCTAGAGTTAGGGTAGAGGGAGATTGAGAGAGTGAGAGAAGAGATCGAGAGAGGGAGTTCAAGAGGGGGCTTCGGTTAGGGTTTGCAGAAGGGGGGAAATGAGGACGGAAGGAGGAAGAAGAAAGGGGCCGATGACTTTTGGGTTTCGAAAAGAAGACACGCCCTAATGGAAGGCGTTTCTAATGGAATTCACGACCATGACTTGGGCGTTTTATACAAGTAGACGACGTTCATTAGGGCGTTAATTTTTTTTGCATGGGGAACGATAACCGTCGTCAGACGCATTGAATGGGCGTTGATTGATGTGATGAAAGTCATCATTGCTAGCTTAGAGTCACGCCTCTGTCGGTCGAGGGCGTGTTATTTTTTAGAAGTGACTAAGGAACAGGCGTTACCTTGATGATTCAACGATTATATTCTTTGGGGTTTGAACCTATTCACGCCTTTCTTGAAGTCGTTAATTAAGTCACGCCCTCTGGTGCAGGCGTTAAATGTGGAAGATGGGCCGATTGAAACGCCCTGTGGTAAGGTGTTCTTTCTTGAATTCGCGCCCTTATTTGAGGCATTTTTTGCAACAGAAACACAGGTTTTGGGTGATTTTGATCATAATCACAGTAATAATCAGCTCAATCAGAAAAGCAATCTTTATTATTTGAAAGAAAGGAACTATAATGCCTAATGAGCCACCTTGGGCCTTAATTTCCTCAAAGAGATTACATAATTTTTCCACTGTTCCTTGTCTTCATCCAAGTCTTCTATAGGGTGATAAAGCTTGCTTAGCTTCCACAGAGCTTGAATGGTGATTGCCTCCTCTCCATCTTCATTGCTGCCTAGATCCCTTGATTTGATTGGAGGAAGATGGGAGATATTTTCTAGCACTTGCCTTGGAAGCCCGAGCTGAGGAAGGCACCAGTGTGCATTGTACAAGACAAGCTCGGATGCGCCAATAAGTCGAAGGTCCGTGCCAATGGAGAATCTTGCGCGGAGTTCCTGCATTTTGAATATACCCGGGGCACAAGTAAAGAGATTCTTTGGCATTACCTTTAAGTGCTCTCTCCAATCCCCTCTCTTCTTGATTTGAGGAATCCGGTTCGTCACTCTATTGCTTATTCCTAACAAGCCGGTTATATAGGAGAGTGGGCTCTTTGAAAAGATCCTTGATGATTGTTGGGCTTCATGGCATGGATCGAATTTGAAGTGGAGGTCAATCCAACTAGAGAATGCTAGCATGCACCCGTAGATGGGCCTTCCCATGGCCGCCGATGTGAGCCCGCTATAGAGATATGCTAGGATCGCCGGTCCAACTCTTTCTTCTTCCCATAAGCTCACCACTGCGCTCAATTGGGACTCCTCTAGAAAGTCCTCCGTGGATGGGAATAGGAGTGCTCCTGCTAAGCACACCACGAAGGCTTTGGTCACTCTTTCTATCTCCTCTTCCTCTTTAGCTTGATCCGCTCTCTTGTACACCCACGAGGCGAGCTTCAAGAGGTTAATTCCTTTAGTGACCTTGATTTGGTTCACTATATTTGGGCTAGGTATCAATGAGGTTAGCAATTCATGGGAGGAGATTGGCCTTGGCATGATGGCCATCTTTTCTTCTTCTCCGTGTTTCATCCTTTTTAAGCCTAAGATCAACTCTACTTCTTCCAGCAAGATGGTGGCCTCAAATGTGGAAAATAAGAAAGTATGAGTGGAAGGATGCCATGTCTCAATCAATGCTCCTATGGCAGCCCAATCTATGTGGATTTGATCATAATGCTTGGCATGGGTTATCAACCCCAAGAGACGCCATCTAGCTACATATACCCTCATATCTGAGGTGAATTTGGAGAGGATGAGGGGCAACCATTTGATTTGGATGTATCTTCTAGCTCCTGGAAGAGTTGGGTAATCCTGTGAGAAGAAAACATAACACATGCAGTAACAAGCATAAGCATATGAAATGTAAGAGGAGAGCTTGGCAGAAGGAATAGTACAGAGCAATTAACAGAGGAATAGCTTACCTGATTCGAAGCAATTCGATTACTTATGTGCCCTTGTACTTCAGTAATTCTGGGAGTAGAGATTCTAGGTTTCTTCATCATCCTGTCCATCGCCGCTGCAGGAAGAGTTTGAGCAGCAGTTGCAACCTGCAGATGAAGAAGAACAGAAGGCTTGGACGGCTGCAGAGAGATTCGGTTGGTTTATTGAAAGAAAGCCTTCCTTTTTTATAAGGATTTGAAGAGTCTTGAAGAGTCCCGAAGATAGAAGTTTGATTAGGTTAAGGACTGTGTTCTTGATTTAGAAACGGAGGTTCGTGCTGAATTAACGCCTTGTGTAAGGGCGTCTATTTTTGATTTGACGACCTCAACAGTGGTCGTGTTTTATTTAACGCCCTAACACGGGGCGTCTTCTTCTAAAGCTTCCGTTACTGTTTACGCCTTTGAGTACAGCGTGTTTTAAATGTTTAACGACCTATGGTCAGGCGTCTTTCATGCTGTTAACGCCCTGTTCTTAGGCGTGTTTTATTGGCTTACGGATTTTTGACCTCTCCATGTTTTTAATGAACTTAAGTGCTATTATTTTTTGGTAAAATTGTTTATGATTAAGCACTTATGATCATGTCATGTTCTGAATTAATGAAGGCTAATAAGTTTCAAGTGCAAAAGTTTGCAGGATTCGAGACGTTTGGACCACTCATGGGAGTAACATCTTGTCACCTTGTATCTGTTTCTTGTAAGCATTATTATTATATGATATCTACACTATTATAGTATGTCAAGGACCTTGTGGTTCTGATGAACCTGAAATTTGAGTTCCCCTTCGTCAAAAACAATGACGATTTTTAGGAAAGTCTTGATCACACGGATAGGCCGTTGAGTTGTTAAAGGTTTGGGACGATGGTTCCACTTTCTGAGTTGATGCGCGGACAAACGGGCTTCGGCTTAGTGTTAGCTCAGAGATGTGGATTCTTGACCAGATCTAAATGGCTTAGCAATATTATCCTTGATTATTTTCTATTTTAGTTTGTTTTAATCTTTCTTTTAGCCCAGCATGCATCATGTAGGACTTTGAGTTTCATGCTGAAAATCTTCATATTATGGCAATAATGAAGTTCACTCGCTCTTGATTGAGTTGACATGAGATATTCCACTTCAAATCAAGTACTTCATTCTATTTGAAGCCGTTCAGGCTGATTCCTTGAAAGTGTCCCTTTTGTTGGATCTCTATCCCAATTCTCTTTATTTTTCTGCAAAATTTACCTTGGTTGTAGCACGTCCACGTTGGCTGGTAATCGCTCTCCAATGGTCTTTCCCTGTCGTGCCCACGCGCACACCCTTTATTTACTTAGTTTAAATCTCCTTTTATCCAACAAATCGATGTTTCCTTGGAACCACTCAGAGTTGTTTCACTCAGAATCTTGAAAAGATTTCAAATGCTTAATGTTCTGAGGCGTGTCACATCACACCTTGGCGTCTCCTTATCAGTTCATTCCACTTCATTCCTTTCGTTACACTTCATTCCATTTCTATCTCACTCCCTTACAAAGCAGACGCCAAGGCGGGACAGCTGTAGACACACCAAAATTGACGTTATGTTGATCAAGTCTCATGTCATTATATAAACGCCCCAAGTGGACTTCAATATTCCTATAACATGAATTTTTTCTATTTTTGTGAGTTTTATGCATTTTTCCCACATTTTTCGTGATTCACGACCTAACGAAGGGCGTTACTTTCTAAAGTCGCGACCTGTCATAGGGCGTTTCAAAAGAAGGGACGACCATAGGTGAGGGCGTCAATTCCTGGTATTATCCGTTAATTTTTGGAATTATCTATTTTCAAAATAAAAAGCATTTTATGCGTAACGTCCTACCTCAGGGCGTGTTTTTAAGCAACGCCGTTACCTCAGGCGTATTCCAGGAATTTCTAAACAAAGAAAGTTTTATTTCCAAAATTAAATCCAGGAAGAAACGGCCTTTCCTAGGTCGTGTTTCAATAAACGTCCTGCGTTAGGTCGTCAATTCATAAATTGACGCCCTGGCTTGAGTCGTGTTTCATCCAGAGTCCTTCCTTTTTCCATCTTTCCCTCACAGTTCCCTACCATCCATGGGACTCTTGCTCGATCTTGATCCTTCCCTGGATGCCTCATTTCCTGTTCTTATCATTTCCTTGGTTTGATCATCCGATTGAAGCATTATAAAAGGAAATATCATTCGATCGTGAAAAAGGTTAACCGGGTTAAGCATTCAAAGCATTTGAAGTATTCAGAAGGTTGAACGCCTGCTTCCACTCCATCCCTCTGCATCAGGGGCTTGCTTCATCCATCCCTCTGCATCCATTCAATACCTTCACGGCTTCCCTTTACTCTCGTCAGGAAGAGCAGGGCTATCGTGCTTATTTCATTTGTTTTCTAAGCATATTCATCATCACTGTCATCCTATCATTAGTTTTCTTATTGCATTACATATCAACATATCATATCCTTTCCCTAGTTCTTTTCTAGGGGTTTTAAAAAAAAACCAAAAAAAAGAGGTAATCAACTAAGAAGACCCACTTCATCGGCCGGCCGATTGAAGTTGGAGGAGGAAATCCACATCCATCCCGCATCCTAATTTCCATCAAGTACACGCGATCTCCTTTTCTTCATATTGAGGTAACCCCTCTGGCGATCACATCATCTCCACTTTAGCACCTCGTGCTATTTTTATTGCATTCTTTTGCATTATTTATCCCATTGTCATATTTAATTTCCCAAACAAAGAGTGGATTTTAATCCGATCTACACATATAAGAAGTCAGTGCATTCGAGTATTTCATGCATACAGCAAGTCTGTACAATCATTTATGCATATACAGTGTCTTGCACGCAAAGTCTATACATGGTGCATTCATGCATATAAAGTCTATACACTCTGTTGCATACAGATGTAAGGCAACGTCATGTACTCAAAGTCCATACATGCACACGCATAGTCTGTGCATTGTGCGTTCATGCATAACTCCAGACTTAGCAAGTCTGTACAGAGTTCTGCATAGTTTGCATCGGTCAAGTCTGTACATCGCTACATGCATCACTTAAAGTCTGTACAGAGTTCTGCATAGTTTGCATCGATCAAGTCTGTACATCACTGCATGCATTTCTTCAAGTCTGTACATGGTCTTGGCATATGCACAAACAAAGTATATGCATCTCATATTAAGTCTATACATCGTCTTCCAGCAAGTGCATCATTCTCCGTCTCACTTAGCGTCTCATGCTAAGTTTGTACATCGCATCGTTTGTTCATCGCACACACACACACACACAAGTCTATACATTCTTTGCAATTCTGGGTCTCATGTTGTGTCTCACTTAGCGTCTCATGTTGTGTCTCAACATACACTCCAGCGTCTCATGTTGCATATCTAAGTCTATACACTTCCTTGTGACATGTCTGTACATCAGTTGTTTCATTCATGCATAAAGTCAGTACATAATGCTTTATCTCTGCTTGATCGACTGAAGTAACTCTGTCATTAAACTGGCAGATGACTGAGCACGTGATCCGAGGTTGGTGCCTGGCACGTGATCCGAGGCTGGAAGGGCTGACAGGATGATAACACGTGGAGGAACCATCTGGATGGGAAGGCGTGGGAATCACACGCCCAGTGTTGCTCCTGCTGGAACTGCTATATAAAGAGGACTTCTCCATCTGGAGAAGACTGATCGTGATCGAAGCAGAAGGGGCAGAAGCAGAGAGTGAATTAGAGCCTGCACGATCCACTGAGAAGAAAAAGAGAAGCAGAAGAAGAAAGAGGAGAGTGAAGAGAGAGAGAGAGAGAGCTCGTGAAGAAGAAGAAGAGAAGAATACGTTGAAGTGGTGCTATCTGTTGGCTCTTGGATCAGATCCAGACCAACTTGCTCCTTGAGAGCTATTTTGTGCTTTATCGTATATAGCTTTCTGTTGCTGTTTTGTTTCCCATCTTATTTTTCTTTTAAACTTTTCTTCAAGCTGTTTGTCAGCAGAGCAAGCTGTGTTGCTCAGCGTTTGCAATGGAGGATTCCACTGGATGGGTTAAGTTGTAGTCCCCAGCGGATGGCTAAGCTGTATTGCCCAGCGGAAGTAAGCTGTGATGCTCAGCGGTTGTAGGCAAGCTGTGAGGCCCAGTGGTTTAAGCTGTGTATCAGCGGAATCCACACTCGGGTTTGAGTGTGGGGTGGATGTAGGTCTGGAGGACCGAACCACATAAAAATTCATTGTCTTCGTGGTTTGTTCTTCTATCTGATTGGCGCTAGATGCATGCATAGGTGCGCTCCACATATTTGCTTACTGGTTCAATAGAAGATTTAATTAGATTTTCAGATTGTTTAAATTTGTGAAGTGAGCGAATTTTTAAGGGGAGATTCATTCACCCCCCTCTGAATCCAACGCACCGAACCCAACAAGGGAAACTAAACATGCTAGTAGGGTTTATGTAATCAAAAGGAGGCTAGATGTACTATCACTACGTATTTGGCTTAGTCTTGAGAAAACCTACCTTTGTTTGGTGAAGAACGACGAACATGAGACAAGGAAGTTGAGAAAAAAGGAAGCAGCAGCAACAGGAAGAAGATGCAGGAAGATCCTCTTATCGTTCACGGAAGTAGGAGGAAGACGAGGACACGACAAGGGCTCTCTTCGTAGTGACAGCAGTAGCCTCTTTACGTTCGATGGGGTAGGGTCTTTATAGAGGAGAAAACCTAATGGGGGGTCGAGTGCCATCGAGAGGAAGGTTTTAAACCTTGCCATACGTTGCTCCACCCCTTCTAAAATGCCAACCACCTGCCATGTTTTAGTTTTAAAAAACCTAAAGCTATTACCTCATGAGAGGTTATGGGTTGGCCATAGAACGTGGGTTAGGGTCCTTTGGAAACTAACACCTCGTATATATATATATATATATATATATATATATATATATATATATATATATATATCCTACACTCCTTTAGTCATACGAAGGGTCATGGGCTTTTTGTTTCTTTAAGGCTCAACTCATATACAAGTATTGGGCTTTATTTATGGGAGGATATTTTATTGAAGTTGGGCCCTTTTCCTATTTACTTAGAAAATTTATTATGTTTTAATTTTTTTAGGATATTTTATTCCCTATAATTTTATCCGAGATGCTACATCTAGCTTCTCGAGAGGGGAAAGAATAACGAGATCACTCACGCGAACCTCGGACTCCTCAATCACGCAAATCCTGGGCACTCCGCCTCAACTCTTTTCATAATGGCGGGGTTCCCATCACACATTCAAACTTCGGGGGATTCTTTCATCGAGGAGACAGCTATTCCGCATTACAACCGTCTATTTTACGCTTACCAATTCCACAGTTCCACCTGAACTGCTAACCGAAAGTGACCAACTTTCAGCAGCCACTTGAACGTCACACTGTTCAAATCGAACAATCTTTGGCTTCATACACAGTCCCCTTGCACTGCTCCTTCCAAGCCAGAGGAACACCACAATCCAGACTATGGCACCATAAAGATGCACCGAGTTCCAAACTCTCCCGAGTCTTGTAATAGACGAGCTCTTCATCGACAACCATCACAGCACTTAATTGGTCCCGAATATCACATCTGCTAAACAACCGGCGCACTAAACCACATATCACCAGGGCGCTTAAACAACTCAAGTAGCTCCCTCGACTACTCATCATGGCATCCATACAGGGTCTCATCCTCAACACCAACACTCCTTATTCCTCGGGTCCACCCTTGGAACATCCATGCCGACCAAGGTCTGCCAAATCACTGTCTCAACTCTAAGTAATGCACGCCTGCACCTTATAACCTGTCCAAATGGCAATGACCTGCCCCAATACCAATCGCTAAGTGACTCCATTTTGAGCCACACGACACAATTCATGGAGAAGACTGGCGCCATAATCATCCTCATCGGACAACCCTCACTGTTGAGCTCCCCAATTCTCAATTCTACTAGTGCCACCCAGCACGATACCGCTACTGACACACGGCAACCTAGGCCACTCACATGGCCAACATAGCCTTAAACCCAAGGGCAACTCTCTATAGCTGATTACAAAACCTCCAAGACTAGCTTACCATGGAAACATACACCATTAGCCACCACCTATCCGATCCTAGATCTTGTGTGTTATAAGCCCACCACACTTCCGCTGCACACTCTACACCGACCATACTACAAAAATAGGGGAGACCTGACATCTGCCATGACATGACCTCCAATTAAAATGGGCTGAATCCAGACATGGGGGTGAAGAAGCTCGCACTCTTAGATTCTAGAACACAACCTCCCTTCCTCGCCTGACAATCCATCTATGTGCGCAGGTTTTGATATCAAGGCACCTCGGGAGGCTCAACACCAGCCCTGCAACACGCCATATTAACTCGGCTGGTGATTCTGTTCACCTGACAATATACGGCCCTAACGACACTAGCACACTAATGACATGAAGAGGGATGGGCGTATAAACCTTATAGGCAGCTCAACTACCAACACATAGGACGCTCTCACGAACTCCTGAACATGCTCCGGGGAAAAATCACAAACATAAGAAAACACAATTATAACCAGAAAATAACAGAATCAACATAGACACATCATATAATAACCAAACTTTGAACATTCCGTCCATGAGGTGGAGTGTTACCATTCTGCCCGGTCAGGTGCCTCGCGCATGCGGGGATCCCTGTCTTGCCAGGCTAGTGAACTGCTGCTGAGATGACTAGGACTTGGGCATCCGCCATGGACATTCGCATGCAATGTGTTTGATCTGACCACTCCTAAAACATTCCAGTTCTGCTTCATCCATAGTACACGGCCTGCCGTCATGAAACCTGCCACATCTCGGACACTATCCTGGCTGCTCATTCATACCATGCCACAGTGGTCGAACCTCTGGTTGCTGATCAGACACTACTGAAACCTAGTCCTCCTACTCCTGGCATCTCCTGCCAGACCTGCTTCTTCTGAACAACCTCGTCAACCGATTGAATCTCAATCCTAGAGGGGAAGAACTCATGCCAGGAGATGGAGGAGATGCTGATTCCAACTGCCTCTGAAGCTGCTGGGTGGCACATTGCTGCTGAAGAGTCCTCTACTGACCCTAGTTTGACTAGAACTGCCCTGCACCAGCCTGTTCCTGGGTCCCCAACCAATCCTTCTCTACATCTGTCGTGGCTTGATAAGATGATTTCATGTCTGCCATACAGATCTCAATCACTAGGGGCGCCTTTGACAAATGGGTTGTCCCCCAGTTAGCTGACACCGGCTAACCGGTGGGCCCCGCCTCCTCTCGCCCTCCCCCTCACACAATCGGCTAACCGACCCCGATTATCTCAATCGACCCTTCGGGGTCGGTTAGCCGCACCCTCTTATCCGGCTGTCAAAGCCGCCCTATATGTCTAAGTTCTGGCCTCAAATCTCTGATAAACTACCAAGTCTTCAACCTTTCATCTGCCATGATATGGGGAGCATAGCGACCCAACTCTACAAATCTAGATCGATACTACATCACTGACATATTACCCTCTGTCAGCTCCATAAATTGATACATCCTCTTTGTCCTGACATGCTTTGGACTGAAAATGCGCTCGAAGGTTGCAAGAAACTCTAGCCATGGGATCTACCGTAGAGGACGTGATTGGAATGCCAATTCCCATTCTATAGTCCACCACGACAAAGCTGATCCCTACAAATGGTAACTCACCAGCAAGATTTTCTCCTCATCCGCACATTCCATCGATAGGAACACGTGCTCCACTGCATCAATCCACGATCTCGTTGCATCAGGATCCGGTTAGCCTTCAAACATTGGTAGGTGAAACTGCAAAAACTATCACAAAACACGTCCACGGCTGCCATGTGACGAACTACCCTCGCCAGCCTCCTGACCATAATGCTACTAACTCTCATCTACTGCATGAAATTTTGATACATACTAACATAAAACTCGGCCTGACCTGGCACACCTGGGGTCGCTACCACTAGGGGAGATGACTCACTACCTGGTTCATCTCTACTTGGCTCCTCTTGGGCCCCTACCGACACCTTAGGCAACGATCGAACACGCCTCCTCGACGCCATCTAACCTTTAACACAAGCACAGGAAACAAGGTCATGAATAAAATAAACACCCTATGCCAGCTGGTGACTGTACTAGACTTCCTAAACTCTTAAATGCTGCAATTGTTTCTAATTCCCATGCGTTTCCACAACCAGGCTCTGATACCATCTGTAACGACCCAAGATCTGGATACCGAGTCAGACCCGATACCATTCGGATCCTACGCCACCACCCATGACCTGGAAAGCTTGGAAGGGTTATTTGGAGTGTTGTGGTTATGCATTGAAATTTTTAACAATAGTAGAAAATAAATTACAGAGTGAATAAATAATTGGTAGAAATAAAATTACATTTTATAACAAATAACATAACTATAGAGTCTAGACTACAAGTATAGTCAACTAGAAAGGAAAAGTACCCTGCTACGAGACATACCCCGGCACTGGCAAGCTAGTGACTAAAGGTCCCCCGATAGGGATGCACCACCTCGAGGAGAAGTACTACACCTGAAAAACCAGAGAGTGAGCCTCATCTCATTGGCTCAGTAGGGGTCCCGTGGATCCCCACCATAACGAAAACGGTAAGTAGTAACAACATTAACAAGAATAATAACAACAACAAACAACAGTGGCCAGAACAATAAGAACGGTAAACGGAGGGAACGTGAAATGAGGTAATCTATCCTCGCAGATGGAACCTCTAACAAGGCCATGGGCCCAACACACAACCTCACCTAGACACTAGAAATCCTCGATCTCGAGCTAGGACTAGGAAAAGAACCACACCCTCTACACAGGGCGACTCCAGCCCATCTGCCGTAAAGGCCATCAACAACACTATCGATACGTTACCCTTACCGACATAGGGTCTGCCACTCAAGTATACACAACATGGCCAGATGCATCCATTGACGTCTTATACTGTGCCAAGGCCTCATATGCGCGCACACTGCCTACACCCGGTCTCGGGAGGACCAGAGGAGACACACACACACCACACCTTGGGACTGGCTAGGATATGTGCCACTGCATCCCATAGCACGGCTATGTCCAGCTACCTGACACGGGGTACCCGCCACTGCACCTGATAGTGACATACTCTTATCCTAACCAAGGTACATATGCTCAGGCGGTCTTACCTCTATACAGGGAGCGTCGTACACACTAGACGATCTCACTTGGCCCGACCACGGTAGGCCACTAGGTTGTCATCGTCTGGCCTAGCATGAAATGCCCTCAAGGTAGTGTAACTAGTAAATACGATCTTCCGTGGTCTTGCGGGAATCCACCGTATAACTCTATCATCCGCGGTCTCATGGTAATCTCGACAATGGGCGTACACACGCACGCAAACCACCATAAATCACAGTATGACACCATGGGTGTTGAGAAAACTACCCATAACTCGGATGACAGAAGCTAGTGGATATCGGCCCACTAAACTCACACAAAGACTACCCGCCGCGATCATAGAACTCATGCGGATATGACCCTCTACGGTCACAGGAGTCATGCAGTATATAACTCACCACGGGCACGCAAGCCACGTGGAAACTACACTATATGTATGCGGCCAAACCCACCATAGGGAACCCATAAACCTCGCACTACGTAAACCCATTCTCGGGTGGCCACCACCCTCACAGGGTTGAAATGGCCCAATTTCAGTGGGTTTCTTTGTTTATAACATTAACTTTTGTATTCCAGGGTGAAAACCTGATCACCGGAGTCAACTGGGCCGAACAGGCCAAAAATCGGTCGACTAGTAGTGCTGGTCGATCGATCAACGCCGACCACATGATAGGGTCGATCGATCGGCCTGCTGGTCGGTGGACCGACTAGGTGGGTCGGTCGACTGAACCCAGGGACCAGTCGACCAATTTCTGCATGTCTGTGATGGGAACCCCTTCGTGATGTCTGATTCCACGCCCCACTCGCTCCGCACGGGGAGAAAAACAAATGGGAACTATTCCCCGATATGCAAACCACCGGAAATCACATTTTAAACTACAAATCGCCACCCAAATCGGCGGAATCGTCTCTCGCCCTAAAACATGCTTTTTAACCCCAACAAAAGGAAAACACACTCGAACTTGCTCTAATTGGAACGAAATCGCGGGAAACTAAAGTGCAAGGGTCAGAGATGCATTCCCCTACCTTCTTCGAAGAAACTACGCAAATTCCATGCTGAAAACACTTCTTTCATCGACCGGTTCTTCACAAAAACGTGAAAACTTTCTTCCACGATGCTGCCTCCCATTCCACTCTCCGGTCCTCGCCGCTCATCACCCGTGGCACCCTCCACCTCGCCCATAAGTCCTCCCCGTCGGCCGTCGGAGAAGAAGATGGAGAGAGGGAGAGAACAAGAGAGAGAGAGGGAGAGATGAGTTGTGGGAGAGAGGGAGAGAAATGAGGGGAGGGGGGTTTAAATAAAAAAATTTTTTATTTCTTTTCCTTTTTTTTTGAAAATTCACTTGAACTCTGTAAATTCTTGAAATATATATTCTCACTCAGAAAAAATTCCAGGAAAAAGTAAGGCCGCTCAATGCGTCGCCACGGACCTGAAATAATTCACGCAGATACCATCTAAGGGTCCAAAGATCCAATATTAAAGTCCGAAACTAATACGAACATGTTCCGTAACCCCCGAAAACACGATCCGAAACCTGGGGACATTACAACTTTCATAGACATGCCCCATTAGATGGTATCGACATCTTCCCATGGTAAACATACTAAAGTAGTGACATTGAGTCTCCTTTTAATGACAGAGTACTGCAAGTCACTAGGGGTACAAAGAGGATCACACTAATGCGATCTATGATCTCACCCAATGATAAAACATATATCAATTCATCATTAGTCATATACGGTCATATAGCACATGCAATATGAAATGCATGCAATGCTGTTCTTCCATTAATGTGGATGTTCTACTTCATAATCACAACAACACCTCATGGATCTTAATCTAGTAGTGACTTACGTGGCTAAGCTAAGTCTTGAGTGGCACAAATTACTCACTTTCACTTAGCGCCCTCTCGTGAGCCTTTCATCCAGCTTTCATAGGCTCCATGGGATTGCAACCATATCCTTTTGGTCGATCTTGTCAGATCTCATCTTAGCCACGGCTAAGGCGACATATATATACATGATGTTTGCGATATTCCACTCACTCCTCCCCCAAGGGTGTCGAAAACATCAAATGTCGTAGCTTGCACGCTATCTACAAGTGCCATGGAGAATCACCCATATGAGAGGGCCAATTCAAGCTCTGTGACACTCTAACGATGTATGCACCAATCATTCAATCCAAGAACAGATTTATGGAGAATTTTCATTCAATTCAAGGACACACTCTTGGAAAGTGAGCAAACAATGTTAGTAATGATGTCAAAAAAATTGTATCAACTACAATGTACAACCCATGGACCTATAATGGGTGACAAAACTCTCTCCAGCTATCTACTAGGTTAGTGGGTCAGCTTTCACAACTTGTACAACTATGTTGGAGCACCAGTAACTCTAGTTAGTGGATTAGCTTCTACTACGAGAACAAATCTGTTAGCAACACCACTAACCCTAGTTAGTGGATTTCAGATGTAGTGCCAATGGACACATATGTGTCATGTTCAGCCATCTTATGGCCCTTGGCAAAGGTCAATGCCAAAGTACTATCTGCCTACAACAATACATCCTCATCCCAGTAAGATATAGTTGCCAATCATTGTAGGATGATCCGTAACCATACTACCCAAGGCATGCGGAGAAGCCTGCCACATACTTTGCCTCCATTGAGGACAAAGTGATGTGTGTCTACTTCTAGTTGTGTCATGAGATGGCTCCACCATATATCAGGAATACAAAGGCTGGGGTGGACTTCCACTTATCTCTATCACTATCCCAATTTACATCACTATAGCTAATTAGTCTTGAGTCATCCACAAGAGATAGCTTGGCATCCCTTGCAGATGCTAAAAGTGTGGGAATCGGATTGCTTTGGTAATGAGTAACTAGACCTATTATAAAGCTAACATCCAGCATAGTACACAACATGGCATATATTAGACTCCCAATCATAGTTGCATAAGGCACTCTCCACATCTCTTCCTTTTCTTCAATCCTGGGACATTGACTACTTTAAGCACACCCTTTATTAAGTGGAGTATCAATGGGTTTTAAGGGATGTAGTCTAAATCACTCCAGGATCACACTACTATAGGTCTCCTGATACAAAACTTTGGACCTTAATTTTTGAGCGATTTTGCACAATCTTTGTTTCAAGCACTTCAAGTACATAGCTCGTCCCTGAGCACATAGCTCACCTTCCCCATATTTTTCATCTCACAAATGAAAGACAACCATTCCCTAGTGACATTAATTAACTCCATATTATTTTTAGTTATCAAGATGTCGTTGACATATATACCACGATAAAATGAGAGACTCTTCTCCCACTCGCTTGAGATACAGACAATGGTACTCCTCAATCATATCAAAGCTAAATAACATTGTCTAGATGATTGTTTCAAGTCATATATGAAATGCTTGAAGCAGTAAACTTTTTGTGTGTGTGTTTTTGGCCTCAAAGCCCTATGGCTAAGCTATCTAACATTTTTTCGTCTAGTTCTCCATTTGAAAAATGTAGTCTTCACATCTATTTGGAACACATTTAAATTCATATGCATGACAATAGCTAGAATCAATCAAACAGATGAAGATCTTGTTAGGTCCATTGGGTGCCAACGGATCTAGAAGGGGGGGGTTGAAAAGATCCAATACAATCTTTTACCCTTTTTAAAACTTAACAAATAAACACACAATACGCTGAACTGTAGGTGGAAGATGTGAAGCACAACGGATCTAATAACAACAGATTAAAACAATGACACAAGTTACCTTACGTGGACTGATGGGTCAAGGGAGCATGCAAGGTGCAGTCGAATGTAGTAGCAGCGAGAGCTCAGCAGTTAGACATAACCGCTGCACGTCAGTCTCCTAGTGTGTGTGAGCAAAATGTAAATGTGATCGTGGGAAGACAACTAGAAGTGCATATGATGAGACTAGCACACGAACCTGTGAATGGGGGAAAAAGACATGGAACAATCACATAAATCACAATCCACTGCACAGGGATTTTTAAGGTGGTTCGGTTACAAATCGGCAACCTACGTTCACCCCTCACCAAACCGGTGACGCTTTACCACACGAGGATGAAGTCCTCAACACACACGGGGATGAAATCAACCAGACACACACACACAAGGGGACGAGCCCCCCGCCCCCCCCCCACACACACACAAACAAAGGAAAGCAAGCTATATAGGGACATACTCCCAATCACACACAGTTGAACACAGCCTAAAACCACTTTCGGTCTCCCATCAGAGCACCGGACACACACATACGACTTAGCAGATGTGAGATTAACAGAAACAAATACTGACTAAGGAGAACACCCAAATTGTTGCTTCAGATCAAAGTCTTGAAGCTCTTTCAACCCGTCCGGACACAAGTCCGATCTGGCTTCTTTTCAAGCTCAAGCTGGCTGCATAAAGGGCTGCACTCCTCTAGGCTTCCTCTTTTCAGGAACTCTCTAAGACTGCTCAGGTTTCTTATCTACTCACAGCACTAAACTGGTTTGGACCTCGCACTGGGCTGCACTCTTCCTTCTCTTTTCTTCCTCATAAATATTCAACTAATGCACATAACACGTTGGCTTCTTCTTCAAGGGTTGCAGTAGCAGTAGCTTATTTTGTAGAAGCTTCACATATATATATATATATATATATATAGAAGAACTTGGTGGGGGATTTTCCCTCCAAGAGAGCTGTAACGAAATCAGATAGAATTCAAAAACCTTCTTTGACCACTGACCTTCTTCCAGCGGTGCTTGACTTGATCCACCGGTCATAAGGGAGTAGATGGGAAGACAATTTTCCCTCCTAAATCTTTTCTTGGGTTGAGGTAGATGTTCTGCAAGAAGTTGACTTGAGCTGGCATGGCTTCTCAGCCTAGTCCTAGGATAGGACGATGGCAGGCAGAGAGTAGACCTTTTTGAGATCTTGTGGCATTGTCCAGTGTGTAATGAAGTGCATACCACCTAGCCAATCCTCTTTCAGGATAGAAAAGATAGTCTTCTGGCATAGAAGACTTCCACAGATTTGGTCCCTGGCAAGTCTTCTTCGAAAAAGATGCTCTACGATGGCATAATGAGATGGCAGGACCTCTGTCCTAGGAAACTCCCTCCAGACTTCAAAAAGCATGTTTTTGGAGGTTTTCGTAGGAGTTCTTTATTCTCTAGATGGCCTTTGGAAACTGTGCAGGTTAAACAGATAAGGCTTGGAAAACTTCTGGTGTGTCGACACAGCAGTGACCTTGCGTCGACACAGCTTCATGTATCCTTGAGTCAGCTGGCGAGCTTGAGCTTCAAGGCATCGACGCAAGACTGAAGGTGTGTCGATGCATCCTTTGAGAAGCCCGTTTACAATGACTTCTGGAAATGCCATTGCGTCGACGCCTTGAGAGGACTGAGTCGACGCAACCTTTGCTGAAACTGCCTTACGGGTCATATGTCACGGGTAACACCTATTTGTCACCCTTATCTATCTATTTGTCACCCATATCTTCTATTTATTACCCGTAACAGCTATTTTTCACCCTTAGCTGCTAGGTGCCGTCGCCTTCTATCAACTTGTTATTCTTTGAGAGCTCAACGTGACTGCGTCGACGCAATGAGAGGGCAGGGTCGACGCAAGAGACTTCCTTCTTTAGCTATTACGAGCTTAACCATTTCTCGTGTCGACGTAGCCAATTGAATGCGCCGACGCATCCTTGCAAGATGTGTTTGAGTTGGCTTCTGTGAGGGCTAATGCAGTCGACACCGCAACCAGAAGGGGTCAACGCAGCCTTCTTGAACTTGCAGTTCTCAGCTGAATTCTATTGCCTTTTGATTTTCCTTTCTTTTCCCAACCTTTTCTTGGTTTCCGTGCATGCCTGTGTCTCGAATTCTATGCAACCATCAATTTCATCACCTGTCTTGATTTCTGTGCATCTAGTTACCTCGATTTCTATGCCGCCAGCAATGTCTTAGCTTCTAGGAGCATATTCCATGCAGTTTGGTCTGCCAAGGTCCTTTCTTCAAATCTTAATTTCTCTTTCTTGAATTCTCCCAATCTTTGCTTGCATATGATGGGGACATCACCTCCCATGCCCACATTCACGGCTCGTCTCCTCGCCCCGGTTGCATCCGGCATGGTCTAGTTATTTATTTTGAGTCCTATGTAATTTTTATTTGAGTCATGTCCCTAGGTCTTTGTTTATTCCCCTAAGTTTGAGTGTCATTAGGTTGATTAGACTAGCTATTGGGCCCAATTCAGTGGGCTAGGCCCAGGGGCGCCCCCTACCCCCTTGGTTATTTGCCGTTGTAGCAAGAGTCAGGGACTTTTTATAAAATGTGGGTTGCCTATATATAGGACCCCATTCCCCCATTTGAAGTTAATGAAATTGCCATATATTAAGTTCCAAAATTCAAGTTTCTTGTGGAGAGAATTCATTAGTGGGGTGTGAAGCCCTATGGTGAGAAGCCATTCCATTCCATTCCCTCTCTCTCTCTCTAAGGGGGTAGCCCCCCTCTCTCTCTCTTCCCCCCTCCCCAAATTTTGAATTTTCCCTCTCTCTCCTCTCTCCTTCACCTAGGCTCCACCTCATCCACACACCACTAGCCACCCCAACCACGTCATCACTTCCCTAGGTGCATTCATTACCCCTCCACCAACTCCAGCCAAATCTCCTCCCTCCTTAGGAGAATCTTGGCCTTCCTAGCACAATCCACCCAGTCCCCACACAATCTTGCAGCTCCCAAGGGGAATTTGAATTGTTTCCCTCCACTCTCTCCACCCCTTCCACTTCCCTTCACCATTAGTCACCTCCCTCCCCTATCTCTTGTGCCATTGGAGCTACTCCCAGCTAGCCAATTCGCAGCTCAAGATCTGCAGAGGACCAGCAGCTTGCAGAGGCGACCTTGACTTCATCCCGGCATCCCTGGAGGCCCAAGTGGTACCGTCGGAAGCGTCTCCTTCTCCTCTTCGCAACGGTGGTGGTCTCGTCCCATTCTGAGGTCGTGGATGCCCGGAGAAGCCGTTATCCCCAAACTACGCTTATTCTCCTTGACTGTCAACCTGAAGCCGGTTGCAGAGGCTCCCACTGACAACTTCCTGAAGCTCTGAAGACGAGCCTTGGCTGAGAGTTTCTACACCGAGTCTACTTCCAGTATCAAGAAGCGGAACCCCGTTCGACATCCGGAGCTATGATTTTTCATTTTTCTCCCCCAAGTGCGCTGTTCTGTCCAGTCTAGGACTGAACAGACACCCGATCACTGTTCGGGCTATCTCTATCTACTCCGACCTCCTCCGGCACCCCCGTGGGACTTCGTTCGAAGAGAACTCGACAACAAATCTAGAGACTCTAGCCAAGCTTGAATCGGAGCTGAGGAGCGTCCATGGCAGCCTCGTCTTCCAGCTGTACGGGTGTAGAAGCTACCAGAACCAGCAAGCAGAGGCACTGTTCATGACCCTGCCCCGACCATCGCCGTCATTCTAAAATTCCCCCAAAAATTGGACATCTTTCTGAGTCAACTACAAAGATTTTTCCACTGGTTTCGTCACCAACGGAGCTCGGGGGAGTTCGCAGCAGTGCCGACACCGACTGTCTATCCGCTATTCGAAAGAGTGGACAGAACAATCATCATCCTTTCATTTAGTTCCTAGCTTCACTCTCCCCACCTAACCCCATGAGGGTCCCCGCACCCCAACTAAAAACCCCTTCTACAACCCTCACTATCCAAGCCCCCTTGGTCCCCACCACTACCCCTCCATCTTCCCCTATAAGGGACACTCCCCCCAAGATCGACCAGCCCAAGCCACCCCAACTAACCGATCTCCCACTCCCTCCCCCAAAACTCCCATGTCCTAGGCCTCCACTACTTCCCCTCCCTATCCCAAACCAAGTTTCCCTTTACTTCCACCCCGGGTGCACCATACACCAACCATCACCACCTCACCCCCAAAAGACCCTCTCACCTCCCTGGAGGAGGAACCCATACCCGACCCTATAGTGGTGAACACTCCGGACACTATCCCCACCGCGGAGACCACCCATGTCCAAGTGGAAGAAGAAACCTCACATGGTGGCCTTCACCTTACACCACCCTCTCTAGTTGGGGCCGAGCTCATCTTAGGAGAACCCCTTATTAGTTGGCTAAAGGAGAGCCCAATAAGAGAGATCACGGCCCACGATTTCCCTCCCGCGGAGCAAAACCTTCCCATAGTACCCTTCTAATCCTATCACACCACCATCCAATCATCTTACCAAGTGAAAACCCTAGGGGATCTTCTTAAAGGCTTAGCATGGCAAATAGAGTTTACGAGCATGTTGACCCCGGTGACCAACCAATCTAGGAGCCGTGACCTCCTACACCTATGTGTCGGGTCTATCACCTCAGTTTGCACCATTGGTTGCTACACTAGCAACCTCCTTTTACTCCTCTCACACCTGATGAGCCCGACTCCATTCTCAAATTGGAGTTCCTTATATCGGAAAGAAAGTCAAGTCATCCCCTTATGGCCGACCCACTCACCAAAGACTTCGACTTACTTATTTCACTAGAGGTGGATGATCCACCACCATTTGAGGACCTTGAGGACATAGAACTCCTCTCCCTTGGTAACCTTTCCATGACCCCTTTGACCCCTTCCTATGGGAGCCTAGATCCCTATGTGATCCACCACCCTTACTCACCACCCACCTTTCCCTACCCCAATCCACCATGAGTGACCCAACCACCTTATCCACCACCCACCTTTCCCTATCTCAACCCACCGTGATTGACCCAATCCGCCCCATCACTATGGGAGCCATGACTTTGGGCGATGTACACCTAGGGATAGAGGAAGTGCCCTACTTCATGATATCCACCTTTCCAGACCCCTTTGACCCATTCCAATGGAAGTCCAAAAGCCCACACATAGGAGACATCTTTGGCATAAGAGTGCATAAGTCTTGGCGTACAACACCACTTGGCATGATTCATAAGTCGGGTCCACTCGTTCATATCACCCACATGTCAAGTAAGATTCATGATTGATTCATATTTGGGTGTATCGGCCTGCCCTCATTTAACATTGGTCATACACATGTCAAAAGCATCTACGGATGTCCGGGTCCCCCGACATTTATCACCACTTTGCAAAATAGGTTCACCTATGGGTGCCCCGGCCCACCTAGGCCCACCAAAGTCTACATAGCAACATTTCATGATAGGCCCACATATGGTTGCCCCGGTCCTCCCCATTCCACAAAGTCTTCTTAGCGTCAAAGCATGATTGGTCTACTTTTGGTTGCCCAGGTCCACCTATCACCCCTAGAATGTCAGCATTCACAAAATTGCATGAAAATCTTTGCAAGCACATCAGCAAGGAAAATGAGACTTATAAAAGATAGGCTGACTCCCATCGGCATCACCAAGAATTTCACGTGGGTGACTTTGTGATGGTGAGGATGGAGAGGCTCTCCCCGGGAGCCATCTCCAAATTGAGGCCTCATGGGGCTGGTCCCTTCCAGGTTCTGAGATGCATTGGCACTAATGCCTATGAGTTAGATCTTCCCGAAGAGTACGGACTGAGCCCCACATTCAATGTGGCCGACCTAGTGCCATATAAGGGACCCGCGGTGGTACCCAATGAAGATATTGAACTCATTTCTCCCATTGAGAGAGCGCCCACCAGTGAGAAGAGTCCACTAGCCAAGAGAGCCCAGTGTGAGCGAATTGAGCGAATATTGGATGAACAGGTCACTACCACCAGGAGCAAGGTATACGAACGTGATCTGTTAGGTCCCGTAGTGCAGGAACACGGATCTAGAGGGGGGGTGAATAGATCCAACTACTAAAAACTATGTCCAATTAAAAACACAACTAGCACACAACAGAATATACAAGATTGAGTAATTTAATCTAAATAGTTTTAAACTTGATTTACTCAATCTCACCGAGCTCACACGATTATACAAACAGATAGGATAGAGAACACCCAATCACAAGAATCAAACCACAAGACACGGGGATTTTTAAGGTGGTTCGGGACCACGATGGGCTCCCTACGTCCACCCCTCACCAAACTGGTGAGGCTTCACTACACGCTACAAAATGTAGCAACACGGGGACGAACCCCAATAGACACACGCTGCTTTCACAGCAAACCACACATACACGAGGCCTTGCCTCAAGCTACTGCCACAGCAGCACACACACACACACACAGACACACACACACATTGGGGAACACACCCCGAACAAATTCGTCACACAGAGTCACAACTCCGTCCACACACACGTAGGACAATGCCTACACAACCACACGGGAGAAAACTCCCAACCACACACGGGGAACACACCCCAAGTTATGCCCAACCACACACGCGGATGTACTCCGCACAAAACGACGCACAAAAATCAACACACACACTCGGAGACCCCTTTCTCTGAACACCCACACAAAGCATTATCTCAAATGTTTATAAACTGAAAACACATATGTGCTATGACCCTCCAAACAAATTATAGAAATGAAAACTAGACAGATGTGTCAAGTATAAGGCTCCCCCTTCTTCAGCAAGATCTGATTCTCCTTGCTCGTTGACGGATGATCATGATTTAGATATCATCTTCTTTGTCTCCTTAAGTTGCACGTCTTCACCTGAAAGAACAGATAGAAATGATAAGCTCAAACTTTAAGTTAATCTCAATCAAGACAATAGAAATGAACGGTTTAGAGATCCCCCTCTTCATCTTCATCCTATACAAGGATCACATGAGCATTAGGATTGTTGAATCACACAATTCGCAGCTCATATATATGTATGCAAGAGAGAGTGGATATAAGACTTATAAAACCATCCTAAGATGTCTTAAAACAGATATTCAAGCTCAATCAACAACGATTTTGAGAAATCAGAATGAAGAAGATGTTGCAGTGATTAAAGCTCTCACTTTCTCTCCTTTGAACATATTTGAATGCTTCTGAAGTATGAAACCCGTTCTTGAAGAAGAATGATTGATTCTTGCATGGATGATGCTTGTAGCATGAATTTCTTCGTAGCTTGTGGCAGAGGAATGGATGAGGACGTGAAACCTTGTTATTCCCTTCATATACAAGCTTAAAACATGGTGGAAGATGCCTTGGAGCTGCTACCTGCGACCTGCACACACAAGGGTTAGAGGAAAAATGATTTTCAGATCTCGCATCATGTTCCTTATGGTTTGCAACCAAAGAGATGTATATAAATGATTAGAATGGTCAAGGGATAGCTTGGAGACCAGATCCACGAATTAGGGAGACATATAGGGCATTAGGAATTGATTGGTAGGACTTTTGGGGCAAGAAAACGGCGGTCAAAGATGGTGGCTGGACGTCCGACTGGAAAGGGTCGACCCCAGGGTCGACCCTCGGGCTCACAGAAGCCAAACAGAACCTGTTTTATAGTTCTGGGTTACAGGGGTCGACCCTCGTGTTCCCAGAACCCAAAACAGAACCACATTTGTGGTTCTGGTTTACATGGGTCGACCCTTCCATGGTTCGACCCCAGGGGTCGACCCTTTCAGGCAGATTTCAAGAAAATGGGTATGTTTTGATTCTGTTTGAACGGAACCTGAGAGGGTCGACCCCATGGGTCGACCCCTTCTAGTTTGGGCCTGAAAAATAAGTAAAAACACCATCAAATCAATGGGAAACAATTGATTAAATATTACCATGTTCCCATAAAGATCAACCATGATTTTTCATCCTGAAACACATGATAAACCATGATGTTAGATCAAGATCAAAATATATGGGTCATGCATTAACATATGAGGATAGTTTGGAGACCGAGACCCGAAAGACATGAAATGAGATTACGAAATCATTAGCATGAGGCATATGAGAATTCCCATGAAAGATCTGTATCAAGGCACTAGAGAACCCAATTTTCCAACTCAAGATTAGAAGAGTGTCACCATGGATTCTAATATAACTTCTTACCATTGCATGATGAACAACTTTGGAATCAAGGTACACGAAAACAATAATGAGTCATATTCCATTTGATCAATCTCCAAGCTCCAAGCTCATCAAACCACACATCACAAAGCAATCTCACCAAGTGTAGAGATAATGTTTGTGCTAACCTCAAAGCACGTATGAGCCTTAATGCATCCACAGGATGATAAGCCTTATAGAATTACAATACATCCACATGATGATATCCCAATAGAAATAGTTTATGATCATTTCCACAACCATTTCAAACTCCATACACATGACGACATGAACAACCATTCTCGCACACGGCCAAGCAACAAAGGCATTTTGTAATCATCAAAATCACATGCACAACAATCTCTCCCATTTTGATGATGACAAAATATTTATGCTATAATGCTCTCTCATAAAGCTCTCTCTCCCCCTTTGACATAATCAAAAATTAGGATCATGATGGAGGATCCAAGATGGCATGAACTAATATGCGTAATATGCATGATATGCATGAACTAATTGCAAAGCTGTTGGATACCAATTGTTGAAATTGGAGATGCAAATGTGGATAATATGGTCATGTAGAATGCAAGATGACAAAACGATATGCAAATGCTCACGAGTTGTAGCAATTGGAAATGGTGTATGGCATGACAATAATGAGCAAGCAAACAAGCACTCAAACACCCATAGAAAGGTATTAACTCATGCAAGTCCTGATAAGTTAAGCAGATAAGATCACATGCAAAGCTCCCTCTTTGACATTGACATAATAGATGATTGGCTTTGATTTTCAAATTTTTAATTTTTAGTTTTCTTGTGAAATGCATGAAACAGGATGTATGAAAGTGATGAAACATGAAATGCATACAATGTAACCAAGCATATATCTATAGATACATGCAACATAACTCCTTCACAAGAAGTGATACCAATTGATTTAAAGTGAGGGGATAGGTGTAGAAAAAGTGCAAGTGAGTCATTAAGTTCAGAATGCTCATGATTACACCTAGAGGATTTTACAGATAAATAGGAGAAGACATACAGTAGGTCAAGCAATTAATCAAATTTTCAAAATACATATCAAATCAAATTACCATGTGCAAGTGAGTAACATGAGTATGAATCTTAGCCATATGGATAACCGAATTTTTAAGTAAACACAATAGTAAGTTCAAAAACTACATTTCAATCTAGAGAACAGCGTATTGGAGGCTTCGCTCTTCCTCATCAAATTATCATCAGTAATTTTCACACTGACAATCTGAATTTTTCTAAGAAGGATCAGGTTCAAATAATTCTTTTTACGCGAGAGACACATGGAGCTCATGTCAGAATCCCCGGTTACTCAGAATACTGAACCTTGTCACCTCATTTGAACAGAGATACTTTAGTCAACACTTTTCAGAAATGAACCACATCACGTCTCAGGTGACATGTGTCATTTTACTCAGTGAGACTTAGCATTGCTCTGCCTTTCATTTCAACCATTTTTTTTTGTATGTTGAGGTAGGCAGCTTTTTCCTTAACTGTCTGTTATAATCCATGCAGCAAGTTGAATTACTTTAGAGTGTTGAAATGAAATTCCTATATCCTTATGAATAACACTCAATTTCACATTAAAGTGCATGAAGTGTACGAATTTGATTTAACATGTATGGAGAAAATTTAACTTAGAATAGGATAGTGTAGCTCCCCCTATGTAAATGTAATAAGCATGAAATACTCCCCCTGAGAGTTTGACATGAAACACACTTGTTAAGACTCAGATGCAACATTATTTAACAATGAGTATTCGGTCTTAGAAGTTTCAAAGGAAGGGGTTGAATAGCATATAATAGCATGCAAGCATGCTATAGAGATATGCATATGCAATGCAAAATGAAAAAATATGCAATTTCAGTTCTTGAATTGTTGGCCCCAAAGATATGAGACCAATTGTTGGAAGTATTCATTTTGGCAATTATGCAACATGAAATGTGGAAAATGATACATTTCAAAATATACACTATATGTATGCTGAAAATGCCAATTATGCAACAAGACACACGATGAGCTTCTTCTTCCAAAAGCACTATGTGAATGATATGCAGAGATATAATATGCAATGTGATGCAAGATTTCAGATTTCATATGACACTCTATATGCACCCAATGCAACTAATGCATGACACGCATTACCAATTGTTCAAATGTAAGGACACAATTTATTCTGAAAAGAGAATTCAGAAAATTCATTCAAAGCATCAAAATCATCACATGTGAACTTTTCTTGAAAACAGTTGTGCTTTTATCCAGAAAGATGAGTGGCACATTGGTAAAGAGCATGAACATTGATCAACTTCAGTCCTCAAGATGTTCAGCCATAAACACAATATCATCATGTTGAGAGAATGGAAAAACATCATTTTCAAAATTTTCAGCATGCAAAACTCCCCCATAATCAATGCATGATTTCAGAAAATTCATTTAAGTTGGATGCCATATGCATAGATGATTCATGGTACCGGGCGGAGACATATTCTCACGCATGGTGATAGCTTTCAGACAGGCTTGACCTGCCCTTCCATATGTCACCATTTTATATACCATGTAATCATTTAAATGATGATCAGAAATAAATGTATTCTCATTTGACATCGGGGGTTTAGTAAAAGGTATTCAATGGCTACACTCTTATATATACTGCTCAGATGTTTCAATACCATTCAGCCGAGCATTCATTATCCACATTGTCAAGAACAACCAAGGGGTATCCAAACCTTCAAAATCACTGTCTGTCAAGTTATGGCATTAACATCAAGACCAAGGTACTTCAGCCAAACACTTTATTTTCTCACTTTTGTCTTGAGTTACCTTTATTAATATTTTTAGATTCTTTACTTTATTCCATTTGTTGTCTTCTGCATTAATAAGCTCCTTTCTTTCTCTCCTGCAAGAAATAGAATGATATTAGCCAGAAGAAATGGAAGTAGATCAAATCTGGCATTGAAGTCCTCTTGAGCTCCTTTCTTTATCTCCATGATTTCAAGGGTTAATGGTCATTATCAAACCTGCACTGTAAAGAGCTCAATTCATGTCAATATTAAGCCAATGCATATGAAGAAACTAACTTCAAGACTTTTCATCACATATGACTCTCTCTCTCTCAACCTGCAATATCAAAAAGTCAATTTCATATCAATCTCAATTCAAAACAAGTGAGAAGCCCAATTTCAGAACTTTTCTTCCACAAGACAATCTCCTATGAGCTGCAAGTATGTATGATGAATTGCAACTATCAATACAAGTGATTCACTCAAGCTATCATGAGTTCAAAATAAATTTCAGAAATTTCAGGTTTAGTCCAACATGTGTAAAGAGTCAGGTCTATGCATATAAGGCACATGAAACACATAAGACTGCCTCTACAATCAAATTAGTATCAATTCAAGGACAAACCCATGTTTACCAAGACATTACACCCGAACTGGCCAAGTCGACTTAAAACCTTCCCCTTGGTCTCAAGGCAATCATGCAACAAAGTTCTCATTTGGTTGTTTTGGGTACCCAAACCTTCTTGGGTCCCGGATGGTTAGTTGCACCTCTAGAGGGTGCCTTCCACAGTTTTTGGGCATGCATATCATCACAATACATTAAGGAGTAAACTTGCATGATATGCCCAAACTCACCACAATAATGACAACAACCAAGAGACTTCATAGAATTCTCATAAACATGATAATCAAATTTCTATGATTTAGTATGAATGTTATCATTATAAGCATGGAAATTTCTCTTCTTCACAACAGGATGAGCATGAAATTTCTGTGGGTTGGCGAAAGTATAATTATTTTTGACTTTAAAATTCTTTCTTTCATTTACTTGCCAACACTGTGACACACGGTGTCCTAGCTTTCCACATTTAAAACAAGCAACCCTTTTTCTTTTGGAAACAAGTTCATTTTTGCATGCTTTCAAATCATCCGATTTCATAATGAAACAATCATTCTTCAAATGACCATGCTTACCACAATAATGACAATTGACATTTGTTGATTTTGGAGCATGGTTTTCGTGACTTTTGTGAGCATGAATCCTAATGCTCCTAGGTTGAGCCTGAGCCTTGGGATTTGATTTCTTAACACAAGAAGCATTTGACATATTTGAGGAACAAGAAGCATGCACAAAAGATGTTTGAGTCTTTAGCCCAAAGGCTTTCTTTTTGGTGGGTTCATACCCAAGACCTTCTCTTTAAAAATTTACCTTGGTCTCCAAAATCCTGTTCAGATTTTCTTCCCCATTCACAAACTTAGACAAAGAAGCATTTAGATCAAGAATTTCCTTTTCAAGTGATGAAATATACAATTCATAGGAAATGATCTCATTATCACAAGAAATGACTCTTTCATTCAATTGGGCATTGATGGTTTTGTAGCTCTCCATCATTTGTTCAAGCACATGCATCTTGTCAGATTCATCAACAATCACAGATTTCTCCATTTCAAGTTTTTCAAGATTTTGCAATCTACTTTCAAGCAGGGAGATTTGAATTAGCATCGCACTGTTCTCCTTTTTGAGTTCTTCATTTTCATTTGCAAGTTTATCATTCATAATCAATTCATTGCAAATATCATGATCAATAGAGTTTGACTCCATTTTGTTTCTCATATCTTTTTCAATTTTCTCCAATTGATCAATTATGTTTTTGAGGGCAACATTTTCATTTCTCAAACATGCAATGGTTTCTTTGCGACATTCAACATCATGCTCTAAAAGTTCATTGAAGTTAACAAGCTCAGAACATTTATCACAAGAACCATTTTCATGGAGCATGTTTTCAGATTTCTTTTTCAATTTTCTATTTTCTGACTTGATTTTCTTATATTACTTTTCCAACTCATCATAAGCCTCAACAAGATCATCAAGAGTAAATTCTTCAGAATCTGAATTTACCTCTTCTGCATTTTCATCACTTTGTTGATCAGCATCATCGACCATGAGATATTTTTGTCTTTCCTTTTCTTGAGCTTTGATCAACCGGTCCATAAGCTCCTTTACCGTCCTACAAGAAGATACAAATGGATACTTGTTAGTATTTATGGAAGCTTTCAATAAACTCAAAGCAGTAATATTATCATGATGCATCATTTTATCCTGATTAGACCACTTGGTCTCATCTAGAGGTAATATGTGTGGACCATGACATATCAATTTCCAGAGACAAGGATTAATAGAATTGATCACCACACACAGTTTACCTAGCCATGAATCAAAATTTAAACCAGTGAAGATTGGCAAACAGTTCATTGATATATATTCAGTAGAAAAATTCATGATTATGGAATGCACTGGGATCACTCTGTAGATCGCAAGATCTAGGGACAACAGAGCCTCGCTCTGATACCAATTGTTGGGTCCCGTAGTGTAGGAACACGGATCTAGAGGGGGGGGTGAATAGATCCTACTACTAAAAATAAGTCCAATTAAAAGCACAACTAGCACACAGCGGAATATACAAGATTGAGTAATTTAATCTAAACAGGTTTAAACTAGATTCACTCAATCTCACCGAGCTCACACGATTGCACAAACAGATAGGATAGAGAACACACAATCACAAGAATCAAACCACAAGACACGGGGATTTTTAAGGTGGTTCGGGACCACGACGGGCTCCCTACGTCCACCCCTCACAAATTGGTGAGGCTTCACTACACGCTACAAGATGTAGCAACACGGGGATGAACCCCAACAGACACACGCTGCTTTCACAGCAAACCACACACACACGAGGCCTTGCCTCAAGCTACTGCCACAGCAGCACACACACACACACACACACACACACACACACACACACACACACACACACACACACACACACACTGGGGAACACACCCCGAACAAATTCCTCACACGGAGTCACAACTCCATCCACACACACGTAGGACAATGCCTACACAACCACATAGGAGAAAACTCCCAACCACACACGGGGAACACACCCCAAGTTATGCCCAACCACACACGCGGATGTACTCCGCACAAAACGACGTGCGTAAATCAACACACACACTCGGAGACCCCTTTCTCCGAACACCCACACAAAGCATTATCTCAAATGTTTATGAACTGAAAACACATATGTGCTATGACCCTCCAAACAAATTATTGAAATGAAAACTAGACAGATGTGTCAAGTATAAGGCTCCCCTTCTTCAGCAAGATCTGATTCTCCTTGATCGTTGACGGATGATCATGATTTAGATATCATCTTCTTCGTCTCCTCAAGTTGCACGTCTTCACCTGAAAGAACAGATAGAAATGATAAGCTCAAACTTTAAGTTAATCTCAATCAAGACAATAGAAATGAATGGTTAAGAGATCCCCCTCTTCATCTTCATCCTATACAAGAATCACATGAGCATTAGGATTGTTGAATCACACAATTCGCAGCTCATATATATGTATGCAAGAGAGAGTGGATACAAGACTTATAAAACCATCCTAAGATGTCTTAAAACAGATATTCAAGCTCAATCAACAACGATTTTGAGAAATCAGAATGAAGAAGATGTTGCAGTGATTAGAGCTCCCCCTTCTCTCCTTTGAACATATTTGAATGCTTCTGAAGTATGAAACCCGTTCTTGAAGAAGAATGATTGATTCTTACATGGATGATGCTTGTAGCATGAATTTCTTCGCAGCTTGTGGCAGAGGAATGGATGAGGACGTGAAACCTTGTTCTTCCCTTCATATACAAGCTTAAGACATGGTGGAAGATGCCTTGGAGCTGCTACCTGCGACCTGCACACACAAGGGTTAGAGGAAAAATGATTTTCAGATCTCGCATCATGTTCCTTAGGGTTTGCAACCCAAGAGATGTATATAAATGATTAGAATGGTCAAGGGACAGCTTGGAGACCAGATCCACGAATTAGGAAGACATATAGGGCATTAGGAATTGATTGGTAGGACTTTTGGGGCAAGAAAACGGCGGTCAAAGATGGTGGCTGGACGTCCGATCGGAAAGGGTCGACCCCAGGGTCGACCCTCGGGCTCACAAAAGCCAAACAGAACTTGTTTTATGGTTCTGGGTTATAGGGGTCGACCCCAGGGGTCGACCCCAGGGTCGACCCTCGTGTTCCCAGAACCTAAAACAGAACCACATTTGTGGTTTTGGTTTACAGGGGTCGACCATCGTGTTCCCAGAACCTAAAACAAAACCACATTTGTGGTTTTGGTTTACAGGGGTCGACCCTTGGGGTCGACCCTTTCCGGCAGATTTCAAGAAAATGGGTCTGTTTTGATTCTGTTTGAACGGAACCTGAGAGGGTCGACCCCATGGGTCGACCCCTTCTAGTTAGGGCCTGAAAAACAAGTAAAAACACCATCAAATCAATGGGAAACAATTGATTAAATATTACCATAATCCCATGAAGATCAACCATGATTTTTAATCCTGAAACACATGATAAAGCAAGATGTTAGATCAAGATCAAAATATATGGGTCATGCATTAACATATGAAGCTAGTTTGGAGACCGAGACCCAAAAGACATGAAATGGGATTACGAAATCATTAGCATGAGGCATATGAGAATTCCCGTGAAAGATCTGTATCAAGGCACTAGAGAACCCAATTTTCCAACTCAAGATTAGAAGAGTGTCACCATGGATTCCAATATAACTTCTTACCATTGCATGGTGAACAACTTTGGAATCAAGGCACGCAAAATAATAATGAGTCATATTCTATTTGATCAATCTCCAAGCTCCAAGCTCATCAAACCACACATCACAAAGCAATCTCACCAAGTGTAGAGGCAATGTTTGTGCTAACCTCAAAGCACATATAAGCCTTAATGCATCTACAGGATGATAAGCCTTATAGAATTACAATGCATCCACATGATGATATCCCAATAGAATCAGTTTATGATCATTTCCACAACCATTTCAAACTCCATACACATGACGACATGAACAACCATTCTCGCACATGGCCAAGCAACAAAGGCATTTTGTAATCATCAAAATCACATGCACAACACTATCTCGTTGGGTGGATGGATCGGTCTCCTTCGGAAGACTTGTGGGCAGTATCACTTCTACACCCTCCGAGGAGGGAAGGACTCTTACTCGACAGAGTCGAGTTCTCCGCACCCCGGGAGTATGATGGGGACATCACCTCTCGTGCCTACATTCATGGCTCGTCTCCTCGCCCCGGTTGCATCCGGCATGGTCTAGTTATTTATTTTGAGTCCTACATAATTTTGATTTGAGTCATGTCCCTAGGTCTTTGTTTATTCCCCTAAGTTTGAGTGTCATTAGGTTGATTAGACTAGCTATTGGCCCCAATTCAGTGGGGTAGGTTCAGGGGCGCCCCCTACCCCCTTGGTTATTTGTCGTTGTAGCAAGAGTCAGGGACTTTTTATAAAATGTGGGTTGCCTATATATAGGACCACATTCTCCCATTTGAAGTTAATGAAATTGCCATATATTAAGTTCCAAAATTTAAATTTCTTGTGGAGAGAATCTATTAGTGGGGTGTGAAGCCCTAGGGTGAGAAGCCCTTCCATTCTCTCTCTCTCTCTCTCTCTCTCTCTCTCTCTAAGGGGGCAGCCCCCCTCTCTCTCTCTTCCCCCCTCCCCAAATTTCAAATTTCCCCTCTCTCTCCTCTCTCCTCCACCTAGGCTCTACCTCATCTACACACCACTAGCCACCCCAACCACCTCATCACTTCCCTAGGTGCATTCATTACCCCTCCACCAACTGCAACCAAATCTCCTCCCTCCCTAGGAGAATCTTGGCCTTCCCAACACAATCCACCCTAGTCCCTACACAATCTTGCAGCTCCCAAGGGGAATTTGAATTATTTCCCTCCACTCTCTCCACTCCTTCCACTTCCCTTCACCATTAGTCACCTCCCTCCCCTATCTCGTGTGCCATTGGAGCTACTCCCAGCTAGCCACTTCGCAGCTCAGATCTGCAGAGGACCAGCAGCTTGCAGAGGTGACCCCAACTTCATCCTGGCGTCCCTGGAGGCCCAAGTGGTATCGTCGGAAGCGTCTCCCTATCCTCTTCGCAACGGTAGTGGTCTCGTCCCATTCTGAGCTCGTGGCTGCCCGGAGGAGTCGTTCTCCCCAAACTACGCTTCTTCTCCCTGACTATCAACTTGAAGCCAGTTGCAGAGGCTCCCATGGCCAACTTCCTGAAGCTCTAAAGACGGTCTTTGGCTGAGAGTTTCTACACCGAGTCTACTTCTAGTATCAAGAAGCGGAACCCCGTTCGGCATCCGGATTTATGATTTCTCATTTTCTCCCCCAGGTGCGCTGTTCTGTCCACTCTAGGACTGAACAGACACCCGATCACTGTTCGGGCTGTCTTTGTCTACTCCGACCTCCTCCGGCACCCCCGTGGGATTCCGTTCGAAGAGGACTCGACAAAGAATCCAGAGACTCTGGCCAAGTCTGAATCGGAGCTGAGGAGCATCCGTGGTAGCCTCATCTTCTAGCTGTAGGGGTGCAGAAGCTACCAGAACCAGCAAGCAGAGGCACTGTTCACGACCCTACCCCGATTATCGCCGTCATTCTGAAATTCCCCCAAAAATTGGACATCTTCCTGAGTCAACTACGAAGATTTTTCCACTGGTTTCATCGCCAATGGAGCTTGGGGGAGTCCGCAGTAGTGCCGACATAGACTTTCTATCCTTTGTTCCAGAGAGTGGACAGAACAGTCATCATCCTTTCATTTAGTTCCTAGCTTCACTCTCCCCTCCCCGCCCGGCCGGCTTACAGCCCCTCCCTATGGTAGGTAGTGTTTGAATGTGATTTTGATTTCCCTTCCCCAAGTTCAACCACCATGCATGGGGCGTAGTGATGTAAAATCCTGAATAGGTCGAAGCTACACCGGCACGATGTGTGGGGCACCCACGCTTCCCCGCTCCCCCACGTCTCCGAGCGGGACCGATTTCTTGAAGCCGATCGAGTAAGTGCTCTATCCCTTGCTTATATTTGGTGCCTTGTTCCTTCAATATTAGCTCATAGCTCCGCTGGCCCGTGAGAGTGAGTGCCCGGTCCACAAGCTCCAGTGCTTCGAGTGGCCGCCGTGGAAGAGAGTGTGACCCGTACCCTTGGCACCTGGGTCGACCCCATTGAGTTGGACCTCCAAACCCTTGGGAAAAAAACCTTGGCCTTACTGCCCCTCTACCAGCAAGGGACCAGCCCTCACAACCTCCACTCGGCATCGCCGAGTTACCCCGGGATTTGGGTGAGTGTCGGGTGAATGGCCACCAATTTCGGTCCATTTCTATTGTGAATTATGCTTGCTTGTTAAAGTCCAAGGTGCTTCGGTCTTGTGACTATCACCCCAAGGTGGTGTCACATCCGAATATCTCGTGAATCTTGAGTCTTTTGAGCCTTTTGGTTGATCTACTTGACTGTGATGTGAACTGAACATGTTGACATCATCAGATGCAAATAAGACTCATTAATGACTCATAGTCAGACATCATCAAAATAATAGAATCAAGCATGTTCCACACATGCCTAACATTCTCCCCCTTTTTGATGATGGCAACTATGAGTTATTAAGAGTTCATTATGAGTCATTTCTTGAAGGAATACAATCATAAAATAGCCCTAGTTATGTCACGCCTCGAACCGATAGCAGCGGGAAGCGATGCTCGGAACGTGGTAGCGAAATAGTCATGATAAATAGAGCAGAAAAAATATAATAAATAATATTCAACACATGGAGGCCATTAATTTGAGAAAAAATATGGTTTTATTGATATTTAAAATTTTAAATACAATTTGACTCACTTTTACAATAATAGACTCAAATAGAAGAATAAAGAAGAGAAAATAGCAAGACCCATATACTATGTAGACTCAAGAAAATAAAAAGACTCGGTCTCAAGGCTCCAGGTTCACTCGATCACGCTGACCCGATCCCAATTGCAAGCGTTCCACCTACCGCGTTACCTGAAAAGGATGGAAGTAAGGGGGGTGAGCGAAAAGCTCAGTAGGAATTACACTCTATCATCAAGCAAATTTAAGTAATTAATCAATTTCAGGAATGTATAAATAATGCAAGAAACTCAAATAAAGCAAACTAAGTAACCAACAAGATCAGAAGATAATCAATAGATAAATGGAAAGGAATATTGCACGTCGAGATATCAAGCACCATTAACAAGAATTTTTCAATGAATGGCCATTTCAAGTCAAGTCAAGTCAAGTCGAGTCATGTCATGCAAGCAAGTACTTCACGCTTTCAAGCAAGTATAGAAAGTATCATGAGAGTGTGGAATGTCGTAGACTCAACACGCTAGATAGTACTCGGTGATAATGTCACACCTAGTCATTCACCTCCCCGGGGTACAAGTGCACTTCGGGTGCTCCTCTCAGGATCAGACTGGGCCCTTAAATATGATTGCCTTAGCATTGATTTGTTTGGATCATAGATCTCACGAAATCTAGACATCCACGAGTAAAAATGGCCAAGAGTTCCAATATCAAGCTCATGTAATCAAGGTAAAATGTGTAAGGAAATTGATTTTCTTGACATTCAAACAATAAGCTCATTAATCGAGAGGAATAGTCATTTAAATAAATAACTTTAGAAAGGATAAATATCATCAATAGACCTAACAATAGGTCAAAACTCGAGGTAAAATAGCCTAGTTAGGCTAGAGTAGCTCACACATATCAAAACCACGAAAACATAAATTTCTAGAAGGCTGGAACATGAAACGGTCAGCAAAGGACCACTAAGACAGGAACACGGTTTAATCACGACTGCATGCACAAGAGAAATGGTCTAATCAGGACTGCATACACAAGAAAAATGGTCTAATAATGACCGCATGCAATGACAATGGTCAACACCATACCGTTCAGGTGGTATGACGCGCCAGAAAAACATGAGTGACCAAGCCCAGGGAAAAATGGTCCTAGACTGACCGCTAGACTAACCTAGCGGTCCAGAGAAGGCCGCTAAGGTCAGAAAATGGTCTGAACATGGCCACAACCCTTACAGAGTAGGGGCGGATCCAAAATCATAATCTCGGTCAATTAAGAGGGTTCAGGACTTAAGGTACAACCCGCCCGGTGTCCTAGTGGGAATCCCAGGCTCGCGGGGCCTTACAGAGGCCTCAGAACATGAACACCTAGTCCAGCGAAAGGAATATCCGATGGAGAGGTAATTCAATGCCCAAGAATTCAATAGCTCACAATCAACGAAAAATGAGATATTCGGTCTAGTCGCCACCACCGAGTGGCACGACCTTAAAACAGATTTAATAAGACATGATAATGAAAATAATAAGAAGGAAAGGTGAAACTAACATTAATTACTCTACTCATTTCAATCATAAGATATCAAGAACGATGATCATGGAGGAATAATCATGAAGAAGATTAACTTAGATCATTAAATTTCATTTTCCTAGTTAACAGTGTGATATTTAACAAAAAAGTCCTACCATCAAGTTATATATAACATGGATTAACAATGCATAACACACCGTAATCAAATGAACAACACAGGGTAGAAAACGGTCAGAGCAGACCGCCAGAAGCCTAAACGGTCAAGGGTAAGGCCGCTTAGCCTAGTTAGCGGTCAAACTTACGGCCGCTAGATCAACATTGCAAAACAGGATCCTTGCGGTCTATTGGGCGACCGCTAGACACATAAGCGGTCTATTGAGAGACCGTTAAGCCCAGCGTAGCCCTACTAAGAAGCAAACGGTCTGTCGCGGGGCCGCTAGACCATGCAAACTGTCTATCGTGCGACCGCTTGAAGCCTGGCGGTCCCTGGAACGACCGTTTCGTTCAACCCGAACCTAGAACATAGAAACGCAAGACACCGGTCCAATGAAAGCATGATTAAAACATGAATATAGCATGAGAATTAGACTATTTACTATCAAAACGTAGGTAACTTAAAAACACACATCATGGCATGCTCAATTTAAAGATTGCACTAAGATTTCTTACTGTAACCTAAACAAAAGCGAACGTGAGCAAAACCCTAATTTCATGCTCTACATAAAACTAGGAATACACATGATATTGATAGCCAAAATTGGGCAAAATAGGTTCAGAAGAAAGCTAAGGACGATATCTATCTATCCATGTTATTTAATTAGATTGGGTCCGAGAGAAACCTACCTTAATCGAGGAAGAAAGAGGAAGATGTGCTCGTCGAAACCCTAATACATGCCGCAACCAAACGCCTAAATTCACCTAGGTTCGACCACAATAGCCCGTGCCACTAGTTGGAGAAGAAAATAGGGGCCTAGGGCTGCTAAAGCCCTCAATTTATAGCGTCCAAGGAGGCTTCTAGAGATCAAATTGGACTCAAGAGTCCAAGGAAGAAAAATCGACGAAAAACTCACACTTGATCAAATCCGCGCCGCCACCATCGAATAGGAGCTTCTAGAATCTAGGGTTTCGAAGGGAAAACGAGCCTCTAGGGTAGATCTAACCATTGGGCCTGGTTTGGGCTCGATTGATTAGGAATTGGGCTCCAATTTGGTTGCTTAAGATTGATATATTAAAATAACGAATTTGGCCATTAATTTCTTAGTCCAGCCTAATTAAACTTTTATTAGGGGTTGGCCCAGTTGACAATATTGTTAAAGACTTTGTTCTCTACACGAATATAATTTTTTCATATTTTTAGAAATTAGTCAAAACTTTGGCCTACGGATGAAATTCAATTAATTTGATTTATACCTATTAAATTCAAATCATTGTAGAAAAATTCGATTGCATCTGGGAATATGAAATTCTTTTTATGGTGATTGTAGAAAAACAATTATTTCTTTTTATTGATATAATTTGGCCACTTTCAAAATAAATAATATTCTTTAACTAAATTATTGAAGTCATTAAATAGCAAGTTAATAGCTTTAATCCGTTTTAATATATCTTACATTGAATTAATGATTCGATTAGTCATTCTTATTTTTACAAATGTATATTCCCTTTTCTTTTCGCAGGTTTTTCATTTATTTCTATTTATCATATTTTATTCCAATACATATTTCAAAATTTGACTTTTATATTTTATTATTTAACCGGGGTGTTACATCTTCCCCCACTTCAAGGAATTTGGTCCCCAAATTCGTCGATCGCCATTAGCTATTCAAATAGTTAAACTAAGATGATCTTACCTATTCAAAATAACATGGTAATCATACAACTAAGGGAATGCAAAAGAATTTTAACTATAGTTAATGATGAGGGAGAACGATACCTTATATAAAATTCTTCATTTGATAGAAATCAGTACCAATTCTCCTTGTGTTTTTTTTTTGTTTGCTTATGGAAGTAGCTTAGGGCAATTAGCCATTATATGATCTTTATTTTAGCAACGAAGACATGATCCGCTCTTTCGTCAGCACTCCTTGATTAGATGACCAAATTTGTGATAGTGAAAATATTTCATTTGCGAAAGGTTATTCCTTTTCTTCTTATTACTTCGAATTTCTTTACGACGGACTCGCCACCATTTAACGGAACTAGATTTTAGCTTACTCGTGGACCCACTTTCATGTCAAAAGGAGCTTAGATACCTGCAAAATAATTATAAGGTTAAAATCTTTATTACCCTTACGTGTCGTGCTACGTAATCTTATACATATTTTATTACTTAACCCGAAGCACTACCCAATCTCACCGGGTGACAAAAGGGATGATAAGGATTACACGACCTATTAATTAGGGTAACCTATACTTATGGACAAGAACCTAGGACTCAAACAACCGAGGCTCTGATACCACTTCTGTCACGCCCCGAACCGATAGTAGCGGGAAGCGATGCTCAAAACGTGGCAGCGAAATAGTCATGATAAATAGAGCAGAAAAAATACAATAAATAATATTCAACACATGGAGGCCATTAATTTGAGAAAAAAAATATGTTTTTATTGATATTTAAAATTTTAAATACAATTTGACTCACTTTTACAATAATGGACTCAAATAGAAGAATAAAGAAGAGAAAATAGCAAGACCCACTATACTATGTAGACTCAAGAAAATAAAAAGACTCGATCTCAAGGCTCCAGGTTCACTCGATCATGCTGACCCGATCCCAATTGCAAGCATTCTACCTACCGCGTTACCTGAAAAGGAATTGAAGTAAGGGGGGTGAGCGAAAAGCTCAGTAGGAATTACACTCTATCATTAGACAAATTTAAGTAATTAATGATTTTCAGGAATGTATAAATAATGCGAGAAACTCAAATAAAGTAAACTAAGTAACCAACAAGATCAGAAGATAATCGATAGATAAATGTAAAGGAATATTGCACGTCGAGATATCAAGCACTATTAACAAGAATTTTTTAATGAATGGCCATTTCAAGTCAAGTCAAATCAAGTCGAGTCATGTCATGCAAGCAAGTACTTCACGCTTTCAAGCAAGTATAGTAAGTATCACGAGATTGTGGAATGTCGTAGACTCAACACGCTAGATAGTACTCGGTGACAATGCCACACCTAGTCATTCAGCTCCCCGGAGTACAAGTACACTTCGGGTGCTCCTCCTATGACCAGACTGGGCCCTTAAATATGATTGCCTTGGCATTGATTTGTTTGGATCATAGATCCCACGAAATCTAGACATCCACGAGTAAAAATGGCCAAGAGTTCCAATATCAAGCTCATGTAATCATGGTAAAATGTGTAAGGACATTGATTTTCTTGACATTCAAACAATAAGCTCTTTAATCGAGAGGAATAGTCATTTAAAGAAATGACTTTAGGAAGGATAAATGTCATCAATAGACCTAACAATAGGTCAAAACTTGAGGTAAAATAGCATAGTTAGGCTAGAGTAGCTCACACATATCAAAACCACGAAAACATAAATTTCCAGAAAGCTGGAACGTGAAACGGTCAGCAAAGGACCACTAAGACAGGAACACGGTTTAATCAGGACCACATGTACAAGAGAAACGGTCTAATCAGGACCGCATACACAAGAAAAATGGTCTAATAATGATCGCATGCAATGACAACGGTCAACACCGGACGGTTCAGGTGGTATGACGTGCCAGAAAAACACGAGTGACCAAGCCCAGGGAAAAACGGTCCTGGACTGACCGCTAGACTAACCTAGTGGTCCAGAGATGGCCGCTAAGGTCAGAAAACGGTCTGAACATGGCCGCAACCCTTACAGAGTTGGGGATGATCTAAAATCACAATCTTGGTCAATTAGGAGGGTTCAAGACTTAAGGTACAACCCGCCCGACGTCCTAGTGGGAATTCCAGGCTCGCGGGGACACACAGCTTAACACAGCCAAAAACAGCTTCTAGTCTCTCACCAGAGCACCGGACACACACATGCGACTTAGGTGATGTGAGATTAACAGAAACAAATATAGACTAAGGAGAACACCTAAACTGTGGCTTCAGATCAATGTCTTGAAGCTCTTTCAACCCGTCTTGACACAAGTCCGACCTGGCTTCTTTTCAGGTTCAAGCTGGCTGCATAAAGGGCTGCACTCCTCTATGCTTCCTCTTTTTAGGAACTCTCCAAGGCTGGTCAGGTTTCTTATCTACTCACAGCACTAAACTGGTTCGGACCTAGCACTGTGCTGCACTCTTCTTTCTCTTTTATTCCTCACAAATATTCAGCTAATGCATAAAGGATGTTGGTTTCTTCTTCAAGGGTTGCAGCAGCAACAACTTCTTTTGTAGATGCTTCACATATATTTATAGAAGAACCTGGTGGAGGATTTTCCCTCCAAGAGAGCTGTAACGAAATTGGCTGGAATTTAAAAACCTTCTTTGTGTTGTGTCCCTGTGTTTTGATGATGACAAACTATGACTCATTCATGAGTCTTCATGCCTTGATAATACTATGTGCAGAAGCATAGGTTGACAGTGTGAAGCTGATGCTGCTAAGAAGCAAGACTCAAGTCGACTTGTCTAGAAGAAGAAGTCGACTTGGATAGACTGCAGTAAAGCCAAGAAATAAGCTATGAGGATATTTCATAAAAGAGGAAGTCAACGCAGTCAGCACTTAGTCAAGGTCAGTAGTTCAACATGCCAGCAGAAGCAAGAAGTCAGTCAACAAGCCAACAAAGTCAAGACTAGTTCATCCTGAGTCATCCGCTAGCTGAAAGACCTATAGCTACGGATTAGTGGTGACAAATAAATGGTGAACGGTGTAAAATAGCCATTAATGGTGTAAAATAACTTCATAAGGTTGAATAATAGATCGTCCGGGGAAAAGCCTTGGAATGCTTTGAAAAGCTAAGAGGCAGAGTCGACTCAGATGGCCTTGGAGTCGACTCCATCGACCAAGCAATCCACAACGGTGAAAAAGAGCACATAAGAAGTTAGTAGAGGGAAAGTCGACTTTGGCTGCCTTTGGTGTCGACTTGGCTTCAGCTCACAAAGAAGAAAAGCCACAGCTCAAGGGCGACGGCTTGTGGCGAATAGAGGTGACAAATAGGTGAGTAGCAGTGAAAAATAGGCGATAAGGCTGACAAACAACTCAATAAGGGTGACCAATGGCTGGTTGCGCAAAAGGTATGAAAAGAATAGAAGGAGAGTCGACTCAAGAGGGCTTTCGAGTCGACTCTAGTTCAAAGAATTTCACGAAGAAGGAAGAAAAAGCATAAACTACGTTGGAAAGAAGGTTCACTCGAGTCAATGCAATAATAGTCAATGTTGACAGGTCAAAGTCAATGCCAATTAATGAAGACTCCAGTCAAAGGTCAATGGTTAGACTAGTCAGCTACAGTGATCCAAGTCAAAGTGAATTTAAGTTAGACTGTGATGGGAATCGACGCCGAGCACTAATTTTTATTTTACACTTGTGTCCTTTTAGTTTGCTTTTATATCCTTGGGAAAGTATGTACGTAATTGTAAGGCTTTATAAGCCACTTTGTCATTCCCTAGGATTCTTTGGATTTTTGTGCAAAAGTGTAGTAGGTCCAGCAAGGGGCCCCCTGTTGTGTTCGGTGCAAGTATTCAGAGGGGGGGTGAATGAATATAGCCTATAAAAACTTTCACACAATATAAACTTTAGCTCAATTAGAATTTCGCTCACTCAACAGATTAAACACTTAGCACAAAATCTGATAAAATCATCTAATGAACCTGTGATCAAACACTTGGAGCGCCCCTATGCAAACATCTAGCGGAAGCAAACCATAAGCAATCAAACCACAATGCAAGAGGGGTTTTTAGGTGGTTCGGTCCTGCAGACCTACATCTACCCCACACTCAACCCGAGTGTGGCTTCACTAACAGCTGGGCAACACAGCTTGCCAACAGACGCTGATACACAGCTTACCCAGGAGAACAACCTCCCCTCTTCCTCCTACACGGAGGGAACCTCTAGCAACTCACGGTCACTAGAAACCAGAGACTCACGTCTCTCTTCCTCTATACCAAGAGGGAACCCCACTAGTAGCAGCCCCGCTACCAGTGAACCAGCCAGTAGCACTCTGCTACTAGCAATCCACCAGAGGCCTAGCCTCTCTTCCTCCTAGCCCGGAGGGAACCCACAAGCAGCCCCCCTGCTGCTTGCAAACTGCAGATCAGATCTCCCTTCTCCTGACCCACCAGGGGGAACCCGACCTCAGTCCAGAGGATCAGAAGAACAAGGATAACCAAATGAAAAAGGAAAAACAAAAACACGAAATGAAAATAACTTCAGCAAACAGAAAGCTAAAAAATGAAATGCACAATGTGGCTCTCAACGGAGCTGATTGGCCTGGATCTGATCCACGGTCCAGTAGGAACAGATCTCCCTCGATCTCACTCTCTTTCTTCACTCTCTCTCTTTCTCTTTCTTCTCTGCTGCACTTCTCTTCTTCTCTCGATCTCTGTTCTCCTTTTCTCTCTTTCTCTTTTTATTTTCTTCTCTGCTGCACTTCTCTTCTTCTCTCTTTCTGGATCGAAGGGCTTTCTGCTCTCCAGGCTTCTTCTTCGATCAGCCTCCATCTGAAGATGAAGGCTCCAATATATACCAGCAGCAGTGAGGAGATAGGGCGTGTGCTTCCCACGCCTTTCGTCCAAAAGATTCCTCCTTGGATCACGTGCTCAGCACCACCTCGGATCACGTGTCAGGTGCCAGCTTCGGGTCACGTGCCCATTCATCAGTACGCTCAGCAACTGGAGTTGAGGTGGCGTCAACACACTTGCTCCAAAGGGTTGACGTAGCCTTCAAAGACATTCGACCAGCAAAACTCAAGTCTGCTGCGTTGACTCCATCAGCCTGCTGCGTTGACGCATCGGTGATCCAGTGATCAAGTCTTCAGCAAATGGGCGTGCTGCGTCGACGCTCTCAATCAATGGCATTAACGCATTGATGCGTTCCAGTGAGCAACCAGCCTAGCCTTTTTTAACTGTTGCGTCGACGCTGCTCCACTGCTGCGTTGACGCATTGGAGTATGCATTGTCGATGCTGCCATGTACTCCAGAGGCTGCAATAAGGGATACTTGAACTGCTACGTCCACGCTACTTGATCAATGCGTTGACGCACCAGAGTAATCCACAAGCTTCTTTCTTGATTGTTTGAACTACTGCATCCACGCCACTTGATCAAGGCGTTGACGCATTGGTGTGTTCCAGCAGCTGAAATTGGATGTCTTCAGCCCTCTTGCGTTAAGGGGTTCATTAGCCTCTTCAGTCCCTGTCAGACAGATGAAACGAAGTCATTAGTTCTAAGTATATGCATTGCATTGTATAGACTTTACTGTGAAGGCGAAAGCAATGTAAAGTATGCACAACGTAATGTATAGACTTAATGAATATAAAGACATCATAAGACTCAGATGAACACAGGCGGTGTATAGACTTGATGTGTTCACTGGTGGATGTACACCCTTGCCCACTGTACAGACTTTGTGATGCTTGTATGCAATGTAGAGACTTCGCTGAATGAGAATGCAGTGTACAAACTTTGAAGCATAAAGGCAATGTACAGACTTTGCCTTAAAACGAATGTATAGACTTAGAATCATGGAGGCCAATGTATAGACATCAACTCTGCACATCAAATGTATAGACTTCAAGTGTGAAGACCATTGTATAGACTTTGGATTCGAAGACCAATGTGCAGACTTTGGATTTGAAGACCAATGTCCAGACTTTGGATTTCACTATGGATGTACAGACTCTGAGGAAATGAAACGAGTCAGTGTACAGACTTCAAATTCCACTGTGGATGTACATACTTTAGGAACATGAAGCGAGTCAGTGTACATACTTCAAATTGAAGACAGCTGCTGTATAGACTTTGAAGACGGAAGCCAGTGTACAGACTTTACACCGACCAGTGTATGGACTTCAACAGTGAACGGCTGTACAGACTTGGAAGAATTGAAGCCAGTGTACAGACTTGATGAAGCGAAGTCAATGTACATGTCACGTCCCGAACCGATAGCAGCGGAACGTGTCGTTTGCTCGGAACGTGGCAGTTAAACAGTCATGTCAATCAGAGCATAGTCATTCCACAAAACACAATTGGATAAATAATAAATTTCATTTCCAATATAAGTTCTTTACATATTCGGGCCCATAATAAATGAAAAGACTCAATAAAAAAAATTACAATGAGACATAAGACGCATGATAACCACACTAGACGGTTCATCTAGCTTGTCGGGGTACTCTTCACTCTTGCCCTTGCCCATCATGTTCGGTCTCATCGTCACTAAGGTCATTACCTGAAAAATATTAAAAACGCAGGGTGAGCGAACGCTCAGTAGGACTTAATATCTCATGCTCCAAGCTAGCTTTAAGTCAATTACAGTTTAACATGCTCATGCAGGTCATGCAAGATATAGAAATCGAGAAGTATAATAACACGAGATAAATTTAAGAACTATAATAAACAAACGAGTAAGCAAGATGCTAGATAATCTCATGAAGAGTAAGGACGATGATAATCAAGATAGTATAGCGAGATCTAATCAAGTACTTTCTCAAGTTAGGTCAAGAGCATTCATGAGGAAATATAACATTCATCTCTCTATGACGACACTATCACGAGAGCTTCAATGTATCCATTATTGTGAAGGATCTTTGTGACAAGATAACGAGTACTATCAATGAGATAATTCCAAGAACTTTTAGGATGATCGATATAGAAGTAGAACAATTACTTCTACAAGCACTATATAGCAGTTGCCAAGACACTAAGGGAATATCACGACGATATGATAACCCCTCCAATAAGGCAAATCAAGATCTTTCATGATGAACAATAAGTTGTAGAAAGATGTACTATGATGGCAATTACTCTCGATCATCACTATCACGAGGGCGTTTGCACATCTAGCACTATATAGGATTGGCCAATGCACTAAGGGGAAAATCACGACGATATGACCACCCCTCATGGAAATAGCACTAGTTAGTATTTGGTCGTACACTTAGGAGTTCTCACGACTATATGATTGCTCCTAAATGCCAATAACCAAGTTGGTGAATGCCTGCACCCGATCATCGTATACCGGTAACGTTTGGACTTTGCCTCGCCCAATAGGGTCAGATCAGGACCCGTAGCATTTAAAATGTCATTTTAGTAGGACCCATAGCCCCTGACATTTAGTCTAGACTAATTCCATATTAATGGCCAAGAATTTCAAGGATCAAGCATGTAAGAACTGTAAGATAGATTTCATGAAATATAGAGTTCAAGGACAGAACTTGTAATAAGGATGATATATCAATAAACCAGATGAAAACCATGACATTCTGAAAATCTGGGTGATTAGGTACAACCAGCTCAGTCGGCCTTGAGGGAATCCAAGGCTACGAGGAGACTTACGGAGGTCCCAATGACTAACTTGCCAGTCCGAAGGAACGGAATGTCCAACGGAGGGCTCGTATGTCACCGAGAGTTGAGTGTATAACGTGAACCAATCATGAAACAGGGACTCCATCTACGGACATAAGATGAGAGTGCCAAAAGACCCGCGGTATGGGTCAAAAACGGAAGAAAACGGTGAGAACATGATTGCGTTAATTATAGAATTCAAGTCCCTCCAATTCTATAATTAACTATAATTAAATAAACTTATATTATTTGACGCCCGTGGGTGGCGTCATTTTTTTTATTAGCGTCCCCTTGGGGAACATTAATTTTCATGATTTTTAAATAAATTTATTTAACAAGAATTCACATTTATATCTATTTAATTGAATAAATTCAAAAACGTACATTAAAAGGCACATTAATTTATTTAAAATAATTTAAGGAAATAGAATATATGATAATTAGGAGAAAAATACAAGGATTCCAAAAATATATTTTCCATAATTTTCGGTTACATATTTTAATTAATATAGACTTTCAAAGATACACATACATGATATATATATATATATATATATATATATATATATATATATTTATTTATATATATAGAATTTGACGCCTAGGAGTGTGGGCATCAGAATTGTAAGAAACGACCATGTTTAGGTCGTTATTCAAAAAAATTGATTTTTTCAAGCCTCCGGTTTTTATACTAAATGGTGTCGGAATCTGGCTTATAATATACCGAAATGACCGGCTCGAAAAACTCTACCTAACCATATGTTTAAAATAATTTTTCGATGAGAGACGGGGGATCTTACAATAGGGGGCACGAAAAACGGTGCAACCACCTTCACTACCTCCGTCTCTATTCCAATAGTGTGCCAGTAAATTTTCATGGCCAAAGCAGACTTCTATACCCGTGAACAAAGTATTAATGTGAATGACTCATAAATAACATATATTAAATTGACGACTGGTTGTTGGTAAGATTTTTAAATTTTGTTAATTGACGACTTATGTGATGCCATCTTCTATGAATATAACGCCCTAATCAGGGTCGTTAATTTCAAGAAACGTCCGAATGTAAGGCGTCATTTCCTTTATCACAGATTGATTTATGAACAGTAATATTTTTCGGATAAAATAAATTTTACACAAATAATCACATGGTCACGTAGAGAAAAATAGCAGGATTTCAGAACTATGATCATACATTAATTTAGACATCATTTTGCATGGTTATTAAATTTTAAACATGTGTATTTAATTAATTAACTAAAAGAATAACGACCGTGTACGAGTCGTCAATTGAATTAGCGCCCTGATTAGGGTCGCTAATTACCTATTTTATAAAAAAAATCGCAGAGGCAAACCGAGAGAATCTGCTACATGTTCTAGATCTAGCCTGATGATTATATAATATTTTGCTAGGGAGATTGCCTACCTTGATGCGGTTTACGGTTTAAGATGTGGGACGCAAGAATAACCCCAACGGCAGCAATACGCAGCAGCAAAGGAAGAATCGAAGAATTTCGTTTGCTCCACATATAACAACGTCGGTCGCACGGAACAATTGCAGCAGCAGCCGCAGCACATACAAAGCAATGGCAGCAACACTTAACATGCAGTAGGCGGACGATCGTGGGAAGACGAAGGATGACGTCCCAGCAACGCCTCCCCTTGGATAGTTGCAGTAGGATGCAACGGACGAGGATGACAGGGGTGGCGAACAACTCCTCCGAACATGGTGGTTGCAGTAGCCTTAGTCCGTTCGTGAGGGTGTTGGTTTTATAGGGAAAAGGTGTTCATTCTAAGGGGGTCGAACGTCAATAAGGCAAGACTTCCTCTTGCCATCCGCAAAGCCTTCAACCCTGCTAAGTTTTCTTGCCGCCTGCCGTATTTTAATATAAAAACCCTAAGCTAATAGCCATGTCAGGCTTATTCGAACGTGAGTGAATTTGGGTTGTAGGTTTCTCTGTTAACAAAGCCCATGCACACTTTGCATGCATGGTGAGTTTGGGTTATCTACGATGGGGGCATAAGGGTTTATATTTGTGGTCTGTTAGTTGCCCCATTTATTGAATTATTTTATTAAAGCCAAAGTATTCAAGCCCTTCACATTAGAGTTTACTAAACCCATTATATATATGGTTATATTCTGCCCCATGCACCTTCAGACGTGGGAGGGTTTATGGACTTACCTTACTTGCATATATATTCGTTCATTATAAATCTTGTTTCTATTGAAGCCCATTAATGTTTATATATGCATATATATGTTGTGTGTTTGTTTAGCCCATTTATTGGCCTTGGTTTCTACTAAAACCTATTAATTGATGCATGGCCCCTTCAACGTAGGATCCTCATATATACATTTTCATACACATTTTCTTTGGGGTTTTAATTTAGAGACTACAATATATTATTAAGGCCCATTTATTATATCATTAGAACTATCAATGGTTTTATCTAAATTAATTGGTAGAACTATATATATATATATACTTTACTCATTTCCATCGTTGTCTCGGGTATCAGAGTCGGGTTCGATCCTATGATCTTTAACTCAATTATCTATTTGTGACTCATTAGGGTATTAGCTAATAGTTGGGATTTAATCCTTTTCGAAGGATTTATTCATAGCCTTCTAATTAATATTTAGGCCCACTACCAATTTAGGCTATTTCCATTATCAAAATTTTATTTTCTATATTTATTTCATTACCAATATTAATATGTATCCTTTAAAATTTTCGGGGTGCTACACCCTCCCCCACTTAAAAGAATTTGGTCCCCAAATTCACATAGTTTCCTTTCCAAAATTTGTGGGGTAAGATCACCATATCTAAAGTATGTATTCTGCCTAGATCATTCACATATCATGCTAAGTACTTAAGGTCATATCCGATTCATGTAAGTTTTAGATGAGATAGGTTTATAGGGTTACCTTCTGTTGCTTGTGGTGCTTCTTCCTTTAAGAGTGGACATCGAGCAATTTTGTGATCTCTGCTTCCACAACGGATGCATTTTCCAAGTTTATACCAACACTCGTCCGGATTGTGCCTTCCCTTCTTGCAATGCTTGCATTTCCCCTTGGCCGGAACAATATGTCGATCTTTATTCCGAGGTTTCTTATTTTCATAGAATTTGTTGCCTTCATTAGATCTCTTCTTGTCGTTCATGTTTTCCTTGTTCTTGGGTCCATTTGGTAAGTCCTTCTTGGCGGCCTTTCCTTTGATTCTTTCCATCATATCTATAGCATCTTCCAAGAGTTGAGCTTTTCTAACCATCTCCGTATATGTTTGAATTTCTAGTGGGGCCAGTTGAGGTATAAGTTCCACCTTCAAGCCATTCATAAATCTCTTAGCTCTCATTTTCTCCGTGCTAACCAAATGTGGTGCATATCGGGCCAATCTAGAAAATCTCGCTTCATACTCGGCGACTGATAGACTACGTTACTTCAAAGCTGCAAATTCCATAGCTTTCTTCTCGCGAATTCTTTCCGAGAAATACTTTTCATTAAAGTGTTCTAAGAATTCGTCCCATGTAACTTGCTCGTTAGGCAAGATTGCTTCCACGATCCCCACCATACTCGGGCATCCTTCTCTAATTGATATATTCCTAATAGTACCTTCTCTTCATCGGTGCATTGCATCACCTTAAAGGTCCTCTCTATTTCTTGCACCCAATTCTCTGCTTCATCCGGGTCAGTCGACCCACAAAAATTAGGGGGATTTATCTTTTGAAATTTTCGATGCAGATCTCCAGCTCCGTGTTGAGCTCCACCTTGTGCAACCTGTTGTAATGCTTGTGTCAACCCTTGAACCGTACGTTGCATTTCTCTCCATTGAGCTCTCTCAGCGGCCATTCTAGCCTACAAGAATAAGGTTTGGATTAATGATATTCATATCTCGGCAGGTATCTAACGTGAATGTAACATATTTTATCATTTAACCCCAAAGCTCTACCCAAATCTCACACGGTTCCTATAGGATAACTGGCAAGGACGACTCAATCTAGGACTTGAATCAGATGACCTAGGGATTTAGAAAGCCTAGGCTCTGATACCACCTTCTGTCACGCCCCGAACCGATAGCAGCGGAACGTGTCGTTTGCTCGGAACGTGGCAGTTAAACAGTCATGTCAATCAGAGCATAGTCATTCCACAAAACACAATTGGATAAATAATAAATTTCATTTCCAATATAAGTTCTTTACATATTCGGGCCCATAATAAATGAAAAGACTCAATAAAGGAAAATTACAATGAGACATAAGACGCAGGATAACCACACTAGACGGTTCATCTAGGTTGTCGGGGTACTCTTCACTCTTGCCCTTGCCCATCATGTTCGGTCTCATCGTCACTAAGGTCATTACCTGAAAAACATTAAAAACGCAGGGTGAGCGAACGCTCAGTAGGACTTAATATCTCATGCTCCAAGCTAGCTTTAAGTCAATTACAGTTTAACATGCTCATGCAGGTCATGCAAGATATAGAAATCGAGAAGTATAATAACACGAGATAAATTTAAGAACTATAATAAACAAACGAGTAAGCAAGATGCTAGATAATCTCATGAAGAGTAAGGACGATGATAATCAAGATAGTATAGCGAGATCTAATCAAGTACTTTCTCAAGTTAGGTCAAGAGCATTCATGAGGAAATATAACATTCATCTCTCTATGACGACACTATCACGAGAGCTTCAATGTATCCATTATTGTGAAGGATCTTTGTGACAAGATAACGAGTACTATCAATGAGATAATTCCAAGAACTTTTAGGATGATCGATATAGAAGTAGAACAATTACTTCTACAAGCACTATATAGCAGTTGCCAAGACACTAAGGGAATATCACGACGATATGATAACCCCTCCAATAAGGCAAATCAAGATCTTTTCATGATGAACAATAAGTTGTAGAAAGATGTACTATGATGGCAATTACTCTCGATCATCACTATCACGAGGGCGTTTGCACATCTAGCACTATATAGGATTGGCCAATGCACTAAGGGAAAAATCACGACGATATGACCACCCCTCATGGAAATAGCACTAGTTAGTATTTGGTCGTACACTTAGGAGTTCTCACGACTATATGATTGCTCCTAAATGCCAATAACCAAGTTGGTGAATGTCTGCACCCGATCATCGTATACCGGCAACGTTTGGACTTTGCTTCGCCCAATAGGGTCAGATCAGGACCCGTAACATTTAAAATATTATTTTAGTAGGACCCATAGCCCCTGACATTTAGTCTAGACTAATTCCATATTAATGGCCAAGAATTTCAAGGATCAAGCATGTAAGAACTGTAAGATAGATTTCATGAAATATACAGTTCAAGGACAGAACTTGTAATAAGGATGATATATCAATAAACCACATGAAAACCATGACATTCTGGAAATCTGGGTGATTAGGTACAACCAGCTCAGTCGGCCTTGAGGGAATCCAAGGCTACAAGGAGACTTACGGAGGTCCCAATGACTAACTTGCCAGTCCGAAGGAACGGAATGTCCAACGGAGGGCTCGTATGTCACCGAGAGTTGAGTGTATAACGTGAACCAATCATGAAACAGGGACTCCATCTACGGACATAAGATGAGAGTGCCAAAAGACCCGCGGTATGGGTCAAAAACGGAAGAAAACGGTGAGAACATGATTGCGTTAATTATAGAATTCAAGTCCCTCCAATTCTATAATTAACTATAATTAAATAAACTTATATTATTTGACGCCCGTGGGTGACATCATTTTTTTTTATTAGCGTCCCCTTGGGGAACATTAATTTTCATGATTTTTAAATAAATTTATTTAACAAGAATTCACATTTATATCTATTTAATTGAATAAATTCAAAAACGTACATTAAAAGGCACATTAATTTATTTAAAATAATTTAAGGAAATAGAATATATGATAATTAGGAGAAAAATACAAGGATTCCAAAAATATATTTTCCATAATTTTCGGTTACATATTTTAATTAATATAGACTTTCAAAGATACACATACATGATATATATATATATATACTTATATATTTATATATATTTATATATATAGAATCTGACGCCTAGGAGTGTGGGCGTCAGAATTGTAAGAAACGACCATGTTTAGGTCGTTATTCAAAAAAATTGATTTTTTTCAAGCCTCCGGTTTTTATACTAAATGGTGTCGGAATCTGGCTTATAATATACCGAAATGACCGGCTCGAAAAACTCTACCTAACCATATGTTTAAAATAATTTTTCGATGAGAGACGGGGGATCTTACAATAGGGGGCACGAAAAACGGTGCAACCACCTTCACTACCTCCGTCTCTATTCCAATAGTGTGCCAGTAAATTTTCATGGCCAAAGCAGACTTCTATACCCGTGAACAAAGTATTAATGTGAATGACTCATAAATAACATATATTAAATTGACGACTGGTTGTTGGTAAGATTTTTAAATTTTGTTAATTGACGACTTATGTGATGCCATCTTCTATGAATATAACGCCCTAATCAGGGTCGTTAATTTCAAGAAATGTCCGAATGTAAGGCGTCATTTCTTTTATCACAGATTGATTTATGAACAGTAATATTTTTCGGATAAAATAAATTTTACACAAATAATCACATGGTCACGTAGAGAAAAATAGCAGGATTTCAGAACTATGATCATACATTAATTTAGACATCATTTTGCATGGTTATTAAATTTTAAACATGTGTATTTTAATTAATTAACTAAAAGAATAACGACCGTGTACGAGTCGTCAATTGAATTAGCGCCCTGATTAGGGTCGCTAATTACCTATTTTATAAAAAAAATCGCAGAGGCAAACCGAGAGAATCTGCTACATGTTCTAGATCTAGCCTGATGATTATATAATATTTTGCTAGGGAGATTGCCTACCTTGATGCGGTTTACGGTTTAAGATGTGGGACGCAAGAATAACCCCAACGGCAGCAATACGCAACAGCAAAGGAAGAATCGAAGAATTTCGTTTGCTCCACATATAACAACGTCGGTCGCACGGAACAATTGTAGCAGCAGCCGCAGCACATACAAAGCAATGGCAGCAACACTTAACATGCAGTAGGCGGACGATCGTGGGAAGACGAAGGATGACGTCCCAGCAACGCCTCCCCTTGGATAGTTGCAGTAGGATGCAACGGACGAGGATGACAGGGGTGGCGAACAACTCCTCCGAACATGGTGGTTGCAGTAGCCTTAGTCCGTTCGTGAGGGTGTTGGTTTTATAGGGAAAAGGTGTTCATTCTAAGGGGGTCGAACGTCAATAAGGCAAGACTTCCTCTTGCCATCCGCAAAGCCTTCAACCCTGCTAAGTTTTCTTGCCGCCTGCCGTATTTTAATATAAAAACCCTAAGCTAATAGCCATGTCAGGCTTATTCGAACGTGAGTGAATTTGGGTTGTGGGTTTCTCTGTTAACAAAGCCCATGCACACTTTGCATGCATGGTGAGTTTGGGTTATCTACGTTGGGGGCATAAGGGTTTATATTTGTGGTCTGTTAGTTGCCCCATTTATTGAATTATTTTATTAAAGCCCAAGTATTCAAGCCCTTCACATTAGAGTTTACTAAACCCATTATATATATGGTTATATTCTGCCCCATGCACCTTCAGACGTGGGAGGGTTTATGGACTTACCTTACTTGCATATATATGTTGTGTGTTTGTTTAGCCCATTTATTGGCCTTGGTTTCTACTAAAACCTATTAATTGATGCATGGCCCCTTCAACGTAGGATCCTCATATATACATTTTCATACACATTTTCTTTGGGGTTTTAATTTAGATACTACAATATATTATTAAGGCCCATTTATTATATCATTAGAACTATCAATGGTTTTATCTAAATTAATTGGTAGAATTATATATATATATATATATATATATATATATATATATATATATATATATATATATATATATATATATATATATATACTTTACTCATTTCCATCGTTGTCTCGGGTATCAGAGTTGGGTTCGATCCTATGATCTTTAACTCAATTATCTATTTGTGACTCATTATGGTTTTAGCTAATAGTTGGGATTTAATCCTTTTCGAAGGATTTATTCATAGCCTTCTAATTAATATTTAGGCCCACTATCAATTTACGCTATTTCCATTATGAAAATTTTATTTTCTATATTTATTTCATTACCAATATTAATATGTATCCTTTAAAATTTTCGGGGTGCTACAGTACAGACTTAGAGTGTAGCTAAAGCCTTGATCGTAGGAATAGGCTGGACTGTATAGACTTCAGGCTTCAGAAACGGATGTACAGACTTCACTTATGAAACGTAGGGACAGACCCCAATGTATAGACTTTGCCTAATGCATGAAGACAGACGATGTACACACTTACGCTGAAGTCTGTATAGACTTTCCAATGTCTAGACTTGCAGATGTGAACGACACAATGTATAGACTTCAGGTGTGAAGACATTGTGAATGCAAATGTAATGTTCAGACTTCATTGTATAGACTTCAACTCAAACAATCAATGTTCTGATGGGTCGACGCATCAGCAAGGGTGGGTCGACCCACTACTGTTCAGACTGTAGATACATGCAGAGACATGATATCTGATAGAATGCAATGCATATATATAAAGAACAAATGCCATCAATGCTAAACATCATCATTCATGTTACTATCATATGCAGAATGCTCAAGAATAAGAATGCACAGAAAAGTACTTTGTTTATTGCAATCATGCAATCATCAAAACACAATAACATTGCTATCATCAAAATACAATATAAAATCCACTCAAATGCACTCACTGTCTTGCTATCATCAAAACCAAATAGTATTGCTATCATCAAAGCAATATAGCACATGCTTGTTCGAACCTAAGAGGCACAACATTCTCCCCCTTTTTGATGATGGCAACACAATGTGACAGTGAGTCACACACAAGATTTTCTCCCCCTTTGACATGATCAAAAAGAGAAAAATAGTAAAAACAAGAGTGTAAAGTGCATTATGCATGTAAATTCCTCTAGAACATTCTCCCCCTGAATGTAAGACTCCCCTGAATTATTTCTCCTCCTAAATAATAGCTCCCCCTTTGAGAAGGAATATGAACAGATAGACAAGGAAGAGAAGGTAGGAGGGTCACTTGACAACAGCTGAATCATAGGTTCAGAAAGGAAGCATGATTATAAACAACTGTTAAAGTATAAGAATCAGCAACATACAATTTTTAAAAATTCAGGTTTAACAGTGATAAATCTAGAGTAAAACACCTGACCCCTGAAAAAGAGTTTATAGACTCCATTTATAGCAATGAATCTAGGGCACATGGTATTAATAGATAAGTCAGAAATAATACCCTTTTGTGTTTAAACATGGAAGATCCAGAATGACAATTTGAATATGTATTGAAAATAATTTTCACTCATTGACTTTTGATTTTTCGAAGGGTTACAGCAGTTTGATTTTTATTTTTGAATTTTTAGAACCTGAACTAAGTAAATAGATCAGTGGCATTTATGCTGTTGACATTAGGTGTACACCTTAATCAGAGGCAGGTACCCCCAGTTACTAGGCATAAACTACTAGACCTATTTCAGGTCAAAACCCACAAAGAATAGTCTTCACTTTTGACATTAAGGGTACACCTTGATTAGAGGCCAGTACCCCCAGTTACTTGGTGAGAACTCCCCCTATAGATTTGACCCTTTGAACAGAGATATTCTGAAGCACTTCATGACTATGAGTTCTCCTGCTTCATTGGAGGAGATCACAGTTTCTCAGTGCAATTCAGCCATTGCTCTGTCACTATGTTCAGTTCATAGCATTAATGATCTTATTTACTGCTGCCCTTAATTCTTTTAGAGTGATTGTTTAAAAAATCAGTACACACTCTTATTAGCATGTTCTAGACATATCCAGTTCAACACATTTAGGCATTACAAAACTTTTTCTATTTTAGCCATGAGACAAAGATTAAGAGCTATAAAAGTTTTCTTTTATCTCAAATTCTGAAGTGCAGACACTTAACTCTCTAATTTATAAAGGTTAAACCTTTAGTTCCTTTCAATTTGTAAGTGTGATTCTTATAAGTGAACAATTGCAATAATCACCATTCAATGTACTAAACCAGATGCAAAGCTGTAATTTAGTGAAAATGATGGGGAAAGGATGGCAATTGGCAATATGAATCATTTGAATGAGAACACTGAGAAGTGAGTAGGATTCAATGAATTGAATAGAACTCTCAGCTCCCCCTGACATCATGATGCAAGAGATATGCTATGCAACATACTGTCCTACATACAGACTATGCACCAAGGATACATGAGACAGATATGCAATCAATTCAGATTTATGCATCCAAGTTATAAGCATTTTCATCCTTTTTCAGATTTTTCAACATATGATGCAGTGCAAAGCAGCCCTATTATGCATTGAAAAACATGCAGTCTACGACAATAGGCAAATGACAATCATGCAAATCAGTTCTATATGCATTGAACAACTTCAAAGTCAGTCATGCAAATAATGTGTGCAGACATTAGACACATGCAATGACTCTATACACTGAAGAACTATTCACAATCAGCAAGTTATGCATTCAACAACAAGCATGCAGTCCATTTATTCAGTGCAATAATCAGTGAGAGAAGAGCATCAGATATATGCAAGGTAAAACTCAGTACTAGAAGAGATCATCAACGATCAATCAAGCAATTCAACATGAAACTCACAATTTTCATGCTCACAATTTCAGATAATGGAATTTAAAACAGATTTCAGAACTGACCTGAATTGAGTCCTGGGGTTTTCTTTTTGAGTGCCTTGGTTAACCCCTTTTATTTCTCCCTCCAAGGCACACCTGCAGCAAGTCAATCAATTTGATCCTGCTGGGACCCAAGCAGTCTTGGGTCCTGCATTTACCCTGACACTCCTAGCAAGTTTTCTTAACAGATTTTTCGCATGTTTATCATCAAATTCCATTAGATAGCAATTATTTATGGAATGACCAAGCTGACCACAGTAGTGGCATGATGTAGCAGTTCTGAAGTTTATTTTATGCACATTCCTATGAGCAGGAGTTCTAAGTGCATATGCATGAACATGTTTATTACCAGAATTAAAATTCTGTTTACCAAAATCATCCAGCCAGCAATCAGCCGCTCTATGACCTGGCTTCCCACAGTTAAAACATGCAAGTTTTTCAAAATATTTTGCAGGGAATTTAAAAACATGGGAGTTAACATGATTCTTCTGAACATGCCAACAGTCCTTGACTGTATGGCCATACTTCCCACACTTAAAGCATGCCGAAGTTCTTCTACCAGAAGCAGTTTTATTTGCAGGGAGATTTACAAGTTTTAAATTGACTTTCTTTCCCTGAGCATGCCAGCAATCTGCAGCAATGTGGCCAAACTTCCCACAACAAAAACAATTTAGATTCTTTTTCCTAGAATCATGGTTTCTAGCATGAAATTCTTTAACATTCAGATTACCCTTTTTCTGATCAGACAGAACTTTTCTAGCATGCTTTCTATCATCTTGTTTCATCACAAAACACTCACTCATACAGTGTCCATGCTTACCACAATAATGACAAGAACAAGAACCATTAAATTTCTTTAAAACATGGCACTTATCAGATGAGTTTTTAGCATGCAGATAGTTCCTTTGAGTTTTTGGGGTTTTCTGATTTTTATTTCGTTTTTGAATTTTCTGAACAGCATACACATATGAAGAAGAAGTTGAAGTGCTAGCTAAGCCAGAGCTACAAATAAAAGTGGTGTACAGCTCTTTCTTCTTAGCTTGCTTAATTTCAGAAATGTTATCAATCCCTTCACATTGATCACTTACTTCATCTTCAGAGGATATTTTCATTTTGCCTTTATCCTTATCAACCTTAGATGAAGTACTATTCAGCTCAGTAATTTTACTTTCCAAGGAGATTATAAGATTTTATGAATCAACTTTCTCCTTCTCATAACCAGTCAATTTTTCTTTTAACAAACCAATTTCTTTTTCCAAATCAGCAGTGTGTATTAAAAAACTAGCAATTTCTTCGTCACTGCAATTGATACACTCTTTCAATACTAATTTTTCTTTTTCAATTGTCATCCATCTTTCAGAGAAAATAGTGTTAAGAACCATTAGTTTTTTATTTTGTTCCTTCAGATAAGCATTTTCTTCTTTTAGAGATTTGATTTGTTCCTTTTGCAAATTGTGATCAGAATCAAACTCATTTATCATTTCTTCCAAGATAACACAAGCTTTACAAGAATTATCTTCTCTAATGTGCTCCTTTTCAGATTTCAAAATTTTCACTTCTTTTCTCAATTTTTTGTTTTCAGATTTTAATTTCTTGGATACTTCGAATAATTCTTCATACATCACTATTAAATCATCAAAAGTGTATCCTTCTGATTCGGATTCAAAATTTACCTTGGATGAGGATTCCTCATCATCCCAGTTGGCCATTAAGCATATTGACTTTTCTCCTTCTTCACTGTCCGTGGTGTTCCCTTTGAGTTTTGAGAATTCTGGACAGTCAGCCTTTGTGTGGCCAGCCTTCCTGCATTTGTAGCAACCGTTAGAGTCAATAATCTTGGTAGAATTAGAATTATACCTTATTTGCTTTCTGTCATCACCATGCTTTCCTTCTCTTTTTCTCAGGAATTCCTGAATTCACTGATTACCATTGCAATGTGGTCTCCATCAATTTCAGACCGCGAGAGGCTGCTTTTCTCGCTTGATGATCCACTGCGGCTGGATCTGTTTGCTTTGCTGGAGCTAGCCTTCAGCACGATTGGCTCTATTGCAACCAATCTGAAAGCTCAGAATAAACTGAAGCACCGAGACCAGATGAACAAGACAAGGCACTAAGTCGGTGAAACTAAACAACGAACATAGAAAGCACACTCTGAGATGCACCAACCAAATCAGCAGGATCCTCTGCAGATTGTTAGATCTGATAGATCAGAGACCCGCTCTGATACCAATTGTTGTGTTCGGTGCAAGTATTCAGAGGGGGGGTGAATGAATATAGCCTATAAAAACTTTCACACAATATAAACTTTCGCTCAATTAGAATTTCGCTCACTCAACAGATTAAACACTTAGAACAAAATCTGATCAAATCATCTAATGAACATGTGATCAAACACTTGGAGCGCCCCTATGCAAACATCTAGCGGAAGCAAACCATAAGCAATCAAACCACAATGCAAGAGGGGTTTTTAGGTGGTTCGGTCCTGCAGACCTACATCCACCCCACACTCAACCTGAGTGTGGCTTCACTAACAGCTGGGCAACACAGCTTGCCAACAGACGCTGATACACAGCTTACCCAGGGGAACAACCTCCCCTCTTCCTCCTACACGGAGGGAACCTCTAGCAACTCATGGTCACTAGAAACCAGAGATTCACGTCTCTCTTCCTCTATACCAAGAGGGAACCCCACTAGTAGCAGCCCCGCTACCAGTGAACCAGCCAATAGCACTCTGCTACCAGCAATCCACCAGAGGCCTAGCCTCTCTTCCTCCTAGCCCGGAGAGAACCCACAAGCAGCCCCCCTGCTGCTTTCAAACCGGAGATCAGATCTCCCTTCTCCTGACCCACCAGGAGGAACCCGACCTCAGTCTAGAGGATCGGAAGAACAAGGATAACCAAATGAAAAAGGAAAAACAAAAACACGAAATGAAAATAACTTCAGCAAACAGAAAGCTGAAAAATGAAATGCACAATGCGGCTCTCAACGGAGCTGACTGGCCTGGATCTGATCCACGGTCCAGTAGGAACAGATCTCCCTCGATCTCACTCTCTTTCTTCACTCTCTCTCTTTCTCTTTCTTCTCTGCTGCACTTCTCTTCTTCTCTCGATCTCTGTTCTCCTTTTCTCTCTTTCTCTTTTTATTTTCTTCTCTGCTGCACTTCTCTTCTTCTCTCTTTCTGGATCGAAGGGCTTTCTGCTCTCCAGGCTTCATCTTCGATCAGCCTCCATCTGAAGACGAAGGCTCCAATATATACCAGCAGCAGTGAGGAGATAGGGTGTGTGTTTCCCACGCCTTTTGTCCAGAAGATTCCTCCTCAGATCACGTGCTCAGCACCACCTCGGATCACGTGTCAGGTGCCAGCTTCGGGTCACGTGCCCATTCATCAGTACGCTCAGCAACTGGAGTTGAGGTGGCGTCAACACACTTGCTCCAAAGGGTTGACGCAGCCTTCAAAGACATTCGACCAGCAAAACTCAAGTCTGCTGTGTTGACTCCATCAGCCTGCTGCGTTGACGCATCGGTGATCTAGTGATCAAGTCTTCAGCAGATGGGCGTGCTGCGTCGACGCTCTCAATCAATGGCGTTAACGCATTGATGCGTTCCAGTGAGCAACCAGCCTAGCCTTTTTTAACTGTTGCGTCGACGCTGCTCCACTGCTGCGTTGACACATTGGAGTATGCATTGTCCATGCTGCCAATGTACTCCCGAGGCTGCAATAAGGGATACTTGAACGGCTGCGTCCACGCTACTTGATCAATCCGTTGACGCACCAGAGTATTCCACAAGCTTCTTTCTTGATTGTTTGAACTACTGCGTCCACGCCACTTGATCAAGGTGTTGACGCATTGGTGTGTTCCAGCAGCTGAAATTGGATGTCTTCAGCCCTCTTGCGTTAAGGGGTTCATTAGCCTCTTCAGTCCCTGTCAGACAGATGAAACGAAGTCATTAGTTCTAAGTATATGCATTGCATTGTATAGACTTTGCTGTGAAGGCGAAAGCAATGTAAAGTATGCACAACGCAATGTATAGACTTAATGAATATAAAGACATCATAAGACTCAGATGAACACAGGCGGTGTATAGACTTGATGTGTTCACTGGTGGATGTACACCCTTGCCCACTGTACAGACTTTGTGATGCTTGTATGCAATGTAGAGACTTCGCTGAATGAGAATGCAGTGTACAGACTTTGAAGCACAAAGGCAATGTACATACTTTGCCTTAAAACGAATGTATAGACTTAGAATCATGGATGCCAATGTATAGACATCAACTCTGCACATCGAATGTATAGACTTCAAGTGTGAAGACCATTGTATAGACTTTGGATTCGAAGACCAATGTGCAGACTTTGGATTTGAAGACCAATGTGCAGACTTTGGATTTCACTGTGGATGTACAGACTCTGAGGAAATGAAACGAGTCAGTGTACAGACTTCAAATTCCACTGTGGATGTACATACTTTAGGAACATGAAGCGAGTCAGTGTACAGACTTCAAATTGAAGACAGCTGTTGTATAGACTTTGAAGACGGAAGCCAGTGTACAGACTTTCCACCGACCAGTGTATGGACTTCACCAGTGAACAGCTGTACAGACTTGGAAGAATTGAAGCCAGTGTACAGACTTGATGAAGCAAAGTCAATGTACAGACTTAGAGTGTAGCTAAAGCCTTGATCGTAGGAATAGGCTGGACTGTATAGACTTCAGGCTTCAGAAACAGATGTACAGACTTCACTTATGAAATGTAGGGACAGACCCCAATGTATAGACTTTGCCTAATGCATGAAGACAGACGCTGTACACACTTACGCTGAAGTCTGTATAGACTTTCCAATGTCTAGACTTGCAGATGTGAACGACACAATGTATAGACTTCAGGTGTGAAGACATTGTGAATGCAAATGCAATGTTCAGACTTCATTGTATAGACTTCAACTCAAACAATCAATGTTCTGATGGGTCGACGCATCAGCAAGGGTGGGTCGACCCACTACTGTTCAGACTGTAGATACATGCAGAGACATGATATCTGACAGAATGCAATGCATATATATAAAGAACAAATGCCATCAATGCTAAACATCATCATTCATGTTACTATCATATGCAGAATGCTCAAGAATAAGAATGCACAGAAAAGCACTTTGTTTATTGCAATCATGCAATCATCAAAACACAATAACATTGCTATCATCAAAATACAATATCAAATCCACTCAAATGCACTCACTGTCTTGCTATCATCAAAACCAAATAGCATTGCTATCATCAAAGCAACATAGCACATGCTTGTGCCTAAGAGGCACAACACCCCCCAGTCCTTTCCCCATTGGTCCACCTAAGCCTTAGGGTCACATGTGGGGCTGGTCAAAGGTCCAAGGTGGGCTTCTAGATGCTTGACCATTCAAGGGGACAAGGTGGAAGAAAATTCAAAATTGGACCAAGCAAAGTCCAAGATGCTTCCCCCTTATAATATAGTTTATCCCATGTTGTATTTTTTATTTAATTTGGTCATTTGACCACATGGGGAAGAAAATCCCTTCTCTCCCATGAAATTCCCATCCCCCACCCCTTGCCATTCTCTATATAAGCCAATGTATAGTGTCATTAGAGATATTAATAAATAATTAAGCATTTTTGCCAAGAGCATGCCCAAGGGCACCCCTTGTGTCCCTCCTCCCCTCTTGAAGATGGATTTCTGCCATTCTAGGGTGTGAAGCCCTCCTCTTGGTGTGACTCCAAGATCTCCACCTCCGCTGGATGCGACTTCCGACCACCGCCTTCCGTTCGTGCCGCCAACACGCCGCCACCGCCGCTTCGCCGGAGTTCTATCTCCATCAGGATAGAACCCCATTCCCAAAATTCTAGTTATTTCTCTTCTTGTCAGGTTGAGCCCTAATTTTGAGAGTTTGTTCTGATCGTCTCCCCTAACCTCCATGTCAAATTTTGTGTCATTTGGACACTATTTGGTATTTTTCCCACATTTATTGTTCTCCCCCCCTGTAATCTACCATTCTGTAGATCTACGGGACAGAGTCACCTTGTTATATTTTTCCCACCCACTTATAAATTACCAAAAAAATCACAAACATTCTTCAGTGTTCCTCACATATACCCCTTTCCACCATAATTTTCGTGGAGTCTAGAAAAATCATTTCCTCTTCGGTCAAAGGTCAGTCTCAGGAAAAACACAGTCTGCCCTGTGTGTCTGTCAGTCCGGGTCAGAAAATAAAACAGTGTTACAGTCATTCTCATCTTCAATCTGTTCGGTGGATGGAGCTGTGAAAAATATATGTTGTAGTTCTGTCAGTGCTATTTCCAACGGTACCAGCCACGCCTCGATCGTCCTCTAGATCTGAGCACCATAATTCTTGCCGTCGAGGCGCGCAATTCTGTTCCCTGTGCAGATCAGAAAATTCAGTCCGGGAATAATTCGTGTAAAAATACCAAAAGTCAACTTCTGAAACCGCCACTTCAGGGAGTCGATCAGGGACATCCCGCCATCGTCCCAGCCAAGTGGCACCTTCATAAGACCTCAGGAGGGCGTCGTTCCTTTGGAATTCGCGCCTTACTGTCCAGCGAGTCAGAACCGAGTCGACGCAGTACCGAGTCGGCGCAGGACCGAGTCGGACCAGCAGGCCGAGTTCGTGCCGTACGCACCTCCAGATTGCTGCCCATCAACTCAGGGTCGGTCCTCCCGGTCCCCACTTGTAACCCTTTACCTTCCTGCGTGGAGTGGGTAATAAAATTCACTGTTGTAATTAACTTTTATCGTTGTACCGGGAGTTACCTTACTTGGCCGGGAACGTCTTCCCCACGCCCGGAGCATGGAGGTAAACTCGCTCCTCTCTCTTTGCATTTGCTTATGTCGTATTCCTTCGTATATGTCGATGCGAGTGTAGGTTTCTAGCTTGTTATACTACTATCACCGCTGCGAGAGAGCGAGATTGAGTGTACCGTCCCGTGACTCGATCCGAGTTAACGCGGAAAGGCCGATACCGAGACTCACGGCCGGTTTCTCAACCGCGCCCGGTCCCACGTCTTCCCTCGCATAGGGACGATCGTAAGCTAGAGTCCCAGGTCGCGTGTCCATTCCGCATCAATTTGGTATCAGAGCGCCAGTTGAGTCTAGGGTGTCTAAAATTTAAAAAAAAGAGTGTCATTTACGTCTAATCATTAGCCATTGTCTAAGTCGGTCTAGGTTCCACTTGCATCCCATTAATCGGTATATCAAAAGGTGTTGTCCGAACGTTAGGCTACGCCTATCGGGAAGGCTGCACACTTGCGCGAGTGATCTTCGGATCGATTAACTCTGCCACGTACCGAGTCTTGGTTTAAGTCTAGGGTCCTTAGTGTGCATGCATTCCAACCTTGCATAGTCGGTCTAGTGTCTTATCCTAGTGTCGGCATGCCCATCCACTAGTGTCTCCGTGGCCCATGGATGACCAAGGGGCCATATCTTCTGCATGGTGATGATACTATCTAAAATAGAAGGACCACCCGGACCACCCCAAAAGGCCCGTAGCCCGGGACTTCTATGGCTCCGATAACCCGAGTGACTACCTAGAGTGGGAAGTCATTATGGATGACTAGTTCGAGGTGTACATTATGTCCGGTCCCATGTAGGTGGACTTTGCCAAAAGGTGACTTTTCTATGAAGCCGTCGAAACATGGAGGAACCGAGGGGTCACACATTCTTTGACCCATTCGACCCCTTCTCTAGTGGGCCTCATGACCCATCACTTCCTTTATACCTTGTCGGGGAAGTCCACTTTCACACCCCTTTCCCACGGGCCGGGCCACCTACGCCCACCAAGCCCGATACACCTACATCTGGCCCTCCTAGCCCTCCCAAGTCTCCCAAATCCAATGGGCACCCGAATGCTAGGGACAAAGTAGGATGTCTAGAAGTCCCACTTTCCGCCAACCACCGGTTGCCACTAGTGTATGCATGGCACATGTTCGGGTGTCCTGGTCCACCATCGCCTATGCGTAGGTCGGACTAACATTAGGTGTGTCTAGGGTCTTGTGTGTCTGTGCATACATTGAGTCGAGTCAGTCTTTTGTATGCTCACGTTGTTAGTCCCTTTCGAGTATGAGACTTGTCGGACTATTGGGATCGGTTCTACTCCACATATCGGATCTAGTCACATAAAGGACCCGCGGTGATTCCTAGTGAGTCTTTGAGCCGCCTCCCTCATTTGAGAGTGACCCCACCCCGGAGTGTCCACCTCTAGCCTCATTTCCATGGCAGCATGCGCATATCGAATCTATACGAGATGAGCATGTGTCGATTACTTGGAGTGGAGCGTACTCCGCGCTTCCAGGTTCGGTGACGGATCCGCCGGAGCTACTCGAGCAGCCGTACCCCTTACTCAACGGGGTCGAGTTCTTCCCACTCGGGGAGAGTTGATGGGAATCGACGCCGAGCACTAATTTTTATTTTTCACTTATGGCCTTTTAGTTTACTTTTATATCCTTGGGAAAGTATGTACGCAATTGTAAGGCTTTATAAGCCACTTTGTCATTCCTTAGGATTCTTTGAGTTTTTTTATAAAAGTGTAGTAGGTCCAGCAAGGGGCCCCCCAGTCCTTTCCCTATTAGTCCACCTAAACCTTAGGGTCCCATGTGGGGCTGGTCAAAGGTCCAAGGTGGGCTTCTAGATGCTTGACCATTCAAGGGGATAAGGTGGAAGAAAATTCAAAATTAGACCAAGCAAAGTCCAAGATGCTTCCCCCTTATAATATAGTTTATCCCATGTTATATTTTTTATTTAATTTGGTCATTTGACCACATGGGGAAGAAAATCCCTTCTCTCCCATGAAATTCCCATCCCCCACCCCTTGCTATTCTCTATATAAGCCTATGTATAGTGTCATTAGAGATATTAATGAAGATTTAAGTATTTTTGCCAAGAGCAATCCCAAGGGCACCCCTTGTGTCTCTCCTCCCCTCTTGCAGATGGATTTCTGCCATTGTAGGGTGTGAAGCCCTCCTCTTGGTGTGACTCCAAGATCTCCACCTCCGCTGGATGCGACTTCCGGCCACCGCCTTCCGTTCGTACCGCCAATGCGCCGCCACCGCCGCTTCGTCGGAGTTCTATCTCCATCAGGATAGAACCCCAATCCTGAAATTTTAGTAATTTCTCTTGTTGTCAGGTTGAGCCCTAATTTTGAGAGTTTGTTCTGCTAGTCTCCCCTAACCTCCAGTTCACATTTTGTGTCATTTGGACACCATTTGGTATTTTTCCCACATTTATTGTTCTCCCCCCTGTAACCTACCATTCTGTAGATCTACGGGAAAGAGTCACCTTGTTGTATTTTTCCCACCCACTTATAAATTATCAAAAAAATCACAAAACTTTCTCAGTGTTCTTCACATATACCCCCTTCAACCATAATTTTCGTTGAGTCTAAAAAAATCATTTCCCCTTCGGTCAAAGGTCAGTCTTAGGAAAAACACAGTCTGCCCTGTGTGTCTGTCAGTCCGGGTCAGAAAATAAAATAGTGTTACAGTCATTCTCATGTTCAATCCCTTCGGTGGATGGAGCTGTGAAAAATATATGCTGTATTTATGTGAGTGCTCTTTCCAACGGTACCAGCCATGCCTCGATCGTCCTCTGGATCTGAGCACCATAATTCTTGCCGTCGAGGCGCGCAATTCTATTCCCTATGTAGATCAGAAAAATCAGTCCGGGAATAATTCGTGCAAAAATTCCAAAAGTCAACTTCTAGAACCGCCACTTCAGGGCGTCGATCAGGGACATCCCGCCATCGTCCCAGCCAAGTGGCGCCTTCATAAGACCTCAGGAGAGCGTCGTTCCATTGGAATCCGCACCTTGCTGTCCAACGAGTCAGATTCGAGTCGACGTAGGACCGAGTCGGACCAGCAGGCCGAGTTCGTGCCGTACGCACCTCCAGATTGCTGCCCGTCAACCCAGGGTCGGTCCTCCCGGGCCTCACTTGTAGCCCTTTACCTCTCTGCATGGAGTGGGCAATAAAATTCACTGTTGTAATTAACTTTTACCGTTGTACCGGGAGTTACCGTACTTGGCCGGGAACGTCTTCCCCACGCCCGGAGCGTGGAGGTAAACTCGCTCCTCTCTCTTTGCATTTGCTTATGTCGTATTCCTTCGTATATGCCGCTGCGAGTGTAGGTTTCTAGCTTGTTATACTACTATCACCATTGCGAGAGAGCGAGATTGAGTGTACCGTCCCGTGACTCGATCCAAGTTAACGTGGAAAGGCCGATACCCGAGACTCACGGCTGGTTTCTCAACCGCGCCCGGTCCCACGTCTTCCCTCGCATAGGGACGATCGCGAGCTAGAGTCCCAAGTCGCGTGTCCGTCCCTCATCAGACTGACTCCAATCAAGGTCATCCTGTCAAAGTCAAGTGCAGCTAAGGTCGCCAGAAGATGTTGCTAGCTGAAGAAGACTAAGAGTGACTACTGTGCAATACGGGTGAAAAATGATACAGTAGTAGTCACAAATGGAATGCTACTGGTGGCAAATAGCTATTGGCGATGGCCAAGGCTAAAGAGGAAAACAACAAGGGCGACGGCTCAAAGTGGACATGTAAGACCCCAATTTTCTGTATAGAATATTAAATTTCGTAAATAGTAAATTTTGAATAGTGATATGGTAAATAGTAAATAGTGAAATTTTTGACTATCATATAGAAATTCTGAAAAATGATAGTTAAATAGTAAACAGGATGATAAACACTTTGGTCTTCTGTGCCTGACCCTAATAAAATTATTTACATGGCTTAATCGGTGATTTAAGCCTGACTTAAAAACGCGGAAAACACTATTCATAGTAAAATACGACTACCTTAGAAAAATCTATAAAATTCACAATTTGATAGAGCATATTTTTATTAACAACTTTGTCTTCTTGAGTATAATCGGTAAAATATCAGAAACTCTATCTATCGACTAAATCGTTAGAATTCGTTAGAATTTGATTAACTATTATTTTAATCCTAAGATTGGATCGGTTAGAAATTAACCTTGTGATAAAAATCCACAAAAATAATAAATGGATTCCTCATAAGTGGTATAACAATTTTGTCTTCTGGGTCAAACTCATTAAAAATCATTTAGTGAGGTTAATTAGTGGTTTTAGTTAGAAATACTTAATCACATGATTAAGGAGGATTGGCCAAATCCTTACCCAAATAAACACGTGGAAACGTGTTTCAGTCGGCAGCCCGCGTCATCAACGCCGGCCATCCCCTTTGCGGCGCCGTGTCCGACTAACCCTTGGCGCGGGAGAGTCTTCTACGAGTATGCAACCCTATAAATAAGGAGGCTTAGCCTCTTCCCTTCTCTGCTAAAGCCCTGTTAAGCTCTGTTGCTGCAAGGGATCGCAGGAAGATACTATTCATCTTCTTCTTCCTCCGTATTCTTCTTTGTTCTTTAATTAAGGTAGGTAACCAAGGCCCAAATGATTAAAGTGAAAATATGGATTGTTAGTAATCATGTTAGCTTTCATTTAGTAGCAAAATCATGATTTATCATTACAATTATGATTTAATTCAGATTTTATCACCATCGTTATCATGCTTAAACTTATCACCATCGTTATCATGCTTAAACTTATCACCATCGTTATCATGCTTAAACTCAATTTTAAGAGTTCCTGGTTTGATCGGACTTCTGTTCGTTTTAACGGTTAGTACCTGTTTTTTTACTCTTTTGACACCCCAGTTGTATAACAGCCCAAATTAAACCGCTGTATATATGTCAAAACGGCCTAATTAGAACCGCTGTATGTCCAGTAGGTTTAGCGGCCCATTTAAGACCGTTAAATTGTCCAGAGACCAAAATATTCAGTCCAGAGACCAAAAATACTCAGTGTTAATCAGGGTAAAACAACGTTAATCAACAAGATTATCAACCCATATAACAACAGAATAAATAGATGAGTAAATGATAAAAATTTACTTTCTGTTGCAATATTTACTTTTTGGAAAATTCTGGTTAAAATTACTAAAACATGGTTAAAGTGAAATTATTCACTTGTAAAATTCTTAGTAAATTGGTTAATCATGTTAAAATTTACCTTGGGTAAATTCTGTAAATTTTACTGTAGAACAGAAATTTAAATGGCAGACTTATGGCAAGTCTTGGCCAGTTAGACCGGACACTCCATCCGGTAAATTACCTTATTTTTACCGTGTGACATTTTTACCGTGGTAAATCCCGAGTTGGCAACAGGATTACATGATTACTGGTTTTACTTGAGTATATAAAATGGCCCGTTACACATCGTTTTAATTTGATTAATTGACCGATTACCCTTGGTTAAATCTTCGGTCATATTCGAGCCCGGAATCGACCATTGGGCAGTAACCATATTGGTTTACTTGTCATTGGCGACCCGGAAGCCATTTGGCATATTTTACTTCTCTTCTAGTCGTACCGACTACGACCGGAAATTGTTACCGTTATACTTAATACGGATTCTCTAGAACCGTATATCTTGAATACGGCCTCGTACAGTCCGTATAATCGTTCTTCGGAACTTACTTCCCTTCTCTCGAACGAATTACTGTCGACCGTTCTTTCTTGATTCCGTAACTCGTTACTCGTGTAAGTACAGCCCGGTATTTGCCGTACGATGACCCTCAGTTTTGGGTTTTATCGTGATTATATTCTCGAATCCGAGGACAGGTGTGGTCCTCTAATCTGAGCATTGATAGAAATTCATCTGATTAAATTGGCCATAATTTGATTATGTCTAGACGGTGGATCGTTGATCCAATAAAATCAATGCTAACGCACCATAAGGGCCCGGTCTGGTCCTGGGGAGAGCGCCCGAAAGTTAGTGAGCCCATGGGATGTTAATGACAGGGTGTGGCATTGCACCCGAGTGCAGGAATATACAGTGTACGTCCATGACAAACTCTCGTTACTTGATCGTGTGATCGTGCTGGAATATGTATTTATACTACTTGGCCGAATTTACTATTGTTACTTGTTATCTCTTGTTCATTACTTGTGGTAAATTTGTGTACAAAATTATTCCTTGACCTTGCAAGATATCTCTCTACATTGTTATTGTCTTTCTTTATCGTATCGTTATCTCTTGTCATTAGTTTTTACTGCATTTCATATAAACTGTAATAAATTGATAATCACTTATATTTGCCATGGTTATCTATTGAGCGCGTTAGCTCATACCCTACTTGTTTCCCCCCTTTTTTTCCAGGTAATGATCTTACTATCGGGGATGGACTGGAGTGACACCGAGTGATAGTTAGTAAATTGAGTCAGTTGAGTTTAAAGAATTGTACTAGTTTCAGTCATACTATTTGGCTATAGTTGTTCTACTTCAGTTGTAACTTTTATTATTATCAATAAAAGGAAGTTTGGTTATTTGGTTAATTGTCTCTTTCAACTCTGGTGTAAATGGTTTGGAAATAATACCATTTCTTTCTAGCTCGCGTGCCCCTAACTGTACGTCCCGAGATTCCGCATCGGGGCGTGACAGTTAAGTTGGTATCAGAGCCATACCCCAGCCAGAAGTGTGGGAACTAAGTGCCATGCAGGGCAAAGTGCTACGCTATGGGAGCCACCTCTTGAACCCGCAATGGGACAAAGTGCTACATAGTGGGAGCCACCTCTTGAGCCTGTAGGGGCCACCTCTAGAATCCTACCTACCTGGGGGTTTGATTGTGTGCTATATGTGCCCAGCGACGAGGACGTCGCCTATATAAGAGGGGTAGATTGTAACACCCTTAAATATAGCTAAGTTGTACTCTATATCACTGAGGCGCCTTTTCAAGTATCGGCTCAGTTCTTGTAAAGAACTCCGAAGTTGAGCGTGCTTAATGGGGAGCAGTACCGGGATAGGTGACCTCCCCGGGAAGTCCCCCATTCTGGAGCCGACCACCCTTAAAAAGGGATAAAACGCATGACAGAATGGTATCAGAGCTTAGGTCAATTTGTCCTAGGTATTTTACTTTAAGGTTATAGGTTATTGGTTATAGGTTTAAGTTTAAGAACCCGACCTGGTGAGATTGGGTAGAAATTGGGTTATGTCTTTAGCCGTAAATCATACTCTTCTTTTATAAGAAGTTCTTCTCTCATAAATAAATTCTTCTTCTCTCATAAATAATCTCTTGACTATTTTAAATAAAGGTACTAGAAATGGCAGCTGACCGCGCTGAGATGAGGAACCTCCAGCGTACGGTCCAAGGCCTGACATAGGCGTTGCAGCAAGTGGCTCAAGCTGGAGCCGCAGCACATCATGGCACTGGTGACTTGTACCGGAACTTTCAAGGAATGAACCCACCTAGATTTGCTGGTTCTACTGACCCGGATGAGGCCGAGCATTGGCTCGATGATATGAGGAGAATATTTGAGGTTATGCAATGCACTGACCAAGAGCGTGTCCTTCTATCTACGTTCCAACTGGAGCGAGATGCACGTACTTGGTGGGAGTCCGTCAAAGCAACTCTCGGTGATCACCAAGTATCGTGGGAAGAATTCGAGGAGTATTTCAATGGGAAGTATTTCTCTGACCGTGTCCAAGAAAAGAAGGCAGCGAATTTCACAGCTTTGAAGCAGTGAAGTTCGTCAGTGGCAGAGTATGAGGCACAGTTCGCCCGACTTTCTCGCTATGCAATGCATCTTATTTCTACTGAGAAGATGAAGGCGAGACGATTTCTCAACGGGTTGAAGCTCCATTATATTAATCAACTGGCACCATTGGAAATTTCTACCTATTCTGAGATGGTGAGAAAGGCACAAGTATTGGAGGATACTCTTGAGATGACGGAGCGTATTCGTGGTCAAGGTAACAAGCAAGAACAACCAAAGCCATTCAAGAATGCCAAAACCGGATTTGGCACTAGCACTAGCAAGAAGAGACCTTTTATTGGTTCTGGAACTGGTTCTAGCTCTGGTTCTGGTTCGTGGAAAGGCAAGATGCCGAGACAAGAAGACAAGAAACCTGACACTATGGTACCATTCAAGGGCATCTGCAAGTTTTGTGATCGTCCTGGCCATAAGATGGAGGAATGTTGGCACAAGATAGGCGCATGTTTGCGTTGTGGGAGCAAGGAGCACCGTATCCCTGATTGCCCCTTATTGGCAGAGAAAGCTACCCCGGCAAAACCTTTGGCTTTCAAGAAGCCGCAAGGAAAGCTCCAGGCTCTTCATGTTAATAAAGCGGAAACCGCCGATAACGGTGGGCTCGTCGAAGGTACTCTCATTATACTCGACAAGTCAGCTTTTGTTCTATTTGACACTGGTGCAACACATTCTTTTATTTCTCGGCGATTCGCTAAGTCTTTAGCTGTGAAACCTGTTTTGATGAGTTCTCCGTTAGAAATATCAACCCCTATTGGTTCTAGATCAGCTATTCAGCATTTTTATCCTTCTAGCAAGGTTATGGTGAATGATCAGAATTTTCCGGCTGATTTAGTTTGCATGGACATGAAGGATTACGATGTAATCCTCGGAGCTGATTGCTTGGCTCGATATGAGGCCAATGTTCATTGCAGTTCTTGTTCCGTATCTTTTTCTAGACACCCCGGATTATCCTTCATGGGAGTTAAACACCCTAGCTCTATCTCTCTTATCTCGACGCTTCGAGCTGATAAGCTATTGAGACGTGGATGCGGAGCTTTTCTGGCTTTCGTTTATGCGTCCCCGGAGCAACAGATCGAGATTAAGGACATTTCTGTTGTCCGAGATTTCCCTGATGTTTTCCAGAGGAGTTACCAGGAATTCCACCTGAGCGGGAAGTCACATTCTCTTTTGATCTTATTCCTGGATCATCTCCTGTTTCTAAGGCTCCTTATCGTATGTCTCCTGCGGAATTGCGGGAATTGAAACATCAATTGTTGGAATTACTCGAGAAGGGTTTTATTCGCCCGAGTGTTTCCCCTTGGGGAGCCCCTGTGTTGTTTGTTCGGATGAAGGATGGTTCGATGAGACTGTGCATCGATTATCAGCAACTCAATCAGTTGACAGTCAAGAACAAGTATCCATTACCGAGGATTGATGAGTTATTTGACCAGATAGCGGGAGCTCAGTATTTTTCTAAGATCGATCTTCGATCTGAATATCATCAGTTGCAGATTAAGGATGAAGATATTTATAAATCTGCTTTCCGCAGCCGGTATGGTCATTTTGAGTTTGTCGTTATGCCTTTTGGTTTGACAAACGCACCGGCAGCCTTTATGCAATTAATGAACAGTGTGTTTCGACCCTATCTTGATCGGTGGGTCGTGGTATTCATAGACGATATCTTGATATATTCCAAGAGTGAAGAAGAGCATGCCAAGCATCTGAGGATGGCTTTGCAATTGCTGAGAGATCATCAGCTTTATGCCAAATTGAGCAAGTGCGACTTTTGGCTGAAAGATGTGTCCTTTCTAGGGCATATTATTTCCAAGAATGGAATTTCTGTTGATCCATCGAAGGTGGAAGCAGTAAAGAATTGGGAACAGCCTACCTGTGTGACTGAAGTAAGGAGTTTTCTAGGCCTAGCTGGCTATTATAGAAGGTTTATTCAGGATTTCTCGAAGATTGCGGTACCTCTTACGAAATTAACCCGCAAAGAGATCAAGTTCGAGTGGTCAATTGAATGCCAACGGAGTTTCCAGACTCTAAAGGATTGTTTGACTACTGCACCTGTTTTGACCTTACCTTCTGGTGAGGGTGATTTCGTGGTATACACGGATGCATCAGGTATTGGCTTAGGCTGTGTACTTATGCAGCACGGCAAAGTGATTGCCTATTCTTCTAGGCAGTTAAGAAAGCATGAAGTTAATTATCCAGTTCATGATTTGGAGTTAGCAGCAGTGGTATTTGCATTAAAGATTTAGAGACACTACCTATATGGTGAGACATTCACGGTATTCTCAGATCACAAAAGTTTGAAACATTTGTTCTCTCAGAAGGACTTGAACATGAGGCAGAGAAGATGGTTGGAGTATATAAAGGACTTCGATTTCTCTATTGAGTATCACCCTGGCAAAGGCAATGTAATGGCCGATGCTTTAAGTCGGAAGACTGCAGTTAAGTTATCCAGTCTTATGTTACAAGAGTGGAAACTACTGGAACAATTGGCTAGTTTGGATCTCAATGTAGATAATGATCGGGTTTTGATTTCCCAGATTCAACTCAAGCCCGAACTATTAATGGAAATCAAATTATTACAAGATAATGATCCCGAGCTAGTAGAGATTAAAGGGAGCTTGAATAGCAGACCTGATTTCTCGGTAGCTGATGATGGAAGGCTATTATTTCAAGGTAGAACTTGTGTACCGGATGAGGCAAAGATAAAGAATCGGATTCTCGAGGAAGCTCATAGATCCCGATATACTATCCATCCGGGAGGCACTAAGATGTTCAAAGATTTGAAAAGATCTTTTTGGTGGCCGAACATGAAGAGGGAAGTTGCTGATTTCGTGAGTAGATGCCTAGTGTGTCAACAAGTGAAGGCCGAGCATTTCAGACCGGCAGGAAAATTAAAGCCACTCGATATACCCCAATGGAAGTGGGAGAGTATTGGCATGAATTTCATTATGGGTCTTCCTAAGACTCGAGGTGGTTATGATGCAATATGGGTAATTGTGGATCGACTAACTAAGTCGGCACATTTCTTATCTATTAAGTCCAAGTGGACAGTTGATGTTCTAGCAGCTTTATATTTGAAGGAAGTGGTTAGACTTCATGGTATTCCAGTGAATATTATATCTGACAGAGACCCGAGATTTACATCACATTTCTGGAAGGGATTACAAGAATCTCTCGGTACGCGTCTGAATTTCAGCACTGCGTTTCATCCGCAGACAGACGGACAGACTGAAAGGACTAATCAGATAGTAGAAGATATGTTGAGAGCTTGTATGATCGACTTCGGCGGAAGTTGGAGTGATCATTTGGCATTAATAGAATTCGCCCACAACAATAGTTACCAATCCAGCATACAGATGGCACCTTTCGAGGCTTTGTATGGAAGAAGCTGTCGTTCTCCATTATGTTGGGATGAGGTAGGCGAAAGGCAATGGCTTGGACCGGATCTTATCTTGGAGTCATCACAGAATATTTGTATTATCCGAGACCGGTTACTAGTGGCTCAATCGAGGCAGAAGAGTTATGCCGACAATAGAAGACGAGATTTGGAATTTCAAATTGGCGAGCATGTGTTCTTAAAAGTCTCTCCTTCGAGAGGAATTCACCGATTCGGTATTCAGGGCAAGCTAAGCCCGAGGTATATTGGTCCATTTGAAATCCTTGATATAGTGGGTGAAGTTGCTTATAGACTGGCTTTACCGCCGCAGTTGTCTGGCGTACATAACGTATTCCATATTTCTATGTTGCGGAAATATGTGTACGACCCCACTCACATCATTCAGCATGTGGATTTTGAGTTAAAGAAGGATCTGACTTATGAAGAAAGACCAGTGAAGATTCTGGATCGGAAGGAACAACAACTTCGGAATCGTTCCATACCGATGGTCAAGATTCAGTGGAGTCGGCGTGGAACCGAGGAAGCCACCTGGGAATCCGAGGACGCTATGCGGAAGCGGTATTCCGATTTGTTCTAAGGTGAGCTATTTATTCCCTTACTGTTTTTGGTTCAGTGAATTTGGAGGACCAAATTCTTTAAGTGGGGGAGGGTGTAAGACCCCAATTTTCTATATAGAATATTAAATTTCGTAAATAGTAAATTTTGAATAGTGATGTGGTAAATAGTAAATAGTGAAATTTTTGACTATCATATAGAAATTCTGAAAAATGATAGTTAAATAGTAAACAGGATGATAAACACTTTGGTCTTCTGTGCCTGACCCTAATAAAATCATTTACATGGCTTAATCGGTGATTTAAGCCTGACTTAAAAACGCGGAAAACACTATTCATAGTAAAATACGACTACCTTAGAAAAATCTATAAAATTCACAATTTGATAGAGCATATTTTTATTAACAACTTTGTCTTCTTGAGTATAATTGGTAAAATATGAGAAACTCTATCTATCGACTAAATCGTTAGAATTCGTTAGAATTTGATTAACTATTATTTTAATCCTAAGATTGGATCGGTTAGAAATTAACCTTGTGATAAAAATCCACAAAAATAATAAATGGATTCCTCATAAGTTGTATAACAATTTTGTCTTCTGGGTCAAACTCATTAAAAATCATTTAGTGAGGTTAATTAGTGGTTTTAGTTAGAAATACTTAATCACATGATTAAGGAGGATTAGCCAAATCCTTACCCAAATAAACACGTGGAAACGTGTTTCAGTCGGCAGCCCGCGTCGTCAACGCCGGCCATCCCCTTTGCGGCGCCGTGTCCGACTAACCCTTGGCGCGGGAGAGTCTTCTACGAGTATGCAACCCTATAAATAAGGAGGCTTAGCCTCTTCCCTTCTCTGCTAAAGCCCTGTTAAGCTCTGTTGCTGCAAGGGATCGCAGGAAGATACTATTCATCTTCTTCTTCCTCCGTATTCTTCTTTGTTCTTCAATTAAGGTAGGTAACCAAGGCCCAAATGATTAAAGTGAAAATATGGATTGTTAGTAATCATGTTAGCTTTCATTTAGTAGCAAAATCATGATTTATCATTACAGTTATGATTTAATTCAGATTTTATCACCATCGTTATCATGCTTAAACTTATCACCATCGTTATCATGCTTAAACTTATCACCATCGTTATCATGCTTAAACTCAGTTTTAAGAGTTCCTGGTTTGATCGGACTTCTGTTCGTTTTAACGGTTAGTACCTGTTTTTTTACTCTTTTGACACCCCAGTTGTATAACAGCCCAAATTAAACCGCTGTATATATGTCAAAATGGCCTAATTAGAACCGCTGTATGTCCAGTAGGTTTAGCGGCCCATTTAAGACCGTTAAATTGTCCAGAGACCAAAATATTCAGTCCAGAGACCAAAAATACTCAGTGTTAATCAGGGTAAAACAACGTTAATCAACAAGATTATCAACTCATATAACAACAGAATAAATAGATGAGTAAATGATAAAAATTTACTTTCTGTTGCAATATTTACTTTTTGGAAAATTCTGGTTAAAATTACTAAAACATGGTTAAAGTGAAATTATTCACTTGTAAAATTCTTGGTAAATTGGTTAATCATGTTAAAATTTACCTTGGGTAAATTCTGTAAATTTTACTGTAGAACAGAAATTTAAATGGCAGACTTATGGCAAGTCTTGGCCAGTTAGACCGGACACTCCATCCGGTACATTACCCTATTTTTACCGTGTGACATTTTTACCGTGGTAAATCCCGAGTTGGCAATAGGATTACATGATTACTGGTTTTACTTGAGTATATTAAATGGCCCGTTACACATCGTTTTAATTTGATTAATTGACCGATTACCCTTGGTTAAATCTTCGGTCATATTCGAGCCCGGAATCGACCATTGGGCAGTAACCATATTGGTTTACTTGTCATTGGCGACCCGGAAGCCATTTGGCATATTTTACTTCTCTTCTAGTCGTACCGACTACGACCGGAAATTGTTACCGTTATACTTAATACGGATTCTCTAGAACCGTATATCTTGAATACGGCCTCGTACAGTCCGTATAATCGTTCTTCGGAACTTACTTCCCTTCTCTCGAACGAATTACTGTCGACCGTTCTTTCTTGATTCTGTAAGTCGTTACTCGTGTAAGTACGGCCCGGTATTTGCCGTACGACGACCCTCAGTTTTGGGTTTTATCGTGATTATATTCTCGAATCCGAGGACAGGTGTGGTCCTCTAATCTGAGCATTGATAGAAATTCATCTGATTAAATTGGCCATAATTTGATTATGTCTAGACGGTGGATCGTTGATCCAATAAAATCAATGCTAACGCACCATAAGGGCCCGGTCTGGTCCTGGGGAGAGCGCCCGAAAGTTAGTGAGCCCATGGGATGTTAATGACAGGGTGTGGCATTGCACCCGAGTGCAGGAATATACAGTGTACGTCTATGACAAACTCTCGTTACTTGATCGTGTGATCGTGCTGGAATACGTATTTATACTACTTGGCCGAATTTACTATTGTTACTTGTTATCTCTTGTTCATTACTTGTGGTAAATTCGTGTACAAAGTTATTCCTTGACCTTGCAAGATATCTCTCTACATTGTTATTGTCTTTCTTTATCGTATCGTTATCTCTTGTCATTAGTTTTTACTGCATTTCATATAAACTGTAATAAATTGATAATCACTTATATTTGCCATGGTTATCTACTGAGCGCGTTAGCTCATACCCTACTTGTTTCCCCCCTTTTTTTCCAGGTAATGATCTTACTATCGGGGATGGACTGGAGTGACACCGAGTGATAGTTAGTAAATTGAGTCAGTTGAGTTTAAAGAATTGTACTAGTTTCAGTCATACTATTTGGCTATAGTTGTTCTACTTCAGTTGTAACTTTTATTATTATCAATAAAAGGAAGTTTGGTTATTTGGTTAATTGTCTCTTTCAACTCTGGTGTAAATGGTTTGGAAATAATACCATTTCTTTCTAGCTCGCGTGCCCCTAACTGTACGTCCCGAGATTCCGCATCGGGGCGTGACAGGACAAGAGTGATAAAAAGGCATTTAAGGTTGACAAATGTCCGATAAAGGTGTAAAATGCCTATTATGTCTGACAAATAGCTCGTAAGGCTGAATCACGTATTTGTAATGAAAGCCTTGCAACCATATTCGAAGATCAAGCTCTTGACACGTGATCCTAGGTCTGACATGCAACCTGGAAGACCTCTGATAGAAGAATAGTCCTCCTGCCACGTGGACAAATAGGAAATAGGAGAAATCAAATGCTTTATCCAGATGTTTTAAGGAGGCCCTATTCCATATATTGGGGCTTCTTCCCCTGAAGAGAGAGGCTGCTGCGAGGGAAGAAAAGGCGGGAGAAAAGAAGAGAGCTGTGAAGTCTGAAGAGAAAAGAGAGAAGAGTGAGAAGAAGACCTGTGAGAGAAAAATTAGATAGAAGATCGTGAGAAGAAGAAGAAGAAAAAGAGAGAGAGAGCCTATGAGGAATTGTATGCAGCCAGAGCTACTTGAAGATCTGATCGTGTGTTGGCCTCTGGATCAGATCCAAGCCAATCTGCTTGTTGAGAGCTACATTGTTTCTGGTTTCTCTTTTTTTTTTTGCTTTGTTCTTTTTGCTTTGGTTCGTTCTTTCTTCTATTACTTGTAAGCAAGCTGTGTTGCTTAGCGGGTGTTGAGGATTTGTTCCTCGGAAGCAAGTTACGTTGCTCAGCGGTCTTGTAAGCAAGCTGTGTTGCTCAGCGGTGTGAGGATTTGTTCCTCTGTGTAGCAAGCTGTGAGGCTCAGCGATTCAAGCTGTGAGTCAGCGGAATCCTCACTCAAGTTGAGTGGGGGGTGGATGCAGGTAGACTGGGTGTCTGGCCGAACCACCTAAAAACTCTCTGTGCAGTGTGATTGCTTTTAGTGTGATTGTTTTAGTTTTATCGATCTACATTTATAGGGTTATACGCAATTCAGTTCAGCACTGGCACACTGCCACGTGCTTGTCGTTAGTTCTATCTGAATGATCAATTGGGCAGTGTGATTTGTTTGTGGGCTATCTTCTAACCCTTTCGTAGGCTGGTGTGTGTGCAGATTTTATATATAGTTTGATTTCACAATGTGCTAAGTGCTCGAAAGTAGTTCTGTGTGAACTGTTAGATATCTTCTATTCATTTGGATTGAGCGTAAGTTTTAATTGAGCTTAAAATTTTAAAGCGGGTCTATTCACCCCCCTCTAGATCCCAGCCTTGCACCTAACACTTTGACCACTGACCTTCTTGCAGCAGTGCTTGACTTGATCCATCGATCATAAGGGAATAGATGGGAAGACAATTTTCCCTCCTAAATCTTTTCTTGGGTTGAGGTAGATGTTCTACATGAAGTTGACTTGAGTTGGCATGGCTTCTCAGCCCAGTCCTAGGATAGGAGTTGGTACGCAGAGAGTAGACCCTTTTGAGATCTTGTGGCTTTGTCTAGTGTGTAATGAAGTGCATACCACCTGGCCAGTCCTCTTTCATGACAAAAAAGATAGTCTTCTGGCAGAGAAGACTTTCACAGATTTGGTCCCTGGCAAGTCTTCTTCCAAAAAGATGCCCTACGATGGCATAATGAGATGGCAGGACCTCTGAGCAAGGAAACTTCCTCCAGACTTCAAAAAGCATATTTTTGGAGGTTTTTGTAGGAGTTCTTTATTCTCTCGATGGCCTTTGGAAACTGTGCAGGTTAAACAGATAAGGCTTGGAAAGCTTCTGGTGCGTCGACGCAGCAGTGACCTTGCGTCGACGCAGCTTCATGTATCCTTGAGTCAGCTGGCCAGCTTGAGCTTCATGGCATCGACTCAAGACTGAAGGTGCGTCGACGCATCCTTTGAGAAGCCCGTTTACAACGGCTTCTGGAAACGCCACTGCGTCGAAGCCTTGAGAGGACTGAGTCGACGTAACCATTGTTGAAAGTGCCTTACGGGCCATATGTCACGGGTAACACCTATTTGTCATCCTTATCTATCTATTTGTCACTCGTATCTTCGATTTATCACCCGTAACAGCTATTTTTCACCCTTAGCCACTAGCAGCCGTTGCCTTCTATCAGCTTGTTATTCTCTGAGAGCTCAACGTGACCGCGTTGACGCAATAAGAGGGCAAGGTCAACGCAACAGACTTCCTTCTTTAGCTATTGCGAGGTTAACCATTTGTGGTGTCGACGCTGTAGTACCCCAGAATTTATATATATAATTTTTGAAGTATAAAATAATTTTCTGAAAATTATAAAGGCCTAAATAAATTAATAAAGGATTATTGGATTAATAAGTCATTATCAGGCTCAACTAGGCTAATTAGTTAACCTAGCCTATCTAATTATTATCCAAAAGGTTAGTGGACTAAGCCCATTAAGTTTGGCCCATATTCTAGAAGGGTAATTAGCTTATTCACGTATTTTAAGGATAAATACTATTGATATAAGATAATTATGTAGATAAACGAATAAAAGAGTTTGATTAAATTAAAACTCTATATACGTTGAATGTAACGGTTTATCAGGCGACCGCCACAGCCATGTAACGCACCTAGACACGACCGTTACATCCTGCAGATTCCGTAAGGTGAGGAAATTGTAAAAAGATTGGAACTTTGAAATCCTATCTACAAGAGATCAACTTAGGGAAGCTTATAACATTGTTAAGGACTCTTAGAGATTAGGTTCTGGCAAATTAAGGACTCTAGAATTGATCTAATCTTCAAACCCTAGTCAAAATCCTATAAATAGGACCTAGTTCTGAACTGAGCGACCCTTACTTTTGGCTCGTGAAGAATCAAGGTAAGGAGTCATAAATTCGGGTAAGTTCTTTAGAAGCTTTTGTTCAGTATACTTTAGACTAATAGTTCTCCAAATTTCGTGCTAGGAGATCAAGCAACCAAGGAGATAGAAGCTTCCAAAGTTACTGATTCAACCTTAGCAACCCAGGAATCTGAACAAAAGTCCCCTGAAGATCTAGAGATTAGGACGACTAAAAGAGGTAATTAGAGTATGACCCTTTAGAACTTTTTATTCCCAATAGTTTCATCTTCTTACCCTCAAAATTTCACATCCTTAGGTCAAGAGGCTAAGGAAATAGAGCAGATTGAAGTTGCTGATTTATCACAAGAAGTACAAGGGACTAAGGGTAGCACCTAGCATCAAATTCGAAGTTTTAAGATACTAGAAGAGGTAGGTTATCTCATGATTGGCAAAAACAACTTGTTAGGAATAAAAGCCCTCTGATTGCGCTTGAATTCATGCATTATAGACGAAGAATTTCATGATTTCATAATTTTATACATTCATGCATCTCTTAGCTCTAAATGGAAATAAAAAGGTATTATCTTGTCTATTCACTAAACCCTCGCATATAGTTGGCCTATGCATCGTTATCATGACTAGGACAGTGGTAATATGTTGATTTCCAGGCATGTTATGTTTTCATAAACATTCACTTTAGTTACTGTCAGCAGGTTCTCTGACGCACTAACGTGAGACCGTCACATGCATGTAACGGCCTTACGATAGACCATCACATCCTGTTATGCTTTTATTTGTTCTATTGTCTCTAACGCACCCTAGAAGGAGCGTTACACCACTGTAACGGTCCTCGATAAACCGTCACACATTGTAACGCACCTATCCTAGACCGTCAGACACTTGTGTTCTGTCAGCCCAAGGCAGAATAATAACCAGTAAGTTTACTTATAAATAAGCTTAGATAGCTAAGTTTGGACCTATTATCATGACTTTGAGTTTAGTTTCTGATTCATAATCAAATTGCATGATTAATGTGTCTTAGGTTATTTTAAGTTATGCTAATTTCATTGGCTAAAACTCTATAGTTTTGTATTCTAAATCATGATTTTGCAAAGTTGTATTGACGGAGTTTTATCTTGGTTTCATAATGTAACACATTCTTTCCTATCTATAGAGTCATTTCTTTAAGTATATGGCATATATTCCGGTATGTTGTCTATTAGTTCACTTTTTACTATAGGAACATTATTCTTGGACATGAGGACCTCTCTATTGGATATTCCTTCCAATGGACTAGAAAATCTTATTTCAAGGCACCTGTAATTCTCCGCGAGCCTGGGATTCCCACTAGGATGCCGAGTTGGTTGTACCATTAAAGCCCATTGATTAGATTACACTATCGATGTTTTTGGTTATCAGTAATGTAACGGCTCTATGTTGGACCGTTAGGCACAAGTAACGGCCCAATAGACGACCATCACATTCCACTAAGTCTGATTTCTTGGTTTTAGATTCAGACTAATGTAACGGCCCAATACTGGAGCGTCACATCATGTAACGGCCTAGTACACGACCGTCACACTGCTTGAGTATTTTAACCCAAGGTGGACCATGGGTTGATATTCCAAGGTTTCTAGATGGACTATTAATGATCTAGAACTTATCATATTGATCAAGAAACCTAATATAAAGAATGGAAGATAAAAAACGTATCGTTATGCTGCCAATTTATTTCCATAAGCATAACCTTGCTTAAGTCATTCTTGATTTCTCATGATTCTTATTGAAGCATTCATTCATTGAATTATTGTTATCATGAGCTTATTTGAACTCATTATATTCTTGGCCATACTTTATTGTTACGTGCGTGGAAGTAACTTGATTTATACTTGAAGATGCGATCGAGCATTGATTGTGTTCAAGGGCTCTATGCTAGTCCCCTCGGCTGATTGTCAGAAACATACTATTTTATAAATCATGGAGTATGATGCTACTGACGTCGCATTGCGCTGGAAGTACTTTCTCTATAAATAAGTGGAAATCCACGGCACGACATGACATTCTTGTACATGACTTTCTTGCTTGATATTCCACCGAAATTCATGAAGTACTTGCTCATAAGTAAAAGATACTGGAGTGATGATTATGTGGCTTGCTAGTACATTCTCGATACATTCTTGAAAGGCCAATATCATGTTCTTTTTACATTCTTACTAGTTCGTACTTGCTCTCATTCTAACTTACATGATCATCTTGTTACTTTGGTTTAATCGCATGATTGATCGCATTCGCATGATTTTTACCTCATTCTTTAGGGCTAAGTTGTTAATTACTTTAATAGTGCCTTCATGTTGATGCGAAGATACCTACTGGGCAAGTGTGCTCATTACCTATTTTCAATCTTTTCAGGAGATGGAAGTGATTCGAATTCGGATTCGGGTTATACAAGTAGCGGGTCCGAGAGCGAATGAAAGTATTGTCAAGATGAGAGTGAAGACTTAGGAAGTCTAAATTGTTTAGATTGAGTCTATGTAATTTTCCTATTTCTTGAGTCTAGTGCATAATGGAAATTGAATTAGTGGTTGTACTTGATTATTTTGAAATAAAGTTGGAGTTTGAGTAATATTATGCAATTACATTTATGTGTGTGATTGTCTTGCGCTCTGATCGTTCTTGCTCGCAAGAGGCTTACATGCCGGCTGTTCGCGCTCCCTGAGTTAGTCTTCCACTGTAATAAAGGCTCGGGACGTGACAGTTAAGTTGGTATCATAGCCTAAGTCTCAGGACTTAGGAAGAAGAATCATGTCATAGGATGAGTCCAAGGTTTAAGGACCCCTACCTATGAACTACGGAAGAAATTTTCATACCCATGTGAGAATTGGGTAGAGCCCGGGATAAGATAATTAATTAGCTTTAAGATTATTTCTCCCAATTTCATGAGAAATAATAAGTTGTTATTTTTCTCTCAGGTACCTCATTTTACAAATGGCTCATCGTGTAAATTGGGATGGTATGCAACAAACAGTAGCTGGCCTTACTCAGGCATTGCAAACCATAGCGCAAGGTGGCGCAGGGGCAAGGGCTGATGACCTACATCGTAATTTTTGAAGTTTAAATCGTCCGCGATTCTATGGTTCGTCTAATCCCGATGAGGTAGAAAACTGGATAGATGAAATGAATCGTATATTTGATATCATCCAATGCACCGATCAGGAAATGGTGCGTCTCGCAACCTTTCAACTCAACAAAGATGCTCGCACATGGTGGAAGTCGGTTCCGGCACCTCTGGCCAACACACCTCATACATGGGACGGTTTTCTTACCCTGTTCTGTGCCAAGTACTTTTCTGAGCACGTAAAGGAACGAAAGGCTATGCAGTTCGCCGCTCTTCGGTAAGAAATGATGACGGTTATCGAATATGAACTGCAATTCTCAAGGCTTGCACCTTACGCACCGCATCTTATCAGCACCGATCAACTCAAGGCAAATCAGTTTATGGACGGGTTACGACTCGATTTCATTCAGCAGCTCGGAACCCAAAACATCCGTACTTATGCGGAGATGGTTCAGCGGGCATACCTATGTGAAAGGACCTTAGAGAAGGTCGAAAAATTGAAAGGGAAAGGCGAAGAATCAAGCTGATGCTCAGATCGGCGTTATAAGAAAGAGAAATTCAGCATCACGGAGCCTTACAAAGGCCGTGATAGTAAGAAGAGATCGAGGACTGAGAATGATGGAAGTTCCCATAAGCAAAAGAAAATCAAGGAGGAGAAGGAGCAGGTCGCCACGGCTTGCACATTTTGTGAAAAATTCGGCCATTCGGCTGAGGAGTGTTGGAAGCGTCTCGGCGCTTGTTTACGTTGTTGAAGCAGGGAGCATCGCATGCCGGAATGCTCCCTTATGAAGGACCAGTCATCTGGTGGAGGACGCAGGAGGCAGGCTCGCCTCAATGCTGTTCTAGAAGGAGAGGAAGCGCCCAGGGATGATAGGCTTATGGAAGGTACTCTTCAAATTTGTTCTCGTCCTACATTTATGCTATTTGATACTGGTGCCTCTCATTCTTTTATCTCCACTACTTTTGCTAAAACATTACCAATAGCATCAGTTCCCTTACCTTTAGATCTTGCTATTTCCACACCCTTAGGTTCTAGAACAAAGCTTACCGACTATTATCCTGATAGCGAAGTGATAGTAGAAGGTCATAATCTCCTCACAAACCTAGTATGCCTTGACATGAAAGGTTATGATGCCATTTTAGGGGTAGATTGACTTGTAGATCATGATGCTTATATCAATTGCTGAAATAGGATTATATCCTTTCGAAAGCCCGGTCTTCCAAGATTCTGTTTTCTTGGCATCAAGTACAAGAAACACCCCACTATCATATCCTCACTTCACGCTTGCAAACTTATCTCGCGAGGATGTAAAGCTTTTCTTGCTTCTGTCATTATCACCGAATCCAAAGAAATTAACATAGCAGACATCCCTATTGTAAATGAGTTCCCAGACGTGTTTCCACCAGAACTACCAAGTTTATCGCCCGAGAGGGAAGTGAACTTCACCATTGAACTCATTCCAGGAGCAGCACCTGTTTCTATAGCCCCTTACAGGATGTCCCCCACGGAGCTTAAGGAATTAAAAAGGCAGTTGCAGGAACTACTAGACAAGGGCTTCATCAGACCTAGCGCATCCCTTTGGGGTGCGCCGGTTCTATTTGTCAAGAAGAAGGATGGTTCTCTCAGGCTATGCAACGATTACCGGCGACTGAATCAACTCACAATTAAAAATAAGTATCCGTTGCCGCGTATTGATGAGCTCTTCGATCAGCTTTCAGGAGCAGAATATTTCTCTAAGATTGACCTCAGATCAGGTTATCATCAGCTTAGAATTAAAGGAGAGGACATTTATATATCGGCTTTTCGAAGTCATTATGGCCACTATGAATTCGTAGTGATGCCGTTTGGGTTAACTAATGCCCCAGCAGCATTCATGTAACTTATGAACAACGTCTTCCAGCCATATCTGGACCAGTTCATCGTCGTCTTCATTGATGACATCTTGATATATTCCAAGACGAAAGAGGAACATGAACAACATTTGAAAATAGCTTTACAAACACTTAGAGAGCACAAGCTTTATGCCAAACTCAATATGTGTGAATTCTGGCTCGAGGAAGTCTCATTCCTAGGCCACATAATTTCAAAAGAAGGTATTGATGTAGATCCTTCTAAGGTAGAAGCTGTCAAGAATTGGAGTCGGCCAACGACTATATCTGTAGTAAGAAGCTTTCTGGGTCTAGCTGGTTATTATAGAAGATTCATTAAGGACTTCTCAAAAATTACGGTTCCTTTAACTAGACTTACAAGAAAAGAAAATCCTTTTGTCTGGTCAGATGAATGTGAGAAGAGTTTCCATACTCTTAAAAATCATCTTACGACAGCCCCTATTTTATCACTACCAATGGAGGGTGGTGGATTCGAAGTGTATACGGATGCGTCTGGCATTGGCTTAGGATGCGTTCTCATGCAGAATGGAAAAGTAATCTGTTATTCTTCAAGACAATTGAAACGTCACGAGGAAAACTATCCCGTACGTGATCTGGAATTAGCAGCGGTTATTTTCACCTTTCAAATTGGGCGTCATTATCTTTATGGAGAAAAGTTCACGGTCTACTCGGACCATAAAAGCTTGAAATATTTATTCACACAAAAGGAGCTTAACATGAGGCAGAGGAGATGGTTAGAATATCTCAAAGACTTTGATTTTGCTATTCAATATCATCCTGGTAAGGCTAATGCTGTAGCAGATGCACTCAGCAGAAAACCAATAGGTATGCTATCAAGTCTTATGATAAGTGTAACTAACCTTGTTCCACAATTTGCTCAGTTGAACTTAGATATTGACATAAAGGAAGAAGATTATTTCATAGCTAATATCCGAGCTCAACCTACGTTGATAGAAGATCTGGTCAAGCTGCAAAATGATGATCCTATATTACTGGAAATTAAAGCCAATATTGAACAAAGGTCGGATTTTTCTATTTCCAATGACGGAAGATTATTATTTAAGGGCCGAATATGTGTACTAGATCATGAGGCTACGAAGAAACTAATCCTAGATGAAGCGCATAATTCCAAATACACAATTCATCAAGGAGGAACAAAGATGTATCAAGATCTCAAAAGAAATTTCTGGTGGCCCAATATGAAGAGAGAGATAGCTGATTTCGTGTCTCGATGTCTCACCTACCAACAAGTAAAGGCAGAGCATTTTAGACTCGCAGGTAAATTACACCCCTTGAGTATTCCCGAATGGAAATGGGAGAGTATATGGATGGACTTTATTATGGGTTTACCCAAGACCAGAGGTGGACACGATGGAATATAGGTAATCATAGACCGATTGACTAAATCCACACACTTCATACCAATAAAGAGTCGATGGTCTGTGGATATTCTAACAGCATTATACATAAAGGAGATTGTCAAACTACATGGTGTCCCCGTCACTATTATATCGGATTAAGATCCTCGATTCACATCACAATTCTGGAAGGGTTTACAACATTCACTAGGGACTATATTGAATTTCAGCACAGCTTTTCATCCACAAACAGATGGTCAAAAGGAAAGAACAAATCAGGTAGTAGAAGATATGCTCAGGGCTTGTGCTATCGACTTTGGAGGTAGTTGGCATGATCACTTGCCTCTAGTAGAGTTTGCATATAACAATAGTTATCAGGCTAGCATACGAATGACACCTTTTGAAGCTTTATATGGAAAAAGTTGTCGATCACCAATATGCTGGAATGAAATAGGGGAAACGTAATTTCTAGGCCCCGACCTTATAAGGGATTCTATCGAGAAGATCAAGTTCATTCAAGAAAGAATGAAAATGACACAAGATAGGCAAAAGTCTTATGCTAACAATCAAAGACGTGACTTGGAGTTTCAGGTAGGAGATCATGTGTATTTAAAGGTTTCTCCAGGTCATGGTATTCGAAGATTTGGCATTAAAGGAAAGCTAACTCCAAGATTCATTGGCCCATTTGAAATTCTTGAACGAATTGGTGAAGTGACTTACAAACTGGCTTTACCTCCACAATTAGCAGGAGTTCATGACGTATTTCACGTCTCTATGCTGAAGAAGTATGTATATGATCCCGACCATATTATTACTTATGACAATCTGGAGATTCAGAAGGATATGACGTTCGAGCAAACGCCAATAAAGATTCTGGAACGAGAAGTGCGTCAACTAAGAAATAAAGTTATTCCTATGGTCAAAATTCAATGGAAGAAAATATGGCCATATGAAGCAACTTGTGAAACCGAAGCAGCCAAAAAAGATTTCCAGAATTATTTAACTGTAAGTACACTCTCCGAAATCCATATATTGAATTTGGGGATAAAATTCTTCTAAGTGGGGGAGGGTGTAGTACCCCAGAATTTATATATATAATTTTTGAAGTATAAAATAATTTTTTGGAATTTATAAAGGCCTAAATAAATTAATGAAGGATTATTGGATTAATAAATCATTATCAGGCTCAACTAGGGTAATTAGTTAACCTAGCCTATCTAATTATTATCCAAAAGGTTAATGGACTAAGCCCATTAAGTTTGACCCATATTCTAGAAGGGTAATTAGCTTATTCACGTATTTTAAGGATAAATACTATTGATATAAGATAATTATGTGGATAAACGAAAAAAAGAGTTTGATTAAATTAAAACTCTATATACGTTGAATGCAACGGTCTATCGGGCGACCGCCACAGCCATGTAACGCACCTAAACACGACCGTTATATTCTGCAGATTCCGTAAGGTGAGGAAATTGTAAAAAGATTGGAACTTTGAAATCCTATCTACAAGAGATCGACTTAGGGAAGCTTATAACATTGCTAAGGACTCTTAGGGATTACGTTCTGGCAAATTAAGGACTCTAGAATCGATCTAATCTTCAAACCCTAGGCAAAACCCTATAAATAGGACCTAGTTCTGAACTGAGCGACCCTTACTTTTGGCTCGTAAAGAATCAAGGTAAGGAGTCATAAATTCGGGTAAGTTCTTTAGAAGCTTTTGTTTAGTATACTTTAGACTAATGGTTCTCCAAATTTTGTGCTAGGAGATCAAGCAACCAAGGAGATAGAAGCTTCCAAAGTTGCTGATTCAACCTTAGCAATCCAGGAATCTGAACGCAAGTCCCCTGAAGATCCAGAGATTAGGATGACTAAACGAGGTAATTAGAGTACGATCCTTTAGAACTTTTTGTTCCCAATAGTTTCATCTTCTTACCCTCAAAATTTCACATCTTTAGGTCAAGAGGTTGAGGAAATAGAGCAGATTGAAGTTGCTGATTTATCACAAGAAGTACAAGGGACTAAGGGTAGCACCTAGCATCAAATTCAAAGTTTTAAGGTTCTAGAAGAGGTAGGTTATCTCATGATTGGTAAAAACAACTTGTTAGGAATAAAAGCCCTCTGATTGCGCTTGAATTCATGCATTATAGACTAAAAATTTCATGATTTCATAATTTTATACACTTGTATTGACGGAGTTTTATCTTGGTTTCATAATGTAACACATTCTTTCCTATCTATAGAGTCATTTCTTTAAGTATATGGCACATATTCCGGTATGTTGTCCATTAGTTCACTTTGCACTACAGGAATATTATTCTTGGACATGAGGACCTCTCTATTGGATATTCCTTCCAATGGACTAGAAAATCTTATTTCAAGGCCTCCGTAATTCTCCGCGAGCTTGGGATTCCCACTAGGACGCCGAGTAGGTTGTTCCATTAAAGCCCATTGATTAGATTACACTATCGATGTTTTTGGTTATCAATAATGTAACGGCTCTATGTTGGACCGTCAGGCACAAGTAACTGCCCAATAGACGACCGTCACATTCCACTGAGTCCGATTTCTTGGTTTTGGATTCCAACTAATGTAACGGCCCAATACTGGAGCGTCACATCATGTAACGGCCCAGTACACGACCGTCACACTGCTTGAGTATTTTAACCCAAGGTGGACCAAGGGTTGATATTCCAAGGTTTCTAGATGGACTATTAATGATCTAGAACTTATCATATTGATCAAGAAACCTAATATAATGAATGGAAGATAAAGAACGTATCGTTATGCTGCCAATTTATTTCCATAAACATAACCTTGCTTAAGTCATTCTTGATTTCTCATGATTCTTATTGAAGCATTCATTCATTGAATTATTATTATCATGAGCTTATTTGAACTCATTATATTCTTGGCCATACTTTATTGTTACGTGCGTGGACGTAACTTGATTTATACTTGAAGATGCAATCGAGCACTGATTGTATTCAAGGGCTCTATGTTAGTCCCCTCGGCTGATTGTCGAAAACATACTATTTTATAAACCATGGGGTATGATGCTACTGGCGTCGCATTGCACTGGGAGTACTTTCTCTATAAATAAGTAGAAATCCACGGCACGACATTACATTCTTGTACATGACTTTCTTGCTTGATATTCACAGAAATTCACGAAGTACTTGCTCATAAGCAAAAGATACTGGAGTGATGATTATGTGGCTTGCTAGTACATTCTCGATACATTCTTGAAAGGCCAATATCATGTTCTTGTTACATTCTTACTAGTTCGTACTTGCTCTCATTCTAACTTACATGATCATCTTGTTACTTTGGTTTAATTGCATGATTGATCGCATTCGCATGATTTTTACCTCATTCTATAGAGCTAAATTGTTAATTACTTTAATAGTGCCTGTTGATGAGAAGATACCTACTGGGCAAGTGTGCTCATTACCTATTTCTAATCTTTTCAGGAGATGGAAGTGATTCGAATTCGGATTCGGGTTATACAAGTAGCAGATCCGAGAGCGAATGAAAGTATTGTCAAGATGAGAGTGAAGACTTAGGAAGTCTAAATTGTTTAGATTGAGTCTATATAATTTTCCTATTTCTTGAGTCTAGTGCATAATGGAAATTGAATTAGTGGTTGTACTTGATTATTTTAAAATAAAGTTGGAGTTTGAGTAATATTGTGCAATTGCATTTATGTGTGTTATTGTCTTGCGATCTGATCGTTCTTGCTCGCTTACATGCCGGCTGTTCGCGCTCCCCGAGTTAGTCTTCCGCTGTAATAAAGGCTCGGGGTGTGACAGACGTAGCCAATTGAATGCGTCGACGCATCCTTGCAAGATGCGTTTGAGTTGGCTTTTGTGAGGGCTAATGGAGTCGATGCCGTAACCAGATGGGGTCAACGCAGCCTTCTTGAACTTATAGTTCTCAGCTGAATTCTGTTGGCTTTTGATTTTCCTTTCTTTTCCCAACCTTTTCTTGGTTTTCATGCATGCCTATGCCTCGATTTCTGTGCAACCATCAATTTCATCACCTGCCTCAATTTTTATGCATCCAGTTATCTCGATTTCTATGTCGCCAGCAATGTCTTAGCTTCTAGGAGCATATTCCATGCAGTTTGATCTGCGAAGGTCCATTCTTCAAATCTCAATTTTTCTTTCTTGAATTCTCTCAATCTTTGCTTGCATATCTCGTGAGTCTTGAGTCTTTTGAGCCTTTTGGTTGATCTGATTGACTGTGATCTGAACTGAACATGTTGACATCATCAGATGCAAATAAGACTCATCAATGACTCATAGTCAGACATCATCAAAATAATAGAATCAAGCATGTTCCACACATGCCCAACAAATCTTACCACCGGAGATAACATATCATCATAGTCCATACCCTTAGGGTATAACCCCTTGCCACGAGTCGTGCTTTTTACTTGTCAATCCACAAATCTACCTTATGTTGAAGCTTGAAAACTAGTTTCCAATTACTTTGGATCTAGCTAGGTGGGAGATTCACTAACTCCTAGATATCATTTTGCACCATGAAACCAAACTCATCTTGTATGGCAACTATCCATTCTTTCCTAGACAATGATGCTACAGCCTCCTAGACAAACCTGAGATCTTCATCATCCATGGGCTTACAAATGAGCCCCTTGCCATGACGACGAGGGACATTCTCATGCTGGCTAAGATGTACGAAGACTTGATTTTCATGTGATTCCATTAATGTACTCCTACTAGGCATGCATTCCCAGTGGGCGCACACAAACTAAGTTGATTATCTATATTATTTTCGGTGAACACATATCAAGTTAGGAACATATCGCCTCCCTTCGCTAAAAGATGGTAGAAGATTAGACTCCCTATTCAACTCATGGTGATCAAGACTCCTCCCACTATTGCCAAGGTTAGGAAATTCTTTATTAAAGAAAATAATATCTAAGTGTAAAGGCAAGCAGTCAGGGATATAGCTTGTAGTCAAAAAGGGCATCCTCCCATAAGACTATTAGGAGGTTGACTTGGGCTATCATCGATTTTAACTTATTCAGCAAAGTTTCATTCCACCTCTCAACAACACCATTTTGTTGCGACATGTATGGAATAGTCCATTGTTGTGCTATGCCTCTTTCCTCACATTGTGCTTGAAAGTGGTCCAATAAACATTTGCATCTGTGGATCATTCGAAGAGCCTTAATGCTCTTCTCCTTTTGATTCTCAATCTCTGCTAAGAAGTGCCTAAACCAATTTAGTGCTCCGTAACTGTGAGCGATCATATATACATATCCTTATTGCAAATAATCATCTATCAAAGTGAGGAAATAAGAGTAAGTGTGGTAAGCCATAATGCTTATTGGTCCACAAATGTCATAATGGACCAGTTATAATGGTTCTGACTCTCTTTTAGCCTTACCAAAAGGCTTCTAGCAAGTTTTACTAGATAGACATGGCTTACATACTAGAAAGTCGACTTTAGCAAGTGACCCTAGGTGGCCTAGCTTCTTAAGCTAATTTGGCCATCATGTCTTGCCTTATGTGACCCAAGCGAGCATGCCATGTAGTAGAGTCCAGCTCTGTATAACACAACACACATGCTAATAAAGAAGAATCGGAGACACGATCTACAACTAGATCATAGAAACCATTACTCTTGCCACCATAACCATATACAACATTATCCAAGACAATGGTCACATAACTGCCAACAAATGTCAAGCAAAAGTCTAGCGAAAACTCTGATTATGATGGACTCATCAGGTGTTAATCTACAAACCCTACTCAATCCCTTATTATGTGTTGTGTTGCTCCTGAATCCAAAATCAACTCAAGATAAGGATGAGCAACCAAAATAAGATAAAATCTCAAAATAACATCCATTCCATCACCTCTCGCCCTAGGGCTCTACTAGGGTTTCCCTAGCCATTGCTGGCCATAGGGGGGCATCATGGCTCCCTCTCTCTCTATCTATTGCTTAGGCATTCCCCTCTTCATCCTCCAACCGCCCTGTGACTACTTGTACCCTGGTAGCCCAAAAAACCCTCCCTTCAGAGATGCAACATCGCTCTTTCACCCAGGCACTGATGTCTTTTTCTTGCATCGCCCAGCCTCATCTTCATGTCCATGCTCCTACTTTTACTAATGGGGGCGAGCCTGTCATGTTCTTTAGTTCAGAGGAGATATAATAGTCGCTTCTATCGTTCAAGTACTTTATCACCACTTGCACCCCACAAGGATGGCCTCCCTTCCAGGATATCAGGGTACACCTTGCTCACCAATGCCAGTTCCAGCTAGACTTCATCCTCTGTACCCTTGATTCCATACATCTTTTGGTTCACTTCCAGAGCTATGAGGACTACTTACTACTTTTGCTACGGAAGACTATGTGTAGGGAAGATTATTTTGATTTTTCAAGTGGACAATGGCCTTCTTACCGTCGGTAGACTCAGTGGTTGTTCCTTTTTTGTTAGAGTTGCCTAGCCTACCAACAAACCTCTACTAAGATCCTTTCTTGCATTTCATCGCTGGAAACATTAGACCTCCCCAATGCCACTGTGGCCAAGGTGTGTATTCAACTTGATGTTTCCAAATTGCCTCTACGTCTGATTTGGATTGGTCTATTGGTGGTAGGGGGATGTTGTTGACCCGAGATATGGTATACCAAGAGGGGGTGAATTGGGTTTGCTCAAAACAATGTTCGATTTTCGTGTAAAACACATAACCTTATAGATCTACTTATCAAAAAGTAATATTTTAATCTATCTAAATATTATCAATCTTTCATGTAAGTTAGCTTATTCTAATAGATCATGTACATGTAAAAATCATAGAGAATGGAGGGGGAAATAAGGAGCAATCATACATGGGACATCACGATTTTTATAGTGGTTTAGATTCACCCGTTGTGAACCCTGCATCTACTATCTCCAACTTAGAGGATTTACGTACCACTTACTATTCAAGTGAAAAATCACTGGTGAATGATAACCCACAACCAATAAAATTTGCACTAAGTATACAATGTGTTGAGTCCCGAAAGGCGGCAATCAAGAGGGGAGGGGTGAATTGATTGGCCAATTAAATTTCTTTCGAAGTGACAACCCGTCACTGGCAAAACCCGGAGGGAACCTGCTAGTGACAACCCGGAGGGAACCTGCTAGTGACTACCCGCAATACCAGAACTGGAGATGGATCTCTCTTCCTCCAACCCGGAGGGAACCTGCTAGTGACAACCCGTCACTGGCAAAATCAGAGATCACAGATCTCTCTTCCTCTGCAGCCCAGAGGGAAACCGGAGTAACTCTCCCTTCCTCCAAACACTGGAGGGTAACAATTCGAAATCAAAAATATGAAGAAAGAAACAGAAAACAAGACAATCGATGAAGACAATCGTTTCTGAAAACCAAAACAATGTAGCTTCCGAAGAAGCAAATTAAACACTACTCTCTCACTCAGACTTTTCTCTCAGAACAATACTCTCAAATCTTTTCTCTCTATCTTCTCTCTGGAACGTGGAGGCTCTCTCTTTTCTTCTTCTGCTCAGGGATTCTTCTGCTCAGCTTTTTCCTCCAGTTCACTTCTCCTGTTCGCAGAAGGCTTCCTTTTATATGGCATCAGACCTGAATTCCAAGACTTCACACGAGTGGGGCTCGTTCCCTCCTTTTCCAGAGTATCCTCGGAACACGTGCCAGACATCATCCTCGGTTCACGTGCCCAATCATCAACCTGTCTCATCTGCAGGCAGAGACAAAGAAATGCAATTAGTTAGTTCAGGCTCTTAACACAGCGTGTATAGACTTTAGAAGCAGCAAGTAAGCAAGTGTGTACAATGTGAGAGTGTGTAGACTTGAAGCCCTTCAAGCGACCTCAGTGTACAGACTTGCGTGGGTAAGATGCATGAACAAGCCATAGCCAGTGTATAGACTTAACCGATGCATGAATAGTGCGCCGATGTATAGACTTGGAGAACTGATGCATGAATAGTGCGCCGATGCATAGACTTGAAGAACTGATGCATGAACAGTGCACCGATGCATAGACTTGAAGAACTGATGCATGAACAGTGTGCCGATGTAAAGACTTGGAGAGACGAGCGAGTGTATAGACTTGATGAACGTGTGCATGGGAAGGCAGTGTACAGACTTGAGAAGAACTATGCATGAACAAGCCTAACAAGTGTATAGACTTTGATGTAAAGGCTTGAGTTACACAAGCAGTGTATAGACTTCACGATGCACACCCATATCCAATGTATAGACTTACCCCTTGAAGAGAAGTTAGATCTGGGTCAGTTCAGTGGGTCGACGCAATGACCCCATGCGTCAACGCCTCCAGCCTTATCTTCAAAGACATCTGAGGTATTTCAAGGCTGCGTCAACCTCGTGGGCTCAATGGGTTGACGCCATCTGAACTACTTATGAGTTATATAGACATGCGAATATGATGTAAAGACTTGAGGGGGGTCGACCCATCTAAGAAGGGGGTCGACCCACAGAGCTAGCACACTCATATCCAATGTACAGACTTACCCCTTATAGATGTACAGACTTTGAAGACTTTGTACGACAAAGCAGGCTGTACAGACTTTGAGAATCTTGAAGGCCAATGTACAAACTTGGAAAGCTGTATGGACTTTGGAAGATGATGCATGAGACGAAGGACAATGTATAGACTTCACTCCGTGCAAGCTACAGCCCAATGTATAGACTTGAATGAGACACTGAGTGAGACGATGGATGTACAGTCTTGGGCTGTACAGACTTTGAGCGATGAATTGACTTAGCGAGTGCCAGGCCGATGTATAGACTCTACCAATGTGCAGACTTTGCCTATATGCAGTGTGTGTGCTAGACAGTGTAGATGAAGTATGAGACGCTGAGACAATGTATGGACTTTAGACATGATGCAATGTATAGACTTCTAGGACTGCATGCTGTGCGATGTATAGACTCTGAAGTCTTGCGTGCAAACAGGATGTGTAGACTTGATGCAAACGACTCTGTACAGACATGGCCAATGTACAGACTACAATGCAGAGACTTTGAACAAGTATGCTGGCAGTGTATAGAGTTGATCAAGTAATGCATGTCTATATGACAACCACATGAACTGTACTGTCCTAAGTGATGAAGCATGAATTAATCTAGAGATAGAAACATATTGATTTATAGTGTGAGACATCATCAAAACCGTAGGGATGCAACAGTACCCTTTGTGATTAGATCCGACATCAGATCTGGGAGTACGAGCCATTCTCGTCGGAGCGCGTAGATCTGGAGAGAAACACAGATGCGGGACAGCCTTGGGAATTATTTCCCAAGAAATTGCCCAACTCCATTCTGGTGACCGCCATCCCCGGGGATCGACCCGGGACACTCCAGAGATGCCCCTCCAGTCGCTGCAGCTAGGAGCCATCCCGGACGTCGCCGTACCAGCAGCGGGTCCCACGTGCTGTCCAGTAGGCCCGCGTGAACAGTATTGAACTGATCGACCGCGTCCGCCCGAGCGCCATCGACTACTGCCCGTCAACCCGAGATTGGTGCTCCCGGACCCCACGTGTCGCCTGTTATCTCCCTGCCTGGAGTGGGCTATAGAATTAATTCTATAATTTAATAATATTTACTGTATCGGGAGTTCTGGATCTCGGCCGGGAAGTCTTCCCCATGCCCCGAGTGTGGAGGTACACTCGCCACCCCCCCTTTTGTCGTATTTGCTTGTTTAGTATGAGTTCTAGATGCCGCAGCATGTGAGTATGATATTTTATTAGCTCATTAAATATTAATCACCGCTGTGATTTGTGAGTGCGAGACCCGTCCCATGACTCATTCCGAGCACGAGAGTGAGCCGACCACCCGAGTCTCAAAGCTGGTTTCCCAACCGTGCAAGATCGTCACGTTTCCTTCGCTGGGGATGGCTGTGAGTTAGTGCTTCTTGTTTGGGGCATGATTGCCTCTTCTAGAGCTCGTTCGGTGCCGCGTTGTAGTGTCGTTGCTGGTCACGTTAGTTTATCAGTCGCGTCATCCGTTAGAGTCCAAGGTCGCAACCCGTCCACGTCGAGTCCTGTAGTCGTCCCGCATCATTTACGGTATGGCAGACTTTCGAACCCGACACAGATCTCACATTCGTCTGACCAAGTCAGATCGAGCGCACAATAAAAATTATCACGGAAGTGACTGGCACGCCTATAAAGCAAATAAAGCCCGCAATAAATAACAATAACAAAGAAGAATAATAATAAAAAAGAGTGCGTCACCAAGTTGGCACGCCCGGTGGGACCAAGTCTCCCTTCATCTTCTCGCCAGGATTGAGGGCCTCCGAGGCCCCTTATTAAACACTGATGGTTTGTTTTATGCCACTTGCAGGAGACAAGATGGTATCTGGACTTGCCGCCCCTTCCTTCGGTCCGCAGGTGGTGGACGCTCATGCTGCCAATGGGTACCTGGCGGTGCCTGCCTTGTTTGGAGCTTTTCCTCCGATCGTTGGGTTCTCAAACTTCTTGGGAGTCGCATTTCCTGATATCCTTGAGGTGGCAGATGAGGAAACTACCGCTCCCGCTACTGCTGAGAAACCCATGGCCCGCCAAGTTGGGGGCCGAAATTGCCAAGCCTTGCTGGGAGGCCGAGTCCCACTAGTGAGCTGCATGGTGCACCACGCGGTTCGTGGTGCCCGTCCCGCCTACAACGGCAAGCCAGGAGGTAGCTGAAGGGGACATTCCCAAAGAAAGATTGCTACTCCTGTTACCGGATGGCTTTCAGTGTCTGGGAAATTTGTTCTCATTGGTGGCGTCCGCATCTTTCTAGATGGACGTGATGTCCAAGCAATCCCAGATTGCGTGGTGCCGGCTATACCCATTGCTAACTCCTTCCAGGTGTTGTCCAGGAGGAGGGCTGAGAAAGAAGAAAGAGGCCACCAGGGCCGAAGAGAATTGGCCCCCAACCCGAAGAAGTTTAAGCAAGTTTGGGTGCTTAAGAGAACCCGACCTAGCCAGGTGGATGCCTCTCTGAATCATAGTCCCCAGCCCGTCGTGGCAAGGAGGAAGGAGAGAAGGGGGTTCACCCCGAGGGATGAAACAGTGGCAGTGGCTTCTCCACGCCACACTATTTTCACGGCTTACGCCTGACAGGCCGATATTCCCATAGCAAGAAAAAGATGGAACTGGTCTGCCCGACTGTCGAAGCTAGCATACATGCCTCCGGTGCGAGGCCAACAAATGTCTCCTGCTCTTCCCCAAGAGCGGGATCCAGAAGAAATGACTAGTATAGTCTAGAACTATTTTTGGGGCTTGTGAAACCCCTCGTTGGGACATCAGTGCTTGTTACGTGTAGTGGCTGCTAAAGAAGAAGAAGAATACGCGAAGTGGTAGGTGCGGAAGAAGAAGATAGCGGGATGGAGGTCGACCTTGCTGAAGTACCTCAACATACCAGCGAGCCTGGAAGAATATCTATCTTTGAAAGACTTACATTCCTATATTGACATAGGAGAGACGTCAAGAAAAGGGGAAGAAGGATTCATGTCTACTCCTGCAATATGGCAGGGGTGGCTGGCCGGTACGGGGTTCTCCCTACCGAACAAGGTGAACTCACCAAGTTGGCCGAGAGGCCCAGCCCAGCCACTAGGAGAAGAAAAATGGCGGATGAGATGCTAAGAAGCAGAGGGAAAGAGCCTGCTGATGAAGGAGTAATCACTATCGTCGTTAATGTTGTAACGATTGGATGGGATGAAGTTGCGCCATCTATTCTGGATGAAGTGACCTCAAGAGAGGTTTCAGAGATTGCTGCTGGCAGATCGACCTTGGATCCATCCGCGATGATGTTGCTCCAACAATATCGCTAGGAAATAGAGCTTCTGAAGAAGCAGTTGAATGAAAGAATAGAGCGGGCCCCATCGCCCCAACAGCTAGAAGCACAAGCTGAGTCATCACGGGGAGGTGCTAATCCGGTTGACCTGTCAACGCCCTGTGCTTTGGCCCAACCTGCTGAGTCCGTCCAGGCTGCTGCTCAATAGCTACCGCCTTAGTCGCCGCTGCCACTGGTCTTGCCTCTGTATCATCAGGCCCCACTGTTGCGCCCTCCACCGCAGGCGACCACTCTGGTCACCCCATTCCTGCAACTGGCGCACTTCTATCCAGAGCCGGCTGACTCAACCGCCGTAAACAAGTTGAGGGTGGAAAGGATGTTCGAAATGAAGCTAGCCGAGCGGGGCGAAGGTGATTATGTTACATTTGATACTTATCGGGTGCCCTACCCACCACACCATACAGCTAAGCGGCTTCCCCCTAGGATCAGTAAGCCGCCTAAATTTGACAAGTTCAACGAGCAGGGGTCCCCGAAAGAATACATTGCATATTACATGATCGTCATGGGCGACTTGGCTACAGACAAGTCATATTTGCTGAAATTCTTCGGGTCCTCACTGACAGGACTCGCATTCGAGTGGTACTCCAGCCTCCCGGTCAGATTGATCAGCGATTGGCCAGACAAGCAAAAGAAATTCACGGAAAGATTCTATGTTATTGAAAGAGAAGTCACAGTGGCTGAGTTGTACTCAACAAGACAGAGGCCTGATGAGACAGCCCTTGACTACATCAAGAGGTGGAGAAACCTCAAAATGTGGTGCAAGCGCCCGTCGCATCAAGAGGACGTTGTACAAATATGTAAGGAAAATCTCAGGCGTGAGGTTCTTGAGAAAATGATCGGCATGGAAATAAGGTCATTTGACCGTTTGAATAATGTAGTGGCCGAAATTGAAGCCTTCCTGGTGAAGCATGCCTTGACAACAACCAATGTCACTATGCAGAAGGCAAAGGCAGCAGAGCGATGCCCGGCACTTAAAGAAGCAAATATTGTTGACATTAAAACATTTGAACAACAAAGAGATAAGGGCAAAAAGACGGCTGCGCCTCCACCCGATAAAGCAGAAGAAAAGAAAGAGGGTCCTTTGCTTAGAGACAAGATGAAGACGGCTTACTCTTTCCCCAAAGAGAAGACTAGAGTTTTGTTTGACTGTGTTACCCAATATGACAAGATTACTCTACCCGAGCCGAAGAGGCCGGAAGATTTGAAGAGGAAGGATAGCCCGAGATTCTGTCCCTATCATCAAATGCTAGGGTATCTGATTAAAAATTGTTATGTATTCAAGGATGTCATTGAGGGCTTGATAAAGAAAGGTGAACTTGAGATGAGGGAGTACAAAGTTGATCCTCCACAGCCCCATGAAGCACCAATGAATTGAGCAGCTGCCAATATGGTATCTTTATACCAAGAATTTCCAGAAGAAGTTGTAGAGGCCAGCACCCAACACACCTATGAGGCGTGTTTTCTAGCGCCGCTGAAAGAGGAACAGGGATGGCAGCAAGTCCCTACAAAAAATAAGAGGAAGCTTTCACCCCACCCAGCAACGGGGGCACATATCCATGGTGTGACGGCGTGGCCTGCTCCGCCATCTCTGGCGCCAATCTGGTTGAATCAGTCTGCGGTAATCAGAATACCCACTCCCAACCAGAGGAGACCAACTCTATTGCCGACAGATAAAGAAATAAGCCCGGAGATATGGCGGCTTCAAGCCTACATAAACGGGCTAGATGAATATGAACAGCCTGAGTTGCAGCCATTGCTGATAAAAGACCATGCCCCATGGGAGGAGTTAGAACATCTTTCTATAGAACAGAAGGGAGAGTCAGAAAAAGCAACAGAAGAAGATAACGGCTTGTTCTGGGGGCAGGCACCATCCAAGAAAAAGTAGAAGAAGAAGAGAAAGGCCAATAAAAATAAAAGGGAGACAGTACTGTCCTGCAATACTCTATCAACCCTCTTCAACCTGTCCGGGGAGGAAGATGAGGAGGACATATGCTTCATGCCCGCAACTGAGGTGAACCAGGCCGAAGCCGCGACTACTGTCCATGCAACTTGGTCAGGTCGAAAATGGGGGTGCCCACCTCCCGCCAACCATAATATTATCTTCAGAGGGGAGGAACCCTACAAGATACCCTCTCCGGAGGTTAGGGGAATTCAAATCCCTCCTCCGCCAGGGCTATACAATCAAAGTGGGGGCAATGGTGGCGTCCCTTCTTTCACTGAATTCCTGAAGATGGCTAAGGGTAAGCAGCCCTACCAAGAGACCAGCTCTGCAACTGGGGGCACCCTCCCACAGCCTCATCAACCTTCTGGTCTACCAAATGAAGATAAGGCTAGCCCGACAGCAGGCACCAAGGAACAGCAAGATGGTGACACCATGCAGCAGAAAGGTTCAGACTCAATGTCTGATGAAGCAGGTCCATTAGGGACTGTAGCGCAAGGTCCTTCCATGCCAAGGTGGATAGAAGAGATGAAGCTATCAAATGTCCGGGCTGGAAGCTGAATAATGAAGCTACTGAAGAAGCTCCCAGCAAGGTTCACCATTTGGGAAATCCTCTCTCTAAGTGAGGACACCCGACAAGCAATCATTACTACGTTGCATACGCCCGCACAATATGAAAGTTGTCTGGCTAAGACACTGCCGGGAGCAAATGTGACCTTCACTGTGGAGGATATGCTACTTCCTACCGTCAGCCATAATAGGCCACTGTATATGAGGGGACAACTGAATGGCCAGCAATTGAACAGGATTCTAGTAGACCCGGTGCGGCCATCAACATTCTTCCCTACAGGGTTTACCAGAAGTATTACTTCGATGTGCACCTTCATAAGGTCGGCGATATGCGTATCGCCAACTTTAACCAGAAGTTTGAAGTCCCATTGGGAGTGGTAGAGTTTACCCTCACCATGGCAGATTTCACCACGAGAGTGCAGTTTCATGTTATCAACCTAGCACCTCGTACAAATCATTGCTCGGCCTCCCCTGGCTGCATGAAAATTTAGTGGTGTCATCTACATTGCACCACTGTATCAAGTATAATCAAGATGGGAAGGAGGAGAGGATATTCGATGACCTCCATCCATTTGAGGAATTTGAGTGTCACCTGCTTGATGCCTCCTTATATGTGGAACAGCCACGGGAGACCCCCAGGACAAAGACTCTCGTCAAGATAGCAAAAAGCACGTCTGGTGATGACTGGTTTCCACCACCGCCACCAAGATATGTAAGTCCTAGGGTGGTGTCACACATTGCCAGCATAGGATACGTGGGTAGAACTGCGCCTCCTTCCACTTACCCTGAAGTGAATGAAGCCGAAGTTCACAAGCGCCACGGCCATATTAAGATCCCCAAGGGTCTTATCAAGCCGATAGCCTGCTTCGACCATCCCACCGTCGACCCTCGCAAGACACTGGAGGTGACCGAGCCTACAGCTCCCACCAGTCTATTTTATGTGGTTGAAGAGCATGCTGTATAGGAGGACATTGACTGTCACCTCCTGGAAGATCTAGAAAACCCAACAATCCCCATTCAGGGGCTAACATTCACATCAGACCAAGTGGCTAGAATGTTCGTGAAGCAACACATCTCCTCCTGCCATCCTCGTAAAGAAAAGGAGGCATTCAAGAAGCTTTGGTATCCCGCCAACATGGACAATGAGTTGAGGCGTATTTCTCAGCACCCGTGATTGTGGTTAACCCTTGAAGAATATTATTACAGTGGGCGCTATGAGGTGGACACCATCTCTGCTTTCTTTTCAGCAGATGGCATTTCACCGAGGGCAACTTATGATGAGTACCTGGTGGAAGCTGAGTATACCAAGTCACCTCGACCAGAAGGCCAGAAACCAGAATCTGCAATCTCCTGCAAGTGCTGGGAACAAGTTAGTTATGAAGAGATGACTCCACATGCCAAATTTGACATGGCAAACAATAGTGAAGCCGAAGACACAGAGGAAGGAGAAGCTTGCTTCTGCTACGACCCTCCCTTGGCGGTGGTGCCAACACTCCCCGGACTGATCGAAGAAGCATCTGTTGAAATCGATCGGGAACCACCCATCATTGAGACTATGTCCAAGAGGGAGCAGGCCACCTCCACTGAAGACATGCCGGCCCAAGATAGCATGGTGGCGAGACCATCCCCAGGCATTGCAGAGCCGATATACCAGCCCTCCGAGCTAGTAATGAACACATGCCAACCCCTCGGAGCTGCTGACACACCAACTGAAGCTAAAGTAATAGAAGGCCCACTGGCAGAACGGCTCGCACCTCTGCCACCGGCTAAATTAGAAGTCCTCAAGGAGATCCAATGACAACATAATGAAGAAGTGGAGGTACTTGAACTCGAGGATGATATTCAGGATTTCATTGACCTCTAGCCGGCGCCCCCAGAAATTGAAGATGGCTGCCAAGCCACTGTCGATGAATTAATAGAAATCAATTTGGGAAGCGAGGATGATCTTAGGCCAACTTTCCTCAGTGAGAAGAAGCTATATATCCAGCTGCTGCAAGAATTCCGGGATTGCTTTGCCTGGAGCTACAAGGAAATGCCGGGACTTAGCCCTACAGTTTCACAACATGAGTTGGCTATAAATTTTGAATTGGAGCTAGTGAAACAGTCACCACGGCGCATGAGGCTGGAGCTTATCACCCAGATATTCAAAGAAGCTGACAAAATCATTGATGTGGGTTTTTTCGAAGAGAACCAATATACCACCTGGCTGGCCAATATTGTGCCCGTCAAGAAAAAGAATGGATAAATCCGGATATGTGTGGACTTCCGGGATCTAAACAAGGCATGCCTGAAGGATGACTTCATGGTGCCGATAACGAAAGTCATGATCGACACTACAATTGGTCACGAGGCCCTGTCATTAATGAATGGATCATTCGGTTACAACCAGATATGGATCGCGGAGCATGACCGGGTCCACACTGCCTTCCGAACCCCTAAGGAATACTACCACTACAAAAGGATGCCGTTCGGTCTAAAGAATGCTGGTGCAACCTACCAGTGGGCAATGACCAAAATCATTGATGAGCTGCTCTACCACAAGGTCAAGTGCTATATAGATGACCTGGTGGTCAAGACCCGAAGAAGAGAAGATCATCTGCAGGACCTCCGAGTGATATTCTAGAGGCTCAGGTAGTATGAGTTAAAAATGAACCCTATGAAGTGTGCCTTCGGAGTGTCGAACAGCAAGTCTTGGGTTTTATTGTCAGATATTGGGGGATTGAGATAGACCTCACAAAAATTAAAGCAATCCAGGAGTTACCTCCGCCAAAGAATCTCACCGAGCTGAGATCGCTGCAAGGCCGTCTAGCTTATATCCGACAGTTTATATCCAATTTGTCATGACGGTGCCACCCCTTTCATAAATTGATGATGAAAGATGTACCCTTTTACTGGGATGAACAGTGCCAAACGGCCTTTGATAGGCTGAAGGATTATCTGAAGACTCCTCCTGTGCTTGGAGCACCGGTGAAAGGGCAGCCACTAATCCTGTACATCGCAGCCACGCATTACTCTCTGGGGGCAATGTTGGCCCTGAATAATGAAGAAGGAAAGGAACAAGCACTCTACTATCTCAGCCGAAGGCTGGTTTTAACTGAAGAAAGGTACACCTTTATTTAAAAGGTCTGCTTAGCCCTGGTCTTCGCAGTTAAGAAACTTCGGCACTATATGTTTTGACATGAGATAAAGCTAATATCCGAAGTGGATCCACTGAAGTACATACTATCCCAGCCGGCGCTCAAAGGCCGCTTAGGCAAATGAGCGGTGATTCTCATGGAGTTTGATATCTTCTATGTACCACAGAAAGCTGTCAAGGGCCAAGCCATTGCAGACTTCTTCGCCAAACACCATGTGCCTGAAGATTCTCCACTGGCGATAGAACTCCCTGAAGAAAAGACCTTGGAGGTAGACCAAGTGAAGCCAACCCTATGGCAGTTGTACTTTGATGGTGCATCCAGAACCGACGTTCTAGCTACCGGGCCGGCTAAAGTCAAAACTGGTGCATGCATAGTCCTGAAGTCTCCCGAAGGGGAGGTCATATATACTTCCTGCTCAATAAACAAGCCCTGCACAAATAATGAGGCTGAGTATGAAGCCTTGATTATTGGTCTGCAAATTGCCCTATCCATGGAAATCCCTATGCTTGAGGCGTTCAGAGACTCCATGCTAGTCGTGAAGCAAGTGGAAGGACAATTTGATGTGCGGAAGCGGGAGCTTCTTCCTTATCACCAGTTGGTGCTACGCCTGATGGCGAAGTTTTACTTCATTGAAGTGAAGCACATCAATCAAGGATGAAATGCTTAGGCAGACGCCCTCGCAAAGATGGCCAGTTCTTTGGTGATCCCTTCGGATGAGAGTCTGAATATAACCGTCATCAATAGGCGCCAAGTCCCCATCATGATAGAGGTCTTGGCTGACGAAGAGGAAAATGAAATAATGACCATGGAGAAAATTCAATAACCCGACTGGCGAGAACCATTCCTGCAATGGTTCCGACATCACTAGTTGCCACCATAGAGATGGCGGGACCCTTCAAAAGAGAAAAAAGGAAGAAGAAAGGAAGAGTATATCAAAAGCCCACACCGAAAGATGCAGCCAATAATAAAGAAGATGAATGAAATAAAAGGCTTACCTCAACTGGCACAAGGCCCAACTCAGTTACTCTGGGAGTCTCCATCGATGGGCATGTCAAGCCTGAAGTAACCTCACCTTCCTGTAAAGAAAGAATTGGAGCATTAAGAGAGCCCAGAATGAGTTGTGCTAGGTTGAATGCTGGGAGATCACTCCCGTAAGAAACTGAGGGAGTGACTTCTCCCGACCTTGCCTCCATGGGTTCCTCATCACTAGAGGTCCCGTAATCTACCAGTTCCTCAGAAGAGGAACTGTCTGACGAACCTACTACTTCTGTGGCCGGCCTCTACAAACGCGCTGAGCTATCCTGTACCACCTCTGAGGAGCTTTTCTTCGCAGCAAGAGCGGCCAATCGTTTCGAGGAACGTCAGGTGGTCAATGCGCCCTGAATAAGGGAGACAACATGTGGTGCTTCGACAGGAATTCCAGGAATAGCACCTGTCCAAAATACGGGCCAATGAAAATAAACAATCCACGGGGGATTTCAAGAATAAAGATGAGTTACCTTCACCCTTGTGGCTAGGGGTTGGCGAAGGCAAGTTCCCCTCAGTTGGAATAGCAGTCGCCAAGCCACCTTCTCCTTGTTCAACACCACCAACAGCGACAGTCTCTTTTATAGGTGGGATAGATGGGGTCACAGAGGCTAAAAAGAAGGGAAGGTGATAAGATAAAAGGGTGTAGCTCATAAGCTAAGACGAGATGGTAAGGCAGAGGGTTTTACCTGTAGTCGGAGGCTCTCACATTCGGGAGGTTTCAAAATGACGGTATGACTGGCAGCGGCACTATGGGCTCCACCACCGTGGTCTTCTTTTTCTCGTAAGCCTCTATACGAGCCCTTTTGGCCCGAGAAACGGCTTCCTTGACCTGGGACCTCTCTCGCTTCCGCGAACCCTCGGCGGGCAAAGGTGTAGTCGTTGGGGTAGTAATCGGGGCTTCAAAGTACCTCGGCTTTTGAGCCTTTGAAATTAACTTCATATACTCCCCGATCCCCTTTGAATCAGAGTGATATGCATGGATTGCATCCACATGATGATTACATAAACGGAAGACGATGTATGCCAAAAGAAGAACAAACATGCGTGAATGTACAAGTGAATGTTCCCTCAGGAACTAGCCAGCAAATATCTCCGATTGTCACGCAGTGCTCGACTAGTAGGGCTAGGTCTTCATGACCCTGGGTCAGAAGACAGTGATATAAGCCAAGATGGCCTATGCCCCATCCATCGGCATATTTAAAGGTGACAAATAATGGCCGGCTCAGTATTGCCTTAGCCTTGTCGCTTTTTTTTTTCATGAAGGCGCAACAATACAAATAGCCAAAAAGTTTGGTTATAGAAGGTGGGCCGCTGATCTTGTTTCTTGATGAAAGTCCTGTAAGGACAATGATGGTCAGCCTCTGGATGCCAAGGAATAGGAGATGCAAGGGTCTCCTCCACTGGCAAAGGGAATTTTTGGAGCGCAAGCCACTCGCTCCCTATACGGCACAGGCCTTTAAAGGTCTGCAAGAAATCATCCTTGTTTTTCACGGGAAGCTCAGGCTGTGGCCTTGGAGTACTGCGCTTTACGGCTTTCCATGCGGCCAGATAGGCTTGCACTTCGACATCCTTCTGGTACTTCAACCTTTTTAAGTGGGCTAGATCGATTTCAAATACTGGAGATGGGTGGGTGTTCAAGAATTTGCATTCCGCCGTATCCCAACCATTATTCCATGACGTCCGGAAGAAGCCCGTTTGTGAATTCTACCACTTGATATATTCTGGTGTCACGAGGGGAAACGCCTGGGAGCGGGTATTCTGAAAGAAGCCACATCGTGACGATGAAAATAGTCCCACCAAGTGCGGGCCTCTTCTAATGCCGTCAGTCTTGAGCGCACTCGGCTCTCCAACGAAAATTGTGCCAATGATGGAGGGATGTGCTGGTCATAGCTGAAATTCCTTCCAAATCGAAAGGGGTAGTACGGCTCCAAATAAGCAGTCCCTCCCTTCCGGAAAACCAAAATGCTCGGTCTAATGGATAAGATCAAATCTATCAGTTCCGGCTCCAGAGAGGGCTTTGTGCAAATTGCACCGGTTTTCGGGTGAACGTAATCCTCGTGCTCCAAATTTACATTCCCGCAGCCGGTTCACCAGTAGGCTGGAATGTGCCGCCAAGCTCCAGAAATGTAAACCCCCTGGCGAATTCATCGGGACTTTTGTAAATTATCCCCTAAGAGAGAAGAGTTGATCAGTTGGCTAGTTCAGCTCAACACTAGCAAACTCTAGCATCCTCGGAAGTAAAGTGAATGACTGTAGCGCCCGAGGAGCAAACTCAAAAAATAGTGTGAACACCTAGGTGTTGAAAAAGTGCAGAGGACCCACGGTCGGCAAATTCCTGGGGAGACGTGAATGATGAAGCTCCCCCAACATTTTATAAATTAAACATAAGGTAGTTGGGCAGAGAGATAGCTTCACTCCCCACGCCATAAGACACACCGGGTATATGGCTTCCGTACGAATCACGCTCTCATCACCTTGGGGGAGAGCGAATTCACACAACCAATATGTTAAATACACTGCAGAATGTGTGATGGCGTCCACTCCGGCAGGGTTCGAGCCACCCCGCTGCCCCTTTTGTAAGGATGATGAAAGAAGAGCCTTTCAACAGGCCCGTTTCTTCAATTTGCTTGGGGCCGGCACGACAGAAGGGAAGTAATTGTATTGCTACTCACTACCAAAAAAGTATTGAAGCCAAACCCCATCCTCACCCTCTTATTCTCCCTGCGAGGGCAGGTACGAGAAGTGGAGGATTCAGCAGCGTCGCAATGCGATAAACACAAAGTCTGGCACACTTTCATTAGGTACCGGTAAGCAAATCCAGTTAAATAATGTCCTTCTCATTGGTCTGGTTCTTCAGCCGATCGGGCCAACAAAATTCTTCATCAGGCTCTCCATCAATTGGAAGACCACTCAACTGAGATAAGCTCCAGAGGTCTAAGGAAGTTTTTCCCTCTATTGTATAAAAGGTGTTGTACTCCGGGCAGAAGACCTCAATCATCCTATAGCAAAGGCCCTTGGAAAAAGGATAGCGGAAGCGGGAAGCATACACACTGTGGTATACCCTAGCGGTCATCAGAATGGGGCCATAATGTTGGAGCACGTAATCGGTGAACTGCTCCAGCCTGGAAACCATGAGAATCGGTGGCTTTCAAATCTGCAAACCACCCTATGGCGATTTGGTGCTTGAACTGTATCGCCAGACAATCTAATAGAAAAGGCTCCTCCCGGAACCTCCATTTTAACAGGGCCAAAAATAGGCCAAACACCGGTCTCTCCTTGTGTACGTGGCCGGTAGATAGATCCCACCTGGCGAGGGTAAACTCTAGAGCTCTCGTTAGCATGCCTTCAGCTGGATTCAACTCTGATACTCTAGTGACAACATCCCACTTCCGGGGCTCTCCAGAAAATTATATGGGCTCGCCCCTCGCCACCAAATCTACCAAGTTGTCTCGACCCAAGAGGATACTCTACTCAGCTACTCGAACCAGATGGATGTCCCTCTTGCAGAAGAGATTGAAGGCAGGAAGAAAAGAAAGTAAATGCTTATCCTTCGGGAAGTCGACTCTATAACCCCGGCTGCAGTCAAAATGAAAACGGTTGCTATCTGAAAGTGCCAATCGTCTGGCATCCATGGTGTTTGTTTTTAAGTCTGAGGAGTCAGCCACCACAGCAAGGCGATCTCATCCTCTATCGAGCTCATTAATGTTGCTCCAGGTCACAACTGGCCTTATCGACCCTCCAGACGGAGCACTTGCCTTCTGCGCAGTCGAGGAGGGCACTGCTAAAGCCATTTTTATCTGCAATAAAGTTAATGAAATTAAATCAAAAGACGCTTCTACGAGCAAAATTTTTTTGAAGAAATTTCGGCAGAGTCTCCCCTTAACCGGGAGCGTGCCATATGTAAAATGGGAACACGTCCACACACAAGGGTGAGGCGGTCCCTAAGACAGGGCCATAGGTAGTACACCTGGGCCAAATAGACATCTGGGGTTTTAGTTCCGTGGACTAGCCTACTAGGAACCTCTTGGGGCCTGGAAGGAAGGGGTTGAACCCCGTGAAGCAGTTTAAACAGGGCTTTCCCCTCACCGTCCTGCTACCATGCCGCCACCGTCGACGGAGAAGATGAGGCCCGTTCTCAGCACCGCCGTCACCGCCTTCACCCTTCAAGGAGGAGAAGAAAGAAAACCCACTGCCCTCGCCCACGCTATCACGGTGCAAGAGGAGAAGGAAAAGGGGAAGCTCACCGCCGTCGCCACCCCACCATGTTCAAAGAAGGAGGAGGGGAGAGGAGAGCTCACCGTCGCCATCCTCGCCGACCTTGAAGAAGAAATGGAGAAAAAGGAAGCTCACCATCACCGCCGTTACTGCGCCTGGAGAAGAAGCGAGAGGGCGGTCGCGATGGCAGTTAGAGGCAAATAAAATGGAAATAGGGTTTTTCAAAACCCTTCGAAGACTTAAAGGTGAACCGGCGCAGGGGCGTGCCGATTCACCGCCCCGCCTTACCCCTACGGCCCTGTGCTGATTCACCAACCCCCCAGGAACTCGCGCCGATTCAATGGGATAATAACCCCTACGCCGATTGAAAGGGGCCAAACCCCTGTGCCGATTCAAAGGGGTCAAACCCCTACGCCAATTCAAAAGGGTCAAAACCATGGCGCCGATTCAAGGGAGGTCGAACCCTATGTGCCGATTCATCTAGGCAAAATGGGCCCCACCGGTCTAGGGGGGATGAGTCATGAAGCATATGTGAAACCAGGGCCCTCCTCACCTGCAAGGCAGAAGGGGATAATGTAGCAACCCTGGTGAATTAAAGGAATAAAATCCTAAATGGATTAAAAAAACTAAACCAATGTTCAAGGCTCAACACACACATATATATATATATACTTAAACCCGCTTATATATAGTTATATCTAATGGGCCTTACACTTAAACCATAGAACAAATGGACCAAAGATGAAGGGCGCCTCCTCTTAGGGCGCCATTTCATGAATTGAAGACCCCTCAAGGGGGCGCTAATTGATGAATTGAAGACCCCGCATGGGGGCGCCAATTACATGAAGGGCGCCCCTCCTCTGGGCGCTATTTCCTTGCAGTAGGAAAATTGGTAAGTCGACTGTAGTGTTTGGTTCGAATTGGGAAGCTAACTGCTACTCAGGATAGTATTAATCTAGAAAGGTTGGATACGTGGAAAGTTTTAGGATTCCTTCCATGAAAACTTTGATCCCAATCGAACTCTTAAACCCCGTTAGGATTACTCTATAAATACCCTGCTACTAGCAATAAGCTCTGGTTACTGCTCTTTGTGTGATCCCTTGTCGCTGGTGCGTAAAGAGAGGAACGAGTTTGCTCCTCTTTATTCCGTCGTCTACCTACGTGCTGCTTCAAAGGAGAAGGAAGCCTTCTGCTTCCTATTCTTCTACTGTTGTTCATGTGTTGCCGTGGAGAAACTATAAGTTTCTTCTTTTGAAGATTTCTTTTGAAGACAAGAAGAAAGCAGGAAGCTTTCCTCCCTCTTCTTCATCCCCGAGGCTGCCGAAAGATCTTCTTCATCCTATTTGAGGAGTTGATGTTCTTTCTCTAGTGCTGTCAAGGTATTGTTCTGCTATAGCTGCCGAGTTCATCTTCTTCCTGCTGCTGTTACTCCTTTTATCCAGTTTCTCTGTTGCAAACAGAGTATTGTTTCAGGGGTTATAATTCTTGCTGTTCTTCAATCTCTTCACGTTTCCACCATCCAAATCAACCACAAGGTAGGTGTTCTCAAGTACAAGCCCAATCTAATAGATATAAGATCATGAGCATGCATATAGGTCTGTCAGATTATTTCCAGAAGGTTTTGTAGTGTTTCTGTGAGTTTCAGTAAGCGGCGCCTCCCTCTAGGGTGCTATTTGATTTAACGATGGTATAAACAGTCGTTATTCCTTCAATAATTTAATAAACACACATGTTCAAATTTTAATAATTGAGAGCCATGATATCTAATCTAATGCATGAGTATACTGCTAGATTCCTGCTATTTTTCTCTACTTGTCCATGTACTTGTTCCTGCAAAATTATTTCTATTGGAAAAGTGCTACTGTTCATGATCAAATTACACTGATATTAAAAATCACGACATGCATCCTGCCATTATTTTGAAAAATGGCGCCCCTGACTAAAGGCGCTACTTACTGAATTGAAGACTTAAGCCAAGGGGCCATTTACATAATTTCTAGAATTTGATAATTTTACAGATCTTAATATATTTAGAACCTGGATACAACGACTGAATGAACAGTCGTTATATATTGAACTAGCGACCCTGCCCAGGGCACTAATTCATAAAATGAAGACTTGATCTCATGCGCCATTTACCTGAGTTTCTGATTTTTGAATGTTTTCGGTAACCCTTGACAGTGGGTTATGTATATAGGCACTATATTCCATTCCGTGAGTATAGTCCCACATTTCACGATGTTTTATCGATTACCCCTCAACTCTTGGTGACATACGAGCCCTCCGTTGGACATTCCGTTCCTTCGGACTGGTAAGTTAGTCATTGGGACCTCCATAAGACTCCTCGTAGCCTTGGATTCCCTCAAGGCCGATTGAACAGGTTGTACCACTAAAACCTATGACACTTTTTGATTGCCATGTCACTCTAGAGAAACATGGTAACCCGGCCCTCATGATACGCTATCTAGCCATCGTGAGAATAATTCTTGAACTAATGGAATGAAAGAAACCATACCATTGCTATCTATCTTGGATTGTGTGTCCTTATAGAGATACAAATTCTTCTGCTTTATCATGTTCAAAGAACAAGCACCCATGTACATATGGACGCTTATTCTTAATGTCATGGCACCCACTAGGGAGCCAAATCCATCCAGTTTCTATGAGTATCGTGATTGTACCGACTCGACTGTAGTAAGTCCTTACATGTAATTTCTATCCTTGTGATTCTATTCCACAAGATCTACCTTATATTCCTACAAAGGTTCATTCCGTTGAAATTCTATATTGGCTATAACTAAAGTGGATGCCGGCATACATGATTCAATGCTGGCGTATATAAGGGCCCGATCTGGTCCTGGGAGGAGCACCCGAAAGTACTTGTGCCCATGGGAGCTGATATTGATCACGATGTGGCATTGCACCGAAGTACTCGTCGTTCTAGTTAAATGGCATTCCACAAACTCTTATACTTGAACTTGACTTGACATGACGTAACATGCGTGGCCCGGAAAGGGTATTTACTTGCTTGCTTGATAACATGATAGCCAATTCTTGACATGACTTGATAAACGTACATGCTTGCCGATCTTGATATGATTACATGAAATCTTGGGTATCTTGCTAGTTCATTCTAAGGTATCTCTTGCCATACACTCTCTCACTATTGTCGTTTCACGCGAGCATGCATAGCTATACTTGCATTCATGTAACACTTGAGATATAATTTCTACTGAGTAATTTACTTAAAGCAAGCTAGCACTTGAGATATAATTCCTACTGAGCGTGTGCTCACCTACTTTTTTCCCCTATTTTTCATGTAATTCTGATAACAAGACTCATTCGGATGGGGATGAACAGGAGTGAAGAGTTTAGAGCCATTCCAACCATCAAGCGTTATTTAGTCCTGTCTTTTCTATTTTCTTGAGCCATCCATTGTACTTTTATTTTATTGAGTTCATAGTTCTTTTATCATGAGTTGGAATAGAAGAACCTGAAGGTTTATGATTAATAAAGGACTTGGTTATCATTACTTGTGCGCGCTCTATCTTTGTATGTCGAATACACTTACGCTCTGATTGACATGAATGATATAACTCGTCACGCATCTCCGGGTTCCTTTCGCGCTCGGGGCGTGATAGTTTTTGTGGTATCAGAGCCTAGGATATTCAATTCCTAGGAACCCAGGTCCAAGGATAGGTTTAAACCTTTAACCAATGAGATTTGGGTAGAGCCTTGCGTTGAGGTAACTTAGGTACTCAAACTTTTGGGTCAATCTCATATTGATTAGTTAATTAAAATTTTGTAGGAAGATGGCTGTCGAACGTGCTCAGTGGCGTAACATGCAACGCACTATTCAAGGCATGACACAGGCGCTACAGCAAGTGGCGCAAGACACGGGGAACCGTGGAGCTGGTGATCTCCACCGTAGTTTCAGAAATATGAACCCACCAAGGTTCGTTGGCTCATCAGATCCTGATGATGCCGTGCATTGGCTCTGAGAAGTGGAAAGGATATTCCGTGTTATGCAATGCACGGATGAAGAGAAGGTATTGCTAGCTACGTTCCAATTAGAAAGAGACGCATGTTCCTAGTGGGAGTCCGTAGAAGCCACCCTAGGTGAAGAACCCATCACATGGGCTGAGTTCACCGAGTACTTCAATGACAAATACTTTTCCGACCGAGTGCAAGAGAAGAAAGCCACAGAATTCGCCTCACTCAAACAGAGAACTCTGTCAGTGGCCGAATATGAGGCCCAATTCTCTAGGCTGTCAAGGTACGCGAAACATTTAGTAAGTATCGAGAAGATGAAAGTAAGAAGATTTCTCAATGGGCTTCGACCCCAATATATCACACAATTGGCACCTATGGACATTCTGGTCTATTCGGATATGGTTCGAAGAGCTCAACTATTAGAAGATGCCACGGAGCTATCCGACAATATCTGTGGGAAGAACAGGAAAGAGCCTTTTATAAGCCCTGGAAATTTCAAGCCCTCCTTCAACAAGAAGAGAGCTAATGATGGAGGTACTCCCTCCCAAGAGAATAAGTTCCAGAAGACTAAACCTTTCTCCATTACTAACACACCTTCTAAAGAGGTGTGTAAACATTGTGACAAGACCGGCCATAGGGCCGAGGAGTGCTGGAGAAGACTCAGAGCTTGCCTCTGTTGTGGGAGTTGTGAACATCAGATTCCCGATTGTCCGCTACTCAATGATCAAATCGGAGATGAAAATCACCCGGTGAAGAAGAATGCACGTCTGCAAGCTCTTCAAGAGGCAGAACAAAAGGAAGGCGGACTAGTGGAAGGTACACTCAAGATTTGTTCCAAGTATGCTCATGTCTTGTTTGATACCGGTGCATCACACTCTTTTGTTTCAAAGAAGTTCGCGGATCCATTACCTATAGAACCAGAGTGGATAGATCTAGTAATTGCAACCCCACTCGGAAATGAATCTGAGATCTCACACCACTATTCCAATTGTACAGTTATGATAAAAGGGAAAAGTCTGCCAGCAGACTTGATACGTCTAGATTTAAAAGGATACGATGTTATCTTAGGAGCTGATTGGCTATCTACACATAAGGCCGTCGTTGATTGCCGTGAAGGCAAGGTAACTTTTAAAGAGTTTCCGGAACTTGTCTACACTAGCCCCAAGATTCGGAACAAGTCACCTCTTATTTTGGCTCTCCGAGCTAGCAAGCTTATAAAGAAAGGATGTGCTTCCTTCCTTGCTTTTGTCACCATAAAAGAGACTAAGGAGACCAAGATAGAAGACATCCCGATAGTTCAGGAGTTTCCAGATGTATTTCCAGAAGATTTTCCTGGATTACCCCCACAAAGAGAAGTGACCTTCACCATCGACTTGGTCTCTGGTGCTGGTCCAGTTTCTAAGGCACCTTATAGGATGTCTCCTGCTGAGCTCAAGGAGTTAAAGGAACAACTGATGGAGCTTCTAAAGAAGGGATTTATCAGACCAAGCACTTCCCTGTGGGGAGCACCTATATTATTTGTAAAGAAGAAGGATGGATCCATGAGGTTATGCATCGACTATCGACAGTTGAATCATCTCACTATCAAAAATAAGTATCCACTGCCGAGAATCGATGAATTGTTTGACCAGATATCTGGATCTAAGCATTTCTCAAAGAGTGATCTCATGTCAGGATATCACCAATTAAGAATCAAAGATGAGGACATTCATAAGACCGCGTTTAGAAGCAGGTATGGGCACTATGAATTTGTTGTTATGCCTTTCGGACTAATAAATACCCCTGCTACTTTTATGCAGTTGATGAATAGCATATTCAGGCCTCATCTAGATCAGTTCGTGGTTGTCTTTATTGATGACATATTAATCTATTTGAAAATCAAGGAAGAGAATGAAGAGCATTTGAGGATGGCATTACAGATATTGAGGATAATCAGTTATATGCAAAGCTTAGCAAATGTGAATTTTGGCTAGAAGAAGTATCCTTCCTAGGACATGTAATCTCCAAGGATGGGTTATCAGTAGATCCATCTAAGGTTGAAGCTGTGAAGAATTGGGAGAGACCAACCAATGCTAGCGAGATCCGAAGTTTCTTGGGTCTTGCAGGCTATTACAGGCGATTCATTAAGGATTTCTCAAAAATCACCGTGCCGCTTACTAGGCTAACCCGCAAAGAGATCCGTTATGAATGGAGCGAAGATTGTGAAAGAAGCTTCCAAGCTCTAAAGGATCACTTGACTACTACCCCGATCTTGGCTTTGCCAATTGAAGGAGAATAATTCGAGGTATATACCGATGCATCTGGCATTGGCCTCAGATGTGTATTGATGCAACAAGGAAGAGTCATAGCTTACTCTTCCCGACAACTGAAGAAGCATGAAGAGAACTACCCAGTCCATGACCTAGAATTAGCTGCAATTGTGTTTGCATTAAAGATCTGGAGACATTACCTGTACGGAGTACAATTCATCGTATACTCTGATCATAAGAGTCTCAAGTATCTCTTCTCTCAAAAGGAATTTAATATGAGACAGAGACATTGGTTGGAATATCTTAAGGACTTTGACTTCACCATCCAATATCATCCTGGAAAGGGTAATCCTGTAGCCGATGCCCTCAGTCGAAAGCCAAGAGCGTTAATAGCCAATTGTATGATTCAGGAGTGGAAGTTGTTGGAACAATTCTCCAGGCTTAACGTAAGCATGGATAATGAAAACAGGTGTGTTACACTATCACATATGAGGATACAACCCGATTTACTCTCTGAAATACAAGGTCTTCAAGACAACGACCCAGTATTAGTGGAAATCAAGGGCAAGATAAAAGAGCGATCTGATTTCAAACTAGCAGCAGATGGAAGACTATTATTCAGAGAAAGAACTTGTGTACTAGATTGTGTAGAACTGAAGATGAAGATATTAGAAGAAGCTCACAGATCAAGGTACATGATTCATCTTGGATCTACCAAGATGTACCAAGACTTGAAGCGGACATTTTGGTGGCCTATCATGAAAAGAGAGGTAGCAGACTTCGTGTCTCGTTGTCTCACTTGCCAGCAAGTTAAGGCGGAACACCAAAAATCTGCCGGTAAGCTTCATCCTCTTGATATTCCCAAGTGGAAGTGGGAGGATATCGGTATGGACTTTATAATAGGACTGTCTAAATCTAAAGGAGGACATGATGGAATTTGGGTCATCATAGATCGATTGACCAAGTCAGCACATTTCTTGCCAATCAAGAGACGATGGTCAATCGACGTTCTTGCTGCACTATATATCAAGGAGATAGTCAGACTTCATGGAGTTCCTGTTTCAATCATGTCTGACCGAGACCCTCGATTTACTTCTCATTTTTGGAAGGGTCTACAACATTCGTTGGGGACAAGACTCAACTTTAGTACATCCTTTCATCCTCAGATAGATGGTCAGACCAAGAGAACAAATCAGGTAGTAGAAGATATGCTCAGAGCTTGCATCATTGATTTTGGTGGAAGCTGGCATGATCACTTGTCTTTGGTCGAGTTTGCATACAACAACAGCTACCAGGCAAGTATACAGATGGCACCTTTTGAAGCCTTATACGGAAGGAGTTACCGATCACCTTTGTGCTGGGATGAAGTTGGCGAGAAACAAGTACTAGGCCCAGACATGGTTAGAGATACTTCCGAGAAGATCCAACTGATTAGAGAAAGACTTCAAGTAGCTCAATCTAAACAAAAGGCTTATGCCGATACCCGAAGGAGAGATCTTGAATTCCAAGTCGGAGATCATGCATTTCTTAAAATTTCTCCAGGACGAGGAATTATGAGATTTGGTGTTAAGGGCAAGCTTACACCAAGGTATATCAGACCTTTTGAGGTATTAGAGAGAGTTGGTGAGGTTGCCTACCATATTACCTAGCCTCCTCATTGTCAGACGTCCATAATGTGTTTCACATATCCATGCTAAAGAAGTATGTTCATGATCCATCACATGTCATAGATCATGGAGACCTGGTGATACAAAAGGATCTCACTTATGAACAAAAACCCATGAAGATCCTTGATCGCGAGGTACGTGCATTAAGAAACAACACAATTCCCATGGTCAAGGTTCAATGGAATAAATACTCGGAACAAGAAGCCACGTGGGAGACCGAGGAATCCATGAAGAAGAGATTTCCCAACTTATTTACGAACGGTATGTACTCTGCACCCTCCATGTCTGTATATCATTGAATTTGGGGACCACATTCTTTTTAAGTGGGGGAGGGTGTAGCAACCCTGGTGAATTAAAGGAATAAAATTCTAAATGGATTAAAAAAACTAAACCAATGTTCAAGGCTCAACACATATATATATATATATATATACTTAAACCCACTTATATATAGTTATATCTAATGGGCCTTACACTTAAACCATAGAACAAATGGACCAAAGACGAAGGGCGCCTCCCCTTAGGGCGCCATTTCATGAATTGAAGACCCCTCAAGGGGGCGCTAATTGATGAATTGAAGACCCCGCATGGGGGAGCCAATTACATGAAGGGCGCCCCTCCTCTGGGCACTATTTCCTTGCAGTAAGAAAATTGGTAAGTCGACTGTAGTGTTTGGTTCGAACTGGGAAGCTAACTGCGACTCAGGATAGTATTAATCTAGAAAGGTTGGATACGTGGAAAGTTTTAGGATTCCTTCCATGAAAACTTTGATCCCAATCGAACTCTTAAACCCCGTTAGGATTACTCTATAAATATCCTGCTACTAGCAATAAGCTCCGGTTACTGCTCTTTGTGTGATCCCATGTCGCTGGTGCGTAAAGAGAGGAACGAGTTTGCTCCTCTTTATTCCGTCGTCTACCTACGTGCTGCTTCAAAGGAGAAGGAAGCCTTCTGCTTCCTATTCTTCTACTGTTGTTCATGTGTTGCCGTGGAGAAACTATAAGTTTCTTCTTTTGAATATTTCCTTTGAAGACAAGAAGAAAGCAGGAAGCTTTCCTCCCTCTTCTTCATCCCCGAGGCTGCCGAAAGATCTTCTTCATCCTATTTGAGGAGTTGTTGTTCTTTCTCTGGTGCTGTCAAGGGATTGTTCTGCTATAGCTGCCAAGTTCATCTTCTTCCTGCTGCTGTTACTCCTTCTATCCATTTTCTCTGTTGCAAATAGAGTATCGTTTCAGGGGTTATAATTCTTGCTGTTCTTCAATCTCTTCACGTTTCAATCATCCAAATCAACCACAAGGTAGGTGTTCTCAAGTACAAGCCCAATCTAATAGATATCAGATCATGACCATGCATATAGGTCTGTCAGATTGTTTCCAGAAGGTTTTGTAGTGTTTCTATGAGTTTCAGTAAGCGGCGCCTCCCTCTAGGGCGCTATTTGATTTAACGATTGTATAAACAGTCGTTATTCCTTCAGTAATTTAATAAACACACATGTTCGAAATTTAATAACTGAGAGCCATGATATCTAATCTAATGCATGAGTATACAGCTAGATTCTTGCTATTTTTCTCTACTTGTCCATGTACTTGTTCCTGCAAAATTATTTCTATTGGAAAAGTGCTACTGTTCATGACCAAATTACACTGATATTGAAAATCACGACATGCATCCTGCCATTATTTTGAAAAATGGCGCCCTTGACTAGGGCGCTACTTACTGAATTGAAGACTTAAGCCAAGGCGCCATTTACATAATTTCTGGAATTTGAGAATTTTACAGATCTTAATATATTTAGAACATGGATACAACGACTGAATGAACATTCATTATATATTGAACTAGCGACCCTGCCCAGGGCGCTAATTCATAAAATGAAGACTTGATCTCAAGCGCCATTTACCTGAGTTTCTGATTTACGAATGTTTTCGGTAACCCTTGACAGTGGGTTATGTATATAGGCACTATATTCCATTCCGTGAGTATAGTCCCACATTTCACGATGTTTTATCGATTACCCCTCATCTCTTGGTAACATACAAGCCCTCCGTTCGACATTCCGTTCCTTCGGACTGGTAGGTTAGTCATTGGGACCTCCATAAGACTCCTCGTAGCCCTGGATTCCCTCAAGGCCAATGGAGCAGGTTGTACCACTAAAACCAATGACACTTTTTGATTGCCATGTCACTCAAGAGAAACATGGTAACCCGGCCCTCATGGTATGCTATCTAGCCGTCGTGAGAATAATTCTTGAACTAATGGAATGGGGAAACCATACCATTGCTATCTATCTTTGATTGTGTGTCCTTATAGAGATACAGATTCTTCTGTTTTATCATGTTCAAAGAACAAGCACCCATGTACATATGGACGCTTATTCTTAATGTCATGGCACCCACTAGGGAGCCAAATCCACCCAGCTTCTATGAGTATCGCGATTGTACCGACTCGACTGTAGTATGTCCTTACATGTAATTTCTATCCTTGTGATTCTATTCCACAAGATCTACCTTATATTCCTACAAAGGTTCATTCCGTTGAAATTCTATATTGGCTATAACTAAAGTGGATGTCGAAATACATGATTCAATGCTAGTCCATATAAGGGCCCGATCTGGTCCTGAGAGGAGCACCCGAAAGTACTTGTGCCCATGGGAGCTAATATTGATCACGGTGTGGCATTACACGGAAGTACTCGTCGTTCTAGTTAAATGGCATTCCACAAACTCTTATACTTGAACTTGACTTGACATGACGTGACATGCGTGGCCCGAAAAGGGTATTTACTTGCTTACTTGATAACATGATAGCCAATTCTTGACATGACTTGATAAACGTACATGCTTGCCAATCTTGATATGATTACATGAAGTCTTGGGTATCTTGCTAGTTCATTCTAAGTTATCTCTTGCCATACACTCTCTCACTATTGTCGTTTCATGCGAGCATGCATAGCTATACTTGCATTTATGTAACATGTAATTTACTTAAAGCAAATTAGCACTTGAGATATAATTCCTACTGAGCGTGCGCTCACCTAGTGTTTTCTCTTATTTTTCAGGTAATTTTGATAATGAGACTCATTCGGATGGGGATGAACAAGAAAGAAGAGTTTAGAGCCATTCCAACCGTCAAGCGTTATTTAGTCTTGTCTTTTCTATTTTCTTGAGTCATCAATTGCACTTTTATTTTATTGAGTTCTTAGTTCTTTTATCATGAGTTATAATAGAAGAACCTGAAGGTTTATGATTAATAAATGACTTGGTTATCATTACTTGTGCGCGCTCTGACTTTGTATGTCGAATACACTTACGCTCTGATTGACATGAATGATATAACTCGTCATGCATCTCCGAGTTCCTTCCGTGCTCACGGCGTGACATGTAATTACTACAAAACAAATGCATCCGTGGGTCCCACGTTGTTTGTCCCTCACTCGCGATACCCGCGGTTGGGGGGCATTTGTTGACGTCTAAAATATCACCATACGGCAAGCACGCCTTAAATGGCTAGCGTGAAGAAGTTAAAGAAGCCTGAAGAAGGGCCCTCTCAGACTGCTGAAGCCCTTGCTCACCTGGTGAAGTATCAAGGACTCCATAATTCATCGTCTCGGGACGTCTGGAAAAGTCTACGACAAACCGGTAACGTCGTATGGTGAGCCAAAATCAACAAACCCAACAAACCGGCATCGACTCGGTCGTGCCGAACAAGCCCCACACCTCGTCCGATGAGGATGAAATTACACCTGGTGGTCTGCCACCTTATGAGGAAGCCTCCCGAGGTGAAGAAATGTCCCTGGTCCCTCAAAATGGGGTGTCGAAGGCGATATTAGTAGAAAACCCGAGTGACCTGGTTCGGATACGCATTACGTCGAAAAGGTCCATAAGTGGCCTAAAAGTTGCCCAGTCAGGGTGGAAATACTTTTAGTGATAGTCCACTCGATGAAGATGCCCCACATATTCAAGGAATAGGTCTGGTGGCATAAATCACAATACCGAGGGATGAATCAGTGTGAAACCTGAGTAAATCTTACACGGGTTCGGCACGTGTCGGAATCTACTCGGAACTACAAACCAGGGCTCATATGCTTCGAAGACTATGTTCTAGGGACGCTGCGTCAAACCCGAGGCAGTGTCAGATGTCAAGCCTCCATCTAGCTCGGTTAGGAGCTAACATAGCAGCAAAGATGTTGAAATGTACCAAAATACCCTTATAGCCAAAGTGAATCGGCGCACTTCAATCTTCATCATCATCGACGAGGTTGATGAACAAACCCTTGACTCGGACATTTTGTCCCCGTCGATGAACAAACCTCTTTTCCTTCGGCACCTACCCCATGACGATGAACAAACTACCATCGATCCTTTAACATTAATTGTCAAAATCGATGCTTAAATCCTCTGGTATAGGTCTTATGCCTATATCGCTAAAACCATTCCCTTGGCTTCGGCATTTACCCATTGCCGATGAATAAACCCGTCGATCTTTGATAATAAGGTCGATGCTTGAACACTAAGCCCAATGACTCTGCCCATGGATTTTAAGGCCCATTCAGGCCTGCCTGGCCCAAATTATAATCCTAGATGGGTAAATGAAGAAAGAAATAGTCCCACGAGACGTCAAATAATGAGATACAGAGGTCGCACCTGCAGGCCCCGCGTCACTCATCCCTCGTTTGTGCCACCTTCAGGTGGGGGGCATTCGTTGACACCTGAATATTACACGGATGTGTGATGCTAGCTGGTTAAGCTCAACCATCACAGTCTGTTACTATGGATGCTCTTTAGAGATGCCAACACGCTTAAAAGATACAATGGCAGCTAAGCCAAATGTCATAGGGATCACTCAAGTTGAGGTGCGATCCCCGAGGCAAGCATTAAAGGGTCCCAGCTTCATCAATCAGCAAGAGGAGCCTACTACAATATTAAACAATCATCCGACCATGCCTTTACGGCAAAGCCGCTACCCAGAGAAATTGTTGTCCGTCACGGAAGCGGTCAAGCCAAATAAACCCAAAAGACTACTCCTTGCAAGACAAAAGAACTTCTGGGCGACCATCCGCCTGATTAAACCCTCGCAGTAAGCTTCCGACCGTGGGATGAGGCTGCATGAATGAACACTGAGGCTCAAGACGAAGCTCGGGATCGATCTTAATGACTAATGGTCCTCAGAAACCCCTACGGCACTGGGCTTCACCTGTGTGGCCCATAAGACAAACAAAAGAGTTTCAGGCCATTCAATAGGTTGAGGGACGGCTAACATGGCCGAAATAGCATGAAGAAGCTAAATGGGCCGAATGGGCCGAATGGTCCAAAAGAATGAAGTGAAACGGCGGCCAACGGTGGCTAACCTTTGAACCGGTGGACACATGTGAGTCAGCGGCCAGGGCCAAGGCGCCTGGTGCCGTCGGATCACCCCCCTCGGCCTCCAGCTACCGTCTAAAGCACTAAAACTCCTTTAAATACCAATGGTGTTCAATAGAAGAGAGAGACATATACACAGGCAAACAGATAGAGACATACATATAGTCGAGGGCATACAGAGAAGAGGAAGAGAACAAAAAAAGAGAGAGCACAAGCACAGGAGGACCCTCACCTCTGAGAGGAAGGAGCCGGCATTAGAGAAAGAGCTTAGGGTTCTACATTTTCATTTATCTGTAAAAAGGTGGGTGTCCACCGACATGGTTTTTCGATAGAGCTTATATTTTCTTTTTCTTCTCTCTGTCATTTGGTGTACATGGTTGCTTTCTGTTTGTATACTCTGTTCATTTAATGAGAATAAGAGGATGGCAATGAATTAGTGCTACAGAGTTGTGTGTTGAATGCTTATGTCTTCTTGTTCTTCTCCTTTCATCCTCTCGTATTCCCCACTAGACCGGGGTTTGTTTCTGCTAGAGTAGTTGCCACCTCTCATGAGACACCATCCTTCGCAGTGTTTTCTGAAATGTTTTCTGTCATTTATTTCGCTAGCTCACGATGAATCCTAATGTAAAGGGGAATATAAAGGAATTAAGTTTCTATACAGCGTATGTATGCCTAAGGAAGGTTAAAAAAATTGCCCGTTCTTTTGGCTACAGATACCGGGTGTTTCCTTTACTTCGAATGCATGCTTTGATACCCCAGTTCAGTACCCTGTGTGATGATAGAGATTCATCAATGTTCTTCAGATGTGATCTCTGGATATCCTAAGCAAAGGGGCAAATAAATCTCGCATTATTCAGTTCACCTTCTTACCCCATTTTCCTCTGTCTCTGCCTCACAATAGTCTAAGTAGTTTTAAGGAGGTGATCCGGCGATAATGGGTTCCTTTGGCTGATCCGGTGCGCTCTTTGCCTGCCAGATCACCACTTTCCCTGGTTTGGCCACCAGATCACCCATTTCCCTTCGCTGGCCGCCGGATCAGGGGATATGCCTCACTTGCTTGGCTGCTGGATCAGCATGCCATAATGGCCGCCGGATCAGTGGTGTTCCCCAATTTGATCTGCCGCCGGATCATGGCATTTCCCCCACTTGATCAACCGCCAGATCATGGGCATACCTCCCATATGATCAGCCGCCAAATCATGGGCATACCCCACTGGCCCAGCCGCCGGATCACATGGGCACTTCCCCATCTACTAGACACCGGTTCATGGCATTCCCTCATCTGCTAGCCACTAGTTAATGGCATTCCTCCATATGAAGCCCGCCGGATCACCCGTCTGCTCTGATTCTGTGAAGTCCGACCTCTGATAATTAGTCCCAATATTGACAGGGGTTTGCCAAGCCCTCCTAGCATGATCCCTGGTCAATGAGAGGGACATAGACAGATTAGTATTATATGCAACCATTTAATTCTGTCTGTTTTCAAATTGTTCGAGATTTTCGATCACTCCCTGAGTGAACAATAAACTGCCTCAGTGGCGAACAATGCCCCAACATCTTCAAGACCTACTGACCCATGGTTATACCGACACTCCCCTGAGTCTTTATGTATATGCCATGGTACCAAAATGGGTCGATATGGCCGGCAAGACATCTAGTAAACCCTTGGGTGACATGGGTCTCTTAGTACGCGAGTCCTCAGAGATCTGACACTCGTTAAAGGGTCCGGGCTGTCGTCCCGACATGCCTGTTTCTCATGGAGTTCGTCTCAGCTTGCTGTGGATGGGCCTCCTATACGTCTCCCCCAATACGTTCGAGGGCAGGGGGAGATGCTGCCGAAATTTACCCAGCATTCTGTGGCTTTTCCGTTTATTTCCTTTCCTTCCTTTCTTAGGCCCATGGCCACCCTTGCATGTGTAAAGAAATAAAGAAATAAGATAATAAATAATAATGATAAAAGAGGGGAGATATTATAATAACAATGAACACAACGATCGAATGGCTAATAATAATAACAAAATCAATCGGGCCATACCGGCATATATGCATAAGCGGGTATACATATCTATCTTACTATGTGCCTTCATGTTACGACTCTTCGGTATATAAAATGGTGATTTGCAGAAGGTCGGATTAAGTCCAGCTAGAAGCTGTCACTAAGCGCGAGGTGGTCTCAGGATCTAAGTTCTCCGCCCCGTACTGGAGGTCGACTCAATAAAATAAAATAAAATACCGCTGCATTGTGTGCTTGCGTGTGCACTTAGTTCCCGCTTTGCACGTCAAACACTTCTTGACTCACGTCTTCATTTATATATGTTTAGCCCCGGAGGCTCTTTATCTTGGTGATTAATCAATGGCTGTCCTTCCTCTGAAATGGCATAATTAACGTCATAGCCTTTATGGTATGACGGACTTTGGGTCCCGACACGATCATCCACCGTTGTCTGATCAGTCTAATAGAGCGCATAATAAACTTGTCACGAATGTGACTGGCACGCCTATGCAATAAATAAATAAACAAATAAAATGAAATAAATAAATCCTTTCCCACAAGTGACGAAGACGAGGACGACTCCGGATTTGAAGAAGAAGATGACATTGTAGAGTTGGTGAAAAATCTCTGCCTGATGGCACAAGAAGAAGATACAAAGGTAAATTCTGACTCTGAGAATCTTTCTAGTGAACAATGGCAGATTGCGTATGCTGATTTATATAAAAAATATAAAAAATTTAAATCTGAAAACAAAAAATTTTTAAAAAAATTCATGAGTTTGTTCATACCAAGACTCCATGTAATAAATGTAGGTCATATGAGCATCAAATTGAAACTCTCAAACATGAAAATGAAATGCTTTTTTCTAAGCTGAATCTGTTTGAAGAGGAGATTTTATGTTTAGAAACAGAGAAACAAAGTGTGTTTAAAACCAATGATGGGCTGGAAGAGGTAAATGAAACGTTGAAGATGAAATTGGATAAACTAACCTTGAAACTGAATCAAAGTGAGCAAGCCAGGAAGGAAGCTGAGAGCAGATCTGAAACTTTGATTTTGGAATTGAATGATGCCAAGCATGTAAACTTACCAAAGGGAAGAATAATTTGGATAATCTTCTAGGCATGAAAGTAAACTTTAGAAAAGAGGGTTTGGGCTACATACCCACTAATAAAAAGGCATTTGAATTCAGAATTAAAACTTCATGTTTGCATGATGGTAGTTCAACATCTTCACACACAAGATCATTGAAATCTAGAGGTTTACATCCACATTCCTTCAATGCATTCCAAACTGTGAATAGCAGAACCAATTTTGCAGAGAAAAGACCCACGTGTTTCTATTGTGGCAGATTGGGGCATGATATGTACATATGCAATTTGATGAAAAAGGATGATGATTTGTTTTCCAAGAAGTTTAGGAATTCTTTTGTAAATAGAAGAGCTAACTCTAATGGACCCAAGCTTGCTTGGGTACCAAAATTAGGTTGAGATTTAATATGATTTGGTAGGTCTGCTTAAAAGCCAAGGAGAATAAATGGTACCTGGACTGTCACGTCCCAAGATATGTAGCAGAATTAAGTCGGGAACATAAACAGCCGGCAATTTAAAGCCTCAAGCTAGCAAGATAATCAGAGCACTAACATTCACACACATAAGAGTGAACACCACCATATATACTTGAAAAAAACTCAACTTTATTGATTCATAATCAAAGGTTTACATTCTGACAAATTGACCTTGACTCTTTTGACCTAACTAGACTTAATAAAAAGAAAATTACATAACATGATCAACTTTACCGCCTATTACAACAAAAGAATTTAAATTACAATAAGACTCTTGTCCAACTAGATGGACTCGTGACTATCTAGGGCTCCGCTCGTTCTTCAATCACTCTCGGATTCGCCACTCGAAAAGTCCAAATCCGACCCGCTAGAATTTCCTAAAAAGATAGGAAAAGTAGGGATGAGCGCACTCGCCCAGTAGGTATCTTTATATCAACATGAAGACATAATTTAAGTAATTAACCTTTTAGCTCTAGAAGGTAAGATAAAGAAAATGCGATGAAACATGCGAATAAACCAAAGTAACCATAAGTAACAAGATATAGACAATAGAGATATGAGAATTCAAGTGAATAAGACAGTATGATCAAGCAAGAATATAATGTGGCCTTGCAATAATAAGAATGTACTAGCATGTATCGAGAATGTACTTTTCATAACCTTGGAAATGCTATGCACTCGAAAGTCATGTAATAAGCAAGCATGTAATAAGATTACCTCGTGAATTTCACCCGTTTATAAAAAAGGTACTCCCAGCGCAATGCGACGCCAGTGTTCATCATACCCCATGGTTTACAGTATGTTTCTGGCCATCTGCCGAGGGGGCTAGCGTGGAGCCCTTGGACACCGTCCGTGCTCGCCCTTGCATCTTCAAGTTCTAAATCAAGCTACTTCCACGAGAAATATAAATGTAGGCCAATAATGCCAAGTTCAACCGTAGTCTTCATGATAAAAAAAGCAAGGTAAGAACATACCAAAAATGAAATCATGATATCAATGATGAATTAATTGAACATTACGTCACAGATGAATTCCGACAGCATAAAGGTACATTATCACATTTCCATAGTTCATTAATAACTTATTGAACAAGATGTTGGGTTCCAAACCATCTAGGAATAGAGTATAACCAAGCCTTGGGTCAAACCATGGGTTGGACAGCATTTAGACAAAATGCGGTCTCAAGAGGACCGTTTTCATGAGGTAGTGGTCAAGTCCAGACCGTTATCAAGTGGAGTCGACACAGAAAGAAGGAACAGGTCGACGCAACGAGTAACTGGCAGAAAGCGGTCATGCCAGGACCGCTATCATGCGGTAGCGGTCGCCTGAAGGCCGCGTTCAACTCCGAGAGCAGAAAATGGAAGTTTCACGAAGTGCTTTCTAGACTTTTGGGTTTTAAGGTACAACCAGCTTAGCGTCCTAGTGGGAATCCCAGGCTCGCGGAGACTTACAGAGGCCTTGAAACAAGATCACATAGTCCGACAGAAGGAATATCTGACGGAGAGGCTCTCAAGTCCAAGAGAGTGTTCCTATCAAGTGGAAGTGATCTAATAATAATGTATCAGAATACGCGCTATATGTGAACTTAATAAAATAGAAATAAGGTGAGAAGGGAACGTGCCAAAACACAATGACGATGCAACTAAGTCATGGAAATTCCTTTAAGTACAAATTATAAAGTTTTGACATAAAATTAACATACATGAAATTAAGCCTTTTAACACATGCTAACACTACTTATGTTGGCATGACAGGATTTAGAGCAAAAATAACGAAATAAGACATGTTTAGCATTATATCTAATAAGGAAATAAACAAGGGTTGGGATGGTTATAGAAACCAGGTAGCGGTCTACAGCAGGCCGCTACTTCCAGGTGGCGGTCTGTCAAGGGCCTCTACTTGAAGATAGTGGTCTCTGTGGGACCGCCTTCTACCTGTATCAGATATAAGCTAAATCCAACGTGCAGGGCCTATCACTACAAGAAAAATCGGAAATAGCGACGGAATTTTTCGACAGAAAAAAGTTCGTAAGAAATACGTCAAAAATTCTATTACTTTCCGACGAAAAATAATCTGTCGAAAATCAGTCGGTAATTACCGACCTATTTTCGACATTTTACGTTGTTCGAAAATACGTTGGAAAGTTTCGACGGAATCAAAATTTCGTCGAAAATACATCAACATATTCTTTCGTATTTTCGACCGAAATTAATTTCGTTGGAAAGTCTGAAGTCGGAGGGAGTGCTGGTACAATAATTTCCATCGAAATAGATTATGGTCGAAAATACATCAGAAACATTCGACGTATTTCCGACTAAATTATATTTCGTCAGAATTTTTTAATTTATTTCCAACAAACTTTTATTCCGTCGAAAACTCTTAAAATATTTTTTGATTAATAGCAATATTTTTCGATGTAATAAAATTCTGTCAGAAATACGTCAAAAAATACCAACGTATTTTCGACTGAATTAAATTTCATCGGAAAGCCCAAAAGTAGGAGTAAGGGTGGGTGAAAATTATTAACAGTTTTCGACGAACACAGATGTGGTCGGAAATACATCAAAAAGTTTCAACGTTTTTCCGACCAACGTTTATTCTATCGAAAATTATCGACGTATTATCGACAAATAATTTTTCTGTCAAAAAATCATGAAATATTTTTTATTAATAGCATTATTTTTCGACGAAAAAATGATTTGTCAAAAATCCGTCAAAAATTTTAACAAAATTTTCCGACGGAAAAGAATATGGTTGGAAATACGTCGGAAAGTTTCGACGTATTTCTCACCAAATTATTTTCGTTGAAAATTTTCGACGTATTTTCGACAAACCACTTTTTCGTCAAAAAATTCTGAAGTATTTTTCTATTAATAGCATTATTTTTTGATTGAATAAAATTTCATTGAAAATACGTCGAAAAGTTCTGATGTATTTTCAACCGAATTAAATTTCATGGGAAAGCCCTAAAACACGAGAAAGTGTAGGCAGAAATTTATCAACCGTTTTCGATGGAATCGAATGTGGTCGTAAACACGTCGGAAAGTTTTGACTGATTTTTTATAACTTGATAACTATATTTAAATTATATACTATTTAATATACTTATATATAATTTTATTATAATTAATTAGTAATATATTATAGTTAATTATAATTAATATATCATATATATAATATAAAATTTGATTAAGCCCTTGAACACGTTCCAAGACTTACAAAAATGCTATGAAAAATCTGTGGATACTATACTCTACCCGAAAATCCGGTGCCATCACTCTCTCCCAATCTATCCCAACCGGTCAGTAGAGACTGCCACTGTCTGGAGGAGGCCTCGCCACCGTCGGAGCCACGAAGCCCTTGTCACTGCCCCCACGAGGAACCTTAGCTCCCCATCGCCGGTGCTGTCGCTCTCTCCCACACTCTAACATTCACTGGTTTCGGAGCATTCTCATGGGTCCCGTGTTACGTTTACTAAATAAAGTAGAAATTTTCTAAATTATAGGGGAGGTGTTACAAAAAATTCATCGGACCTTAAAAAAAAGAACAATCAAAGTAACAAGAAGGAAATAAACATATAAAATAATAAAAAATGATTATGAATATACTGGGTAGCTCAAAGTAAATACATGACCAGAATAAAAGTAAAAAAGGGGGGAAGAGAAGAGAGGAAATAAAAGAAATAATAAATAACTAAAAAAACTAAATAACTAAAAAAACTAAACTAAGCTAGCCGACAACTTGTGATCTCACTATCCAGCAACCTTCTATTTAATAAATAGCATCACTACTATTCATGCATTTAATGCGTTAACAAAAAAATAAAAAATATAAACAAATAAACAAAACAAACATCACCCCCTTTCTTCTTTCAAACACACATATCCGACAGCCTTCTATTTGATAACCGGTAGCATCACTATTCATGCATTTAATGCATAACAAAACACAATAAATAAAAAAATAAATAACAAACCTCAAGTATAACCGGCAGCCCATCTCCCTTATTAAAAAAAATAAACAAACAAAACAAAGCTCAACCATAACTAGCACCCTATCTCCCTTCTTCAAAAAAAAATAACACAAGAAAAACTAAGCAACTATAATCGGCACCCCTCCCCTCTAAAAAAAAAAAGAAAGCAAAACAAAACAAAAGCAATGCACATACATATCCGGCAAGGCACTGTGCATATTAACTGACATGACACTAGATATGTTATTCGGCATAAGGCATTGGGCATGAACTAACACAATCACTATTAACGCATTTACTGTATATTTTTTATTATTCAAAATACTATTCATCTTTTCCACTGTTTGCTTCACTGGGCGCCTGTTTGTTCTCGTATCGCCGCCATGTTCATCCCATGGGATAGATCTGGTGATCCATCCCCTACATTCTGTTCAAAAGGGAGGTCCTTCAGACTATTGGATAACCGGATATCGACGAAAGAGCGAGCGCCAATGAATACTATTTTTCAAACACTCATCCGACAACAACAAAAATTCAAAAAACATATAATGAAAAAATCAAAAATCAAAAATCAAAAATCAAAAAACAAAATAACAAATAAATAATAAAATAATAAATAAATAAATAATAAAAAATATACATATGCCTAAGAGACCACAACAAAAATTTGTTATCGGAAAAGAACCCATAGAGTAAAAGCTTTTGGTGCTAAAGACTCCCGCCTTCAGAAATGAACCCAGTCGGCCATAGCCTTCTTAAAAGCATAACCCTACCCTAGCGCGCCACCCTCCCTCTCTTCCTCACTCCCCAGCCCGCCTTCGGAACCCCCAGCCTGCCACCCTCTCTCTCTTCCCCACTCCCTAGTCGCACCTTCGGAACCCCCAGCCTGCCACCCTCCCTCTCTTCCTCATTCCCCAGCCACGCCTTCGAAACCCCCAGCTCGCCACCCGCCATCTCTTTCTCACTCCCCCCCAGCCGCACCTTCGGAACATTTCCCCTTCCTCTCTTCCTCACTGCCCAGCAGCGTCATCCACCACACCCCCTCCCCTACTCTCCTTCTTCATCTCATCTTCCTCACAATCGCAAGCCCCCATCCCGTGGTACATTGTCGTCG